>JALMGA010000011.1:3645000-4845000 GCA_023333525.1 Aspidoscelis tigris stejnegeri | reverse complement strand
AGCGAGTGTATCCCAAACTCTATATTTTAACTGTAAAAGTTGGGGGTCGTCTTATATGCCCATTTGTCTTATACACCAGAATATACGGGTATTTCTATTATTTTATGAACTAAAACAATTCACATTAAGTAAAATCAAAATACATAATGGTTGTCTCTATTGTCTACTACACCAAGGTGATTTCCAGGCTTCTTTGAGTTGCTCTTATTCATAATAAACTTCCTGATCCTTCAGTCTGTTTGTTTTCTATTCCTCCCAGTCCATCTTCTCAAATTAATTACCGAATTCTGTCAATAAAGGCTTCCCAGGCTGTGGTCACACCAAATGGTTTAATCCAGCTTCAGTCCACCATCAGAGCGAGAGAATACATTAACAAAAGTGACCGGTAGTTTTCTTTCCACATTATTGGTCCCAAATGTGAATTTTCAGAGTTATTTAACACTGAAAGAAAAACAGCTTCTCACTTTGCTGATGTATTCTCTCACTCTGAAAGTGGACTGAAGGTGGATTAAACCTTAAGTGTGACCACAGTTCTTTATAAAGGCTGAAACCGTCTTATCACAGCTGGAGTACCTGGCACTTTCCACATTGACACATACAAAAGCCTTGCTGCAGTTAATACTTTATATTCATCCAAATTCTTCTTGACTATTCCTGACTGTTCCTGAGGCCTTTTCGCACTACATCCGGAACGAGTGTAGTGCACGAGGCCTGAGTAACTTCAGTTCCTGCGCGCCTGTGTGTGAATGGCTAAAGCGTCCTGAAGTTGCTTAGCCGGGAAAGGCCAGCCAAGGGCAGAGATACGGCCTGCAAGGCTGCCTCCCATTGGGTGCGAGCACCCAAGGAGCGGGCAGCACTGTCAGGCCGCTTGCCCCGCTTCGTGCCGGCTGGCACGAAGCTACCCGGGCACCCGGGCACCCATCATGGGGCCCGGGGCAAGGTCCCTATGGGGCAGGACCCCTTCAGAGATCGGAGCCCCCGATCGAGCCCATCTGCGGGGAGTAGGTGCCTGGATCTAGGCGCCTACACCCTGCAGATGATTCCCCCACCCCCGCCGTACTTCACCCCCATCCACCTACCCACCGCACCCACCCCCGACCGCGATCTCACCCATCTTCGGGGTGTAGGCGCCTGGATTGGACGAGCAGCTCACGTGAACTGCTCGTCCAATAGGGGGCCGTGGCACGCCACATGGTGCGCACTCCTGGCATCCTGGGCTCAGTACGAGCCCAGACACCGATCAGGTAGGAGCTTCGCCGCGTGCGTCGTGTCCCCGGGCCCTGGTGGGGGGGTGGAATCATCTTCGGCATGTAAGCGCCTACATCCCGAAGATGGGTGCGGGGAGTGGGGTAGGGGAGTGGGGGGGCGGTGATCTGCGCAGTGTAGGCGCCTAGATCCAGGCGCCTACACCCCGCAGATGGTTGCTATCATGGTCGGGGGGAAGCCTTCTTAGACGGAACCCATGTTGGTTCCGTCTAAGAATGGTTCCCTCACCCCCTCAGCCCCAGCCAGCCGGAGATCGGCCTCCTCCCACCCCGGAAAGGGGCAACAGGAAGCCGATCCTTGTGGCTCCCCGACTCTGGCAGCTGCAGTGCAGGTGCCAGGGCAGGGAAGAGCCACGTCCCTGCGCGTGAGGCCGCCGGCAACCTTGCCCGGCCGGCAATCGCGCAGGCACGCTGGCTCTGGTAGATGGCAGACGGGACCCACCGAATCATGGGTCTGGTCTGCCATCTACCAGCGACAGTGACCCTGGTAGATGGGACAGGGGACTCACAAATTGGTGGGTTCCCTGTCCCATCTACCAGCGTCAGCGCGCCTGCGCGATCACCAGCCCAGCAAGGCTGGTGATCAACGCAGCTCTCGCCAGCTGTGAGGCCAATTTTTGGGCAATGCTGGCGGGGGAAGGTGTGTGTGCCCACGGCTGTCAGGGAGCGAAGCGTGTGCGAACGCTTCCCTCCCCAAACGGCCTGGGGCGCTTCGAACACGCACGGATGGATGCAGAACACTTTAAAGTGCTCTGCATCTGGAACACGTGGAAGACAGCCCGGAATGGGCTGGGATGCAAACCCGGCCGCGGCAATGCGAATGCCATGTTCCGGGCTGTCTTCAACGCGTTCCAAAAGCCCGTGTGCAAAAAGGCCTCTGTTTTTCACAGAATTCACGTTTGCACTTTTGTTTGTATCAATATTTAAATCCCCGCCCAGGACTCTTTCACCCTAGAACATGTTCACCACATGTGACACAGGGCATCTTCTTCCCTTCCACATCTCCAACACTCATTTGAAACATTAATAAATATTTTGCAAGACTCGGATGGATGGGGTCATATGCCGTCAATAGATCATGTTGTTAAAAATATCTACATATATTCTAATGTATAACAACAGAAAATCAACAACCACCTGGTCCTCTAAAGTACAGGGTTTTGTAATTGAACTTTTCATGCCCTGGGTTTCCCGCCCTTCTGCCCTTTGCTCCTCAGGCATTCCACTGGTATCAAGACCTTCAGCAGCTGCAGCGTGAAAGACTTCCATGGTTTCCTTGGATCAGGAGCAGCACACTGCCTGTTGAACAAGCCAAGGATGGACATCTCTTACAGAGCCCCTTACTGTGGCAACAGGATAGTGGAAGAGGGGGAACAGTGTGACTGCGGGTCCATTAAGGTTTGTGAGACGGGGTGAGGATATGTGGGTCAGTGCCAACCCAAAAAGGAAGGGCCAACCAGAATGAGCAGCCATTTTAAGAACTGCTTTGTTAAAGGCATTACAGACCCAGGACCATTGTATTAGGCTGCTGAGAGGAAGAGGGATTGTGTTTCCACTGCCTTACCTGCCAGTTCGGTCTAGTGGTTAGGGAGCTGGACTCTTATCTGAGAATACTGGGTTTGATCCCACACTCCTCCATGAAGCCAGCTGGGTGACCTTGGGCTAGTCACAGCTCTCCTCTGAGCTCTTACAGACCCACCTATTGTGTGGGGAAGAATAGAAAGCTTTGTCAGCCGCTTTGAGTCAATCACAGAACCGTGAAGGCCATCTTCTTCACTTAGTCAATGAAGAAACACAAGGACCTGAAAGCAATGGGAATAATATTTGTAGTAAATTTAATATCTGTAACAATCTAAGACAGATACATTTCCACTGTTCAGTGACCAAAATCACAATATAATATATAACAAATTGGATTTTAAAAAGAACTATAATAAAAAGATAAATAATACAGTATGTTTCAACAGGTGGGGCCTTATAAAGCAAAATAAATTAAGCAAACATCCAAATATGCAAATATTTCTAGCCCTTACCTCTATCTATGTGTTCATCTGCATCATCTGTCTGTCTGTCTGTCTGTCTATCTATCTATCATCCTACCTACCTACCTACCTATCTACCCTATCTGTCTGTCTGTCTGTCTATATCTATCCTATCCTATCTACCTACCTATCCTACCTACCTACCTATCATCTATCTATGATGGCTTTTGGATCACAGATCTCCTGTTCTTTCCACAACCAGGCAACCAACCAAGCAGAGACTTCCTGTTTTCCTGGCAGTTTGCTTTGCCTCTGAGTTACAGCCATTCCCAAGTCTCCCTTACTTTCTTTGTCAAAGGGTTCTGGGCACCTTTCTGCAGCTTTGGAAGTGCCATGTGTCAGGAAGGGTGGGAGTTAGTTGTGTGACAAAGTCATAATAAACCCTTTCAGACCTTGTGGGACAAGGGAAATGAAATGCTCCCATGCGCCTTATGGCATGCAATTCCTCGACTCCTCCTAAATCTCTCTCGGTGCAAAACTGTTTGCTTCCTCTTTCCAGGAATGCGAAAGCAACCCTTGCTGCCAGTCGGACTGTACGCTGAAGAAAGGCCAAGAGTGTGCCCACGGCCCCTGCTGTTGGCCTAGGTACTGTAAGGTGAGGAGAGCGCAAAAATGGCTGTTGACCGTTCTATCTAATGCAGCTCTGATAAATAACATGCCACAGCACAGACTGAAGGACCATTAATGGGGTCTACAGAAAATCCGGATTAAAGGCAGAAAAGTACCCATTTGATCCGGATTTGGAAACAATTGGGTGCCGTGGTGGAAATGGGGTCATCCACCTCACACCCAAATGGGTCCTTAATGGGTGCCAGTGGAAAAACACCCCTGGATTTCTCTAGAACTGGTGGAAACAAATGTGGCTCTAATGCGGTCTGCAGTGGAAATGGGGTCTTCCTGCTCTGAGTCAAATGGGTCCTTAATGGGTACTTAGTGGAAACCCTAAGGTTGTTTGATGGACCATAGGTCATCTCTCTGCAGTGCCAAATGTCATGTGTCCTCTCTGTTGGATCACATTGGCAAGGCAAACTCTGATGTCTGAGAAAGGTCCAAAAAAGAAAAATGACGTTTTCCAGGTCTCGGAGAAGCGTTCCCCAGGTTTTTAACCAAGGGAGGGCAAACGGAATGTTTCCAAACCGCCTTTTCCCATCTTCCAGTTGAAGGCCAAAGGAACCCTATGTAGATCCACTCCTGATGATGACTGTGATCTGAAGGAATACTGCAATGGAACCTCAACGGAGTGCACAGAAGACTTCTATGTCCAGGATGGACAGCTGTGTGAAGGAGAAACTGGAGTTTGCATGAAAGGAGTGTGCCAGAGCCCAGACCGATGGTGCAGGAAAATGTTTGGGAGAGGTATCTGGAACGTTTCCGCTTCCTTCCTCAAAGCTCTTCTTTCCCCTTAAAATCTGCTTTGCCTTTGCTCTCATCTCTTGGGCTTCTGAGCTGGTTAGTTCTTGTGGTTATAGTGCCAGACTCATATCTCGTAGACGCCGGGTTTGATTCCGCCCTCCTCCATGAAGCCAGTTGGGTGGCCTTGGGCTAGTCACAGCTCTCACAGCCCCACCTACCTCACAGGATGTTCTGTTGTGGGGAAAAGAACAGAAGGTTTGTCAGCTGCTTTGAGTCCCCTTGAATGGGTGAGAAAAGCAGGGAAGAAAAGACCACTCTTCTTCTTCTCCTTCACATCCTCAAGATTAGAAGTGGAAGCAATTTCCACAGGGTATAAAGACAAACTTCCTTCTTTCAGGTGAGAAGGGAAGGGAGGCTGTTGAAAAGTGAAGGATAAATCATGCTTGGGTTGGTTTCAGAATACAGAAAGGACAAGCAGGAATTTGTCAGCCTGAACCTTAAAATAGAACAAAGGTATTCCCTTTAACAACAGCTCATACATTAAACACACCTTCTGCCTTGTAGCAATTACAAATACTTGAGTCTCACATGCCTCTGGGACAGGCCGCAATCTTGGAAAACAACTCAGATTGTGGAGCTTTCTGTATTTACCTGGTACAGATCTGGTTGCTGTCACCACCTCTTCTAGATGCAAATTCCATAGACCCTCTGGGGGAAGAAATCCTTCCCCTTGTCTGATCCGACTCTCCTACGCATCATCTTCACGGAATCAGTTTTTACTGCCCTGGGTAATTTAGTATCATCTGCAAACTTTGCTACTTGGCTATGTACCCCTTCTTCTAGATCATTGATGAATAAATTAAAAAGCACCAGTCCTAATACTGGACCTTGGGGATCCAGTACTGAACAGCCACCTTGAATGTGCCAGGCTTCAAATTCGCTTGGAATTCACCTCTGAATTTACTCTGAACCCATTCTAATCTGCTCAAAATCTCCTCCGAATCCTCTTCAATTCTGATCAGAAGCTTCAAATGAAATTTCAGCGAGAATTGCTTACGTGAACAAATTTGTTCCTTGTATGCATAACACTTGCTATGTCCCTGTTACGGGTTTAGGATCCTCGTTCTCTCCTCCGTGTGGCAAACCTAGTGGGGAAGGCGGCACGCAACGGAGCGTCATGACCCCGACCGGTTCTCATCTCTACGTTTGTTGCCTTTGCAGATTCGAAAAGCGGCTCCTCGCAATGCTACGAGGAAATAAACAGTCAGAAGGACAGGATGGGACATTGCGGTTCAAGCGCACGAGGTTACCAGAACTGTCAGTGGCAGTACGTTTTCATCTCAAGGGAAAGTAACGTTAGACCGTACCAGACCTGCATGTGCGGACAGGCCCTAGAAAGCATGGGGGGAACGCACACTTTGCTTCCTGTCCATTAGCAAATGCTTAATCCACATGGACCCTCCCCTACATGACAGGGCACTTACCTGGGGTGCAGACAGGTGTTCCAGCACCACCATTTTGCAGCCCTAGGGATGTGAACGAATGTATTTTTGACATTCGAGTCTGAGTAATAGATTTGAATGTCATAAAATCCGATTCAATTCGGATATTTAAGATTCGAATGTCTTAAAATCCGATTTGAATCTCTAACATTCGAATCCGTGTGTTCGAATGTTAGATCTGTATTTAAAGATGCGAATGTCGACAACATTTGTATCTGTTATACGTATCTGTGTGCATGCCAGAAAAATCCATATGCATCCTGTATTCTCTCGTCCACATCCTGTTTTATTTATTTATTGTTTACATTTATATCCCGCCCCATACCCGAAGGTCTCTGGGCGGGTTACAACCTTCAAACAACAGAATAAAACAGAATGTACATTAAAAGACTTTAAAAATTCAACAACTTTAAAACAATACACATTGTGTTTAAAATGAGAGTGTGTGCCATACTTGTGATGTTTTCTAGATGATCACTTCATCTATGGGGCATTGATACATCCTAGAATGATAGGGAACTATGTCAGCCTCAGAGTTTCACAGAAGTCCTCCTCTAACAATACATTGCCTTAGGAAGAGTCCTATAAAAACCAAATCTTCAGGGACGCGCGTCAATCCAGATTGGCCCAATCAAATACATCATTTTACCCATTAGGAAGCATTGTTGATGCAGAGAAGGTTCAGGAAGTTATTTGGCATGAATAGGGTGACCTCATGAACTGGTAACCCTCCCGCATCCTGGAATCTCAGAGATATTCTGTCCCTGGGCATAGATGCAGCATAGATGACAGTTCTCTGACCTAACGGCCTTCCAATCCTTCACATGTCACCAAATTCCACACATATTTGTTCTGCCATCAGGTGAGCTATGATGAGTTCACAGATGTTATTTACAACGGAAAGAGCAGCATAAAAAGAACGGCATAGTCCAACCGCATGCAAATGAATGACCATAGCAGGCAATTGCTCCCATGTCAGATCTTAAAAAGATTTAGGCAGAAGAGGATTGCTCCTCTGTCAATATCCCCACATCAGCCTTGCTAAGGTATATTGACTTATTCCTGGTTGAATTACGAAGGCGATTTTTGGCTACTTCCTCTCTCTCTTTCTTACATTGTTAGGACCTTTCTCTGGTCCCTCCCCTTGAACTCCCCTGCTTATAATCCCGTATTTTAAGCACATGACACGGATAATTTTCGGGCAGATTCGTATACAACAGATACGAATCTACCCATTCGAATCATTCAAAAATCTGTATCGGATTTTTGAAAATCCATATTTGAGTCTGAATGTCAAATTCGGATTATTGAAAATCCAATTCGAGTTCGAATGTCAAAATTCGTAGGGTTCGAATCGAATATTCGAGTTTTTGAATATTTTTGCACATCCCTACTGTGATGTGACACGCACTTGCGCAGCATGCGATGTGATACATCAGCGAGTTTGCACAACACGTCACCTAACTCTCCAGCATGTCTTCCAAACCAGAAAGGGCACATCCAGAGCCTCACTGGCTCCTGCACTAGTTAAGGTAGGTTCACAGGTAGATGGAAGGAACTGTTTCTAGTATGGAAACAGATCTTTCAAGTGCAGGCGCTCCATCTCAGGGTTCCCCCTACGGCAACCAATGGGGCAAAGGCGGACAGGCCCAGGACTTCACTCAGGATGCGTTCATTACTTCTCCTCTATTTGGATATTCCAGAATAAAGTGTGGGTATTCTGGAATATCCATACTTTATTCTAGAACATCTAAATATAGCAGAATAAATAGCTGATGACTTTGGGGGAGTTCCCATTACAAGCTTAAGACAGTTTCAAAATGGTTTTGATCCTCGCAGTCCCCACGTCAGGTTGGCTTAACACGCTTTCCGTGTGTTAAATCGCCCCAAAGCATTGTAAATGTTATCACTCATTTCAACAGGTCTCGCTCCGGTTCGTGCGCTTGAAACATTTTACATTTCTTGCTGTGGGAACGGTACAGTTTTAGTGGGATAAGAATGCATGTTTAGGGTTTCCCTCCCCCAATAGCTTGCTTCCAAAGATAGTGATTTCACTGTAAAAATCCACCCTTTACAGCAGCGGTTACACTGTAGGCAATCCACCCACTTCACACCTGATAACAATGTTGCAATTCTGCGCAATTCTGAAAGTTCTGACCTTTAGAAAGGGAAAAGAAAGGAAAGCAGCTGCACGTTCTGGGAGATGTGTGAATGTTTAAGGCTGTGGCTGTGGAGATGAGCGGAAGAAGGGGGCTTGAGTTGCCACTGCTGCTGTATACCCTGGGCAATGAGGAGAGGAGGGGAAAGAATTGCTGGCTGCCCCTGCTGTTTTTCCTCCATCCAGGCAAGTGGCAGCCACCCAGCTAGGCTCCGTGAAGGGTTCCCTTATTGGTGGCGCATTCATGCCAGGAGGAAGAGGGCAGGGCAGCCCCAAAAAGCAGCTTTTAGAAAGTAGCCACTTGAGTCCCCCCTTGAATCACGTACGCTATGTACGATCCTCAGAATCTGGATCGAACACGATTAAGTTGAAATTAATTTGATCAGGCAAATTCGTATTAGCATCTGGTTCTGTTATTTCGGTTTAGGAAAACCGTTTTAAGCTTGTAATGGGAACCAGGCCTTTCTGTGATTTTAAAAAGCCCATTTGAATCCAGATTCTCCAGATCCATATTTTGGAAAATCCAATTCAAATTGAATGACATGAATGTCAGGAACTTTTGTATCTGAATTTCGACTCCGTTCCCATCCCATTTTTATTGCATTTGCATTTCGTTTGCATCCCGTTTGCATCCCATTTGCATCCCATATTATATGCACAAATAGACCTGATATTTGGATGTGATATATGGAGATGAATTCAGTCAGACTATTCAAAAATCCAAAGCGGATTTTCAGAAATCCAATTCGAATTCGAATGTCGATCCTCTTTGGATTCTAACTGGATATTCCAATTTTTGAATATCCATGGACATCCCTAAAACATAGCCAATTAAGTAGTTTTTGTCATGACTGCTAGGCTTGAGAAATTCCATATTTGGGGTTTCATTCCCTTCAACCTTCCCATGCTCCCCCCCCCCCTTGTTACCTTGCAGGGATCTCAAGTGTGGCAAGTTAGTTTGTGAATACCCAAGCAAAAAGCCGTTTGTAATTGAAAATGCAGCAATAATCTATGTGAAGGTGCAGAATCGTCTGTGTGTCACTTTAGACTACATGAAAGGGCCGGGTGTGAAGGATCCGTTCTTGGTTCACGATGGGACCGGATGTGGGAAAAACAAGGTGAGAAGTGTTAACTAAACAACAAGCATCACTTTTCCCAGCTAATTTCATTCATTTGATTAGAAAATGCACATTACTGAACTCGCCACCTTTTGTGGTTAGATTGCCAGACTTTTATTGGCAGTCTCCCGGTCCGACTCCACGCTCTTCTTTGAAACTAGCTGGATGACCTTGGGCTAGACACAGCTCTCATTGTGAGCTCCCACAGGGGAGAAGAACAGAAGGTTTGTCAGCTGCTTTAAGTCCCCTTAAAAGGGTGAGAAAAGCAGGGTATAAAAGCCAACTCCTCTTCCTTCTCCTAGTCACACCCCTCTTTCTGAGCTCTCACGGCCCCACCTGCTTCACAGGGTGTCTGTGGTGGGGAGAAGAACAGAAGGTTTGTCAGCTGCTTTGAGGTATAAAAGCCAACTCCTCTTCCTTCTCCTAGTCACACCCCTCTTTCTGAGCTCTCACGGCCCCACCTGCTTCACAGGGTGTCTGTGGTGGGGAGAAGAACAGAAGGTTTGTCAGCTGCTTTGAGGTATAAAAGCCAACTCCTCTTACTTCTCCTAGTCACACCCCTCTTTCTGAGCTCTCACGGCCCCACCTGCTTCACAGGGTGTCTGTGGTGGGGAGAAGAACAGAAGGTTTGTCAGCTGCTTTGAGGTATAAAAGCCAACTCCTCTTACTTCTCCTAGTCACACCACTCTTTCTGAGCTCTCACGGCCCCACCTGCTTCACAGGGTGTCTGTGGTGGGGAGAAGAACAGAAGGTTTGTCAGCTGCTTTGAGGTATAAAAGCCAACTCTTCTTCTTATTATTATTTGTGAGACAAAATGGCACCCAAATCCAAATGTTCACAGGCCTGTCAATTGGTTGTATTGTGCTGGCTAACATTTTCCTCTCAATATTTTAGAAAAAGATGCTTAGATCCTTAGGTATCAGAGTTCATGTTTAACTCCCCCTCACCCTTGCTGAAACGGTCCATATATTACTTTTTTGTTTTATAAGATCTATTTTATTTTTTCTTTGTTGCAAGATTTGCTTAAACCAGAAGTGTGTGGACAGAGCTGCCATAAAATTGACCTGTGATGCAGAGAAAAACTGCCATAACAAAGGAGTGAGTATTTGTGCAGCCACTGGGGGGGAAAACCCGATTCTTTGGTGTCAGTACAGCGCATGGTGTCCCTGTCACAACTGTTGCATGTTGTTGGCCATAATTGTATTGAAGTGTATAGTTATGCATCTATAACTGGCTTGATGTATGTGATTAAGAAATGAAAGGTCATGTTATATATTTGAACTGGGGCTTTGCCCTGCAATGTAAATGGTGTACAGGTAGTTGAACTTTAACCTTTGTAAATAGGACTTGTATGTAGCAATTTTAATTTGAAATACCTGTTGTGTATATTGCGAGGTGCTGGTAGCTCCACTGTGTTGAGGTTTATGGATCAGAGGCCTTTTCGCACTGGGCCTTTTGGAATGCGTGGAGGCCACGTAAGGACGGAGCATTCACTCTTCTGGGCGGGCGGTTCCGTTCGGAACGGTCTCAGCCCGTCCCAGAGCGCCCTCCACGCGTTCCGTGTGCAGAGCACTTAATTGTGCTCTACATGCGGCCCAGTGCATGCCGGCCATCCCCGGCCGTCCAGGGAGGGAAGTGTTTGCAGCCTTCGTCCCTGACAGCTGAGGGACACGCCCCAGTCCACCACGATTGGGCTGAAATCAGTCCAACAGCTGTGCAAATCGTTCACCTTGCTGGGCCCAGGGTGAGATCTGCCATGGGTCTGCGCAGCTGCACACACTCTGGACAGGACCCAGTGGGTCCCATCTGCCAGGAGCACGCGTGCCAGCGCAGGCCATGGCAGATTGCACCCCGGGCCTGGCAAGGTAAGTGATCGCGTGCATAGGGGGGAGGGTGGCTCACTCCCGGCTCCCGCAGTCCCACTGTGACTGCAGGAGTCAGGGAGACACCCAGTTCAGCCTCCCCTCACCCCTTTCCGGGGTGGGCAGAGGTCGGACTGCGGCTGTCTATGGGCCAGGGGATGTGCGGACCCTCAGTAGACCGGCCCAAGCTGAAGCGCTGAATGGCTAGGGCTGGTCTACCAAGGGACCCTACATCCCCCAGCCCATCGGGGCAGATCTTTGGCCTCTGCAGTTCAGGGAGATCAGAGGAACTTTGCTCCCCCACCTGCTGAATACTCTGCAAGCTGTTGGCTGCTATGGCTGAGGATCATGGGAACTGCAATTTAAGTGAAGATTGTTTCACGCTGCTGATATTACTGATTGCAACTTGGAAAGCACAAGGGAATCATCGAAGGACAGGCTGGGGCATGGTAAAAGAAATACAACAATCTCAGCTTCTCTTTCTCTTCTCATGCTCTTTAGGTATGCAATAACAGAGGCAACTGCCACTGTAATGCGGGTTGGGCACCACCGGACTGCCTGAATGAAGAGAAAGGAGGCTTGGGAGGAAGTATCGACAGCACATTCCGCACTGGTTTGTTTCTTTCACTTGCTTTAAGCAACAGGCAATCCACATTTTGATAGTATTTCAGGCTTTCTCCTTCCTCATTTGAACTTAGCTCTCAGTTACTAGAGAGCCAGATACTATTTTTGACCACTAGGAGGCAGTGCATGACTGGTTTTGTTCTTTACTTTGACCACTAGGAGGCATCATGTGATCGGTTTCTTTCTTCCCTTTGACCACTAGGAGGCAGCGTGTGACCATTTTGTTCTTTAGTTCTTATTCCACAGTCACGCCAAGCCACAATTGGATGTTATCTCCTTTACCAGCTCCACTAAATGAGTAAGCTGTGAGTTAATGGGCTGCATACATGTGATGAATTCCAAAATGAACAAAATGATTGTACAACTGCCTTCTGGTGGTCAAAGAAAATAGTCACACATCTCAGCAACTTCTTCTCCTCCTCTTCCTGGGCTGGGGCTGTTGGTCTGGACCAGTACTGAAGTGAAGACATCACTGTCCCAACCTTTCCATGGTCCAACCTGCGAGCTCAGTACAGGTGCCAGTTTAACAGCCCAGTTAACTGCAGGCTGAATGAAAAGATGGCTTCTTCTGGGCCTCAGTGAGGGGGAAGATGCGATGGCTGTTTTGCTAGATCACCTGCAGGTCCACTTCTTACTCCGGTGATCTTTGCAATCCAAACTGCTGCTCCCTTTGGGACTCAGACATTTACTCTACCATCTGCAGTCTTGGCTAGAAATACAGTGGTGGGAGAAATTGTTTCAGCTTCTGCATGTGACCATGCAAATCCACAGCTTTCAAATCCAGGCCCTCTCCACACTCTAGGGCAGGGGTTCTCAACCTGTGGGTCACGACCCCACGCGGGGTCGATTAACAATTTTTGTGGGGTCGCGTCGTCTCCCTCTGGCCCCTCCGCGCGCCACCGCCGCTGTCGCCACCCCCTGCACGCCACCGCCACTGTCGCCATCCCCCCACGGCCATGGCCACCGCCACCTCCTGGTGCCCCCCAGCGCCATCCGCTGCCCCCTGTGCCTTCCGCTGCACCCCAGTGCCCGCTGCCGCAGATCGGCGCAGGCCCAACTCTCGCCCTGGGTGCTGCTGCCTCACAGAGGGAGGGGGCGGAGCCATCGTGGGCGAGGGGCATTTGTCTGTCGGCCATGTGAGGCCAACGAGAAGATGGCGCTGAAGGTGCCAGGCCTGGGGGGCACTACCGGCGCCGCCTCCTCTTCCTCAGCCTTGCCGCCTGCGGCCACGATGCCCCCAACCCCTGCTGCTTGGCGGCAGCAGCGCAGGGCAGCCAGGCAAATGGGTGTGAGGGAGGGAGGAGCAGCGACCGTGAGTCGCCCGCGCCAACAGTCTGCGCAGGCCCACAGGAGCGTCGACGCATGTGGGGGCCCACGGCGGATCCTCCCTTGCGCCGGCACCCTCCGCCTCCGCCCGCCCAGCCCACCTAGCGTGCCCTCAGGCTGGCGGTGGCAGCGGGAAGTTCAGAAGGCCAGGCGGGCGGGCGAAGGGGGAGGCAGCAGCAGCAGGCCAAGAGCGGGAGCCAGCAAGCAGGAGGCACCCGCCCGCCCGACGAACGAAGGAAGGGAGCACTCAGGAGCGGCCTGCGGAGGAGGGTGAGGGGTGCTGCGGCCCCCACTGAGTGTGTTGGGGGGATGGAGTGGATGGAAAGGGGGCCGGATAAGCGAGAGTGGTGGCGATGGGGGGGGGGAGCGGTGGTTGCACAGCTCCTTCCACGCTTCCTGCCTATGATGGGGGAGACAGCAGCGGAGGCAGTTGAGGGAGCAATAGAGAACCCCCCTTCTCCTCCTCAGGGGCAGCTTCCCTTGGGGACCCTCATTTCCCTTGGGGGCAGCCACGGTATGGGGGGAGAAGGGGCAACCTGGGGGGGATACTGGTGGCATTCCTGAATGCTTTCACTGTGGATTCCTCAGCGGCTCCACCCCCTGACCTGTGGCCCCACCCCCTGGCCTGTGGCCCCGCCCCCTGACCCATGGCCCCGCCCAGTGGCCCCACCCCCGTGGCTTGGGGTCCCTGCAGCATGGGGAACTGCATTGCAGGGTCACGGCATTGGGAAGGTTGAGAACCACTGCTCTAGGGGCTCATCCCCATGGTCAAAATACTGTGAGGCGAACCCGAGGTCAACTTGAGAGCCCCCAAGAAAAGCCCCTTATCCGGGCTACATGCGAGACAAATGGCAAAAACCTACAGTAAAAAAAACCCGTTACAACTCTTCTCACCCCGAATTAGGAGGTAAACACGCAATATCCTGCCCACCCTTGCACGGTTGCCCAATTGCCTGGGTAAGGGCTTGGTTTAGCGCAGGGGCGCCTGACAGCTTCCTTGCACTCAGCTGAGCAAGATCAGCTGTCAGACGAAGGCATGCCCACTGTCAGGTGAAGCGGCGCAGCTCCGGTAAAATAATTAAAACACAGCCGCGGTTTCAATCAAGGAGCCGCTTTCCCTTCTGCAACTCCAAAACCCCCACACTGCATAACAGGGAGGCATAATAGGAAGGGAACCTTGCTTGACAGTGCGCATACTTCCGTCTGACAGCTGATCTTGCTCAGCAGAGTGGAGGGAAACTGTCCGGCACTCGTACGCTAAATCAAGCCCTTTCCTAGAATCATAGAATCATAGAATGGTAGAGTTGGAGGGGACCTCCTGGGTCATCGAGTCCAACCCCCTGCTCAAGGCAGGATCTCCTAAACCATCTCAGACAGATGGCTGTCCAGTCTCTGCTTGAAGACCTCCATCGAAGGGGAACCAACCACCTCCCGTGGCAGCCTGTTCCACTGGTTGATCACTCTTACTGTTAGAAATTTTTTCCTAACATCTAAACTAAATCTTTTCCCCTGTCCGTCCCCTGTCCGTCTAAACTAAATCTTTCCTGTCTGTGCCTTGCTGCGGTAAATCCCTTCAGGGGCTTACTGTGGTTTTCATGGGGACAGGCAGGTTCGGCTTGAACCCGCGCTGTCCTCAGTCACCATGGGGACTTCTTAATGCGAACTACAATTCGCGTTGGGGCTGCCCCGAATCCACCGTGAAGTAATTGAAGATCATGGGGACGAGCCCTAGGTCTAGATTTGGTACTAGAATGTGTAGCGAGATATCAAATAAAAGGATCAATGTTTACATTTGTTTGTTGCCAGCTGTTTAGGCGAAATTAATTTTCCTCACGCTTTAAGAATGTACATGGTGACATTCATGCCGGCCTCAGTGGATGGATGGAACAGCAGTGTCCTTTGGCTTATTATGGATGGATATACTCTCAGCCCAGATTCAGCCCTTCGACACAAGGGGCGACAATTATTCATGATCAGCATCTTTGGGCATTTGGTGTTCAGCCTTGTCTGTCAGAGAGCCAGTTTGGTCTAGTGGTTAGGGAGCCGGACTCTTGTCTGGGAAAACCGAGTTTGATTCTGCACTCTTCCACAAAACCAGCTGGGTGACCTTGGTCTAGTCACAGCTCTCTTCTAAGCTCTCGCAATAATGTTACCCCAATCTGTTGTGGGGAGAACAGAAGGCTTGTCAGCCACTTTGAATCCCCTTAAATCGGCGAGAAAAGCCAACTCTTCTCCTCCTACTTCTTCTTTTATGGGATGGCCCAATGATGGCCCCACAAGAGTTACTAAGCTCCAGCTTACACAAGCCTTACCTAGCTTGGTGACTTCTCAAGGAATACCATCTGAGCGCCTTAAGCTGAGAGGTGGGGGACTCTCTCATCTCTTGGTTTTCATTGCCAAGGAAAGCGTGGTTGCATCGGGAACCCAAGAGTCATTTTAACATACGGTTCTGTCTGCTTCAGGTCCCGGTGAACTTCGCAGGACTCCTAACACAACCAGGAACTGGCTCCTGATCAGCTTCTTCCTCTTCCTGCCAACTGTGATCGGCTCCCTGATTTTGGTCGTAAAAATGAGAGCTGCTTTCATAAATGAGAAGATGAAGCGAGAAGCAGGGGAGGAATACGAGGATGAGGATGAGGAAATGGAGAGGTAACTTTAAAAAGATGGTGTGCGTTTTCAAAATACATAATTGATAGAAAAAGCGTAGCATATCCAATAGAATGTCGATATTCGTGGAATTCTAATCGAATTTTTAATTTTCGAATATCAGTGCACATCTGTACTCAGGGGGTCCACCAATGCATCCCTGGTGCTCCAAAGCTGTAAAGCAATTTTTACTACCCGACAGCTTTCACCAGGAGGTTCTAGGAGGTTCCTGGTGAGCTCCCAGATGCGGTGTTCACACCTTGAACAGGACAGTTGTGGCTGCACAAACGCATGTCACATGGCGCTCACCATGGCAATAGTGGAGTGCGTGCCAGATGTTTGTCATGGCCATTGCCATGGCAACTGCAGACCATCCTGGATGGACCACCTAGACCTGAAGCACCGGTAGTAAAGTTGGAGACAGCACAGTCTCTCGTGGTGTGAACATAGGCCGCCATCCCTGATCTTAACTGTGCTAGGAGACAGTGATGTCATTACAGGTACTTACATGCAAAGAGGCCTCCAGCAGAAATAGGAAGCAACATCTGGATTAAGCCCAACAAACAGAAATAACAGCATGTTACAGAATAAGAAAAGCTTTTTAGGAAGTTAAGCCAGAGACTGAATAGGCTGAAGAGAAGTGTAGATGAGATGCTTATCAAACTAGTCCTTCAGAAATCGTTGTGAAGGGAGAAAGTTCAAAGGTTTTTTGGTAATATATTCAGAAGGGTTCCCCAGATAGCATAATGGTTCATTATTGCTTCAAGTGTAAAATGTGCCATTTTAGGGTGAGCCCGTTTGGTCTAGTAGTTAGGGAGCCAGATTCTTATCTGGGAATACCGCGTTCGATTCCGCCCTCCCCCATGAAGCCAGCTGGGTGACCTTGGGCTAGTCACAGCTCTCTTTTGAGCTTTCACAGCCCCACCTACCTCACAGGGTGTTCGCTTGTGGGGAGAACAGAAGCTTTGTCAGCCGCTTTGAGTCTCCTTAAACGGTTGAGAAAAGCGGTGTAGCGAAGCTAACTCTTCTTCCTCCTCCATGAAGCCAGCTGGGTGACCTAGGGCTGGTCACAGCTCTCTCCTGAGCTCTCACAGCCCCACCTACCTCACAGGGTGTTCTGTTGTGGGGAGAAGGATAGACGCTTTGTCAGCTGCTTTGAGTCCCCTTAAATGGGTGAGAAAAGTAGGGCAGAAAAGCCAACTCTTCTTCTTTTAAGCAGAAAATTTCACTAAATCCACTGGCAACCAGTGTAGCTATACAGAAATCTTAAAATTATTTTTGAGCCATGTGCATTTCCTCTGCTTTTCTTACAGATCTCAAGAAGCAAGCCATCCGGAGACTGCGAGGTACATGCTCTGAGGGTCTCCTTGAAACCGGGAACACAAGGGTTAACGCTCCAGCATTACATCCGGGAGGACCACTGCCACAGAACTATAAAGCTCTAACAAGCGCCTGACCAGTTTTCTTTAATCCGGATTAAGGGCTTGTGTATTAAGCACCTAGGCCTCAAGATCTGCACATTAATGCAGATAATCCGCACATGATCTTCCTCCTCCTCCTCCTCCTCCTCCTCCTCGATCCAGAACACAAGAGGTGTGCAGAAAGCATGTCTCCTGTGTTTACAGATACCGGGGGACCCATTTCAGTATCTCACCATAGTGTGCCACCAAAGTGGGTCCCCGAGAGGCCCTGAATTTAGGACATTCTGTTCCTGGCACATGGAGTTGTGGGAGGGGTGCAGCTCTGAAGCTCGTGTGAGCTTCAAGGCTGTGGTGTGGCATGGCATGGCCTGGCCTGGTCTGGACCAGCGCCATTGTGCAGATGGTGCAGGGTCCTGCCCATGGCTTCCCTTGTCCAGAACCAGGTGGTCCCACACCCAGTGATTCCAAATGCAGGCCTTTCTGTGCAGAGAGGCCCAAGCTAGCTTGCTGTAGTTCTGTTCGGTCCCGGGGAGTTTCAGTTTCCTTTTGGAGCTCTTTGTGGACTCCTTAGCTAAAAGTGGCTTACTTCATTCATCACTGGTGGCTTTTGGTAGACTTAGATGAAATCCACCCACTACAGCCCGCCAATAGTTGGAGGCCCCCTCCCAAACCACAATGACAACACTTTCCCATACCGTGCTCAGCAGTGTAGTGAGGGAGAGGTGAGGAGGCCACTGGAAATGAAGGAGGAAGGAGTCTGCAACCATGGGGAGCAGTGGCAACCAACTCTGCAGATGTGGCAATACTTCTGTCTGCTCAATAGGGTTGCCCTCAGTTGTCGCTTTATACAGAAGCTGCATCCTCATGGGGGCTGGATGCCGCCTGGTGCCAGAGAGTTGCATGCAAGCTGCTGCGGGGTTAACCGTGCACCAAGCAAATGCCGTGCATGTCATAGCAGCTCCTGGAGAATTTTCTGCCGTGGATCTTGCATCTCTAAGGTTTCTGCCTGGGCTGCTTTTGTGCAGGACTAGGGGCATGTCTGCACTTGGCTTCCTGTCCGCTAGATGAGAAAAGTACAGGACCGACTAATGTATACTAGTATTTGCACTTGGAAATGCTAGCACACCTTACACTAAGTTCCACGCACCCAGAGACTAATCTGTGTCTGGGCACATGTCCAGGTGCCAGCAGTGTGCCATGATCTTGATTCTGGATCCTGGCACAATGCTGCGCGTGCTGTTCCTCTTGCCATGGCGATGGCGATGGTGATGCGCCACACATGCGCAGTCCCGTTTGGAGTCATCTAAAGTGGCAGTATGCGTGCGTGGCACCTCAGATGACCCCTCACACCAGAAACGGTGCAAATGGTCCCAGCACTGGATGACATAGATAAGTTTCGTGCACCACCACTAGTAGGCAATGGGGTAACATCTGGTAAGGGAGGAGGCATTTCTGGGTTGCAAACGCCTCCTGCAAGTTCAGATGCTCCTTACCAGATGTTACACTATCGTGTACTACAGCGCCAAGTGCAAGTTGGCCTCAGAAGCGGTCCTAGAAGGTGGCCGTTTGTGGTCTGGTACAAAATTGGCATCCACACAGGATAGATGAGTGTGCTGCATTATTGTCGGGATAGTTTGGGGAGCCAGTTGGGGTGAAGGTGCCTGTGATCCTTGGGGTTTCTGGATCCTTGGACCTTCAGCAATTTTTTGGGCTGAATGGGAGTGCCAGAGCACCGGTGAAGAGGTCTTAAAAGGAAGCACAAGAGGAGAATTTCTGCAGGTCTCCATGGGGTGACGATTTTTGCTCATTCTCTGTTCTGTTTTATGTGTTCCGTCCAGCGTATAGGCAACAGCTGCAGGAGTCACAGGCCTGATTGTCGGATTGCCAAAGAGTTGCAGAAAGAAGTATAAAGCAATACAATGAGTTTTGTGTACCCTTCTTTGGTTGTTGCACCCCAGTGCAAGATGATGCCACTTTCTTCTGTTTCAGTTTCTATAATAAAACATGTGTATTCTGGTGGAAAAAAAAATATCTTCCATCTTGAATTAAACTCTGTGGTTATGCAATGTTTACAGGGCAAAAGGAAGCAAAGCCTGGGTATGGTTAGGCTGCAGCCCTGTGTTTCTACACATTAAGGATCAGGCTGATGGGAGCTGTAACAATATTTGGTGGTTTTCTTTCCCCTTCTCACTAAATACCGTATTTCTTAGGCCAGACCTACATGGCATCAAAATGATGTGCCATGCCCTGTTCAGCCTCCTCAGAGGAGGGAAGTCTGCCTGCAATGCCACCACAGGCTGAGGAGCAGCCACAGCATGGCATTGCATGCACTGAAGGGTTAAGGCCAGTTCCAGGTGAAGAGGCAGATAGCTCTGATAAATCTACCAGCAGTGAGCCTCATCAAAGGCCCTCTCCTCACCTGCTGAAGGCAGCAGAAGCAGCTGAGGCGCAGATCAGAACGATTGGCTCAGCTGCACCATGTGCAAGGCAATGACTCCTCTACTTAAGGAGCAAGCTCACCGTGCCTCAGTTGCTGCAGATGTCTTTGTAGCCTCGTGTTGCTCCGTGCCTGTACTCTTGGACTCCTTGTGACTTGCTAACCCTTTGGACTGACTGACCCTGGCTGACTTCTGGACTCCTAGACCCTGGACTGGAACTGACCTCGAGTACGCCTGAACCCTTTGGAACCAAGTAAGCTATGCAAGTGTTTGCCTCTTGCCTTGCCCGCCTGCAACGTAACATGGTGTCAGGGAAGTACTCAAACGGTGCAGGGATCGTCCAACAAATGTCCCACTCTAGAGGGAAAGACAGCAGCAGCATGTCCCCCCTGCAGTTTTCTTGGCAAGGATACAGAAGTGGTTTGCAATTGTCTACTGCTGAGGAGAGGCTGGGGATGGAACTGACAAGCCTCTGCTTTCTAGACTGTTTGCTCTACCACTGAGGTATAGACGCTCCCTGTGCTTGGCATAGAAAGCCCAAAACTACTTGCTAGATTGCTTGCCCTGATACAAACCAGTAAGACTGTTGCAGTACTCTCTGGAGATTCTGCTATAGGTACCCAGCCTCTTCCAAAAGTAGGCAATGGCAAACCGCTTCTCCGCCTCTGCCAAGAGAACTTCCACAGAGCTGCCCATGGAGTCTAGGAATGGTAAGTGGATACCTAAAATGTGCCCCAGTTGGAAAACCTTCAACCAGTGGGGTGAAAAAGCACCATAATGGCGTCTGGATTCTGGTAGAAAGGAAAAGCTTGGAAAACAATGGTCGTATGTAGGCTTTCATAGCCAGTTTTAGTCTTATTTGTAGCATTTTTTAGACTGTTGTGCTGTGTTCTGGGTTTCTTCTGAGAACCTCAGCTTTCGAATATAGCTGTGATATCCATCTTCAGATCTAGGAAGACACCAGTCACTTTCGACTCTTCCAAGAGCAAAATTCTCTGAAGATGGATATCGCAGCTATATCCAAAAGCTGAGGTTCTCAGTTGAAACCTGGAGCCTTTCTGCACCGAGCCTTACTCTGGATTATATCCCAGAATAGGGCCTGCTGTCTGCATGCTCATGCAGGCTATGACAGGCACCAAGTGAGGTCTACCATAGCCTACATTAGCATCCGACAACATAATCCTATCTTGAGATATATTCTAGAATATATCAGCAGAAAGGGCTCTGGAACATAGCATAACAGTCCAAAAAATGTCACAAATAAGCTTGGAAAACAACTTCACAGTGGCCTCTTCTTCTCCATAAGTACCTCCATCCATCTTTATTTCCAAAACCTTCTGGATCCAATTGAGGAAACAGACCACTATGCAAATTGGGGGTTTTTTCCTACTAGCACCAGAGTACCCATTAAGGACCCTTTAAGGTACTCTAGTGCTAAGTGGAAAAACACCCTTGGTCCCCATAGGTGCGGAAAAATGCCAAACCCTGGCAGTCTATCACCAAGCAAAGAACACTTTGGAGAGCCATTCATGTCCATCTTTTACCCATAGCGGAAGTTTATTGCCTACAAAATATATGGCAATGACATACAGTGATTTAGCAACATTGCACAGTCTTTGTCCTTGCTGACCCCTGGTCACATCTGGTCTTCTTGGTGGCTGAGGCTGCTCAGGTGTGTCATGGCAGAAGACAGAAAGGGGATAAGATATGAGTCATACGGATTGGAAAAGCACTTACACAATCTTCTTTTTTTAAAGACATTTTGGGCATGTTCCCACCTACCGCAAATTGCGGATTACTCTGGTCCAGGTTCTGCTGCGGGTTTTTGTTGGAGGTCAGGAACAGCACCGAGCGTGGGCTGGGCTTTTCCCAAACTAGACCCGCAAGTCTGCAGAAGCACACAAACAGTGCAGTGTGCCATCCTCCCCCTCCCCCTCCCCCTCCCCCTCCTCCGATCCTTGGCTGTCTGCAACCAACGAGGCCTTAGCAAAGCCCCATCCTCAGCTGCCTTCCTTCCTTTTCCCTCCTCACTTCTCCCTCCCCCCCACTCCATTCCACACCTGCCTGCCTGCCGTCTGCCGCTGCTGCTGCCACATCCGAGGGGCGGCCTCCCCTCCCCTCCCCGCACCCCCCACTTGCTCCCTCACTTGCTTGCCCCGGCCACTGGCTCTCCTTCACTCGCCTTCTCTGGGACTAAAATCCGGACCGGATTGGAGAAGTCCTGTTTCTCCAGGGTTCTCCCCCCCCCCCCCAGATTTCTGCAGGGGTTTCTGCAGAAAATCCAGAGAAAAAGAAGTGGAATGGGATCAGGACTTCTGAGATTCGGGCTACTGGCCAATTTAATGGGAACTTTGGATGCTGAGTCCAAATTCAGTCCGGATTTAGTCCCTATGGGAATGCAGCCCAAGAAGAGAACAACAGAGGAAAAGAATTGTCCTTGTGCGTTTCCTCAACACCATAAGGATGAATGGTCAGCTGGAAGGTATCACTAGGGGTGTTTTTCCACTGTCACTAGAGGTACCCATTAAGTACCCATTAGTGGGTACTTAATGGCATTAAGTATTCATTAATGGGTACTTAATGGATACTTCTAGTGACAGTGGAAAAACACCCTAGGACTGGTGGATGGAGGATCAGCACAAACATAAGAAAACATAAGAGGAGCCCAGCAGGATCAGGCCATCTAATCCAGCATCCCATCTTGCACAGTGGAGAACCAATTGCTTCTGGGCAATTTTGGGCAGAAGATGAAGGCAAAACTTTCACCTGTTCTCAGCTTCCTGCAAATAGCCTTTAGAGACAGCCTAAGAACGGCCCTGCTGGATCAGGCCATAGCCCATCTAATGCAACACGCTATCTCACACAGTGGCCCACCAATTGCTTATGGACGCCACAAGCAGAAGACGAAAGGAAAACCTTCATCTGCTCCCAACTCCCTGCAAACAGCCTTTAGTGGCAGTGGCATCCTGTCTGTCCCTGCAACCTGGAGGTGGTACCAAGGTGTCCATTCTAGATAAGAACAAAAAAGAGCCCTGCTGGATCAGGCCACAGCCCATCTAGTCCAACATCCTGTCTCACACAACAACCCTCCAATTGCTTCTGCGTATTCTCAAGAAGAATATAATCTGGAATAAGGCTGAGGAAATAAATTCAGGAGACGGTCTGTTTTCTGTATGAACCCCTACCCTCTGTATGAGGTTAATTAGTGATGAGGAATGTGATGAGGCCACGGAGAAACTCTCCTTACCCCATACGGAAAAGGCAACCTTGCTCCGTCGGAGTTGTGCTGTTGTGTAGCCCTTTGATTGTCAAAAGTTGCACAAATTAAAATAGGCAATGACTTCCATAGGCTCAGGGAGAAGGCTGCCTTAGGCATGCCTAATAACTCAGGTAGACTTGCTGTTGAAAATGAAGCTTTGGAGGGCTAGGAATGAAAGCTCCAAGGGCACCGTGGGATGCACTTTGGTGCTGCACTTTGGTGCATACCCAAATTGCATCCCTGGTCTGCACAGCATGCCTCTTCACATGGTATTAAGGCCCTCTGGGCCACTGGGAGTCCAGAGCCCTTTCTGGAAGGTATCTTAGGATACCGGCCTGCTGGCCACAAGCTAATGCAGACTATGACAGGGCTCACCTGGGGCCCTCCATTGCCTGCATTAGCATGCAGAGTAGGTCTCTATTCCGGAACTGGGAGAAAGGCCCATGTTTAACCAGGACTACTGGCATTCCCAGGCAAGAGCCCCCTGGCCAGGGGTAGGGTTTCATGTGGATCTATGGGCCCTAGAAGAAGATCACAGAAGCATTTGATCAGGGTCATGACGTTGATCAGAAAGGGCCTAGGATACTGTAAGATTACCTTGTTTTTTCTGTTGAGCTGTAGTCATCTGATCTGGAGTAAGATCTAGGAGGGAATGAGAATTAACTGAAATCTGATGGGCAGAAATCCCTTTGGAAGAAAGTGTTCCATACATGCCTCCCGTACCTTCGCCTTTCCCCACGACTCCCGGACATGCGACTGAATGGGGCTGTCGGAATGGAAGTCAGTCCGGAATAGGAGAGAACAGCCCTACCTGCTACAGATTAAAAGCAGAGCTAATTTGCAGTGCTCCTCATACTGCCAGGGCGCTGTCTGTGTCCTACCCACTAGACCCAGCCACACCCAGCCACCACAATAACAGCCAGGTGTGGGTGGGTGGTTCATCAAACAAAGGAAATAGTCCAATTTGAATCGAACGATACGAACGTCAGGAACATTTGTGTCAGATTTCTGAATCCGTCCGCATCCCTTTTTTCCGCGTTTGCGTTTTGCTTGCATCCCGTTTGCATCCCGTACTATAAGCGCAAATAGACCCCAATATTCAGATGCAATATACGGAGATGAATTCAGTCAAATCATTCATAAATCTGTATCGAATGTTCAAAAATCCGTATTCGAATCTGAACCCAAAAATCCAGATTTTTGAAAATCTGATTCGAATCTGAATGCCAACTTTTCGGATATTCGGATCTCCGAATATTCATGCGCATCCCTAACGTGGCTCCAAAGGCATTCTTAAGGAGCAGTGCCTATCAAGCACCATAAGGGACACGTCTAGTGGAACCGTGGTGGGACGGGCGTGGGGACCCTGTCCTCTTATGGAGCGCTCACAAGACCACGAAGGCGCTGAGTTGGTTGTGTCTGAGGCACATCTGTGATTCTTGGTGTGTATGAAGGCCCTGATGAACCCCAAGTGGAGCTGATTCACCTTGCGAGGGACCAATCCTGCTCTGACACACTTTCTGGTTCATCTGTAAGAGCAGAACTGCTTGCACAGACATGGTCCCTCGCCTGCACATAATTTGGGGATGCTCCCAGAGGCAGTATTCACACCACGTTCTGGTGTAAATGTTGCTTGTGGGCAGCGCGGCTACAGCTGTGTGGTCATCTGCCGCAACGCAGTCACCACAGTGACAGCCCAACACATGCCAGAAGTTGCCATGGCCATCACGATGGTGATGCAGACAGTTCCGGGTGGACCATCTGCACTTCAAGGGCAGAGGTAAGTTGTGAGCGGTGCCAGCACTCACAAGTGCAAATCCTGCCCATTCCCCCTGAACTTAATGGAAGTTAAGTGCAAAAAGGCTTGGGAAATCCTTTGTGACTACAGAATAAGAACATAAGTCGAGCCCTGCTGGATCAGGCCACAGCCCATCTAGTCCAGCATGCTGCCCGTGGGCATCTCAAGCAGAGACACGGGCAAAACCCTGCTGTCGAATCCCAGCAAATAGCCTTGAGAGTCGTTCTGCTTGCCTCCCCAGCCTGGAAGATGTACTTAGGCATCCATTCTTGGAGTCATTGATACATCTGTCAACCATCCATTTGTCTAACCCTTCCTTAAAGCCATCCAGGCTGGTTGTTGTCCCCACCTCTTCTGGCAGCAAATCCCACAGGCCTTGGAGAAACTGGGAGTAAAGCTTCTTACTCTGAATCGTCAAATGAGCCATCGTCCTCTGCGAAGTAGCGACTGATCCGTTTCCACCTGGCGATCAGGATGGCTGACCCCACGACAAGCGGCAGGAAGAGAAATATGCTCAGGAGTATCCACATCCGCATGTTGTCCTCAGCAGCTCTTTCGGCGATATCTGGGAGCGGAAAAGGGGCACAGCATCTCCTCACCGCTCACTTCACAACTAAAACTAGGCGCCTCCTCAGGCTTGGAGATTTCCACACACTTTGCATGGGGAAAGGAGACTTTGTTGTTCTGAGCTTTCCTGGTGTACTCCACCTTTTCTGGGGGGGGGGGGGGAACCAGCTTAGGCCATGTCCAGATGAGGGATATGTAGTGCAGCTATGTCTGGGCTATGGTGGAATTGCCACACGTTATCTACAATAACCCCACCACAGCCCCTCTTTATCGTGAAAACCTGATGCTGATTGTGAGTTTTCTCAAAATGGAAAACCGTAACTTACCTTCTGGGTGGAGCTGCCATCCTGGCTGCAGTCACCACGCATATGTGGGACCCAAAAAAGACAGCTGTGCGTGCCTAGTGGTGACAACTGTGCACTCACGGGTGATTTTGCACACAGATGCTGCCGGCCTCATGCCGTCGAGCCAACAAGCAATTATTCTAGAGGGGCTTTTCTCTGGAATATCACTTGTTAGCACTATATTTGGATAACACCTGAAGGTAGCACTAATCTCCACTTAACTAGATGGCCCCAGGACACTTCTTCAATCTTTCTAAAGCTCACCGGATTCTAGAATACGAAGCCCACTGTCAATGCTGCCGCCTAGAGGGCTTCCTTTATTTTTGCAGTCTGGAGGAGACCAGCCTGGATGACAGTGGCAATTCTTCTTGTTGTTGCAAATCTGGTGGAAGAGGAGGAAGAGGAAAGAAGAAAATAAGAAAAGAACAAGAACGATAATGAAAACAACAACAAGAAGAAATTACATGGGGCAGCTGTGCATCACACCCAGTGTTCAGATTGTAGTCTGACCCAAACCTGGACCAGATAACACCTGCATGTGGGCCCTCAGGTTGAAAATGCAACGTCTCACTTGGAAACCAAAAGAGTTTGGTTGTCCTACATTGTTTAATCTGAATAAGACTATTTTTAGTCTGGATGGAAGGCCAAGTTCGCATTGTGCCCGTCCCCATGTGATTGCCAATAACGTGGGCTCTATTTGAATACGGTCATCCCCAGACAAACCATGCTAAACCCCTGCACAGAGAAACAGCATCATTTCCTCACCCAACCCCTGTGCTGCCCGCTGTAGTGATGCCACATCTCCCCCGCCCTTTGCAGCACAGAGAAGCTAGGGTTAAAAGGCAATAATAATAAAATTAAAAGCCAGTTCATTGACCAAAGCTGCTACAAGGTTTGGTGGCAGTTTAGCAGGCATGCTCACCTCTGCATCACTGCGAACATACCAGATAATGCAGTGAGGTGGAGTTGCGCAAAATCACCCTGTAATCAAGCCATTATCATGCTTGGCTTGGCAGTCGGGGAAGGGGTGTGGAATAATGGTCACGGAAAGAAACTTGTGGGACAACGAAAGCCATTTGACCCCCTTATTGCTTCTGATCTATCACCATTTATTCCCCCAAATGCCCAACAGCTGTGATCCCCAATGCATAGGGCAGGAATGGTGAGCACAGGACAGGAAACCCCATCCCCCCATGAGACTAAAGTCAGTCTCCTCCCCAGATAGTCCAGGATCATCCCCACAGGCACAAAAATGATGCGGACTCGGCTCTCAAAGCGTGCCCAGAAAATTTTTCTCTGGTACTATTTTTGGTACGGATTTGGGCAATTTAGTCCACGTAAAGTCTGGTAAGAAGATTTTGCATGGGGACGCTCCTTCCCAAATTCAGATTCTATTCACATTAAAATGCCTAACATTTTTGTTTGTTTGTTCTGCTTCATTTCTAAAGTGCTTTTCACCTAGCTCCCAGGGTGGGCATAAGAATATAAGAGAACATAAGAACACCAGAGGAGTCCTGCTGGATCAGGCCACAGCCCACGTAGTCCAGCATTCTGCATCTCACAGTGGCCCACCAGTTGCTTCTGGGCATCTTCAGCAGAGACAAAGGTGCAACTTTCACCTGCTCTCTAATCCCTGCAAATGGCCTCCAGAGGCATCCTGCCTCTCCTTCCAACCTGGGGGCAGGATCTAGGCATCCATTCTAGTAGCCATTGATTTAGCTGTCATCCATGAACAAGTGTACAAATGGGTACAGCCCTCAAAAACAATGTAATATTCCTTAGACTTACTCCATGACCAGAACATTTTTGCAGAGGATCACAGTCGTATTTCAAGACATCCACGTTTTCACATACTTGTTTGATACACACCTGAGGCAGGAGGAAGAGGAAACATGTTTTCAGTTTACGGGGGGGTGGGGGGGTGGACCTTATCCTACCCCCCCCCCCCGAACTCTGTTGCCCTGTTAATATTTAAGAAAGTCTCCAAACTGCACCTTCCAAAGTCACACTCAAGGCTGTGGTAAGTGCACGAATATTCGAAAATCCAAATATTCGAAAACCCAATTCAAAAATCCAACATTTGGATTTGAATCAGGTTTTCGACAATCTGGGTTTTCATATTCAAATACGGATTTTCAAATGATTCAACCGAATTCGTCTCGATATATTCCATCCAAATATCGGGTCTATTTGTGCTTACGACGCGGGATGCAAACGAAACGCAAATGCGAAAAAATGGGATGCGGATAGATTTGAAAATCAGATGCAAATGTTCCTGATATTTGTATCATTCGATTTGAATCGGATTTTTGAAAATACGGATCCGGATAATATGAATCCTTAGTGGTAAGGATATTTTTTATGGGTCTGAGGTTCCACCAGGCTCCCCAGCACCTCCACCAGAGGGCCTGGGGTGGGGGGTCTGCAAGGGGCTTGGGGACCGGTCCAACATGATTAGAGGGAGTATAAGGAGTCAGCCTTTGCTGTAGCAAGGCAGGTTGTGTGTTTGTCCTCCACACCTGTAATCTGGTTTAAGGATCTCCTGGTCCAAATACTGAGCCTCCTCATCTGCACATTAATGTAGATCAAGGAGGAGTGGTCTGGCTCTGTCTGCACTGGACAGTCAGAGTCACATTAACAGACCCATAATCCAGAACCCAGAACTCAGGAGATGTTTCCAAGTCACCAAAGACCACCACCCCCATGTTCTTTGGAGTTGTGGAGGGGCAGCTGTGAAGCTTACGCAAGTCATGGTCTCAATCAGTGATACTCATTGCAAACGACTCTGGCCCAGCGCACGTCTCCATACAATCTGGATCTGTGGACCTGGTTATTCTGCAACCACTGATCCAGGTCTGGAGAATGTTAAGTGCAGAAAGGCTCTATTGGTGCAGAGGCCCTGCTGAAAATAGTGGAGCAGTGAGGCCACCTCCTGAGGTGGTGTGAAGGCCACCTGGGTGAAGCTGCCTGCCTCCAAGCGCTTTGTTCTCTTACATGGAGCTATAATCCAGATTGTACTACCGCTGGACACTCCAGGGAGACCTCCAGGTGGGAGACACTGTATATCTCACTAGGCTGTTGACGCTACATTGGAAAATCATTCCCAATACAGTCCCAATGTAACCTGTTGTAAACCTGTAATAGTGCTATCTATCTATCTATCATCTATCTATCCATATCCATATCCATATCCATATCCATCTGCTTATTTATTTATAAGACTTGTATTATGAGGTTTCAGGGGAGTTAAAACATATAAAATAAAATAAATACTAAAACATTTAAAATAATGAGATTAGATGTGAAAACCTAAAGGATATCTAAAGGAGCGCCTTCTCCCATATCGACCTGCCCGCCTTTTAAGATCTGCAGGAGAGGCCCTTCTGGTTATCCCAACGCCTTCAGCGGCTAGGCGGGTGGGCACGCGGGAGAGGGCCTTTTCAGTAGTGGCGCCCAGGCTGTGGAATGGCCTCCCCATGGAGGTGCGTCAGGCCCCTTCTCTGTTTATGTTCAGGAAAGCGGTGAAGACGCACCTCTTCACTGAGGCCTTTGGCTAAATGCCCTCTGCGCTTCCCCCCTGCAAAAACTATTGTTTTTTAAACTGATTTTGTAGCATTTATTATTATTATTATTATTATTATTATTATTATTATTATTATTATTATTATTATTATTATTATTATTGATTTTAAACTTTGTATGGGTTTTAGCATAGTCTGATACAATTTTAATATGTTCGTTTTTAACTGTTGTGAGCCGCCCAGAGACCTTTGGGTAGGGGGCGGGATATAAATATAAATATAAATAAATATAAATAAATAAACCTTTGAATATGAGTGTACGAACAGCAGTCATTCAGAAAGATACCACTAGGGATGTGCAGAAAGACCAATCAGGTGTTCAGTTCTTCATCGAACCAAACCCATGTTTGTTTGGTTCAATGGCAAACTGGTCCATCAAAGAAAAAGGTTGCTCACGTTCAGTCCCAAACCTGTTCAAAACGATGCAGTTTTTCCCATTGAAGGAAGTGTTTTTCAAGGGGCAAAACGCAGCGAACATGAACTGTTTGTTTGCCTTGTTCTTGAGTGGGAAACCAGTTTGGTTAGATTAGTTTTCCAGATATTCAAACAGCCGCACGTTCAGATCAATGCAGACAGCTTCCAACATGAACTATTTGTTTGAATTTTCAAACGTGAAGCCAGTTTTGCCACCCCTCCTGCTCTGTGACCGAATCTTAATAGTGTACACTTTGGTAAAACAATAAGAGCAGCTTTGCCGTATGAGATTGTAGCGCTCACCTTCCCTGTTCCACATTTTGTGCCTTCTTTCATCAGCATAGGGTCTGGAATGCCCTCAGGCTGCTTGAGGTCCAACGATACACAGAGAGTACCTTTCACTGGCGTATACAGTACGGGAACTTTCATTTGAAGGTAAGGATCCCTGCTTGGATACACACAGATTAACTTTCCACATCGGATATCCCTAGCAAAGGCATTGGGAGAAAAGAACAGGATCACTGTGGATGCATCACATTGCGGACTGCATGTTAGAAATTCCAAATGTTCTTCTCAACATTGCATGCTTTGTAGCCCTACACCAATCTAACAGGCAGAAGTAGGGAAAGTTGCTCTTCTGAACTACAATGTATCTCCCGTATTGTTTTGGTGACAGGAGATGAGCACAAGGGACACTGTTTCAGTGCTGCACTATACAAGGCCAAATTAAAATTGTTCAAATAACCACAGTGTCTATATCTCTCCAAAATGTCCCTTATGGGGATAGAAAGAGTATTGGCTATGCAGGATTCAATGAGTAACGCACAAGGACCACTAAACAAGTACGAGAACACAATTATTCTAACCTCTGTATCTACCGAGGGATTAGCCTCTAGGATTTACAAAATTTTAATGAATCATATAACAGATCAGGAATTAGAAACCACGAGAGGAATCTGGAATCTGAATCTGAGAACAGATTTCCCACAAGAAAAATGGGTAAAATTAGTTAATCTAAAGCATGAATGGTGGTCCATGACCTTGATGAAAGAAATCACTTTGAAAATAGGGTATAGGTGGTACTACACCCCTTTAAGACTAGCTAGAATAACCAGGAGTGGTAGAAGAAATTGTTGGAGGAATTGTGGACAAGATCCTATGTATTTCCATCTAATCTGGGAATGTCCTCCAATTAGACAATTTTGTCAGGAGGTCAGTACAATAATAAATTCAATGTTTAATAAAGTAATACCTCTCCAGACAGAAATTTTTATATTGCACTCATTTGAGGACATTAATGCCCCACAACATTTACACCCGGTGGAAACACCGGAGCACCCATTTGCAAATCCGGATTGACCCACAAGGGGTCTGCCTGTCACCCCAGGTGTTTTGGGGGACAGGAGGTGCAATCTCCAAAGTTGCCTTCGGAGATTAGCAAAGACTCCAGAGTCCCTCTGAAGCTGCCTTTGGAGATTAGCAAAGGCTCCGAAGTCCCAAAGGCAATGCAAGAGTAGTGCATATTAATTAGCTCCTTGTGAACACCCATGAGTCAGCCTCATTAATATGCACCTCTTTCCATGCCTGAAGGTAACAGGCAGCTCCCAGCCACATTGCTCTTGCAAGGGGTTTCTCTACGGAGCCTTTGCTAATCTCCAAAGTTGCCTTCGGAGGGACTTTGGAGCCTTTGCTAATCTCCAAAGGCAACTTCAGAGGGATTTCGGAGTCTTGACTTTGGGGTACCCACCCATGGGTGCCTCTCCTCTGAGCCTCCTCTAGACCCCATTGCCAGATCGTAGTGGAAACAGGCTCCATACAATTTGGATTTTCAGGCTGAACGCCCCATTGTAGACCCCTTTAATGGGGTCTACAGGAAATCTGGATTATAGGTCCTGAAGGACCCATTATGATCCGGATTTTCCTAGCTGTGGTGGAAACAAATGTGTCCCTAATGGGGTCTGTGGTGGAAATGGGGTCATCCGGCTCTCAGCCAAATGGGTCCTTAATGGATGCTAAAAAGGGTACTTAGTGACAGTGGAAAAACACCCCATGTAGTTTTTCCTTCCCATTCCTGCAAACTTGGAGCTTCAATGTGTCTAGTTCTTCAAAATAACTGGTACCCATAAGATTGGTAAAAGCATGCATCAGAGAACATGCACACCATGATCAAAACACCCAGCTAAACATTTTAAAAATCTCTCTTACTTTTACATCACATAATTACATACCGAAAAGAGCAAGTCTTAAACCCCCTTTTAAAATCGGTCCCACAGTGTCCAAATCTATCTGCTTGACCGTTAATTTGCTCATAACATGCCTGTGGAGCACTTTTCGACTCTATAAATATTGAAATGAACCTGGTTAGAAGAGCTATAATAATCCATAATACTGTAGTAATTTTTATTTTTTCCTAGTCGCACTTTACAGAGTCTTGTAAATGTGTAAAAATAACAAAAGTTTAATATACGAAGCCTGATTTTCTGGGCTCAAATCCATGAAAATCAACATCATCATAATTTTTTACACTTTAAGATAGCATGCAAGTGTAGGAATGTACACAAATCCAAGCAGATTTGAATGTCATAAAATCCAATTCGATTAGGATATTTAAGATTCAAATGTCTTAAAATCCAAAACCCTAACATTTGAATCCGTACATTTGAATGTTAGATTTGTATTTAAAGATACAAATGTCGACAACATTTGTATCTGTTATATGTATCTGTGTGCAGGCTAGAAAAATCTTTATGCATCCCATATTATCCCGTACACATCCCTTTTTAATTCCGTATTTTAAGCCCAAGATAACAGATAAATTTCGAGCAGATTCGTATACGACAGATACAAATCTACAGATGAAAATCCGTATTGGATTTTCAAAAATCTGTATTCGAGTTTGAATGTCAAATTCGGATTTTCGAGAAACCGATTTGAGTTCGAATGTCGAAATCCGTTGGATTCGAATTGAATATTCAAGTTTTTGAATATTCGTGCACATATCTATGCAACTGTCCCATGTTTCCTAGAACTGTTCCAAAATGTATCTCAGGATGTTTCTTCACTAGGCCTTATTCCAGATTATATCCTGGAATAGGGACCTGCCATCTGCATGCCGGTGCAAACTACATCAGACCTCAGGGCAGAATTGCCCAAAGCAATATATAATAAAACTTCCCATACTGTAAGAGTTTATGTGTATAAAAACAGTAAAGCTCATAGTAGGGAAATAATTGTCATATTTAGCCCAGCACTGAGCAATTTTCTGCCTTTCAAGCCAAACCACCTACGTAAGGCAAAGTATACCACATGCTGTTTCTGACCTGAGGCCTTTTTGCACTACCGCCAGTAAGGCTAGGACATGTGGGGATGGATTCCCCATTCACACCTAGGCAGGTAAGGAACGTGTGGGAATGTGTTCCCACCTGCCTACGTGCAAAAGGGGAACCCGTCCTCACGTGGCCTAGCCTGAAAAGGCTGGCGCAGGGGTGGGACACCCCTCCCAGGGCTGCCCCCATTGGGTTGAATTTGACCCAGGGGTGGGCAGGCCTATCGCATTCCTTCCCCGGTTCCCATGGGCCTTAGGGGACCGGATTGTGTCCTCCAGAGCCCACAGGAACACCTCCCCACGGGCACCCGCTCCCTGGACACCGGATTATGCAGGGACGTGCACGCAGGCAAGGCGCTTACTGCGTCGCCACTGGGTTCTGAAGTGCCCATACGCAAAAAGGCCTCTGTTCACCCAAACTATAGCTGTTGCATGTTCACACTTGGCCTCTTAGTTTGCAAATAGTTAATATCTGGGCCGCTGCATCTGCACTTGCAGGAGGTGTTTACAGGCTACAAGTGCCCCCTGCCTTCCCTGATGCTAATTGCATAGTAGCTGTGGCGCACGATTTTGTGTGCCACAAACCAACCAACCCTCACCCGGTGTGCCGATACCTCAGATGACCCCTGACGTGACAACATGTGTGCAGAGTGCCATCATTGCTGTGCTTATGTGCAGCCACGCCGAGTGCTGCAACCAAAATGGCAGCGCCCTGCAGAGGATTGGACGTGTGTCCAAATGAAGGTAAGTGTCCACAAGCGCAGGGGTTAAGCTATCATGTGCTAGCGTGCCCTAGTGCAAACACTAATATATGTTAGTTTGTTCTGCACCTTTCCCATCCAGCAGATGGGAAGGCAAGCGCAGAAATGCCCCAGTATTTCTCGGCTGCCCTGTTCTCAAACCCTGCGTGATCTTCTTCTGCCAATTTGCCAATAGGACAGATGATCGTCCAGCATTGGCCGCGGTAGCATTAAACCTAGCAGTCCCGGTTCACCGGAGATCCTCAGAGAATGGCATGTTGATACTAGAATGCGCCCAGGCCCTGCACGCAGTTTGGGTTTTCCCTATTCTATTCTGTAACGAAAGGGATTTTAAAGTTTGTTTCTCAAAAAGGGAGGGGAATCAGTCGTCTGACTTACTTTTACCAAAGAGACCCTGACAGTGTAGATCAGGGGACTGACAGGATCCACCGTAACAGTAGCCTGTGTTTGACCCACACCTGAAACCGTTCTGTACATAGACGTTGACTGGGCAGACTGCTGAACTGCCATTGCAATACTCAGGGAAATCACAGGTGTTATCAACCGCCTCCCTACAAATTGTATTTCTTGCTTTAAACTAGGCATGAAGAGAAAGAAAGAAAGATAGATACAGGGGGAAAATTAGACAGTAGCGCAGTAACTTAATTTAATTTACATTTTATCCCACCTGACAGTCTCAGGATGGGATACAGCGATGCAAGTAAACTGTAAGATGAACCCAGTAAAAACAACCATGCCTGAAAGTGGGGAGAAGTTGTTTCTTTAGATAATATGTGGGCGCCTGGTGCACTTTGGGGGAAGGTTATTACATAGTTTTGAGGCCACCACTGAGAAAGCCATACGCCAGGTCCCCACTTCTTTGCCTACTGAAGGTGAAGGTATTGGTACAACCTGGAGGGGCCTCCCCTGCACATCTACAAATACGTTTCTTCAGCACCTTTGTGCAGACTCCAGCTTTTCCAGATGTAAAACAGTGCACAGCCACTTCCCCCAAGGGACAGGGCCTTTTTGGTGGATGCACCTAAGCTCCAGAATTCTCTTCCCAGGGAACATAGGCTGGCCCAGTCTCTTGCGTTCTTTCGTAAACGAGTAAAAACTTGTTTATCCCAGGAGACTTTCCAATCTTATCTTAATTCAATAGGTTGCCCCTCTTACATTTCAAGTGAAGTTATCCAACACCCTTTTTGCTTTTTTTATTTTAGTACACCAAATCATTCTATTTTTTATTCTGCTTCATTTTGCAATTCTAATCCAAAAGGGATATTTTGGCAGGAGAAGCTTCACTCAGAATAGTCCTCTACCTTCACATGATGGCCATTTTGCAGGATCTTTGACCCAAGCAATCTGTGAAGATTTGTGGATCTTTGTGGGAACTTGGTTGTTCCAGGAAATCTTTTGTTGTTTTGAATATTTGGTTTATTTGGCACTGCTGGAAAACAGGCAGCTCCTGGAACACTTTTTCTTTTGATCACCGCAGAATAGCATGCTTGCTGAATGCTGAAAATGTCTCAGGCAAAGGGAAGTCCAGGGGAAGGCACCCAAGATCCCGCTGGATCAGATCAGCCCAGATTGCCCGGATCATGACTAGCTATGAAGCGGTAACATCTTCCTACAGGAGTGCAGACCGGAACCGGGAAGCTGCCAGATAAAAGTCTGACACCCTAACCCTAAGACCAAACTGGCTCATCACAGTTGGCTTACAAGGTCTGTGCCACCCTGAGCTTGGCGCTGCACCACTTGTGCCATTCTAAAGCTGCTCCTGCCAATAATGGCAAAGGATGATGGGGCTTGTAGTCCAACAATATTTGGGGACAACATTTTGAGAACAACTTCCCAATGGAAACCAGCAATGCTGCTAAGAAGCAGCAAATCTTATCTAACAGGGATGTGCACAAATGCATTATCTGCATTCGAACTGGAGTCGATTCACAGCAAATAGAATCATAGAGTTGGAAGGGACCTCTAGGGTCATTGAGTCCAGCCCCCAAAGGGAAGTAAATACATGTCCCTGAAGCAAAAGGATAAATCTCTAGCTCACTCTGGATCTGAACCCCTACCTGACAGTTTTCACAACACATCTCGTTGCTACACACAGCTCCTCGATGAAATGTGCATGAACTAGTGCAGCATTTGTTGTTCTTGCAGGACTGAAAATAAAATCACAGGGTCATGTGTTATAGACAGGAAGGCGGTGGGGTGAAGAAAATAATTATAATAATAATAATGAAAGCTGAAATTCTTTTAATGAACGTTCACACAGCCTTCCCGTGGGTCGCCGGTTTGATTCCCAGGCTCTGCTCAGAAGCAGGCAATGGAAAACCACTTCTGCATGTCTGGCAAGAAAACTGCATGAAGGGTCCCTTGGAGTCTGAGAATAGCTGTAGCTCACTGGTAGAGCAAACTGCCTGGAAAGCAGACTTTCCCCAGAAGCAGGGAATGGCCAACCACTTCTGCATCTCTGACAAGAAAGCTGCATAGAAGGGCCCATGGAGTCTGGGAGTGGCTATAGGTCAGTGACAGAGCAAATTGCCCAGAAAGCAAAGGACTGTCAGTTCAATCTCCAGCCTTTCCCCAGAAGAAGGCAATGGAAAACCACTTCTGCATCCCTGCCAAGAAAACTGCATAGAGGGTCCCGTGGAGTCTGGGAGCGGCTGTATATCAATAGTAGACAGTGGGAAACTGCACAGAGGTGACTGTGGGGGTCCCCATGCAATCAACCAGGAGTCAACCACAGCTCAGTGCTGCCCTAAAAACTAGCTTTTGAACAAAATCTTTCTGGCTGTGTCCTTCCCTTCATGTCCAGCAAAGAGGGAGGCTGCACTTGGGGTTTCCCAGAACACCATGCAAAAGTCACCGAATGTGGGGAACCCGCCCCAGTCTCCTGCAAGGCAGCAGGAAAGAAATTCATGCCAACAAACTGACCTCTTCTGACCCACAATCACACTTCTCCCCAGGTTCCAGTACACCGTTCCCACAGATCTGTTGTCCTGCCACTGCCTTTTTCTTATAATACATTTTCAGATTTGGCCGGTTGGAGAGGCAATGGGCTCCCTTGAATTTAATGAAATTCTGGAAGTGTTCGATGCTGCATCTGCTAAAGGTCTTTATCCCACTGGAAAGCCTGAAATAGGAATAACAAAACATATCACCAGTCGCTTTTGACTCTTCCAAAAGCAAAATCCTCCGAAGGTTGATATCACAGCAATATCCCAAAGCTTGGGTTCTCAGAAGAAACCTGGAACACGGCATAATATGTTGATTTCTAGAGATTGCTTGTCGCTAAAATCAAGGCAGATAATGCGTGCAGATGACATTCACAAGCATGAGATCAGACACGGTGATTCTTTCCAATAAGGAAGGATTTTATTGTCTTCGAGACTGCAGTATAGGTACTTGCTAAATGTGTTGCTGGTTATATGAGTGGGTATATGAAAGCAAATACATGGTTTACAACTTATCCACTAAGATCTACATCATCAGTCAGGAACATACAAATCAAACAGCACACATCACAGCATTGTTAAGGCAATATGAACACTTGTGAGATTGCATGAAGTCACTGAGCCTGGCCTCCACATGTACATATTTGTCTTCTCAGGAAAGCGGAGGCCTAGCTGAGATAACCATGCTGTTCCCACAGGAAAATAGAAACTTAGTTGTGCCTTTTTTTGTTGCCACAAAAAATAAAAGAAGAGAACTTACACCGCTTCACTGCTCATGACGCAGACGAACCCTTCCTGACACTTGCAGTCTCTGTTATCATCATATTCCATGCCCAAATTGAGGCCCAGCAGTTGTGCCATGATGATAGAAAATATCTCCATCGTTACTGCCTTTTGATACTAAAAGGAAGGGGAGGCAATTAAACGTGGGAACTGAAGTATTTCCCCCATTAGGGAAACAAACATAGGCCGCATCCCCATTATAAGCTTAATCCAGTTTCCCTAAACCGAAATAATAGAACTGGATGCAAACGCAAATTTGCCTGATCCCATTACTTTCAGCCTTAATCATGTTTGATCCGGATTCTGAGAATCATATGTGGCGTACGTGACTCAAGGGGGGACTCAAGTGGCTACTTTCTAAAAGCCGCTTTTCGGGGCTGCCCGGCCCTCTTCCTCCTGGTGTGAACGCGTCACCCATAAGAGACCCCTTCACGGAGCCTAGCTGGGTGCCTGCCGCTTGCCTGGATGGAGGAAAAATGGCAGCAGGCAGCCAGCGATTCTTTCCCCTCCTCTCCCCATTGCCCAGGGCACACAGCAGCAGTGGCAACTCAAGCCCCCTTGCTTTAAACATTCACACATCTCCCAGAACCTGCAGCTGCTTTCCTTTCCCTTTCTAAAGGTCAGAACTCCAAAGAGCTAGAATTGCGCAAAATTGCAACATTGTTATCAGGTGTGACGTGCATGGATTGCTACAGTGTAGCAGCTGCTGTAAAGGGTGGATTTTTACACTGAAATCACTATCTTTGGAAGAAAGCTATTGGGGGAGGGAAACCCTAAACATGGATTCGCATCCCTTAAAACATTAGGGTCCCCACAGTAAAAAATGTAACACGTATCAAGCGCACTAACCGGAGTGAGACCTGTTGAAATGAGGGTAAACATTTACAACGCTTTGGGCGATTTAACATGAGGAAAGCGTGTTAAGCCAAACTGACGTGGGGTCTGCGAGGATTGAAACCATATCAAAACCGAGTTAAGCTTGTAATGGGGATGCGGCCATACATGTGCCGATAACAAACAGCTAAATGTAAACAGGTCTGTAGGCAAGCCAGCAAAAAAAGAAAAGTAGAAGAAGAAGCCAAGCAAATTCAGCTATACTGCACCAGAGCGACTCCCACATCATAATTCCGCAGGCACATCTTCCCCACAAAGGCCGCTCCTACAAAACTTGGCTTCTCCCTGTAACTAAAAACATAACAGCAAATTATAGGGCGTCTGCTCTGGAGAGGAGAAAAGGCCGCTGGCTACGCTTATATGGTCTCCAAGGCCAGTGCCTCTGCCACAAGGCACCCAAACCCTACTCGTTTGGGAGGAGAAAAATTGCCCCCAAAGGAGTTGCCCTTTTTTGGCCCTGACCTGAGATTGCATTTTCAGAATGAGGCAACTTAGCACCACGATGTGGTCAAGAGGAGTGCATTTTTCTGGGCTCTTCTGCTCTTCCCTGGGCAACTGGAGGATCTGAACAAATGCCTGTGATTGCCTCTTATTCCCCCTGCCAGGTGAGGGAGGAAATTGCAGGCTCTCACCTCCATCTGCAGGTTCCTTTCATGAAGGTTTCTCTTGCAAATATCTTAACATCAGCAGAGTATCCCCTGCCCACTTCCTTCTAGGCTTTTGCACACTTGTCTGACACTTGAGTATGTGCAAGAGGAGCAATTATGAAAGAAACCCGCAGACAGAGGTAAGTGTTCGTTGTTACAGGAAACTTGGGATCATTGCCAAAGTTCCCATAATAGTGGTATTACGGAACATCACCTCCATATCCCAGGACTATATTGGGGAAGCTGCAATTCAATATGACATATTCCCAATATACAGTAGTCCTAGGAGAAGTGTGGATTTTAGCCCATTTCTGGAGGCACCCACAGTGAGCACTGTCTTTGTTCTCCTCTCCCCTATAGCTGTATCCATATTCCCATTTATCTCCAGAATGGATATCCCAGAGTATCTGGGATAAGCAATCCATCCCAAGCCTGGCATAGAACATGGCACCTGAATCAGGACAGTCTGTTCCACACCATGCTGGCTCAAAAGTTCATGCCCATGTCAGAGCAAGTGCCAGGAATAGAATCATAGAGTTAGAAAGGACCTCTAGGGTCATCGGGTCCAACTCCCTGCTCAATGCAGGATTCCCTACAGATGTAGGTTCAGCCTCTGCTCGAAGACCTCCAGCGAAGGAGGACCCATTACCTCCCGTAGCAACCTGTTCCTCTGACTGATCACCCTCACTGTCTGGAAGTGTTTCCTAATATCTAATCTGTATTGACTCCCTTGAAGTTTCTTACCATTCTTTTTAGTCCGCCCATCATGGATAAGTGCACCGTGACAGCCCTGCTTTGGATGGCGGGAACGGACGCATGCCAGTAGATCTCCAAACAGAGGTCTATTGATGGACCAGGTTAAGATGCCATTTTGGGCACCCTCATAGGGTCCACATTCCAACCTTTAGCAGGCAGAACATACTAGGCGGTGGCCAGGCCTCCTATGAACCACATTAATGCACAGAAGGGAGATTAACAGACCCTTCTTGGTTGGGTCAAGCAGCAAGTGCAGAAATGCCCAGTGGTGTCCCTGTCTGAATCCCTGACAAACTACCGCCAATGGCCTTATGTAGGCTCTCACAGCCAGATTCAACCACATTTGTAGCAGTTTTGAGGCTGTTATGATACGTTCCAGGTTTCTTCTGAGAACCTGCCAGCCAGCGTAGTCATTATAAGGCAAGATAGGCCTAAACATTAGGCAGGATCTAACCACCAGAAAGTCAATGGTTTATTTTGATTTCTATCCCATGTTTCTACAATAAAACTATATAGTTTCCATGCCAAAAAAAAAAAGTTCAATCCAAAATATAACTGTTTCTCACACCAACAAAAGAGCGAGATCATGAGGTCGTAGAACAAGATAAGAATTCTTCCACTGTAAAAATCTTTGTAGTAATGCATCAGGCTCTCCAGCTGTAGAAATTTTATTATGGTCAGTCCAGAATTCCAAGGAGGAGAGAACAACTGTCACGTTAAGCTTAGAAAATATCTGAAAAGATAAGAGAGGAAAATGTTCGAGTTTTGATTATCTGGTGCCCCATTTTAATTTGGCTAAGAGTAAACCACAAAGCAGTTCACCATGGCGTGATGCTAACTACTACGCAAGCCATCAAAGCCCACAGATGAGGACCAGGCACATGAGGCAGGAACTGGACCCTTGCTTTGACCCTCCCAAACCTCCTCAGGGATCACTTTGCACCAGAACATCTTCATGTCTTAAGTTATTGAGTGCAGCCTTGTGATGTTTCAGACTGAAGTGTTAGGTACAAACGACAAACAGCATCAGAGAAATAGCTGTGTTAGTCCAGTTCGAAAAGGCCAGCAAGGTAGTTAGTAGCACTTGGAGATTAACAGGAGAAGGGTTGATGGCATGAGCTTTCATAGACAAGTCTACTTCTTCAGATGCTAGGGGGCCCAATGGGTATGTCTGCTTCAGAGGCTAGGGGAGCCAATGGGCACGTCTACTTCTTCAGATGCTAGGGGGGGCCAATGGGTATGTCTACTTCAGATGCGAGGGGGCCCAATGAGCATGTCTACTTCTTCAGATGCTAGGGGGCCCAACGGGCATGTCTACTTCTTCAGATGCTGGGGGGGGACGACCCAATGGGCACGTCTACTTCTTCAGATGCTAGGGAGCCCAATGGGCATGTCTACTTCTTCAGATGCTAGGGAGCCCAACGGGTATGTCTACTTCAGATGCTAAGGGGCCCAATGGGCACGTTTCCTTCTTCACATGCTGGGGGGGGGGGGCAATGGGCACATCTACTACTTCAGATGCCAGGGGGCCCAATGGGCACATCAACTTCAGATGCTAGGGGGCCCAATGGGCCCCCTACCATCTGAAGAAATAGACGTGTCTACGAAAGCTCATGCCAACAACCCTTTTCCTGTTAGTCTCCAAGTGCTACTAACTACCTCGCTGGACTATATAAACAATATTATCTTAGCCGGGTGGGCATGGCAAGGACCTTCCTACTAAGAAAAAGCCACAGCCCCCTGGAAGGAAGTCATGTGTTTATCATCTTAAAGCCTTCAGTTTAAATTCATTGGCATCACAAATTATGAAGATTCTGGGAAAAGGGTCAAAAGAGAGCTTTCGTGAGGGACATCACTGGAAGCTATGATCAATAATAATGAAGAAACAAAGAAACATTTGAGGAAAAGATGAAGCAGGTCCATGGAAAGAAGAATTATGTAGGGGTTAATCTTTCCAAGTGGCTATTTGGAGGGAACGGGAAATGTCAAAAGTTGTTGTTACCTTTACAGTAGGGGATCTGCCTTTGGGTGGGGATTTCTACCCATTGCATAGCTCCAACATGATCCAAATGGTGTGCGGGAGTTGTATTCAGATTACTTTATCAAGGATGTTTTAGGGCACTTCTGAATAGTAGGGGGCATTTGGGGTGTTTCTCTCTCCTAGATTAGGCAGATGCCCCCTAGCTCAGAACACTCCACCTTACGTGTTCCTGGAATATCTAGTGGCTTCCAGCAGCCAAAGTATTTCAGAGGCAGGGTAATATTTTGGCTGTAGGCCATGGCACAAGAGGAGGCACCTACAGCAACCAGTGAAGGCCACCTGGGTGCAAACTTCTACCTCTGCAGCAAAACAGGCAGCAGTTGCTGGCTCCACCTGATGGTAGGAACGTCAAGGCGGAAATGTGGACTGCTCTGCACAAAATCTGTCTTGGCAAGGGTGACCATGGACACAGAGAGCCATGGAAGGTTCTCTGAGTAGCCTGGTTCCCATCTATGTCCCTCTCCAAAACCTATGTCCAGGGAAGTTTGGCAAAATGACCAAAGCCAGAAACATCTGAAGATACCAGCTTCACCCTTCCCATGCTTCACCCTTCTGATGTGGTCTGGGTGGCTAGTGGACGGCTTGTCTGCCTGCTTCTCCCCTATGGTCCTGAGAGTCCTGCCCCTCTGTGTGTGCAATCAGGGCCGGCACCCAGACCCTCACCTGACCCCAACTCAGTATCAGTAAATGATGGTGTCTGTTTATTTCTTTGCTCACATTGCAGAGTTGACTGGTGAGAGTCTAAAAAGAGCGAGCTCGTGAGTCTATGGGTGCATTCAGATGGGACGAAAATAGCGCCATTGTGACCCTGCTATGGTGGGGTTGCTGGAATAGATGGGCTGTGGCCTGATCCAGCAGGGCCTCTCTTATGTTCTTATGTTCTTAAATCGAATGTTGCCACATTCAAATACTGACATTCGAATTCGAATTGAATCTTTCAATGCACTCGTATGACGCTTCATATGAAGCTTCATATGGGTGGCAGAGGGGATTCTGTATGGAATATGTATGGGATTCTTTGCACTTTTATGGGATTTTGTATGGTATTCATATGGGCTTCGTATGGGATTGAGCATTCGAATTCAAATCCCACTACAATTGAAGGGGATCTATTTGAACACATACAAATGTTCTTGCATTCAATTCAATACGAATCTAACAGACAAAAAAAAAAGATTTGTGCACATCTCTAGTCTGGACTTCTGCAACCAGTGCAATACCATGATTTTGCTGATGTTTGTACCACAGAAGTGTTTGGAGCAGCAGCCCATCGAAAACATCCAACGGAACTGGTGAAAGGGAAACGAAATGTAACTGCAACTTACACTGTTGACAAATCCAATAAGCTGTGCTATACTGTAGGTGACAGAATTGTGGTTTCCACCCAAGTACCTGTACTGGAAGAAAAGAAAGCAAATCAGCTGCATGCAGGATAAGAAAAAGAACGAAGAATGAGGAACCTAAAACAGTGATGGCCAACCTATGACACGCATCTCACAGGTGACACGCCAAGCCCTTTTGGGTGACACATGTGGGGTGTTTTTCCATGTCACTAGAAGTACCCATTAAGTACCCATTAATGGGTACAAAAATGCCATTACGTACCCATTTGTGGGTACTTAATGGGTACTTTTAGCGACAGTGGAAAAACACCCGTGGTCACCCTGGCACCTGGGCGCGTAGTGCTTGCTTGTTCTTGAAGTGTACGAAATACCAACTTTCAACTGAATATTAGCAAATGAAATTCAGTAACAAAAGTCACTAATGTAAAGAATTATTTGTTTTTGCTTTTAATAAAATACATATATCAAAAATATACCTTTTTTACTAGAGCTACAAATATTACAAAATTATGGATTATTTCTAGATGTGACCCAACACCCGAGTAAAGCTAGGTTTTCTTGCGAATTTTGACACACCGAACTCAAAAGGCTCGCCATCACTGACCTAAAAAATGCTGAGAAACACGCTAGGCATGTGCACTTTTTTGCATCAATATTCAATTCGATTCAACATGTGAAAATCTGAATTTTCAAAAATCCTATTCGAATCTGGATTATCCGAATTCATATTTTCAAAAATCCGATTTGAATCGAATGATCTGGTTTTCAAATTCACGCACATCCTGTTTGCATCCTGTTGCCATCCCATGTTATGTGCAAATGAACCCGATACTCAGATGTGATATAAACGAATCTATTGAGTCAAATTATTCAAAAATCCATGTCAGATCTTTGGATATCCAAATTCAATCCGATTCAGATTTCTGAAAATCCAGTTTGAGTTTGAATGCCGATATTTGTCAAATTCGAATCAGAATCAAATATCCATGCACATCCATAAAACCCGTGACCTTTCTTCATTGGGCCTTAACTCTGAATTATATCCTGGAATGGGGGCCTGCCATCTGCATGCTGGTAGGCCCCTTTTCTAGGGTAGGTGCACTAAAGACCTTTGTTGTTTGGTACTGATCTTGAGTAATCCACCATCATCCACATGTATTATATGATTTCCATAATGGGGACTGGAGTAAAGACGACACTGAGCTTCACACACTTTTCTTCCAAGCTCCTCTTTTCATTTTCATTTTGGAGTATTTTTAGCTTCCAGGATGCTTTAATTGCATTGCCTTACGGTATTTATCTCTCCTTCCTTAAGATTACTTCTCAGCTGGCTGAGTTTATTCTCCTTTCTTAAGCCTTTGAGAACATCTCCCTTGGTGGAAATGGTACAGGGTAGACAACTAGACACTTCCTTGGCTTCCTTTCTCTGAACATGGTTGAAGGCTTGACTCGCAGACCTAGGCGCAGTCCAGCGAAGCAGAGTTCTGCTCACACAGATGTTCTGGGCATGGTGGACCTCGAGCTCAGAACTCTAAATTCCTACTCACTTCCTACTCCATTCAGCTCCCAATCGTGCTCCATTTGGATGGGAGGACAAATAGAATAAAATAATTTAATTATGCCATTCACTTTTGTATTACGCTGCTTGCGTGAGTTAAAAATGCTAGAAATGTAATGTAGTGAGTGAAAACCAGCAGCACAGAAGCGGTATGTTTGCTGACCGTTAATAAATAAAGCTTGCTGACAGGTTAGAGAATAATCTAAAGATGCTTTCCCCCTTTCTCTGCCTTGTAATTCTGCCCTGATACGCCTCTTACTTCGAGCTAAAGCACCTGTTTGCTTAAAAGGTGATGCACTAATAGCCTAACGAGGTATGAAATAGTTGGTACTTTCACTTTAAGAAGCCTACGCTACCCAGAGGAACATAAGCGGCTGGCTAGCGCCGCCTAGGAAACTAAGTTACAAGAGTTGTCCCGCAAGAGCATCTTATTTGTGGCAAGAACTGGAATATAAATGCAATATATTAATCATAAGTGAGGCTAATAAGAAGGGATAAAAGTTGCTTTAAACAACCTTAGGGTTTTTCACACTATAGCCAAAGGGCTCTAGTGCAGTAAAGCTAGGACACGCGGGGATGGATTCCCCATTCACACCTAGGAAGGTAAGGAACACGTGGGCACGCGTTCCTACCTGCCTACATGCAAAAGGGGAATCTGTCCCCGCGTGGCCTAGCCCCTCCCAGGCCTGCCCCCGTTGGGTTAAATTTGACCCAGGGGTGGGTAGGCCTGTTGCGCTCCTTCCCTAGTTCCCGCAGGCCTTAGGGGACCGGATTGGGTCCCCTAGAACCTGCAGCAACCCCTTCCCCAGCCACGGGCCTACACGGGGACGTGCACGGTCCCCTAGGGCCAGCGGGAACTGGGGAAGGAACACAACAGGTCTGCCTAATGGGGGCAGCCGGAAGTTGGGCCCGCAGCAGTTGGGCCCACAGTATGATTTCGTGCTCTACACCCGGAACGCATGTGGGGTCCCTGAGATGGGCTGGGGTGGTTCTGAATGGAACCGCCAGCCCAGTGGAGCGAATGCTCCATCCCAGGGTGTCCTACACACGTTCCATAGGCCCTCGTGCGAAAAGGCCTCTTAACTCCTTCTGCTGTCCCTTTTGCTTACATCAGAAATGTTTCATTAAGATCGCCCACCGGCTTCATCCTCCTTGCGCATCACCTGTCCCTCCCCTCCTGGATTCCTCTCCTTCCTCCGACTGTGGTCACACCTAAAGTTTAATCCGTCTTCAATCCACCATCAACACATCAGCAAAAGGGCCAGAAAAGATTTTCTTTCCCCATTATCTGTCCCCAAAGGTGAATTTTCTGAGTTATTTAACACTGAAAGGAAACCGCCTGTCACTTTGCTGATGTGTTCTCTCACTCGGAAAGTGGACTGAAGCTGGATTCAACCTAAAGTGTGAGCACAACCAAAGTAATTACTCAAATTCCAGTCAAGAAGTAGAAATCCGGAAGGCATTCTCACCATTCCATCTGATCAGTCTTACCATCTACCGTACAGGCCCCCAAGAATTGTTATTTATAAAGCAAGGGATATATTTGTTGTTGTTGTTGTTGTTGGTTGTGGATTGTTATGTTATTTATAATTTCAATTAAAAAGCTTTAAAAAAAAAAGCAAGGGATATATATATCTCCAGTGCTCAGACTTACCAAATCCTTGTCCAAAACAACATATATTTCTATATATCTGTGAACTTTAGTGACTTCTGCTAGTGGCTGAGGACAGAGAGAATAACGTTTAGCACAACAACACTGACAACATGCAAAACACGTTAGCATTTGCAACTTATGCCTAAAAAGCAATGAATTTCTAAAAACTAGTTAACAGAAAATGACTACTTGACAATCCATCTATTCCTCCAGTTTTTTCCTAACAGGGGTATTCTTCCATTATTTCCCAGTCAAGAGAAAATGTCTTCAACATAAATGAGGTTCAGTGCCTTTTTTAAAAATCGGGCCATTTGTTTTATACAATCGCCCTTTCTTCACTGGGTCTTAATCTGGATCATATCCCAGAATAGGTCCCTGCTACCAGAATGCTGAAGCAGACTATGGCAGGCCCTCCCAGGCCCCTCTGTGGCCTGCATCAATATGCTCTATTCCAGAATAAGGCCCAGTGCAAAGAGAGCCTGTCTCTTTTAGTACTTACATTCTTAGGATGCCTCTAAAGGCCATTTGCAGGGAAGCAAGAACAAGTGAAGGATTTGCCTTCATCTTCTGCCTGGGAATGCCAGAAACATTCTTATGTTCTTATAAATGCATCGGAATCCCATAATATCCAGAATTTGGAACAATTCCCTTTTTGAACTAGAGTTCCATTGACCATTCGCCAAAGAGACCCTAAGGGTCTTGGGAAGCAATCCAACACCCACACCCAAAACCCTTTTTTCCAAACTCTGTGTATACCTTTAATTATTACCCCATCCAGCTTGACTGTTTTAATGTGTTTTGCATATTGCAAAACTATGCTTAATTTATTTAGTTAACTATGACTAATGAGAATTGGCTATCCTATGCCTGAGGCTCTAGAGGAATGGAAAGAGAAAACCAAGACAGGATTGGTAGGAAGAAACTGGGGTGCAGTTATTTTATTGTGCTCTTAGGTCATGGTCCCACGTTCACTTTAATCCTTCTTCAGGCCCCACCTCTCACACCTTTTTGGCCCGGTCCATTTTATTTGTGGACTTCTCTCCCCTTACTCCTACTTTCCTGAGTCCTGCTTTTTACAGCTCTCAAGCCGTTACAGATAGGGATACACACGAATATTCGTCACATTCAAATTCAAACTGAATGTTGGTACATTCGAAGTTCAGATACAAATTGAATGTTTCTATATATTAGTACGAAGCTTGCTTACATCCGCGAACCTGGGGAGGTGGGAAAGTGGCTGCCAAGTCACCTCTGCACTGGATCCAAAGTGGATTAAAAGCAGAGATTCAAAGTGGACTGAGAGCGGATTTGACATCTTCAGAGTGAATATGCAAGGGATATGTAGGGGATTCATAGCAGGGATTTGTATCAGATCCATACTGAACATTCATATAGAATTCTAATCCTACCACACTCGAAGGGGATCTATTGAAACAAAAGTTAATTTTCTTACATTTGATTCAATACAAATTGAACACACAAAAAATCTGTGCACACCCCTAGTTACAAAGCGTTGGTCCGTTTTCATTTTTGGGGTGTGATTTGCAAAGAGAAATAAAGGGGGTTGAACTATACTATAGTGGATGGATCCTGCACGAATTTGCCTTCCCTTTCATCCAACGTGTGATGACACGCCGTTGAGTCATAGAACATTTGTCCAGGGTGTGTTGTGATGGTGGAGAAGGGAGGAAATCTAAAAAAAAGTCATGTAAAGGAGCCTCAGGACGGGAACACAAAGGGAACACAGCTGCCCAAACTGAGGACGAACTGAGGAAGGGTTATTAGGTATTGGGTGTGATTGGAATTAGTGTCTTTTGGTCCAGGTTCTTAATAAGACGGCCTATTTCAGCAAGGTGTGACCATGGCCTTGAAGTATTGTAAACTGTCATAATGGAAAGCAAAAAGGGCAGTTCTAGTGGCATCATAAAGATTGTGCCACTAACCCACCCTTGGAATCCTGTCTTAATGTCCAAATGCTCTAAACGTCAACAATGCTAAACATCAACAACCATTCCAAAAAATTGTTAAAATAAAACAAAGTAATTATCAACTCACAATAGTATCTGAGATCAGCCTGTAAGACACCAGTTCCTTTCTCACATGGGTGTCCACCGAAGAGATGTCACCCGTCCAGAGAGGGCCTTTGAAATTTCTGTTGTTTATTTGATAAATAAGGTGTTCAAAAGTGGTTGAGGATTCCAGGTGCTCAATTCCATAAGTGACATTTTCAAATTGCAATAAGCCTCTGAAAAACAGACACAAGAACAAGAATGGTGCAAGTAGAATTTCGTAAGTCCTTCGGACATCTCACCCCTAGCCAGATGCTTTGAGATACTTCTGAATATTCTAGAGCAGTGATGGCGAACCTTTTGAGCTCGGTGTGTCAAAATTCACAAAAAAACCTAGCTTAACTCAGGTGCTGTGTCACATCTAGAAATATCCATAATTTTGTGATGTTTGTAGCTCTAGTAAAAAAGTTATATTTTTGATATATGTATTAAAAGCAAAAACAAATAATTCTTTACATTAGTGACTTCTGTTGCTGAATTTCATTTGCTAAATCTTCAACTGAAAGTTGGGATTTCGTACACTTCAAGAACAAGCAAGCATTACACGCCCAGGTGCCAGGGTGACCAGGTGTGTCACCCAAAAGGGCTTGGCGTGTCACCTGTGACACGCGTGTCATAGGTTGGCCATCACCGTTCTAGAGAAACACATCCTTTCATCCATTCATATATTCATTTGGTTCTTTTCTTTGCCATTCTTCAACCTCAAAAGATACTTAGGAGCTGTAGTCACACCTAAGGTTGAATCCAGCCTCCATCCACTTTCAGATCAACAGACCACCTCAGCAAAGTGACCAATAATTTTCCTTCCACAATATCCCTGGGGGAAAGCCAACAAGAGCTGGGCAGCATCCAGTTTTGGAGACTGCACCCTTGAGTGAGGAGGATTGGAGCTATGCACATAAAACTGTGCTAAGTGGAAATCTAGTCAATAATACGCAAGCAGAATGATGCAAGGGGCAACCAAGTGGCAAATGTGCTTTAATCTTAGTAAGTGCAAAGTAATGCACATTGGAGCCAAGAACCCTAATTTTGTCTGTAAACAGATGGGGTCTGCAACACACCAGGAAAGGGATCTCAGGGTTCTCGTGAACAGCTTAATGAAGGTGTAAGCCCAGTGCGCAGCAGCAGCAGCAAAAAAAGCTAATTCAGTGCTGGAAATAATTAGGAAGGGAATGGAAAGCAAGTCAGCAAGTGTCATTTTGCCTCTTTAGAAATCTACGGGGAGGCCACATTTGGAATACTGTGTACAATTCTGGTCACCACACCTCAAAAAGGATATTATGGAACTGGTAAAGGTACAGAAAAGGGCAAGCAGAATGATTAAGGAGCTGGAAGGAACACCTCTCTTAAAAAATCAAACTGCAATGTCCAGGCTTCTTCAGCCTGGAAAGACGGCATTTAAGAGGGGACCTGACTGAAGTATATAGATTCGTGCATGGTACAGAACAGGTGGATAAAGAACATTTCTTTTCTCTATCACACAATGCTAGAACCAGGGGGCATCTATGAAGCTGATGGGTAGGAGAATTAGATCAGACAAGGGGAAGGATTTCTTCACCCAGAGGGTCATCAGTCTATGGAATTTGCTGCCAGAAGAGGTGGAAACAGCAACCAGCCTCGATGACTTTAAGGAAGAGACATCTTTCAGGATGGGGGGACAAGCAAGATGCCTCTAAGGCCATTTGCTGGGTTTTGAGAGCAGGAGAAGTTTTGCCCAGAAGCAGCTGGTGGGCCACTGTTTGAGACAGGACTCTGGACTAGATGGGTGGCAGACTGCTCCAACAAGCAGCAAGCAGCAGGAGCCAACGGTCCAAAGACGTAAGTGGGGCACAGGGGGCTAGGGGGTGGTGCGCACCCCTGGGTGGGGGTGGATACCCAGGAGGTCCCTGCTGGCTGCCACTGGCCTGATTGGGGCGGCAGCAGCCAGCAGGACCCCAAGAAAGCCTTGCCCCAGCAGGGCCGATAGGGCCCAATGGTGGCAGCCCGGGGTGGGACTCCTGAGCTGTCCAGCAGGGAGTGTGTGAATGCTCTCCCTGTCAGACAGCTCTGGGACACTCAAGCTAAGGTTGGGCTGGAAATCATGCTCCAGACCTTGGCCCCAATTAGGGCAGGTCTGGGACAAGCCAAGGCACTTCTAGGCAGAACTGGTCGTCCCAGAGAGTGAATGGTCTGTGCCAGACCTGTCCTGATTGTGCTCCAGGGGCCTAAGTGCTTATAGGCTTCTGGTCTACCTCTCCTAGGAGTTCCCAACTTCATGCAACAAGCTAAATCACTATGACTGCTGTGCAGTCACACTGCAGAGAAGCTGAGGGTACTGTAACCAAGGCCATGGTCACACCAGCCCCAACCAGGTCGGCCTATTAATGAATCCGAATTGAATCCGTGCCAGTGCTGGTCAGTCATGGATTGACAGAGGCCATCCCCTCCTTGGGCTGCGTTGGTCACGCATTTTTGCAGAATTCAGCCTGCCATTCCTCCATGGAACCCTTGGCTCCCCACCCCTTTTGCTACATCACATCTATCTCGTTTCCTATTGGATGCTGTTCATGTCACTTAAAGGTGGCATTTCCAATTGGATGCTGTTCATGTCACTCAAGGGAGGCGAGGGTGCACATTTGCAGTTCTTTTTAAAGCCTGCTCTCCCACCTCCACACCCCCTCCCTTTTTTTATGCGCCTCTCTTCTCCTTGCAACTAATTTTTTTAAAATAATAATAGTAAATTTGTTTAAAAATGCTAGAGAGAAGAATCAAACTCCTAAACTGAGGAGAGGGGGAGGTGCCCCACGAACACTGCATGTGCCGATTGGCCAAAGGGGAGGTACCTCTTGAACTCTATGTGTGCTGATTGGCCAAAGAAAATACTGGGCACCAACCACCACAGCACAGTTCTGCCTCCTTTAGGCCATCCTAAATACATGAGGAAGTGGAAGCCAGACTGGAATTCCAGGCTGGCCACAATCTGTGTCAGTGCTGTTTAAAGAGGACTACATTTTAGGATGGTCTAATGGCTGTAGGCAAACTTACAATTCATAATAGCTTAAAACATTGTGAATCACACATCTTGCCGGACAACTCAGGTCGTCCTAAAATTCGCGTGTGACCAGGCCCCAAGGACGAGGTCCAGGGAACAACAGGCTACGAGATACACTAGGAAATTTTCTCTGGCATATGAAGCCTGACAGATGTCAAAGGGGGAATTGTTGGGCTGCTAATGCCTCTTACCTGAGACCAGAGCAGGTACTGAGTATTGCGGCAGACTTGGGGAACCCTTGGATGAAACCTTGATAGAAGCATTCACTCTAAAGTAATTTCTAAAGTTATTTTCAAATAAATTGACAGTGCATGTTTCACAACTAATATCACCTATGAACCAGGGTTAAAAAAAGTGGCTCAAAAGCACCTCAGAGGTAGCAATACCCTCATGACAAATATCAACATTCGAATTCGAATTGGATTTTTGAAAATCCAAATTTCCAAATTTGAGCAGATTTTGGATTTCTGAAAATCTGATGTGGATTTTTGAATAATATGACTGAATAAATCCATTTATATCGCATCCAAATATCGGGTCTATTTGCGCTTATAACATGGGAGGACAACGGGATGCAAACAGGATGAATTTGAAAATCAATATGAATGTTGCCGACATTCGTATCATTCGATTCAAATTGGATTTTTTAAAAATACTGATCTGGATAATACGGCTCTGAACTGGATTTTTGAAAATTTGCATTTTTGAATTTTGAGTCAAATTGAATATTCGAATATTCAAATCAACTCAAATTTGAATGCAAAAAATACATTCATGCCCATCCCTATAAGTGACCCTCCAGCACCTGGAAGAGGTGTGAATGCAGCATCCAAACTCTTACTGTCTCTGGTACTAGGGAAGGTAAGTCAATGTGCGTTGCAAGTTGAAATGCACCTGCATGGAAGAAGCTGATCCTGGTGCAGAAACAGCTCTTTCCAGTACGAATGCTCCATCTGGGAGCATTCAACTACTAGGCCAAGTGTGGAAAGGCCCAAGAACAGAAAGCAATCAATGTTACAGGTAACCCAGCATCACCCCCAAATTACCCATTATGCCGGTATAGCAGATTTTCAATCAACTAACCCTGAACTATATTGGGCATGGGACAGATATGTGTGGTATTCCCAATATAGTCCTGGGAAGAACCATGGGTTTTCTACATGCACCTGGAGGCATATTTCAGAATTCACCCTTCAGGGAAGTCTGTTGTCCACAATGTTTGCTAGCATATCACTATCAAGTGAATATGTTCCTCAGGTCCTTGCCTTGTTCTTGGAATTTGTAAAGGCTTGCCTAATTTTTAAATATCTTTTTGTCTCCATTTGTTTTCACACTGCAAACACTGGTCAGGGACCTTTCTGCACTCGGAGTTGTAGTGCATATCGGGGGACATTCTGGAGAGGAACCTCTGCACTTGCCGGAGCTGCTTCGACACCAGGGGTGATTTCCCACTTCCCTTCTCATCTGCTGGACAGGAAAGAAGCGCAGTCGCCTACAGTCCGCACCCCATGTGATCCTGGGGCCAGTCCTCTTCAGGGTGCCGCCATCTTGAGTGTGGCACCCTCTGCGACTGTGCAAGAGTCAGCGGCATCTCCATGACGACGCTGATGCTCTGCGCAGGCGCATCAGGAGGCCAGCAGAGCTCCTAGCGCACTTGCGCGGCAGCCCTGTTGACCTCCTCGTCCAGCAGATGTGTGAATGCTCACTGGCTGGATGCAAAAGGTAAGTTATTGAGGAAGGTTGGTAAGGTTGTGGAGCACGATTTCATGCTCCACACCTAGTTCCTAATTAGGTAACTTCTGGGAAGGGAGGGAATGCCTGGATGCTGTAACAGCCTCCTCTAGGTGCAGATGCTCTTTCGCAGGTGTTGCCTAATTAGTGACTATGGACCAATGTGCGGATCAGACCCAGAAACAACTCCAGCCATCCCAGAAGCTCCCCCAATGTTCACTAGCAGTCGTACAGGAAACTGCACCACGCATATCCAAATCCTTACCATTCTTCCAGGTTCTGGTGGTCATCTGACTAGGCATGTGCATGAAAATTCAAGAATCCGATTTGAATCCAACAAATGTGGACATTCGAGTTTGAATTGGATGTCATCCGAAATCCGTTCAAATGTCTACATTCGAATGTTAAGAAATCCGATTCAAATTCGAATGTCAACATTCGTCGGATTTGAATCGGATTTTTGAATTTTCAGATATTATACGTATCTGTGCACATTTGCGCTTATAATATGCGATGGGAAACGGGATGCATACGAGATAAAACGTGATGCATGCGAAATGCATACAGATACGTATGACACATACAAATGTTGTCGACTTTCGTATCTTTAAATACGAATCTCACATTCAAACAAATGTTACGTATTCAAATCAGTTTTTTTAACATGTGGATTTTAATCATTCGAATCAAATCAAATTTTCTGACATTCAATTCGACTCGAATTTGAATGCAAAAAAGAATTTGTGCACATCCATGCACCTGACACGCCGCATAAGCACACTGGCTCATCAGGTGACCTGGGAGGTTAGCAGACGCGCATGGTGCGTCGCCGTTGTCCCATTGATAGCAGACGCGCATTGGCGCCAGCACCCGAAGAGAAGATGCCGGTGCCTGGACACACTTCCAGCCACCTGGAAGCACCCACTTCGCTGCAGCAATGGCCGTGCATGGATGGCCTGTGCTATGGCAATCAGGCCACATAATGCTCAACCGTGAAACCACAGCTGCACTGCATGGAAATAAGTGCAAAGGCTGCATCCGGGGCTGCACTAGATTAGCATAGCTGTGGAACAGTTTTGACTGCTCCGCATCTGTCAACAATGGGGGATGGCCATGCAGGCTCAGAGATGCCCTAGAATGGAAGTGCTCTTATGGTATGTGGAGGGTCTCTGGAGGACGCCAATCATCGTAGCGCAGAAAGGCCCTATACTGTTATTGTTGCATCTCGATATTTTTAAAAGCTCCTCTGGGAAGCTGTGCATCTGTATATCACCAAAGTGTCCAAAAACAAACCTCCGGAACGACATCAAAAAGTTGCAAAAAGCAGCTCTGAGCGCTTACCTGAATGTGTGGGAAATTAGGATGAACAAAACCTCCTTGGTTGTAGGAATAAACCACAAAATCGTTTGGCAAAAAGGTTCTGTGAACAAAGTTAGGAGGGAAAAAGACTCTTTCACTGAGCAAGAAAAGCCTGAAATGCTGAGTGAAACAGATAGCTAGGGAAGAAAGAAAGACAGGGGCTGAGGTTGGTGGTCCGTAAGTGAGCTGTAGCTACGAACACTCAAAAGTGGCCAAGGGACATTGGGTTGGATGGATGTCTAGGTACATCCTCCAGGCTGGAGAGACAGGCAGGAGGCCTCCAAAAGCCATTGGCAAAGACTGAATGGCACGTGAAGGTTTTGCCCTTGTCTTCTGCTTGAGATGCCCAGAAGCAATTGGTGGGCCACTGGCTGAGACGGGATGTTGCGCTAGATGGGCTGTGGCCTGATCCAGCAGGGCTCCTCTTATTAGGGGTATGTACAGAGCCAAGTTCCACATTCTATTTGCAATGAAGAGAATGTGGAAATATTTGGCTGTGGCCGAATAGTGCCCTCCACGGATTCGTATGTGGGGGTATTCGTATCCGGGCATGGATATTCTACAAATATTTGGAAACTTACCTGGATCCTCTGCAGGGCACCACCATTTTTATTGCAGCGCCCTACGCAACTGCGCATATGCCAGTGCCATTGCTATGAGGGAGCTGGGTTAAACCAGAAGGCCTGTATTTAGGTTCTGGAAAGCCTGTTTGGCATTCCAGAGGGCCTGGGAAAAGGCCCGGGGCACCATCGCAGCAGGTAAGGGGGCCCCGGGGAGGAGGCATGGGGTAGGTCTGGGGGAAGGGAGATCGAGGGATGGAGGCCCCGGGGTATCCAGTATCCATAGAAGCGTCAACTGAAGCTTCTACGGATACTGGATTATCCAATTTGTGGATGGATAGGGCCCTACGATTAGGGCCCTATTCGATCTGTCCATGAATCTTGGAATTCAGACACATTCATCCAAATTCCAAGTAGCACGGATCATTCATGCACTTCCCTACCTCCTATGGTTACATCCAGAATGGATGCTTAGGACGGAGAGACAAACACAGTGCCTCTAAAGGCCATTTGCAGAGAGTCAAGAGCAGATGAACACTTAAAAACCAAGTATATATATTAAAATAATAATAATATACATTAAAACAATAGGAGCGTCTGCAAAGTGGGAAGAGAACATGTATCCTCATTAACCAAAGGCCTGGGCAAAGAGGTGCGTCTTCACTGCCTTCCTAAATGTGTACAGCAAAGGTGCTTGATGCACCTCAAGGAGGAGATTATGTCGCAGCCGAGGGGCCAACACTGAGAAGGATCTCTCCCGGATGCCTGCCCCTTTTGCTATAGGTGGTGCCCCCCCCCCTCCAGATCTTAGGGCACAGGCCTTTCAGATATTTGGGGCCCAAGTTTTTTAGGACCTTATAAGTTACAGTTAACACCTTGAATTGGGCTCGGTAGTGAATCGGCAGCCGGTGTGGCTCTTTTAAGACAATCTAGTAGCTGCATTCTGCACAAGCTGCAGCTTCCGAACCCTCTTTGTCCTCTGCTTGAGATGCCCAGAAGCAGCTGGTGGGCCGCTGTGTAAGACAGGATTCTATGGCCTGATCCAGCAGGGCTCCTCTTACATTTTTATCTTCTTATGGTTGGTAGAGTGGCACATAAGATAGCCAGAAGGATGTATGAAAACCAGTATGAAAACTGACCTCACTAATGGATTATTCACGGCTATTCAACTCTGAGTTGAATATTCATGTCAGAGAAAGAGCAGACCCAAGGGCCAGATCTGCGTGCATGCCATAGGAATGCCCTGTAGAGATTCAGTGGTGATTCAGGGATGCTTAGTGTAGGCGCCTGGTGAACCTCAAGAGAGAAGCTGTTCCAGAGTCTAGGAGCCACCACAGAAAAGGCCCTCCTGCATGCCCCTATGAAGGAGAAGGAACTATAAGAAAGCCTTCTCCTTGAGATCTCAATGCACAGGAGAAGACGCTCCTTCAGATACCCAGTTCTCGGGAACCCCACACTGTCAGGAAAACGTTCAGGCTAGAAAATATCCACCCTTGCCATTCATCAGGTCTGTACTGGATAGCGACCCCAAAAGAAGACATTGTTTTGGGAGGCATTACTGATGATGTTCTGGGTGTCATTCAAGTTCTGTCCCATTAAATGAGGGAAGGCCGGGACTTCCTCAGAAGAGATTTGCCAACTTCAAATCAGTTATGACTTATATTCAAACACACCACAGATAATCCATTAAAAACATAACGTTGCTTACTGTTGCTTCAGATGGATGGTGTATGCCATGCCCTTTATTGTAATAATATACGTCTGCGTGCTCTGCAGCATTGCGAAGAGAAACAAAACAGAAATCTCTCAGGACAGCATTTTAATATATTAAGAACATAAGAACATAAGAACATAAGAGAAGCCTTGCTGGATCAGGCCACAGCCCATCTAGTCCAGCATCCTGTCGCACACAGTGGCCCACCAAATGCTCATGGGCATCTCAAGCAGAGACAAGGACAAACCTTCTCCTGCTCTCGAGTCCCAGCAGATGGCCCTAGAAGCGCCCCATTTCCTCCCCCCCCCCCTCAGCCTGAAAGATGCACCTAGGCATTCGTTCTAGTAGCCATTGATACATCTGTCATCCATAAATTTGTCTAACCCTACCTTAAAGCCATCCAGACTGGTAGCTGTCACCACCTCTTCTGGCAGCACATTCCATAGCCCGATGACCCTCTGTGTGAAGAAATACTTCCCCCTGTCAGACCTTACGCTCCTACCCATCAGCTTCATAGAGTGCCCCCTGGTTCTAGTGTTGTGCGATAGAGAAAAGAAATTTTCTCTATCCACCTTTTCTATGCCGTGCATAATTTTATATACTTCAATCAGGGTTAGATGCTAGAACACAGATGAATAGAAAAAGAAGAAGAGTTTGCTTTTCTCACCCTTAGGGGACTCAGAGCGGCTGACAAACCTTCTGTTCTTCTCCCCCCAAAATAGAAACCCCGTGAGGTCAGTGGGGCTGTGAGAGTCAGGAAGACAGCTGTGGAGAGCCCAAGACCACCCAGCTGCCTATGTGCAGAAGTGCAGGATCAAAACAGGAGACCACCAGGTAAGAATCCGGCAGTCTAACCGCAAGACCAAGGGTATGTTCCCACTTGACTGTTTAAATCCAGATTCAGGACCGAGTACGCAATCTGGCTGTTCCCATTTCCTTGAGAATAACACGGGCTGAATCTGAATACTGGCGTTCCCACTCAAACCGTAAAAAAACCCAGCACGGAGAAACAGGATCTTTTAATCTCCACCCCTGTCCAACCCCTGCTAAGCCTGCCTGGTACTCCCTTTCAGATAGGAAGCTCCCTCCCTGATGGGAAGGCAGCGCGAAGCAATTCCCTTTGGAAATGGAGGCTAAGACAGTGTGCATGGGGCGGGGAGAGGGAGAGGCTACTACTCTCAGTTTCCCTCTCTGTAAAATGGAGCCTCGGGGCTTAGTTTTCTCCTGCTGTGGCAGCCTAGCTGCAATGTATCTGTCTCTTGAGGCTTGTGTTCCAAAAGGTTTTCCTGCAATAGCAGTGGGTTCAGAGCAGGCATGGCGAAGGGAGGGGAGGGAGGGGGGAGACCTTCACAGCTGTGAAATTCCCCCCCCCCCACACACACACATCTTGCAGGCATTAGCGGCCAGAAGGATAGATCTCTGCACCAAATAGTCCAGTAGCATTCCCAAAGGCAAAAAATAATGCGTGCTGGGCTCCAAAAGGGGACCAAGAACAGTTTTTGTGAGGACTCTTTTTCTGCAGATTTTTGCAGGATAGTTCTCATAAGGTCCAGGATTAAAAAAAAAATAAATGGGATCTCCTGATCACGAAAGCAGATTCAATTCGGAGTTAAACTTGTATGGGAACGCATCCCAAACTGTTCCCCGCCGTGTTGAACGCCTAAAGGCCAAAGTTTCTCGAAATAATTTTCAAGAAATTTCTAAGAAGCATTTTTTAAATTAATTAATTCTTCCATGTTTTTAACCCCTTTGGAGCAACCCATTCCATTTCAGAAGGTTCTAAATCTGCAACATTCTTAGACCAGGGGTTGCCAACGCCATGACACCCCATATGATACCACCTCTATATTAATGGTTGTCCCAGCAGAGGTTGAAGGCCCATCCATATTTCCTGCATCATCTCATCACAATCCCACCTTTGATTACATCTAGACATTGAGTAATTACTCTGCTATATTTGGCCCTTTCTGCACTTACTTTGGTTAGCTAGATCCAGATCAACCATAGGCAGAGGTATCTCCATCGAGCTGATTTCAAAAAGCAAATGTGTGCTATGGCCTCTAGTGCAGTGGTTCTCAACCTGGGGGTCGGGACCCCTTTGGGGGTCGAACTACCCTTTCAGAGGGGTCGCAATGAGTCTCCCACCACCCTTCCCTCTCACCTCCCAGCTGCTCTGCCCCCGTGGTTGGGGGTCCCCACAACATGAGGAACTCCATTAAGGGGTCGCGGCATTAGGAAGGTTGAGAACGGCTGCTCTAGTGCATAATTAGTGAACTCCTGGGGAAGAGCATACACACATTGTGGAGGCGGTTACAGCCTCCAAGCGTGCCCACCCTCCCCAGAAGTTCACTAATCGTTGATTAGGCGTGGAGCGCAAAATCATGCTGCACACGTTAACCAACGTTAACCAGGGACTTACCTGAAGCATCCAGCAGGGCAGCCGTTTGCTCTTGCCGGTGCTTCAGCGCTCTGCTGTCGTTTGAGGTTCTGCATTAACATGGTGGCACCTTGGACAACCGTAGACACGACGGTGCATGCACAGAGTGTCATCGTGGTCAAGGGGACGGCGCTGACACACATGTAGTCACGGAAAGCACCACAGCCTAAATGGTGACACCCAGCAGAGGACTGGGGTCTGGATCAAATGAGGTGAGTATCCAATCCCTGGGGCAGGGAATGGCCAAAGTGGACTAGTGCTCAAGTCAAGGTTCGTCAGTCACAATCCTTTCTCTCCCAGCGAATGGGAAGTGCGAAAATGCCCCAGATCTCCTGTACTCCTGTGCAGCAGCTCCTTGATCTGGATTAGAAGAAGAAGAGTTGGCTTTTCTACACCACTTTTCTCACCCATTTAAGGGGACTCAAAGTGGCTGACAAACCTTCTGTTCTTCTCCCCACAACAGAACACCCTGTGAGGTGGGTGGGGCTGTGAGAGCTCAAAAGAGAGCTGTGACTAGCCCAAGGTCACCGAGCTGGCTTCATGGGGGAGGGAATCGAACCCGGTATTCCCAGGTAAAAGCCTGGCTCCCTAACCACTAGACCAAACTGGATTAACAAGTAAGTGCAGAATATCCATGTTTTATTCCGGAACATCCAAATAGAGCAGAATAAATCACCAACGTCTGGATGCGGCCTCAGTTTCCCACCTCAACGGCCCCTTATCTTGGTTCCTTTATTTTAAGGCTGTTAAAAGAGAGGAAATTTTCATTGGAAATACCTCATCTTCCCCTAGGTTGTCTTCAGTCAAGTTAGATGGTATCTTCTGTGGATACGTGATATGCAAAAAAGTTTGAAATTCTGGAGAAGAAAGTGGGGGAGGGGAAAACTATGCAGTCCATTACCATTTCAATTTTACAACAATGCTCTTCCCAAGTCACATTTCTGACTTCTTCTAACCCGCATCAGTTTTCCCAGCCCTGGTGCACTTTGTGCCTTTGGATTTGCAATTTTGGGTGTTTTTCCACTGCACAACATTAATCCAGATCTAAGAACATCCGGATCTAAGGAATGAGTACTTCCCTTAATCCAGATCTAGTAGATCCGGATTCAGGGACATACCCAGTGTGTTTCCATGGGTGGTCTAGCACCCAATAGCAATGGATGCTAGCCTGCCTGCTGTGGAAATACTGGAGCATCCATTTGGAAATCCGGATCTACCCACAAGGGGTCTGCCTGTCACCCCAGGTGTTCTGGGGGACAGGGGGTGCAATCTCCGAAGTTGCCTTTGGAGATTAGCAAAGACTCCGGAGTCCCTCCGAAGTTGCCTTCGGAGGTTAGCAAAGGCTCCAAAGTCCCTTCGGAGATTAGCAAGGGCTCTGAAGACAAACCCCTTGAGAGAGCAATGCAAGAGAGGTGCATATTAATTAGCTCCTTGTGATGAGTCAGCCTTATTAATATGCACCTCTTTCCGTACCTGAAGGTCACAGTCCACTTTGTTCTCCCAAGGGGTTTGTCTTCAGAGCCTTTGCTAATCTCAGAAGGCAACTTCGGAGGGAATTCGGAGGGACTTCGAAGCTTTGATTTTGGGGCTCCCCCTAGCCTCCTCTAGACCCCATTGCCGGATTGTAGTGGAAACAGGCTCCCAACAATCCGGATTTTCAGGCTGAAGACCCCATTGTAGATCTACATGAAATCCAGATTATGGGTCCTGAAGGACCCACATGATCCCAGTTTCCCGAGCTGTGGTGGAAACAAATGTGTCCCTAATGGGGTCTGTGGTGGAAATGGGGTCATCCAGCTCTGAGCCAAATGGGTCCTTAATGGGTGCTAAAATGGGTATTTTCTGCCAGTGGAAGAACACCCCTTGAGCTCTTTTGATTTTTATCCATGCTGCTCTGATCGACTGGGTCTTTCTGCAGCCCACAGTTTGTTTCTAACATACAGCAGAGATGAACACAGATTAACAAGGCACATTTGGCTCACCACCAAACCAAACACCTGTTTGTTGAGTTTGATGGCCAAGCATTCAGTCAGACAGATGTTTGCATTTGATTCCAAATTGTTTCAAAAGCAAGAAACGCAGAGGGGGAAAAACACAGCAAATATAAACTGCTTGACTGAGTAGTTCTTGTCTGAAAGCGGAGGGCTGGTTCAGATTGACTGAATTCATAGCCCTGAGATAATCCCACGTTTTAGCCCATCTGGATGCAGCCTTATAGGTATGGATGAGAAAGCACCTGAGTACATGTTGTCCGCATTGCGAACCAGACTTTCTTGAAATGTCTTTCCTTGCAGAACTCTTAAACAGATAAAGCTTCTCCCAGACAGCTCTTATTTAATTTGCAATGTTTGGATAATCCAGAATAAAGCATGGATAATCTGGAATAAAACGAGCTGGAGGTGCTTTACTGTGGATTATTTGAATAATGCAGATTAAGAAGAAGAAGAAGAAGAGTTGGCTTTTCTACCCCACTTTTCTCACCCATTTAAGGGGACTTAAAGCGGCTGACAAAGCTTTCTATTCTTCTCCCCACAACAGACACCCTGTGAGGTGGGTGGGGCTGTGGGAGCTCAGAAGAGATCTGTGACTAGCCCAAGGTTGCCCAGCTGGCTTCATGGTGGAGGGCAGAATCGAACCCGGTATTCCCAGATAAGAGTCCAGCTCTTTAACCACTAGACCAAATTGGCTCACTGGATTAAGTAAAACATGGTTTGGCGTCCAGGGAGCACTGACTTAATCTGCATTATTTGCATAATCTGAAATAAAGCATTGATAATCTAGAACAGGGTTTCCCAAACTATGGGTCGGGACCCACTGGTGGGTCGCGAGCGAATATTGAGTGGGCCCTGCCTGTAGAATTAAGTAATAAAAAAATTGTATTAGAACTTTGTTTGTTATTTGAAAAGTCCTTTATTCATATTGGTAACGGTTAAATTTCCTAGAGGTGGGTCCCGAGTTGGTAAACTTATATTAGATGGGTCGTAGCCCAGACAACTTTGGGAACCACTGATCTAGAATGAAATGTGTCTGTTACTCCAGATTATCCAAATAATGTGGATTAAGTAAATGCTGCCTGGATGAAACTTAAGATTCTTATTCTATAGGGCAATGCTCAAAGTAGCAGCTGTGTCCCTGGCCTAGATTTCCTCTTTCAAATCTAGCTCAGGGTTCTTACCAGCTGAACTCCTGTATACAAGGGGGATGTCATTTTAGTTTGTCCCAAGACACCAGCCAAATATCCCGCTAGCAAGGAGAAATCCAAAATATTGCCCCTCTGGCATTGTCACAAGTTAGCTAGACCATGTAGAGGGCAGCACTGTCTTTGTGCATTTGAGTGATCTGGGCATTTGGCGGGCATGGGAAACCAAAAAGTGCATGTCACTACCATGATACAGGTGCGACCACCTAATTGTGGGCCCCACGCATATACGGTGGACAGAAATGATGGCAGCTCCTTCCACAATCTTAGGCAAAGGTGATATTTCTGGAGGAAAAATAAAAAGGGGGAGGAGGAGGAGGAAGAGGAAGAGGAGGAAGTAGAAAAGTTTGCTCTCATACCCCGCTTTTCTCACCCTTTTAAGGAAACTCAAAGCGGCTAACAAACTTTCTGTTCCTCTCCCCACCACAGACACCCTGTGAACTAAGTGGGGCTGTGAAAGCTCAGAAGTGAGCTGTGACTGGAAGAAGATATGGTGGTGGCAGTGGCGGAACTGGTTTTTATACCTCAGTTTTCTCAGCCTTAAGGGGACTCAAAGCTGCTGGCAAACCTTCTGGTCTTCTCCCTGCAACTGACACCCTGTGAAGCAGGTGGGGCTGGGGGAGCTCAGAAAGAGAGCTGTGACCAGCCCAAGGTCACCCAGCTGGCTTCCTGGAGGAGGGTGGAATCAAACTGGGAGACATGCAGATAAGAATGCAACACTCTAACCACCAGACCAAACCCACTGCCACTCCTGGGTTTTCCAGCCATTAGCTATCACACTTTCTACAGGGGATCTAGCAGAGCTGGGGTGAGGTTGCCAAAGATATGTAGCTTCTTCTAGCTCAGTGGTTCTCAACCTGGGGGTCGGGACCCCTTTGGGGGTCGAATTACCATTTCAGAGGGGTCGTGACGAGCCTCCTGCTGCCCTTCCCTCCCACCTCCCAGATGCTCTGCCACCGTGGTTGGGGGTCCCCACAACATGAGGAACTCCATTAAGGGGTCGCGGCATTATGGAGGTTGAGAACTGCTGTTCTAGCTGGTATGGAAGCAAATGCTTTTCCAACTGTGATTTCTGTTGAATTTTCCTCTGTTATCCACGCTTTTTATCTTTTTTTAATTTTACCTTCAAATTTACAATAGTCCATATGTTATTGTATCCTGCATAGTTTATTATCAGCGAAATGGATACTGTTTGGCAAGGCATGTTTGATGTTTTTATCAGCTCGGGTGTTTTCGATTGTCCCACATTTTAGGACCTGTCTGGACAGGGCCATGGGCAGGCCGTCACAGAGATGAGATGCCCGTTGCTTATTATGGGATGCTGTGAATCTTGCAGGCATACTCTAGCATTTAGGGTGAGAGACCAAACCAGATTTACACCTAAGGTTTAATCCAGCTTCAGTCCACCTTCAGAGCAAGAAAACACATCTTTCCACATTCTCTGTCCCAAAGGTGAATTTTCTGGCTTCATTTAACACTGAAAGGCAACAGCCTGTCACTTTGCTGATGTATTCACTCACTCTGAAAGTGGACTGAAGCTGGATTAAACCTGAAGTGTGACCACAGCCTGTGCTGATGAATTCCTGGAAACTTCTCCTGCACCTGATGTGAAATCTCTTCTCCCTGCACACCTTTTTTCCTTCTGTGCTCAAGGAATAAAAGGATTTTTAAAAATCCCCACCTGGCGCAATTATGGGGGAAAGGAATCCAATCTGGTTACTATGGGAGGGAAACTCCAAGGCCCCGTCTTCATGGAATTTTTTTGTCACTCTCTTGTCCCTCTATTCCCGGCATCTTATTTATTCCCGGAATTTCTCTCCTGCACTCTTTCCGAAGACCATGAAATTGGGATTACCAAATGGGGGGGGGGGGGATGGATAAAGGCGAGGCTTTCTGTGGATTTTGTAGTCCCCCTTCAAATGCAAAGTCCAGGCAATGTATCTGAGAAAGTCCGTCTTCTGTGAAAATGACTAAAGGAGCAACAGCCACAAGGTGACTCTGCTCCAGGTGGGTCCAGTTTAGTGAGCCAGTTTGGTCTAGTGGTTAGGGAGCCAGACTCTTACCTGGGACTACCGGGTTTGGTTCCACCCTCCTCCGCAAAGCCAGCTGGGTGGCCTTGGGCTAGTCACAGCTCTCTGAGCTCTCACAGCCCCACCTGCCTCACAAGGTGTCTGTTGTGGGGAGAAGAACAGAAGCTTTGTCAGCTGCTTTGAGTCCCCTTAAATGGGCGAGAAAATCGAGGTAGAAAAACCAACTCTTCCTCTTCTTCTCTTCCCCCCCCCCTCGTCCAGTTTACCCCAAACAACACTCCTGTAAGGTAGGTGCGCCCAGAAGCCGGGCACAGCGCAAGGAAATCGTTCCCTCTCACACAAGGAAAAAGGTGGGGTGATGGTTTTTTGGAGGGGGGAGGGAATGTGGAAACCCCACGCCGGGCGCCCCCTCCGATGCGGGGAGCAGAGTGGAAGCGGACGGACCGACGGACGGACCGACGGACGGAGACTGTGGCGCCAGGCGCCGGCTGGGGATCCGCGCGAGGAGGCGCCTCGGACCGTCCACGCGTCCGGCGGCTCCCCGTCCTCACTCACCCGCCCAGCGGCCGAGGGCGCCGCCGAGAAGAAGCCAGCAGGCCAGCGGAAGCCTCATGGTGCCCGCGGGCGCCTGCCTGGCCGGCTTAACGGTTCCGCCTCGAACGCAGGCGCCTCCTCCGCCTCGAACTCCTGACGGACCGGGCGTCGGGCGAGGGGCAGCCGAGTGGCTTGGGCGGCAGGAGCCGGACCGGACCGGACCGGAGTGGAGCCCTCGCCTCTTCCCCGCTTTCCACCCGGGGCAGACCCGGGCGGAGGGGCTTTTAAAACCGGGATTAAGATCGCCCGCCGGCTTCATCCTCCTGGCGCGTCATCTGTCCCTCTCTCCTCTCCTTCCTCGAACTGTGGTCACGCCTAAAGTTTAATCCGTCTTCACTCCACCATCAACACCTCAGCAAAGGGACCATTACCTTTCCCCATCACCATTTCTGTCCCCATTCCCTGTCGCAAAGGTGAATTTTCTGGGTTATTTAACACTGAAAGGAAACCGCTCCTCACTTTGCTGATGTGTTCTCTCACTCTGAAAGTGGACTGAAGCCGGATTAAACCTTAAGTGTGACCAGAACCTAAAGAGATGTCTGGAGTTTAACAGCCACAGCATCAAGAGCTGCCTTAAGATCCGGAGGGGAGGCCCTCTTGGGGTGTTTTTCCACTTAGCACTAGAGTATCCATTAAGGGTCCTTAATGGGTACTCTAGTGCTAGGGGCTTTTTCCACTACCCATTAAGGACCCTTAATGGGTCCTTTAGTTCTAAGTGGAAAAACACCCTCTGTTGTCCCAACACCTTCAGTGGTAAAAGGGGTGGGCACCTGGGATAGGGTCTTTTCAGTGATGGCCCCCAGTCTACGGCATAGTCTCCCCCTTGAGGTGTGTCAGGCCCCTTCATTGCATATGTTTAGGAGGGCAGTGAAGCTGCACCTCTTGCCCTGCCTTTGGCTAAATGGGAATGTACTGTCTCTTCCTACTTTGTAGACACTGTTGCTGTTTTAATATGTCTGATTTTAAACACTGTTACCTGCCCTGAGACCTTTGGGTCCAGGGCAGGATAGAAATAGAAATAATAAATAAATAAACTCTGCATGGTTCCCAGGGCCCCCGTTTCTTTCCACTTTTTCAGCATGGCAGTGATATCTGGCTAGCAACACCCCTCTTAATTCCTGTCCATAGTCGCCCCAAGACTGAGTTGCAAAATGGAGAATGTAATTCCTCTGTCAACTAAATAAATAAACCTGCTATTATTTCAGATGCAAAACACGACCTGATCCTTTTGCAGCTTAAAGTCATTTTCAATACAATTTCCTTGTTTCCTTTGGTTTCAGATTGTAATGGCCCTGTTTGGCCCCTGCCTTGGGAGGGCACTATTAAAAACCCTTTAAATTAAAATAAAAATGCAGTTGGCACAGTTGCCCTGTTTTGTTTTGAAATTATGTTCTTTTCACAAATGCATTTTTATCTCAAAAGTGGCATACGACAAGGGCTTGCAGTGACCGTTCTCTTTTTTATACAGATTTTCTGTAGATTTTACTGAAACATCGTAGGCCACCTCCAGATGATGGGCAAACGGCCGGCTAGCAAGGGACATCATGGGATATTCTTCACCCACCATTATTCCTTGCTAGCTAGACAGAGCTGCAGTTTGCATTGTCTTTGTGGGTGTTTTTCCACCGTGCTCCTTAGATCCGGATCTAAGAAGATCCGGATCTAAGGAACGGGTACATTCCTTAATCCGAATCTAGTAGATCTGGATTAAGGGAAGCACCCAATGTGTTTCCACGGGCGGTGTAGCACCCATTAGCAATGGGTGCTAACCTCGCTTCAAGGGAAACACCTTTGCACCCATCTGGGGAATTCAGACTGACCCCCAAGGGGTCTGTCTGTCACCCCAGGTGTCTCAGGGGACAGGGGGGTGCACTCTCCGAAGTCGCTTCAAAGTGCAGACTTCGGAGCCGCTCCGGAGTCCCTTCAGAACGTCTCCGAAGTCAGCACTGATCTCTTCGAAGAGACCGGCGGTAAGACTCTGAGGTCTCTGCTGATCCCAAATGGGTTCTTTTCTATTCTTCTCCCCACAACCGACACCCTGTGAGGTAGATGGGGCAGTGAGAGCTCAGAAGAGAGCTATGACTAGCCCAAGGTCACCCAGCTGGCTTCATGGGGGAGGGTGGAATCGAACCCGGTATTCCCAGATAGGAGTCCGGCTCCCTAACCATTAGACCAAACTGGCTCGCTGAAGGAGGTTTAAAGGGAAGGTGTGACCACAGCCTTCGTTTCACAAGGGCAATCATATCTTAACCAACCACATAAAAGCAAATTTGTGTTATAAAAAACAAGTGTGTTTTGCAATGATCTAAGAGACCACTATAGTTCAAGTATTTTATTACTGAAAGCACATACATAGATATATTTATATGATTCTATACAAACATGGTTAAAGACCTTTTTTGGCAAGTACATAGATTTTTTCCCCAAAAAACAAACATATGTGAATTGACTGTTGCTGTGTGGGAATAATTTTTTTAGCATAATTTAGTAAGATTTCTTTTACTCAGTGAATTCTATGAAGCCAGCATGTTTCCATAACAGTCCTTAGCAATTATGAACAACGCACCTAAGCATGGCACACTGGGATATCCCACGACCTCAGCTACTACGAGTCTACATCTTTTAATCTAGCAGATTATTTTTTAGACGATACAACTCTTGTTTTTAAAAAATCCGGCTTCATCAACATGATTTAGCCAGTGTAAACATCTTGACTGTCATAAAAAGCAACATTAAAAAAAAGTGAAAAATACGTATATTGGATTTTTCAGCAGGCTGGTAGGGTTTTAAAGTGCTCATAAGATTTTCAGTGGGCTTGAAATAAAAAAGGGGTATTTTTGCAGCAAGGCTGGTCTTCTGATTGTTCAGCTACGTTCTAGAGTAGGAAACATCTGGAGACTGCTGGCCAGAGTTTTGAAAAGTTTCTTTTTTTCTGATTTAGAACTGTGATCTTTTGCTCACTTTGGCTAAGGATCATGGGGGTTTTAGTCCAAAAAAGCATGATGCCTGAAGGCCACATGGGAAATACATATTTGCCCAAGGGACCTGCTGCAAACTTGTGTGCCTTTAGCATTATTTGCATAGGATCTTTATGAGCCTGATAAATAATAAACTGAATTGGGGGCTAAGGCAGCAATATTCCCATTCCACTGAACCATTTTCTTTTCTTTTCTTCCATTCCTTTTTCTTTTTTAAGCAAGAGAAAATGAAAATGCTTTGAATCCGTTTAATACAGCTTCAGTCCACCTCCAGAGCAGAAGAACCCATCCACAAAGTGAACTGTTGTTTTCTTTCCACACTATCTAACCCAAAGGCAGGTTTTCTGAGTTAGGTGCCGCTGTCAGAAATCTGCTTGGTGCTCTGCTGATGTGTTCTCTCGCTCTGAAAGTGGACTGAAGCTGGATTAAATCTTAGGTGTGAATGCAGCCACTGCTGTGAGCTGATTTGCAATGCCCCTGTAGAAAAGGCTCCACCTTTGCAGTAGTGGGAGAAGCAACGTTTATGCAAAGTGTTTCTCAGTCTGGCAAGCAGGCGCCAACAACATGGAAACTGAAGATGCTGACAATTGTGCTTGTCTTTCTCTCCATTTCCAGGCCTTGAGCACCGGTTGCTCTCAAAGCCTACTGCTTGTTTCAATTAGGATTCCAGCAAATTTATAGGAGCCCCACCACATGCCTAAGGTGAGCCACAAGTACCCCATTGCCCAACCTAGATCCAAAACCGGTGACTCGCTCGTACCTTTATTTTACATACTAGTAGTAGGGGAGAAAAAACTAGGGAAAAATGCTTGACTATTTGTCAAGATTAAAAACTGTTAAAGGCATCTACTCCCTTTCCTCTTCTAGAGCTTAGGGTCGGTCGGTGGCCAAGCACAGGTCAATCAGCTTTTGCTGCTAAAAAGCATTAGTAATACACCCGCAGAGGCACCTGGCCTCAGGATACGCAGCACCTTCTTGTGAGCTTGGCAGTGTGAGCCTCACCAGGTGCACTCAGAAATAAGCACCATTGACCACACAGGTGCTTAGGAAATGGAGATCAGGGGCCTTTCAGCACTTAGCCTTATTCTGGATTATATCCCAGAATAGGGGCCTGCCGTCCGCTTGATCACGCAGGCTACGACAGGCACCAAGCGAGACCTACCATAGCCTGCATTAGCCTGTGGACTACAGACCCCTATCCCAAGACATATTCCAGAATAAGGCCAAGTGCAGAAAGGTGTCAGGACTGCATAGTAAGGGTAGAGGAAGCCCGTTGATACCAACTTGGGAGAAAGTCTCATTGAACTCAGGCCTTTTCTGCACTGACCCATCCGTGGTCAGAATCTGTGGGTTCGAGCCAGCTAGGCACACAACTTCCAACCATGGAAAGGTGTGGCCTGGAACAGCACTATCTGCATGACGGCCCTGATCCAGACCAGACCCCTCTCCGGCCTTGAAGCAAGCTTTGAGGCCCTTTCCACACTTGGCCTTATTCTGGAATACATCCCAGAATAGGGGCCTGCTGTCTGCATGTTAGCACAGTCCACAGCAGCCCCCAGGCAACACCTGCCATAGTCTACATTAGCCGGTGGGCAACAGGCCTCTGTCCTGAGACACATTCCAGAATATGTCTAGGTACATTTGCTGGGATTCGAGAGCAAGGCCCTTTCTGCACTGGGTCTTATTCTGAATTTTATCTCAGAATAGGGACCTGCCATCCACATGCTGGTGTAGACTATGACTGACCTGGCCTCCAACCTGTTACGGTCCGCAATAACATGTGAGTGGTAGGCCCCTATTCCAAGATATAATCTAGGATAAAGCCCAGTGCAGAAAGGACCCAGGAAAAGGTTTGTCCTCGTCTCTGCTTGAGATGCCCATGAACATTTGGTAGGCCACTGTGTGGGACAGGATGCTGCACTAGATGGGCTGTAGCCTGATCCACCAGGGCTTCTCTTAGGTTCTTAAGGCCAAGTGTAGGAAGGTCCAGAGGCTTCGAAGTTCTAGGGACAAAGGTTCCCAACCTCAGAGCCCCTAGGAGACACATTTTGAGGGGGCACTTTGGTGAGCCACTCAAATGTGTCCCCTCGTAGTCCCAAACATGGAGAGGCCTACCTTCTGTATGCCTCTGTGTGCTGGATCAGGGCCTGCCCTGCTCCACCAGCAAACTCATTTACTTGTGTCTACCAGGATCACAGTATTGTCCATGGTAATGCAAACAGAGATACTTGGGAAAGGGGCCTCACAGATTTTAGAGGTCCTGGCTTGCACTTAAAGGCTATGCAGCAATCCTATCGGGATGCCCTATGGCAGGGATCTCAAACTGTGAGCCTCCAGGTGTTCAAGGAAAATATGGAGGATCGCCGTTTGAGAACCAATGCTATGTGGAAAAGATGCCATGAGCACTAACACCTTTAACTGGTATGTTGAAGAAGGAATTTCAGCATGGATCGCTTGTTACCCAGGTAACACCTGCTGAAATTCCCTCCTATGGACTAACAGTTGAAAGTGCCGGAGGGCCATTTCTTTTCCGTACGGCAACTTTACCCTTAACTTCATTAGATTTACCTCTTAAAATATACATACATAAATTTGCAGTGTGGTTTAATACATATTTCCTGTCTAGGCCCCCTCCAAAAAATACAGACAATGGTCCCCACCACTAACATTTGGAGAACCTCAGGTGAATGAAGGTTACTCAGTGCTTCATGTTGCCTTTGAGCTACGTGCACCCAGAATACAGTCCCCAATGTACCCAAAAACAGCTGCTGTGGTTAAATGTGCTGGTCCCATTAGAACTGCAGTTTAACGCCTGCCCATCTTAAACAACAGGAGAAAACAGAACATGAAAAAATAATAAAAACAAAAGCCTCCAAAGCAAATATTTGGGACTCCTTCCAGCTCTACAGTCCTGATTTATGGCTGCATCCATACCTTGGATTATTTATGACCCCATCTGGGCAGGAGGAATATGGTGCCACTGAAGTACCGCTATTGCGGAGTTGTCTCACGTATCTGAGATAACCTGACCACAACCTGATTCTCCCCTCCACCGGAAACATGCTTAAAATTATTGCACTGGTCATGGTTTTCCGACAACAGCGCATTTACTTACCTTTTGGATGGGGTTTCTATGATTGCTCTGTCCAGAGCACATGTGTGGAAACAGGCTTCCACGCATGTGCAGAGGTGACAATGAGAACATCTGGGCATTCGTGCGCCTGGAATGCACTTGCCACTTAAAGTGCACAAGGACAGCATCCAACACATTCCTGTCAAGCTAGGAGGCGGTAACTGTGTGGGGATACCTGTCTGTTGTCTGGAAGCAACCTATTCCACTACATTTGAGCATTCTGGAATAAAGTAGGGATATTCTGAGATATCCAAATATAGCGGAATAAGTAACCAGTTTCTGGATGCTGCCGTACCTAATAGCAAATCAGATGCCTGCTGGGCTGTTGTTCTGACTTTCCTCTCCTACTTTAGACTGTCATTAGGACATAAGAACTATAAAAAGTGTGAGTTACCCCAGATATTTAGCAGAGAGGGCGGCCGGAAGGAAGATGACCAAACAGACACCCAGCGGTTGGTGCTAAGCATAGTCGAAGCTTCCCTGGTAACATGCAGAATGACCAATGCGCGGAACAGCTCGGTACGTTTGGATGAGAGCTGGTTTTGCCATATGGATTGGAAGCCAGGCCCACTATGAACTGTGTAGAAGAAGGAACTTCAGAAGGTTTAGCTTGCAATCTGGGTAACCCTTGTTGAAAGGTCTTCTCTCGTCCTGCCCGCTTTCTTGTACGACGATCCTGAAAACGACGCCGTGATGTTTCCGCAATCGCTCCTTCCATTCTAACCGCGTCAGCTTTGCACTCATGCTTTAATTGCTCTCAGAAATAATCACAGGGGACAGGGGGAAATCACAGGCTAGTACCTTAATCATAAAGAGAGGGAAGACACGGTTACATCCAAAAGGTTGTTTATTTTGGACCTATCCGCTTTTCCAGCTGCGTGGCCCAACTTTAGTCCGCACAGACGGCTTTCACAGGCTCGGTGGGTTTCAGTTCCTGCAGCTTTTGTAGAGGTATTTGATAAGGTTACATTCCTTGGTTTTGCATTTTGCATCTGTTTGCTTTTTCTTCTTCTTCTTATCCAGTGCTGAGATGGGGGTAAAAAGCGGGGGTTCAAGGGCCACTCAAGGCAAGAGAAAAGGTACTCTGTCCCCACGTTCAGGCCAGCTTGTGTTAAAGAGTCTGACAGTTTTATTTGGGAGGTAAAGGTGCAGGTCGAGAAGGGTAGAGCTGTTCCTGAGGTTTCGGAATCTTCTTCACGGGGGGCGGAGGCCTGCAATGTAGACAGAGAGTCTGGGGTCAACTTTTAAGTCACCCAATTCTGGTTACATCAGAGATGGTGAAACAAGGACCAGGAATACAGTGCTGGGGCCTAACTCCCTCCTTCCCACATCCCTGGCCCAACAGGCTAAAACTGATCACAGTAACCGCCTGTATGCTGTACAATGTGAAAATGAGGAGGCCGTGGTCACACCTTCACTTTAATCCTTCTTCCGCCCATCTTTGGGCCCCACCGCTCGCACCTTTTTATTCCTACCCGTTTTATTTGTGGAATTTCCTGCTTTCAGGATGTTTTTGCACTAGGGACTAAGACCCCATTAGGAGCTGTGATGACTGAGGGTGTTTCCACACAGGCCCTTAAACCACATATAAACGCACATTGGACACACATACAGGTACCAAGTAAACTTACCTTCTGCACTGGAGGCCGGATCCAGGTCCCTTTTCGGCGGCGCTTCCGCACATTGGCAGGCAAGACTCGTTCTTAATCGGGTCTTGCCATCGAAAGATCCAGCCTCCGGGAAGACTTGAAAAATTAGGTCTTCATCCGGCCCTTTGCCTCAATCAATTTTGGAAGCAGGACGCTTCTGCACACGGAGAGGCGAAGGCTGGATGTCCTGGTGGCCGCCATCTTGGGGAGGGCAGAAGCAGGCTGGTTCTGCCCTCCCCGGTGCACTGCGCGCCACCAGAAACACTGCATGCTCCAGTCCCGCAGCTCCGGGGGTGGCATCGGTGGCGCGGGAATCTGGCTGCCTTCGGCCCTGGGTGCTGTGGCTTCTGCGCAGCATCTGGGCAATCCGGCCGCCCGATCCGGCATCGCCACGTCCGCCCCAGATGTGTGCACATGTGCGGGGCATCCGAGGATCTGTCCCTATTTGGGACAGATCCTCGGAAGAACTGATGGCTGAAAAACTGATCTTTTTAGAACTGGTTTTCGGTGGCAGGTGCAGAAGTACCCTTTGTTATTAAGGTAAGTTGGTATTAAGCAGTTTAGTCCCAATAAAATATGCTGGAAGGTGTCTAGTGGGAGTGGCTGGCTGTAGCTCTGTGTGAAGGGGAAGTTTGCTCCTAGAGAGAGCCAATCAGGGCACGCCAGCACCCCAAGGGGAGACTATATAAGGCTGTCCAGCAGAAGTTTGGGGTTCTTTCCTGGGATAACTCACTGAGGGTGGGCAGGGAGAAATAGGCTCTGGTTAACAACGTACCTGAGAGAAGTTTAGTTAGGGGGTCCTGAGATTGTGCCTTATGGAGAGACTTTATTAGGTTATGGAAACATTCATTCCAAGTAACAATAATTAATGTGCTGTATCCTAAGATTCTTAAAGCCAAGATAAATACTTCCGCATATTCAATATTGGGGTTCCTGAGTGCTATAGCACTAAATCAATTATTATTCTGTTCTCCTCGAAGAGTGTCTGAGTGCTTGTTTTGCCTCATAGCAATAACGAAGTATCTAGGAAAGGGGACACTGTGTCTTTAAGAGGGAAAGAAACATTAAGCGGAGTTCCAGCAGATAGTTGGAAGAGAGGCTTCTTGTTGATATAGGGGGAACAAGAAGGGGCAGTACATAGGATATCCCTGCCAATTCTGGGACATGGTATTTAGAATCTGGGAGATTCTGGGATAGATAACAGGTGCAGGAAGCATTGGGCAGTGGGCTCTCCACAGAAGCCCTTTAGGAGCCCAATTGGTACGCATCAGGCATGCCCTGTCCCCACACAAGACCCCTTTAGGACCCCATCCTGAAGGCCCTGTCCCCAAGAGACATGAGGAAATCCAGATTTAATGGGTCCTTTGGGCCCTTAAATCTGGATTTACTGTGGATCCCTTTAAAAGTGTCCACAATCTGGTCTTCAGCTGTGAAGACCAGATCTGAGGATGCGCATCCACACTACTTACCAGGCCAATGGGGTCCAGGGGTGGGCACAGCAGGTGCCATTTGCAGCAGGGTGGCTCCGGCTCCGGCTCCACCCCACCATTCACAGCTATGGAAGCCTGCATGGCCTCTGTAGCTGTCTATGGAGCCAAGCAAAGGCTTTGTAGTTGCTGCATAAGCAGCTACAAAGCAGAGCATCCCCGCCCCGCCCTCTGTCAGCAGGTGTACGCCGTGAGTGATGGTGGTGCTGGCCAATTGTGCCACGCCACCTGAGGCTGTTCTGGCTCTGATGAAATGGAGCATTGTGATGGGTGCTACGACTATGTTGCGGTTGCCACAGATATATGTGGCAGTATCAGCACAGCCAAGGCATAATTGTGCTATATACCTCTTGTCTGGGTGCAGCCTCGGTGTATAAACAATGAACATAATTAACACTGGCATATATACTCCCTTTTACTCTTTTCTCAGATCCTGAAATTTAATCATGCTTTCACAGTTTGGATGTAAACAAAAACAACAGAAGCCCTTAGGTGTAGCTTGAATTATTGATTTGGTTGCAATGAACTGCACACCAGCTATAATATTACAAGAAGACAATCAGCAATTTTAATTAATATAGCAGTACTGAATATTAGCAATCGGCTTTAGTGTGATAGGTAAGTAAAAAAAACATGCAAAGAACTAGCAGAGGAATTAAAAAGTAAATGAAGCTGAAATTAGTTACTGTGGTTCCTATTACGGTTTTGACCCCAGGAGCCTGACATAAGGAACAGAAGAAGACGCTTAATAATATTAACGTCACTGATCTCAACAGTAATTCTCCTGCACACGTGTACTATTAGAAGATTTCTGAATCCATATAAATGGGAATCAACAGTACAAGCAGCCCCTTTCGCCTTGGGGCCTTTGCATTTCTAGTGACACATTTGCCACTGGAGTATTGGTGAAAACAGCAAAACATCATCATCATATGGCATCCTAAAATGCTCTTGTACACATGTATGGAACTGTCCTATTAGATTTTCATAACCCTGAAGATTTACAGGTTGGTCCAGGATCACGGGGAATTGAGCTGTAGACTACACCTCACTCACAAAGCAGAAAAGCAAAACGGTTACACCAGAATCACAACCTGCGGTTCTCAGCATTTGCAAAACCAACCTTGTCGGGATATAATGTTGTTCCATGGAAGGTCCCATCGGTGCTGGAGAAGGAACATACGCATTGTGGTAATAAGGATCATTATAAGGCTGTTGATTAACTGTGTACGACGGCACGGGGTATCTGTTTGTTTGTGCACTCTGTGTGAAAACAAACACGCAAACGATTGCATCAGTGTCATGGGTTGGTTCCCAGGAAAAGCATCTTCATACTGCCTTCAGCACCCGGCCTTCCAGCTAACTTTCAGAATTCATCAATGAAAAATGAATCAGTAGTGGAGTAAACTCGCTGGATGATTGACTGATTGTTTTTACAGTTCCTTCCACCCCCTGGTCTCCTTCGAGAGCCACCTCGGAACATATACTGTATCAAGATTTACCTTTTTAAAAATTCAAAGAAAGAAGAGAATACAAGAAGCAGGGACACATTAGAACCTCTCCTAAGAAAAGCAGGAAAAGGCTCCTATGCTGCATCGACCTGCTCGTGCCTTAAGATCTGGAGGGGCGGCCCTCCTGGTTGTCCCACCGCCTTCAGAAGTGAGGTAGGTGGGCACCCGGGACAGGGCCTTCTCAGTAATGGCCCCCCAGGCTATGGAACAGTCTCCCCCTTGAGGTACGTCAGGCTCCTTCTCTGATTCGGTTCAGGAAGGCAGTGAAGAGCTTCGCTGAGGCCTTTGGCTAAATGTTACTTATTTTTACTGCTACTATTCAAATGCTACTATTTTAACTGATATTGTGCTGTGTGTGTGTGTGTGTTTTAATGTGTTAGTATAAAACATATTAAATTTTAAATAAAATTAATATTAAATTTTAATATTGTTTCTTTTGATATGCTGGTTTTAAAAGTTGTTAGCCGCCCTGAGACCTTCGGGTATAGGGTGGAAAAGAAATATAAATATTAATTAATTAATTAATTAATTAATTAATTAATTGTGTCCCTGTTCCCTCCCACACCATTTTCCTTTTGTATCTTGCTTCTTTAGATTGTAAGCCTAAGGGCAGGGACCTGTCTAAGATTAATATAATATTGTAACCTGCTCTGAGACCTCTGGGTATAGGGTGGGATAGAAATACAAATAAATAAATAAATAAATAAATTTGCACCTAAGTTTTAATATGGCTTCAGGCTGCTTTCAGAGTAATCAGCAAAGAGTCAAGCTGTTTTCTTTCAGCATTATCTAACTCAGAAAATCCACTTTAGGTTAGATAAAGCGGAAAGAAAATTGACTGGTCACTTTTCTGGTGTGTTCTTTCACTCTGAAAGTGGACTGAAACCAGATTAAAACCTAGGTGTGAACCAGAATCATGTGGCAATTCTGCCCTGGCCTGGCATACTCTACCAGCCTGCTCTTGTAGCCTAAGGGAGGGCCCACCTCCTGGATCCCACCCCCTTAGAGAACAGGGACAAATCTGACATTGTAGTCCATTCCAAAGGGGTTACTGCTCTCCTTAGGTTTTTCGATCCACCCCTCCACTCGTCAAGATCAGGATCTAATGGAAAAACCCATACCATTTGAGACGATGCATTCCTGGCAGAATATGGAACGCTTGGCGGGAATTCGGTTTGCACAGGCTGTTGCGGGGTGTGATCTGCTCTCCTGAAACGTCTGAACAAGCAAAAGAGATGGATAAAATCTGAGTGTGCTAATAAACCACTCTGAAAATGAAAAATGGATTAAAGGAAAAAAGAAAAGAAAAGCTATTTACTTTTGCCAGTTTGTTTTTGGCAGAATTTCCAAGTAAAATCCGGGGCCCCTAGTCTTTCTTTAAAAGTAGACAGATTTTCATTCAAACACAATTCTGGTCCACATGACAGGTAAATAACACTTGGGACTTGTCCCCATGCACGCTATACTCTGAAGCAAATCTCAGGTCAACTTGGAGCGTCCCCATGCAAAGGCTACATGCATAACAAATCGCCCAAATCCGTGGTAAATAAACTCCCCTTGCAAACTGTTCTCGCTGCAGTTTGGGAGGCAACCCTGGATTATTTTGGAGGCATGGGGACACTCCCGGGTTATTGGGAGAGGAGACTGGCACTCACATCATTAGTGGGCAGAGTTTCGCCTTGGCGCGCTGTCCCTGTCCTGCATGTTGCGATCGCAACTGTTTGGGCATTTCTTTCAATAAATGATGATAAAAGAGAAATAGACGAGGGTGTCAAATGGCTCTCATTTGTCCTACAAGTGTCTTTCCAGTTACATTACCCCCCCTTCCCTGATCGCCTGACTGGCAAGCTACGCGTGGCTAAGGACTTGATTGTGCGCACAAGTGCAATAAAGGTTTTGAAAGGGATAAATACTGTGCAATGAATTCACACGCAGGTCCTTTCTTGCACTTTCATTGGGGACAATTCCAACCCAGGAGGCACTGCAATCCTCCACTGTGATGATGCAGCCATTGATTCCAGGACAGGGCCTTCTCAGTGATGGCCCCTAGGCTATGGAATAGTCTCTTCATTGAGGTGCATCAGGCACCTTCACTTTACATGTTTAGGAGAGCAGTGGAGATGCATCTCTTTGCCCTGGCCTTCAGCTAAATGGGGATACAGTTTTTTCTCCCCACTTTTGGATACTTAGGTTTAATATGTTCATAGTTGCTCTTTAATGTTGTAACCTGTCCTGAGACCTTTGGGTATAGGGTGGGATAAAGATGCAAATAATAAATAATAAACAAACAGTAAATTTACTGATAGACCACAGACCACCCATGTAGAAGCTCAGCACAAAAATTATCTAAGTGCCACTATTTTTAAAGAACTCCTTTTCCCATATCAAATTCTCTGTCCCTTAAGATCTCCAGGAGTGGCCCTCTGAGTTGTATCATCACCTTCGCTGTTTAAAGCGGGGACCCAGATCAGGGCCACCTTGGTGGTAGCCCCCTGATTATGGAAAACCCTCCCCCCTGAAGTGTGGCACATTCACACCTGAGGCCTCTGCACACTTAGAAGACTGATGAAGACACACCCGAGGCCTCTTCGCGCTTAGGCTACTGGTCAGCAATTAGTACAGCTCTTGTGAAGAGCATACGCGTGCCCACTAGGCTGCTAAAGCCTAGAAGCATGCCTGCCCTCATTAGAGGTACACTAATTGCTGGATAGGTGCAGAGCATGAAATGATGCTCCACACCTATACCAACCTTTAGCTCAGACTTACTGCTTACTGGCTCACTGCATGTGGTGGGTAGGGAGCATGTTGTCTGCATGGATGCGGCTGCGTTGCTGGTTGGGACAGATTCCCGCAGTCTTGTGCAAGCGCAGCCACATTACCGGTGCTGATTGGTTCCGGGCATCGTACGCAGGCGCAATGCTACTGCGTTTGGGCAGGTCCCCATGGGCCGACGCCACAGAAGCAGGCCGGCCAGCCGGCCGTGGAATGATCCACAGGGGGCATGGGGCACACAGCCCTAAAGGTCACCAGGATCGGTCCCGCCCCTCTGCATCAGCCTGACAGGCCATGTGGTGTGGCTGGTGGCACCCACTCTCAGGTGCTGTTATTGTTTCCAGCAGGTTCATTTTAAATTTTGTTTTTACTGCTGTAGCGTGCGCCCCGAGTCTTACAGGCTTAGGGTAGGATAAAAATATGAAACACAGTAAGTAAAATGGAAAATAAACAGGCAATGTGAGAGAAGGCCAGACAGGAGATGTACTTGCCCACAGCATCTGTGTACCATGGGCCTTAAAGCCGACAGCACCTGGTATCTTGTATAGAAACAGAACAGTGAAACCAACAGAACGGGAAGAATCAGGAAGAAGAAAACCAGCAACCAGTTCCTGGTAGTGTTGTTTTCATCTGTAAAAAGAGAAAAAACACTCAGCGACTTCGCAATTCTGCAATTCTGCGCCCTCCCATCCCCAAGGCTGCAGTGAGAAGCTTCTTGAACTTCACGTTCAATGGACTTCTTTGTTTAAAGAGCCAATCCGTTTTGACTGCAGTTGCCATGAAATCCAAAGCTCATATCTGGGGAGCCGTGGGCCAGATTCCAGCCAGCTGTGAGTAAGACCACTACATCACCGTGCAAGCACCAAGAGAGAGAGATAGCCACACAAGCAGACGGGCAGAGGGAAAGGCTTATCGACTCTCCGGCTGCTTCTAGATGTAGCGCCAAGAAACAATCATGTAGGGGAAGGCCCCCTCACTCTTATCGCTTCCTATCTAGAGAGCGCTGGCCACAGCACTGTCTCTGAGCATTGTGGCCACACGCGATCTGTGTCTCAGCCGCCGTTGAATTCCCACATGGATGCATCTCTACCTCTGTGCCCATCTGGGCTATTTTCACACTTGGCTTCCCGTTCACTGGACGGCATGAGCACATTGGTGACTAACAGGTACTAGCATTTGCACTTGGGAATGTCGATACACAATCAACTAACCCCCCCCCCCCCACGACCACTGTCCAGCACATTTGCACATGTGTTGTCACCGTCACTACAGCAACGGTAATGCTCTCTGCTTGCACAGTCGCCTTTGGGGTCATCTGAGGTGCCAGTCTGCTTGCGTGGTACCTCAGATGACATCTTGCCCCAGAAGTGGTGCAAAGGCTCACCAACTGGACACTGCAGGTAAGCTTCCAGGTAAGATGACTTTGCATCTGGTGCACAATTTCGTGCACCACCGCTAGTTCATGATAGGTTAACATCTGGGCAGGCAGGGAGCGTTTCTAAGTTGTAAATGCCTCCTGCAGATACACCCGCCCAGATGTTAACCTGCTGTAAATTATGAATTGGCCTCTGGTCAGCTGTTTTAGCCTCCACGCGTGTGCACTGGACAGAGGTATGACCACCGCTCTGTCCAGACAGGTCAGTGGAGCTCTAGAAAGTGCTACAGCAACAGTTAAAGGTGGCTTTCCACAGACAAAGAGCAGGGCTATGGTGGGATTCCCTATGAGACATGAGACATGCCCACCGTAGCAGCCCTGGAAGAGCACTAAGTTCATCTGGCTTGGATGGGACCTGTTGCAGAATGGGCAGCTGAGCCATCAGGAGACACTGTGTAGCTTTTTTAACAGGCTGATTTGGCAACTTTTGACTTAAGAGAGGCCTTCGGTTGAGCAGAAGAATCTGTCTGGAGGGAGTTATCCACCCCTGTGATACAGGACAGCATGCTGCTCTGATCCAGGTTTGCTCCAGGTACTTGCCGTTGTATGGGGGTCCACTGTCCACACTGCCACCATAGCCTTTGGAGTCACAGTAGGGAGGGGCCCACTCGGAGTCACAGTGGCAATTTTTGTTGCTGTTGCACACCTGTTTCAAAGGCAAACAAAACAGTGAGGGACCACAGCTGAGTGTCATTCCTGGTTCCTTTTGGCATCCCCGTTCCCACCCCAAATGGCCACCCACAGAAAAGAACAAACAAGAGCAGAGCTTTGGTTCATCTTCCATGCGTCTCTCCAGGAACCCAGAACATGAAGACAGGAGCCCAGCCCCTTTCTAAGGAACAGGAGAAGAAGAAGGAGGAGAAGAGTTGGCTTTTATACCCTGCTTTTATCACCCTTTCTAAAGGGACTCAAAGCAGATGACAAACCTTCCGTTCTTCTCCCACAACAGACACCTATGAGGTAGGTGCGGCTGTAAGAGCTCAAAAAGAGCTGAGACTCACCCAAGGTCACCCAGCTGGCTTCATGGATTCTTATCTGGGAATACCAGGTTCAATTCTGCCCTCCCCCATGAAGCCAGCTGGGTGACCTTGGGCTAGTCACAGCTCTCTTCTGAGGTTTGTCAGCCGCTTTGAGTCCCCTTAAATGGGTGAGAAAAGGAGGGTAGAAAAGCCAACTCTTCTTCTTCTTCTTCTTCTTCTTCTTCTTCCTCTTCCTCTTCTTGTATATATCCAATTTTGGCCCTTTCGTTCTTTTTACCTAGTATACAGTTCTGTCCTATTAGTCATTCTGTATTTCTCTTAAGCCACACAAACTGTTCCTAGACTGACCCTCAACCTTTCCCTCGGTCAAGACTTTAAACTCCTGGTCCTAACCCAGCTATTCCACCTCTCTTTTTATAAGAAATTTTCCCATGAAAATGTACATGTTACCCTTGTGATTCTCCCAGCACTTAGAAGGTTGTGGAATATCCCAAGGCAGCACTAAAAAAATCCATCATCTATGATCCCGCTAAAGGGACATTATCCTCTTATAATATTTAGTTTACTTATCATCAGAAGAATGAATCTAGTGTCTGTTTCATTAACACATCCTGCTTTAATTTTTGCTTTCAATACTCAGCTGTTTTAATCTCCTTTAGACCTTGGCCCCTTCCAGATTAGCAGATTAAATCTGGAGTTATAAAGAAATCCAAAACTTACCTGCTGCGAAGCGGAGATCTGGCATCTGGACTCCAGCACCCCCCCCCCCAGCCCCCAGCACCCCCCAGTCGCTGAAGCTGTGTGAGTTTGCGTTTGCGTGCGGATCACATGGGAGGAGGCAGCTGATCGCAGTTGACCTGCCATCCCTGTTCTTGCCGGCAATTCTTGCTGTCCTGTCTGGATTGGCAGGATGCTTCCAATTTACTTGAAGCTGCGGAGTGTATGTTCTCCAACCAGCATTAAGTAAATTTGCAGTAGCGTCGCTACAAGGCGACGCCACTACAGAGTATCACCCATCATGTGTGACAGCACGATCTTGGCTGCGCAAGAATTCTGGGTGCAGCCCTTGTTTTTGTGCTGTTGGATTTGTCTTTTTGTTTTGTTTTGCTTTGAGCTCATGAATCAATATACAAATGTTTTAAATCCATAATAAATCATTCTGTTGAGCCAGCAGATCATCCTTGCTGGTTCTTCTTCCTGCTGGGTTTTCTAACAGCTGCTTGCGCCTCCACTCAGCTGCTTGCTGAGTTCTGCCATTCATTTACTGTTAAAATCTTTCCAAAACAAGTTTAGCAAGGAAACGGGTAACAAGGACAAGGGGTGCAAGAGGGTGAATAAGCAGCAAGCAGTTGTAAGTCACAGCAAGCCGGAAGGGAAGAAAAGCCATCAAGAATAGCTGCTGGCTCAGGATAGATTACATTGATCAGAAGATGTGTGAACCAACGTGCAGGCTGGAGGGAGAATGTTGCCTCCTCTGCACCCCAAAATATGGAACGCAGGGAAGGCTAGAGGAATGGAAGAGATTCCTCTGTTTTGTGGGTTGTTTTTATTTATTTATTTATTTAATAAATTTATATCCCGCCCTTCACCAAATGGTCCCAGGACAGCTTACAGTAAGAATAAAACATATCAAAAGAAAATAAAAATAAAAATATCACCCCCCTCCCTCCCACATCCACCCCCCAACAGGACAGCACCCCGAGGAAGCTATTTAGATAGCAAAAGCCTAGTTGAAAACATACGTTTTCACCAGCCACCGAAAAGCATACATGGTCCTGTTAGTTAACTGGACAATGAAAGCAAAGTGACAGTAACACTAGAAATCTTGCACGGTTGCGTTAACGTACCCCTCGTCCATTGCACTGATTTTTTATGTCACAATCATAACGCAAAACAGAGACATCAACACACTGGTAGTGCTTGCAGATCTGAAACAAAAACAAACATACCAATAAATGTTGTTATCTGCAAAGTTTTGGGTTTTAAGTGCTGCCTCTTCTCTCATCAGCTTTGGGGAGAGTCCAAACTTCCCTCCCCTCAGATTATTAAAGAAATGTACAGACATAACGATGGAGAAGTCTGCCCTGTCCCAATAACCCGAATGCAGCAATTAAGCAGTCTTTGAAGACTTTGCGTTTTAATTTTGGTGTTGAAAAAAATGAAATATATGCATTTTATAGAAGAAAATAGATATTCTACACAAGAAAGGAACAAGGACTTAAATACAAAGCTTTTTTTAAAAGCTGGCAAAAAACAGGAATAGAACAACTGTAGTACTTAATGTCAGCGGAAGATGAAGGGGGCATCCCATGGTACTTTTTTGTCTCTCTATTGTCCCTCTATTAAAAATGTGCGTTCAACTCCGAATTAAGCACCCCCATGAGGCTCAGCAAAACGTGCATTTAAAATGCACCTACTGTCCCCATGGAAGCGTGTTTTGTTTGCTCGCATCTTTTTCTCCCCGCCCCCTCTCTGGTTGATAGGGTGCCGGCGGGGATGGGGAGGGACTCCGATCTGCGCGGCCACAACCAGGAAGACAACCCCCGACAATACCAAAAGAAAAATAGCCATCGGTATTCACAAGTTCTCTGCCTGTCTCCCCTGCCTGCAAAGGCAGCCGGGCTGCAGCGCAATCAAACTTTCAATTACAGAAGCAATTCATTATGCTATTCAAAAGATCTCCGTCTGCCAAAACGTCTCCCCTGCCGGCAAAGGCAGCAGCTGCAGCCAGCGCTCACGCGATCGTGCACACATTCACTCTCAACACTTTCAGTTGTGGGCAGAAGCAATTCATTACAATGTATCTTATGTGATTGGAATGCCTCTCTGTTTTCTTGCATTCAGTATAGATCTTGAATACTGGCTGTGGATGAGAGGCAAAAAGAGAATGAGGATGTGTTCCCATGGTACTTATTTGCCTCTCTATTGCCCCTCTACTGAAGTGGATTTAAGAAAAGCGCATTCAATTTGGAATTAAGTGTTCCCATGGGGCTCAGCAAAACACGCATTTAAAATGCACGGACCGTCCGCAAGGCAGCGTGTTTTGTTTACCCGCATCTTTTTCTCCCCACCCCTCGCTGTTTCATTGGGTGCTTGTGCGATTGTGAGCTCTTTCACAAGTCCAAAAGAAAAATTTACAAGTTCTCTGTTCTTCTCCCCTGCTTGCGAAGGCAGCCGGGCTGCAGCCAGCGCTATTTACAAGATCTCCAGCTGCTGAAACGCCTCCCCCCATCCAGCAATTGTGCGATCATTTACAAGTCCAAAAGAAAAATAATTTACAAGTTCTCTGTTCGTTGGGTGCATCCTCGCCAGGAAGGTCCTGGCGAGGAGGCACCACAAACCATGAAAAGTTGGCGCCTGCGGTGCCAAGCACTGAAAGGCGATATTGCAAAATCGGAGGGTTGCACAGAGGAAGCCCTTGCCCGTGCCCCTCCCGCTTTCCCCAATCTCTCCCCCACTCTTCACCCCCCCGAGCAAATCCATCCTTCAGGAGGCTCTGCTTTGACTGCCTGTAAAGTGCAGTTCGAGAAAGAGGCGATTGGGCTGGCTGTGGATGAGAGGCAAAAAAGAGAGAGAGAGATGATTTCTCCAGACGGCAATTCCCGCCTGGGAGAGAAGCCCCACCCCTTTTGCCACAGAGCATCTCCACGGAAAATGCTGCGCTGAAAACCCGCATCTTCCCGGGAAGTACGGATGTAGTCTGCTTTAAACGACTATTTTTTTAAAGCGCGTTTTCCCCATTAGCGGCGCTGGAAGCCTGGATTAAAGCCGTGCATGGGGCCACTCCGAGGCAAAAGAAGATTTTCATCGGACTTTTTATTCCTTGGGAACACACCCTAAATATTCCTGTTTTCAAACCAGTTAAAATGTTGACATAATACAGCAAATACAGTATCAACAGTAAAGCTCATGAAATATAAATCAAGTTGAAGAGGTGCAACCTCAGCTAAATTGTAAAGATGCAAAACTGATCATTGCAAGAAAAATGTGGACGTGCTTATAGGTCTGTATGGTAAATAGTCTCTAAGGAGCCAACAAGTATATTCAAATACAGTTGCATTATACAGGTGTCTTCCTGCATCAGGATATTTGGAGCGCCCTCTCTCCCGAAATATTCACTAATTGTTGATTAGGCATGGAACACAAAGCCATGCTCCACACCTTTTCTCTCCCCACTCTTTCCTGAAGCGTCCAGCGGCGTGACCATTCGCTCTTGCTCAAATGATGCTCTGGGGTCATTTGAGGTACCATGCAAGTGTGCTGGGTCCTCAGATGACCATAGATGTGACTGCACATGTGCAGAACATCAGTGTCATCAAGGCAACGGTGCTGATGAACATGCAGTTGCAGATGCGCCGCTGCAAAATGGTGGCACCCAGAGGAGGACCAGGCCTGGCCCTGGGATCGAATAAGGTGAGTATCCGAACCCAAGGAGAGGGAATGGGTAAAGCTGACTAGCATTCGTCAACATTGGGTCATCAAGCTCCTTTCCCGTCCAGCGGATGGGAAGGGTAGTGCGAAGATGCCTGTGATCCTGAGACCTGATAGCTAAATTAGAGAAGTGAAGATGCCTGATGCAGCTCAGGGGAGAGACCGTTCCATAAGCTGGTGGCCACCACTCTTGATCACGTATGAGTGCAATGCCCACCCAAGGCACCTGGGGCAGCAGGCATGAAATAGCACAGTGGCTGCAATTGCTTCTATGGCAGTTTTCCCAGGTACCCACATGTGCCAACACGGATACATGAATGTGCCTGGTGTGGAGAAGGCGCTTTCACAGAGGTGCATGAATCACCCGTTGCCTCCAACAGCAGCTATTTATGCAACAGTTTATTCAGGTCAATCTTTCTCCTTTACCTTTCCAGGAGCACATTTGGTACCTTCATTCACCATCCCTGGGTCTGGCACGTCGGATCCTAACTGGAAGTCTACTCCCCAGCACGTGCTGCCTTTGACAGGAGTCTGAATAATCGCAGGCTCAATTCCAAAGACGGGGAGGGCTTTCACATTTTCACACTGCAGCTTCCCACACATGGCGTTCCTGTGGCACAGTGGATTCAATATTAGACGTTTTAGCCATATCAACAGATCAATAGCCACTAAACGTTTTTGGGGAAAGAAACAGTTGCCTAGTAGGAAGCAAAAATAATAATAATAAAAATAAGACACACATCTGAGGAGTAATTCAGGCTCCGGAATTAAAAAGCAAGACTGCTGTTAGTTCTGCCATGTAACTATCAAGCAGTTTAAAATTCTGTTAGTCAGGAACTAAAGGAGTTACAATGAGTCAGCAACTCATGACTCAGAGTCTTATGATTCAAAGCCTCGTGCTGTTGCGGTAATTAGATGGCATCATTCTAAAACCTCATGATGACTTGCAGATTGTGGGCTATATAAGTAGCTCTGTGTTGTAAAAGTTTTGTCTTTGACTTCTTGTTTAAAAGAGAGGTTTCTCTCAGTAAGGATTCTGAAATAAAGCTGCTGAACCTTCCACTGAGGAAAGAAATACTTTGTCTCTGGATTTATTTGACTGAATGACTGTCCAGCTATTCTCTGAGATTGACAAGTCCAAATCTGCTACACAAACTGACAGTAACTATAGGCCTGGTTTTGCCAACACTACTGGCAAAGAACAGAAGAAATCATCATCATCATCCCCCCATGGGTGCTGCCTTGTTGGGGTGGTGGGGCTTAACTGCTCCAACAAAGTTGAGAGTTGTGCTGGTAGATTTGACCATGCCAGAGAGGTCAAAGCTGAGGAGCAGGACCAAGTGCACCCAACCCATTTACCCCAATGGAGAGACAAAATAAAAAGAAGTCTATATTGGCTCGGTCATCGCCCAGGATAAAAAGGACAGCTATGGTCCTTTTTATCCTGGGCGATGACCAAGCCAGTACAGGCTTCTTTTTATTTTGCTGAGGAACCTGGGCCCCCGTTGAACAGTGGGTTACAGGAACAAAATGAACTAATGAGACAGACATATTCAAGGTCAGAGAATCACACAGTCATGAAGTGCTACTTCAAGTCAGAACTGAAAAAATGCAGATACCAGAAAATGATGCACCAATTATGGAAACAAGACAGTAAACAAAAATTACTGAACTGCATCTGGCAGATCAGAGGCGATTCATTATCAGAAACAAAATGTTCAGTGAAGTTGAAATTGAAGAAATATGGAAAACCTGTGAAATGGAAGTATGCCAACAGACTGCAGTATCAGCAGCTGAAGCTCCAACAACATCTGGAGTCACTGAACAATTTAGACCAGATGAAAACTGCAAGAAGAGGAAGAACAAGAATGTGAAGTCACCAATCAAACACCTGACACATTGTGTCAAAGGGTGTTTTTCCACTGTCTCTAGAAGCACCTATTAAGTACCCACTAATGGGTACAAAAATGCCATTACGCACCCATTAATGGGTACTTAATGGGTACTTATAGTGACAGTGGAAATACACCCAAAGACAACAAGAACTGAAGGACAAAATACTGGCTTACGTTGAATCAAATGCAGAAAGGAGATGATTGCCAATTTTGAAAAATGTCACCAGAAAGCAACTGGCTCCATTAATGAAGGATGTCATCACTGCCCTTGCAACTGTCCAAATGACATCAAAAGAAGAAATGAACCAGCTCTCCTATGGCACAGCAGTCACAATAACTGAAGAACTGGGGTTAATGCAACCAAAACCCATCAGAAAATCAACTGGAAAACCAAAGTGGAAAGTTCAACTGGAGCTGAAAATAAAGTGTTTGAGATCTGATGCAAGCAACCTGAAAAACATGAAGGAGCAGAAATTGAAAAACCAAAAGATCAAAGAACAGTTAACCAAGAAGTATTGGCTGAACCCAAGGAAAATTGATGATGCTTTAGAAATTGTGAAACAGCAAATAACGACAGCCAGAAAAACTGAAAGATACGAGGGCAGGATTATCCAATATAGGCAAAATCAAACGTTTTAATCCAACCAGAGGCAGTTCTATCAGAGGCTGAATCAGCAAGCAAACATGAAAGTGGGAAAAAATAGAGAAAAATGCAACAACAAAGTTCTGGAAAGATCTCTGGCAAACTGAAAAAGACTACAACAAAGATGCCGGATGGATAAAGGATTTTAAGAAAAATTTCCAAGAACAAGATGTGACAGTTGGAAATAACACCTGACACGGTCACAAACAGAGTGGAAAATGTCAAGAACTGGACATCCCCTGGTAAGTATTAGCTTCACGGCTTCTGGCTCAAATACCTGACCAGTCCACATGCAAAAATGGCCAAATTGTTCAATGTAATGCTGCAGTCAGGAAACATCAGCGAATGGCTAACAACCGAACAAACATACCTCATTCAGAAGGATGCACCAAAATGGGCAACACCAGGAAACTACAGGCCGATAACATGCCCGCCCACCATGTTTAAGTTGCTGACAGGCATCATAGCAGACAGAATTCAGGACTAATTGGAAAAAAATAACATCATGCCAGTAGAGCATAAAAGGCAACAAACGAAGAAGCAGGGGGATGAAAGACCAGCTGCTGATCGATAAAATGATCTTGGAGAACTGCAAAAGCCAGCAAACTAACCTGCACATGACATGGATTGATTATAAAAAAGCCTTTGATTCACTGCCACGCAGTTGGATCATAAAGTGCCTGGAAATAACTGGCATCAGTAAAAACATCAGGAAGTTTACAGAGAAGGCGATGGAATACTGGAAGACAGAACTGTTTGTTGGAAATGGAAGTTACGGACTAGATATAACATCAAGAGATTGTCCCCACTGCTTTTCAACATCACCATGATCCCAACATCAATTATTTTACAAAAAACAAACCTGGGCTATCAAACACCAGAAACTCACAGAAAATTTCTCATCTTCTATACATGGATGACCTGAAGCTCTATGGAAAATCAGAAACTGAAATCCAGTCACTGACCAATACAGTCCAAATCTCCAGCACTGACATCAGCATGGAATTTGTCATGGATAAACGTGCCACTGTGGCAATAAAGAAGGGAAAGATAACTGAAAGTGAAGGTACTGAAATGCCAAATGGACAAGCCATTAAGTGCCACCAGCCAGAAGCCTACAAATATGTGGGAATTTTGCAACTAGACAATACTAAGCACGGGTACGTGAAAACTACAGTCAGTAAAGAATACATCCAGAGGACCAGAAAAATTTTAAAGAGCAAACTGAATGGTGGCAACACTATCAAGGCCATAAATACTTTGGGCCATACCTGTTATCAGATACATTGCTGGAATTGTGAACTGGACACAGGCGGAGCTTGACAACCTGGACAGAAAAACAAGGAAATTGATGGCGATAACCATGGATTACATCCCCGCAGTGATGTGCATAGGTTGTACTTGCCTAGAAAAACAGGCAGCAGAGGACTTTTGCAAGTGAGGTAGACAGTAGAAGAAGAGATAAATGCATTGGCAGACTATATGAAAGAAAGCCAAGAATTAGCCCTTCTTGACGTGAACAACAGGAAGCTTCTTAAAGTGCAGCAAACCAAGAACCACTAATGAAAAACTGTACTTCAATGCCGGACAGATAGTTGGCGCACAAGTACTGCATGGACAGTTCTTGGAGAAAATTGAAGACAACGTAGATAAGGAAAAGACCTGATTGTGGCTGACCAACGGAACACTGAAGAAGGAAAGAGAGGGACTAATTTTCACTGCACAAGAACAAGACATCAGAACGAATGTCCTCAAAGCTAGAATTGAGAAATCAACAGAAGACACAAAGTACAGACTCTGTAAAGAAGCTGATGAAATGATGAACTACATTCTGAGCTGCTGCAAAAAGATCACCCAGAAGGACTATTAAAGGAGGCACAACGTAGTGGCGCAAATGATACACTGGAACTTATGCCAGAACTACCATCTGCCAGTGGCAAAGAACTGGTGGGACCATAAACCAGAAAAAGTGGTCAAAAATGAACAAGCCAAACTACTGTGGGACACTGGAACATAACATGCCAGACATCACAATCGTGGGGAAAGACAAAGTGTTTATCGTTGACACTGCTATTCCAGGCAACAGCAGGACTGATTAAAACCATTAGAAAAACTTACCAGATATGAAGACCTGAAAATAGAACTATGGCAACTCTGGCATAAACCAGCAAAGATGGTCCCAGTGGTTTTCGGCACACAGGGGGCAGTGGCGAAAGATCTTAGTGGGCACTTGAAAAGCACTGGCAACAACAAGATATCCATCTGCAAGCTACAGAAAGCCACTCTGCTGGGATCTGCTCCTATCATTCGCCGATACATCATTCAGTCCTAGGTCAGCACTTGAAACAAATCATTGGGCAACTGCAACAAGACACATGGCTTGGATCTGCTCGCATTATCCACCAATACATCACGACATCCTACGTTCTTGGGAAGAACTCGATCTACGATGAAGACCAGCTCCAACTGGTGGTTGTGCTATACTGTTGTTTTATGTGATGTATTATAATAGTCCATCCTTTTTCATGCTTTCTCAAACTATGATCAAGAAATGTAATGTGGAAATACAGCGGATGGTTTCCTAGATCTTGTGACTCTTCCAGAAGTCAGATCCTCTGAAGATGGATATCATACGTTATATTCAAAAGCTCTGGTTCAGAGAACTATGGAACATGGCATAACAGCCCAGAAACAGCAACAAGTGTATGGAGTTCACCAAGCTGTGTGCCCCAACACAGCAAACAAGCTGCCTTCACAAAATAAAACTGCCTGGCAAAACCAAACCTTTTCCTCTGAGAACTGGAGATTAATTAAGAACAGTTTTCTTCAGATGTCACCATGTCATGATTACCGTCATGATTATCATTTCTATTTTTCTTTCTTTGGTTTTGTTCTTAGGCTGTTGGTTCATTGCCCTAGACCTTTGGTGAAGGGCAGTATAATGTGGTGCTTCCTGGAATATCAAAATCCAGAAATTTCATGGCTGAAGTACATCAGGGCTTCTTCTTCCACTTCCACTTCAGAAACAACCTTCCTACATTGCCTTTAGCCTCATGAGACAAGACCTCAACAGGTAATAGAGGACACCTTAAAAAACAAAAAGCAAACTTATGCCAACTTACCAGCTTGAGCATTTCTTATAGTCATGGCCATGATAACCACAGTTTCCAAACCTGTCGCCTTTGGAATTCACTTGAGAAAAGCAAATTTCAGGAGCAACCTTTGCCTCTGCAAATACAGATTTGGCAAACAGGGTCAGCCATAGCACTTCAGTTCTGCTCACAAGTTCATCTAACTCTTTTAGTCTGTTTCTGCACTCACTTTGTTTGAAGCAGATTATCCATCCATCCATCCATCCATCCATCCATCCATCCATCCATCCATCCATCCATCCATCCCTACACCCAAAGGTCTCAAGGTGGGTAACAACCATTAAAGCAACAGATTAAAAACCAGCGTATCTTAAAAACACGAAAAGATTCAACACATTAAAACAACATTGCAGAGGTGCCATAGATGTTCTGGTCCATACGACTGTCTACCCAGCCAAGACACCACCCATTCCTGCCAGGCAGGACTGAACAGAACAGTCTTGGAAGGCAGCATGCCTACCTTCCTGCTGAGCTTTTGAAAAATATCTTCAAAGCTTGCACAAGCGTCAGAAATGGGGCTGTGGCATTTTCCTTGCTCCAGACTGGGTGTGGAAGCACCAAAGGCTAGACCGAAATAAAGCAGCTTGGGACAGGTGTCGACCACTTCAAACAGATCTACAACTAATCCAAAATAGGGAACTCTTTGGACAGTTATGGACCAGAATAGCACTAGTCCAATGCAGATGAATGCTACCAGGGAGTCACTCTGACACAAGCTAGCAGTTGTGGTACCAGCAGTGATCAGCACACTAGTTGCCACACTAAAAGACCTTGGGTGGCACTTGGAACAAATCAAGGCTGACAAAACCACCATTGGGCAACTGCAAAAAGTCACATGGCTTGGATCTGCCCGCATTATCCACCAATACATCACAACATCCTAAGTTCTTGGACTGAGTGCACAACTCGCCCTAGAGTCTGGCAGTGGGAAAACAGAATTGAATTCAAAAAATAAGATGGCCCACGAGTCTCTGGGGCTGGGAACTTTCATTCTTAGCCCTTTAGGGCTCTCAGAGACTGGCTCCAAAACCCATGCAAGCTTCAAGACTGCTTCAAAGACTAGTCTGAACCAGCGCATCATGCAGACAGAACTGCTTCAGACCCACTGACCACGACCATGACTTCTGAGTGCAGAAAAGCCCCACCTGCCCCAAGAGCGACTATCAACATTGTGGAAACATCAAGTCATTCACATGTTTTGCCCCACCCAAGTCTTACTTGGACCAAAGATAGCTTTACACTGTGCCTCATAGTGCTGGCAAATTCCGTTGTAGCAATAGGCTTCATCTCTGAGACAAGGGTGTCCGTTCTGAATGGTGACATCTGGTGGGCAGAACGAAGAAGTCCCGTTGCAGTACTCGGGGAGGTCACATTCACCGGCACGCTCCCGGCACACAGTGCCTTTGGAAAGGTACTAGAAATGGGATATAGAAAGCAGACTACGATCACCTTCTTCATGCCCACAACAGGAGTAAAAAGTATTTAGCAAAATATGCCCCTTCCACACTTATTCCACATTATATCCTGGAATAAAGACCTGCAGAGCATTACAGGCCCCAGGTGAGGCCTTCTGTAGCAGAGATGTCCACAAACAAAACCACACATTCAATTCACTATCAAACCGAACACCTGTTTTCTCAGTTTGTCAGTGAACCAGTCAGTCAAACAGTTGTTCATGTTCAAGTTCACACTGGTTTGAAAACAAGAAATACTTTTTCTTTTCATCAAAAAAACAAACAAAACGTTTTCATGGGCAAACATGTAACAAATATGAACTGTTTGATTGAATCATTTGCATTGACAAACGGGTGACAATTTATCTTGGTTTACACTGATAATTTGGTATGGTTCGATCAAATATTTGGATATTCAAACAACCGGATATTCAGTTCAATGCAAACATTTATGAACTAGGTGGTTTGCTGCAAACCACAAACTAACCAAACCAGTTCAGAACATCTTATTCTGTAGCCTGCATGAGTATTTGAATGCCAGGTCCCTATTCCAGGATAGAATCCAGAATAAAGCCCAGTGCAGAAATTAATTTGATCAGTTAATAATAGAATGCTGGTAATATATGGCATGTATACAACAGGCCATAATTATCCAAAATATGCGATCCTTTTCTCCAGGATTCTTACATTATCAATTCTATCTCAACCAGGCAGATATTCAGGAATAAAGCAAGAAAATTCGTAACAGGGAATGCTTGTAATATGATAAAGATGCTGGTCTCTGTCTCCCTTCTTGTCTCTCACCTGCCTTTCTAATTTTGAATTCACTGTAGGACAAAATAATTGCATTGACTCTCTACCGCTTTCTATGAATTCTTTTGTATTTGCGAATGGAGGCTTTTGGTTTTGATTGAATCTTTGGATGTTTGAGTGTCCGGTCTTTCAGTTCAATGCAAATACCTGTGAACCTGAAAAATCTGAATGTCACTTTGCACATCCCTAGCCGAGGTCTATCGGAAATCCCATTCAGCATCTCCCTGATCAGGATTATACTTTGGCCAGTGTGGATGGCACATACCAGTGGTGGGTGGGGGCTCACAGATCTGACCTAACTTGCAGACTGATGAGGCTCTGAAGTTGACTATATTCCCCATGGTTCCATATTTAAAGTAGAGGCAGAAATGCCTGCTGAATTGTTGTTAGCATTGCATTGCTGGGAAATGTTGCCCAAAAGGCTTTAGATCCATACCTGTAGATGGTTCTGTTTGCAGTGGAATTCTAATATCAAAGGCTAACAGTAAATTGCTGCCCCTTGCACGTGACTGCCTGTATCTCACCATTGGATGCCACTGTCCTATGCCAGTGTCATGCCCCATCCTGCCTCTCCACTCTCCTTGGAGGAGGAGGAGGAGGACGAGGTTGCAAAGGTGAGACAGCCTGGCTAGCAACCAGGGCACAGTGCTGCAGACGCTGAGGGTCTGAGGCCACTTGTGGGAGAGTGCACAGACAGCTCTGGTGATGATAGCTCAGACAGTCAGCCCCAAGAGCGACCCTCCCCTATGCTTCTTCGACAACAAAAGCAGGTGAAACACTGTTCGCAGTGTTTGCTTCAGCTGTGCTGGAAAGGGTGTGGCGATGACTCCCTACTTAGTTGAGCAGCACACGCTGAGCCAGTGTTGCAGACAACTCGGATGCAACTCCCACCGTGCCTGTATTCTGACTCTTGGACCCTCTTGTGACTTTGCTGTATCTCTGAAACTCTGACCCTGGACTGAATTGATGCTGACTACTTCTGAGCCCTCAAAGGACTGATGTAAGCATGTGCACATGTTTGTCTCGCTGCCCTCGCCTGCCTGGGACCCGACAACCTGCATACTTGGGGAACTCAATCCAGCTTAGTAAACACTAATAAGATTGGGCTGTTAGATTTCCCAAGTCCCACTGTAATTCTTCCTGCCCTGTAGTTTCTTGCAGCCACTGGAGGTAGGAAAATCTTACATGACAGTTGTGACAGCAGTCTCCAAAACCACAGGTAGCCCCTGGGCGAAGTTTGCAAGTTCCTGCCTCACAGCAAGGGTCGGATTTACACTCCTAGAAAGTTTGAACAGAGGAATGGAACAGAAAAAAAAGATGAAAACACTGGACATTCTCTTGTCAATTACAAATGGATCTTGATTACAAAGGCTGCATCCACACCTAGATTTTAATCCAACTTCAGTCCACTGTCAGAGTGAGACAACGCATTGGCAAAGTGACAAATTGTTTGGTTTTGGCCTTATCTAACTCAGAAGATCCACCTTTGGGTTAGATAATGTGGAAAGAAAATGACTAGTCCACTTTTGCTGATGTGTTCTTTCACTCTGAAAGGGGACTGAAACTGGATTAAAACTTAGTTGTGAATGCAGCCCAAGCTGGCCTTACAATAAACAGGATGTTTTCACATTTGCCCCATCCCACTCCATCAACTAATCTGGCCCCCATGAGTTCTGAAGCTCATTCATGCCAGATCTGGAGCCAGAACAGAGTGCCTCCAAGTGCTCTGAAGAGCTCCAGGGTAGGCATTTCAGGGACGTGCCTTTTTGGGCTACCAAAATGGGAATCCCATGGTATAATGGACCCTGGAGATGTACTACCTGCATGGCTCCATAGCCCTGTATGTCAATGTCTAACATGCCGGTAGGCCTCAAAAAAGAGGTCTACAGTAGATCAGATCCGGTCGCCATTCTGAGTGCCCTAATTCAGTGTACCCAAACCTCTGGCCCAGTGAAAGAGTGCTTCAGCATCTTTCTGTTCCGTCCTGGCTACTAACCTCTGGTGAACCACAGTCGCATTCCTCTCCAGCGTCCACAAGTTTGTTTCCACAATATGGGATGCTGTACGTTTCATCCGGCCTGGGAATATTCAGAAGGCAGCTGCCACCCTTGCTCAGGGTCAGCTTTTCAAAATCTTCTGCACTGCAGCTACTAAAGTTCCTGGCTCCTCTGCAAACATAGAGTGTTACAACAGACCTTAACGTGGGGACCACCCAGACTACAAAGGAGCCTTCGCTACCCAGACTGTCCAATGCTGCACTATGCATTTAATATAATGATAATAATAATAATAATAATAATAATAATAATAATAATAATAATAATAATAATAATAATAATAATAATAATAATAATAATAATAAGTAGTAGTAGTAGTAGTAGTAGTAGTAGTAGTAGTGGTAGTAGTAGTAGTAGTAGTAGTAGTAGTAGTAGTAGTAGTAGTAGTAGTAGTAGTAGTAGTAGTAGTATTGTTATTGTTATTATTATTATTATTATTTCTATTTCTATCTCACCCAATACCTAAAAATCAAAGGGCAGGTCCCAATAAAATTGCTTGAAAACATGTAAATAAATTTAGCTAAATGGGGATGGGATGCTGTTCTACACCTGAAGGCCACTATGTCTTTGGGAACCTCTGAAACATTTAAGGCGTTTCTGCACTTCCTGTCCACTGGAAGGGAAAAGTGCAGAACCCATTAATATGTACTAGTGTTCACATTTGGGAATGCACGTCCATGTGAAACCCCACATGCCCAGAGACTTACCTGTGTGTCCAGGCATCCGTCTGATCGTCACCATCTTGTTTTCAGATGGCACAATGGTGACTCTGCGTGCACGTGCAGTCTTGTTTGGGGCCTAGACTGCTAGAACCAGGAATGGTGCAAACGGTCATGGCACTGGACGCAACAGGTAAGGAACGGGATGGGAAAAATTAGGGTTGGGATGGAAGTAGTTGATAGGGCAACATCTGGTAAGGCAGGAGGTATTTCTGGGTTGAAAATGCAGATGCTCCTTATCAGAAGCTACCCCCATCATCTACTATGAGGCCAAGTGTGAACTGGCCTCCAGATTAAATTTGGCAGTAGAAAAATCGATGAGAGATAATAATTGTCATTGTTACATTATTATTCTGCTCAGTGATTTCTTTTCTCTATCACACAGCACTAGAACCAGGTGGCACTCTATGAAGCTGATGAGTAGGAGAGTCGGATCCAACAAGGGGAAGTATTTCTTCAACCAGAGGGTCATCGGTTTATGGAATTTGCTGCCAGAAGAGGTGGTAACAGCTACCAGCCTAGATGGCTTTAATAAGTTAGGGTTAGACAAATTTATGGACAACAGATGCATCAATGGCTACTAGAATGAATGCCTAGGTGCATCTTTCAGGCTGGGGCACAAGTAGGATGCTTCTAAGGCCATTTGCTGGGGACTGAGAGCAGGAAAAGGATTGTCCTTGTCTCTGCTTGAGATGCCCAAGAGCATTTGGTGGGCCACCATGATCCAGAAGGGCCTCTCTTATGTTCTTATGTTCAATCCTGGGTCTGTTCACACTTACAATGCTGGGACACTCTGGGAGGGTCTTGGACGTCTGCACACCACATCACTGCCTCCATCCTGTAATGTGTGAGAATATCCCAGACTGCCCCGACTTATTGGGAGCTTCTAGTATGCTCCTGGTTGGAAGCATTCGCACCCACTTCTGGGTGTGAAGCTGCAAGGAGTCAGGGCTTGGTACTTGCACCTGCGCAAATGCACACTGTGTTACAGTTGCCATAGCAACAGCCAGATGCATGGCACAAGTTGCCACAGCTGTTTCTATGATGATTTGGATGGTCTGGGATGGACTGTCCACATTGCAATGCTCATAGTTAAGTGGGAGGTGGCACCAACATTCACGGTGTAAACTCCTCCCACCATCCCTGGACTTAACTGCACTGGAGGAGGAGGAGGAGGAGAAGAAGAGTTGGCTTTCATACCCTGCTTTTCTCACCTTCAAGGGGACACAAAGTGGCTGACAAATCTTCTGTTCTTCTACCTAAAACAGGCACCCTGTGAGGTAGGTGGGGCTGTGAGAGCTCAGAAAGAGAATTCTGGTCAGCCCAGGATCATCCAGCTGGCTTCGTGGAGGAGTGCAGAATCAAACTAGGAGACCTCCAGTTAAGAATCTGACATGGCAACCTCAAGACCAAACTGGCGTACACAGGTAAGTGTGAACAGGAGGCCTTTTTGCACTACAGCCAAACTGCTGTAGTGAACGAAGGCTAGGATACGCATGTGACTTACCTTGGGTAACTGGCCAGTCAGAGCTGGGCCCGCCACTTCAAATCCAGCAGCAAGGAGGTAAATCACATGCGCACACATGCGTCCCCGCTAGGCTGCAGCCTGGGGTGGGAGGTGCCCAGGGTGGGGTCCTGTGGGCTCCAGCTGACCTCCATCCAGCCGCACCCTCCCCCCAGTGCTGACAGCTTGGGCCCCATCTACCAATAGTGGCAGCCAGGGGTGGGGCCCACAGCTGCTCGGGAGGGAGAGTGCAAATGCTCTCCCTCCCATACAGCTGTGAGACTGCCTGGGTCAGCCAGGAACGCCCTGGGGAAGGTTTAGAGCACAATTTCATGCTCTACACCCAGAATGTGAGTGGGTGCCCTGGAACGAATGCTCTGTCCCAGGGTGTTCTACTCGTGTTCAAGAGGCCCCCGTGTGAATAGAAGAAGAGTTGGCTTTTCTACCCCGCTTTTCTCACCCATTTAAGGGGACTCAAAGCAGCTGACAAAGCTTTTCTATTCTTCTCCCCACAACAGAACATCCTGTGAGGTAGGTGGGGCTGTGAGAGCTCAGAAGAGAGCTGTGACTAGCCCAGGGTCACCGAGCTGGCTTTATGGGGGAGGGCAGAATCAAACCCAGTATTCCCAGATAAGAGTCCGGCTCCCTAACCGCTAGACCAAACTGGTCTCTAACCACTAGGCCTAGGAATAGGCCTAGGGCCCCTGAAGGCTTAGTCCTGATTTCCTATACTCTTTTGAACCTGCTTTGTGATGCCTACGTTAGATGCACAGGCAGCAAGCAGAGAGTTGAAATTTGAAGCAGGACAGGGGATTGAACGGCAGCAGCTGTTTGAGACAAGTAGCACTTTATATTTAGCTGCCATGTGACCCTTTTGATCTTTAGTAGTGGTTTGTTTCCACTCTGGGTCTGAAAGCATCCTCTGAAGTTCAGTTGCCCAGGTGGTGCTTAACCTACCTTTCTTTTGGGCTAACAAAACAGGGAGGCCTCATTCAAATTCCGATCTCAGTCTCGAACAGTTTGCTTTTCTGAGGGAAACAAACGTTGACCATCGCTGTGATTGCCAACCAGTGTTTATTTCGTTTTCTTATTATTTCTGCTAACCCTGTTTTAAAGTTGAGGACTCTGTTTTTTATAAAAATTATAAAAACTGACAACAGAGGAGGGAAGGAAGGAAGGGAGGGAGGGAGGGAGGGAAAGATAGGGAGGGAAAAAGAGTGAAGAAAACAGATGAAGGAGGGAACAAAAGAGAGAGGGAGGGAGAAGGGGGAGGGAGGGAGGAAAGAGAGGAAGTAAAAAACAGGGAGGAAAGAAGGAAGGGAAAGAGAAGAAGTAAAAAACAGAGGGATGGAAGGAAGAAGAGGGGAAAAAGGGAGGGAGGGAAGGAGGCTAGAACCAACACCTGATGACCCATTAGTAAACAAATTTATCCAACATTCCAGTGATGGGTAGGCCTCACAGGTCTGCACTAACATGTGGAATGAAGAGTCCTGGAAGTGGATTTCACAGCCTCTTAATCCAGACTGCAGGTCAGTGAAGAAACAGCCAATGTTTTGTGTAGATGGGAAGCTCAGCAGTCAGCTTGCTCTTCCTCCTCCAGGTGTGGACGAGAAAACTGAAGGCTGAAGTGTTAGTCTGAACGGAGGGACTATAATTTATAAAGGTGGCCTGAGAAGGTGGCCCTACATGTGTAGTTTGTGCTACCTGCCACGCAAACAGCCAAGCATTCAGATGGCCTTTGAACACCAAGGTACCAAACGGTGACTTACGATGCCCCAGAATTCATGATGCAGCTTTCCGTTTCACAGTGGCAATTCCTTTCATCATCATGGTTCATCCCAAGGTTATGGCCAAGTTCGTGGGCAACAATGGATGCAAATACCTGCACGCTGATGGAGTCAAACTGCAATGCAAAAGTAAAGGACAAGAGATAACAGAGGAAACAAAATGCATCAGAGCAGGACTGCCTGTGCTAGGGCAAGATCAAGAGATTCCCATAGGTACCTTTCAGAACCTCAAAGAACGCGCGGGTAAACCAGCCTTCAGCAGGAACAGGCCCTTCCAGCTATTCTCACCCATGGTGACTGTCACTGCTACGAGGAATGACTGTATATATTGTGTAATAAAAAAGACACACAATATTTTGCTGATGAAACAACTAAAGCTGCCCGCCTTAACCTGGTAGCTTTTTGCACTTCCCTTCCCATCTGCTGGATGAAAAAGGAGTGCGATTGACCAATGTGGACTAGCGATGGTCAACTTTGGCCATTCCCAACCCCCAGCGATCGAATACTTACCTTATTCTATCCAGGGCCCTGTCCTCCTCTGGGCGCGGCCATTTTGGCAACCTCTGTGAGGGTGCATGCATCGTGGCCATTGCCCTGATGATGCTGATGCTCTGTACACACGCAGTCACATCTATGGTCATCCAAAGTGCCAGCACATTTGTGCAGTAACTCAAATGACCCCAGAGTGCTGGAAGAAGAGCAGACGCTCCTGCCCCCGACACTTCAGGCAAGAGTCTGGTAAACAAAGGTTAACATGCTCCACCTCTAATTAATGAGTTATGTACTTCTGGTGAGGGCAGGCACGCTTGGAGGTTGTAACAGCCTCCAACACGTGCAGACACTCTTCACCAGAGGTTCACTACTTCTTCACTAGAGCTGTAGTGCAAATAGGCCTCTGGCCTTTTCATGGTACTTTGGGCTCATAGTTGAAATTTTAGAATTTTAATGTTTTAGTAACGTCTGTGTAATGAGTTCTCTGTACCCCCTCTTTGCTCTGGCCTTTGGTTGAATGGGAAGATACTGTCTCTTCCCACTTTACAGAGACTGTTATTGTTTTAATATATACTGTTGTTGCTTTAATATGTCTGATTTTAAATACTCTTACCGACCCTGGACCTTTGGGTATAGGACAGGATAAGGGAACCGCTGCCACCTATCACCGTTCCCATCCAGGGGGTGAATGGGGATTCTCTCCCTTCACATCCTAGCCAAAGGGCACTACAACCCTCCGGCTTTAGTGCAAAAAGACATCCTGTTAATCATAGCATGGGGACAAATGCTATCAGTGAGCAACCAACTGAGAACCTGGAAAACCAGCTTGGCACACTAACAATCAGTGGTGAGCCCTTGTTGTCAAGAAGGTGTTCCCAGACTTTGAGGCAAAGGAGGAGCCACAGGTGAGATAAGCTTAATTGTTTGTATGCCTGTTTGTATGCCAGGACCCGTTCTGAAATCACCACTATCACCTAGCCCCTCTTTCCACGGCAATCTTATGGACATCTGCCAAGATCCCCAAAAAGCAAGAAACCGTGCGGTGAGCAGGAGGAACATAAGAATTTTGGGGAAAAGCACACTGTACCAGAGTTGGCGAGCTACAAGGCAGTTGAGGGTGGTAACCGAGGGTCAATGCCAGAGGCTAGATTTCTCAAGTGGCAGGGTCCACAGGGGTTTTCTCGTGGATGAAAACACAGGGTGTGGGCTTTTTGATACCACTTCTCTGCCAGAATGAGAGGGACATCTACAACAAGGCAACTGGCTGCTATCTTCGCTCTGATCCAGACCATTGGATTAGCGTAACTGGATGCCAGCTTGTGGACAGAAAGCCTCAACCTGCAGGAACAAGCTGGATGATAAAGCAACAAGCATTTTCCCAAGATCTTCAACAACTTCCATCCAATCCTGAGCACTTCAGTCACAGAACCATAGGTAGCTGGGGAACTGGAACGAACTTTGTACAGAGTTTATATTGGCACCCACTTGGTTCACCCACTTTTCTCAGTAGGAGAAGATGGCTGGACTTGAACCCCCAAATCTTGCAGAATTCTCAGCTGAGCATCCCAGGAAAGTGTGTATAAAATGTTGATCCCCAAATTGTGTTGACCCCTAAGAGATCTGAAACTTGACAACGGAAAACTTCAGCTCAGCAACACACAACTGCATATTTATTACAAGAAGGGGACACCAAGAAATATATACAAAGACCCCCTTTTAGTAATTCTCTACTCTTAGCCAATAACAAAAGTAAGGATGTGCACAGATATTCAAAAATTCAAAAATCCGATTCAAATCCAATGAATATCAACATTCAAATTCAAACTGAATTTTCAGAAATGCGAATTTCCGAATGCAAACGGATTTTGTATTTTCAAAAATCTGATACGGATTTTTGAATAATTCAACTGAATAGATCTGCTCATATCACATCCAAATATTGGGTCTATTTGCACGTATAACATGGGATGAAAATGGGATGCCTGCAAATTCAAAAAAATTGGATACAAATGTTGCCAACATTTGTATCATTCAATTCAAATCAGATTTTTGAAAATACAGATTCGGATCATCCAGATTCGAATCGGATTTTCAAAAATTCAGATTTTCAAATTTCGAATTGGATATATGAATTGACTCGAATTCAAATGCAAAAAATGTATTCGTGCACCATGTTATGGTCAGCCAGGAGGAGGACTCAGAAGATGAGGAGGACTCACTTCCTCAGGTGCAGGAGGAACCTGAGGTGGTGCCAGGACCCAGTTCTGACCTCCCAGCCCCAGTGGAGCCTGGGGTTCAGCAGCCCAGCCTTGCCACAGCAGAAGTACAAGACGTGGGAGACATGGAACAGCACAGCACGGAGATCCCTAGCTTTAAGCAGAGGAGAGTGGAGAAGGAAGGGTTAAGATGATCGAAGAGACTTGCAGAGAAACACCTGGCAGACGCCCAGGCCTTTTGTCAGAAACTATTGGTTTTCCTTTAGAGAAGGCTGCCGTATCTGACCCCTAGACCTTGAATACTTGGCTACCTTGACCTCGGACCGGACTGTTGCATTGCTCTCATAAACCCTGGACTTGGACTGTTTCTCAGCTTCTTCTCTCTGGACTACATTTGCTTCAGGAGGAAGTGCCTTGGCAAGTGAGCTGTTTCTTATCAGCTGTGTGTTTGTGTGTGTCCCGGCAGCTTTCCCAGACACACATCCCTAAATGAAAGTAGATCTAATTTTAAGTTTTCCCCTTTTTAGGACTGTAGTGACTTTGGTTTGGGCCCAAGTCAAATTGGGATCACTGATCAAGGGATCAGAGATGTGCCTGGTCAGTTCATGGGTTGCCCCCAAGAGCTTCTGCTGCCCAGGTGCTAGGCAGAGAGAACAGCCTACCTGAAGCTGCTTCCACTGCTACAATATCAACCCTCTAGCTGCAACATTTTCCAAATCCTGTTCCCTGTGTTTCTGATAGAGGCATTCCAGCCATTGCAACACTCTTGCTGCTATGAAAATACTTTTGCCTTGCAGTAAGAAAGTGAGACCTCCAACAACAGGGATTCTTTGTAGCTTTTTCCTCATTACAGGAATGGAATTTTTTGTAGCCTACTCCCTGTTGTTGACACTTTGGTTTTGCAACTGGTACAATTGTTCCCCAATAAAATTAACTCTTTATTATACCTTGAGTGGTTAAACCTCCTTCTCCGCCTTCCTTCAAGTCCAGCTCTCCAGCTGGTATTTGTGAAACCAAAGCTATAAGACCCACAGTAAGCATGGAAATGGCCGTATTCTGGACTATATCTCAGGATAGCATGCATTTGGCCGTATTCTGGACTATATCTCAGGATAGGAGTCTGTGGTTCACATGCTAAAGCAGACCCTGGTAGGCCTCACTTGGGGCCTGCTGCAGCCTGCACCAGCATGTGAATGGCAGGTTCTTATTCCAGGATATATTCCAGAATACAGCCAAGTGCAAATAGGCCCTATAAGTACTAGAGCTGTTCTAATTGCATACCAGAGGCCTAAGTGCAAACAGGCCTCTGGTCTCTCTGGAGAATGCTCCTGCCCTGAAGGAGCTGTTTCTGGTACAGATGATCCGTCTTGGAGCATTCCCCAGACTAACTACCAAGCCAAGTGCAGAAAGGCCGGTGGTCCTCACAAACACACAGTCTCTCACGACATGGGACATTTTTATCACAAAGTCATGATGATGCACCATCTCAAGGGCTTTCTTATTCTAGATGCATTTCTGCAGAGAAATGTTGAATGGTTTCTTACCACATTGATACCTCCGGCATGGCTCTTCGAACAGACCGTCCCCACGTAAGCCATGCCTGCAGTCCCACCAAACCCTTTTCTCCTAAAAAGCAAAACATTTGGGAAAGAACATAATTAGTTGCTGCTGAAATCAAAGTTAAATTGCTCATTTAAAGTCAAAGTTAAGAAGCAAACAGTTGCACCTACCACCCAGGTAACACCTAGTAGGAAAGTTCCACGCTTACTTTCCAGAAGCAAGAGGTTGCTCTCTTTTGAAACACAAGCACCAAAACATGGGGGATAAAGAGCTACAAATTAAAACTTACTATTTTTCATTTGTTTTCATTACTTTTTTTTTCAAATTTACAGTCTTCCAATATAATGACAAGTCTAAACTTATTACTCCACAACCTACACCCAACCAAATCAACCCTCTGCATCCAATTTAGAATATAATGGGAAGATTTCTTCCTTTTCCATTTTTCAGCTCTTGCTCCTCTTATTTGCTCCATTCTATCTATCTATCTATCTATCTATCTATCTATCTATCTATCTATCTATCTATCTATCCACCCACCCCAGCCTATACCTGAAGGTCTCAGGGCAGGTAACAACATTTAAAAGGCAACAAATTAAAACAATAAAAATCTATTTTAAAACAATAGTGTCTGCAAATAACTAGTAATGGCTACAAGTGGGAAGGGAAAAGATGTCTCCATTTAGCCAAAGGCCAGGGCAAGCACCCCTGCAGTTCAGAATCATCAAGATGGCCCACAACTGAGCAGCATTGTCCCAGAACTTACAGAACAAACTGTGCACTGTCGTGTCTCTGGCGTGGAACAAGTTCCTGCTCCCTCCACTGGACAAAGTTAGCGAGAACATCCCCTGCTCCTCCTTCAATGCGGATTTTGTTCTCCTTGGTCCAAATCTCTAAGCCAACCAGCACAATGCGGATGTTCAGTGTCAGGTACATCTGGAGAAACAGAGGAAAGAATAGATCTAGAGGTTATGCAAATGAATAAAACACAGAGACACAAATAAAAATACACTTCATTCTTTTCATAACACCATGGGTTGGTTCCCACAGACCATCATATTGTCCAGAGATGTGTTATGCCATTAATTACCATTACTGAAATCTGGGAATTAGGGGAACACTCACATACTGCTGCTGCTGAGCTGCTGCTGAGCTGCTTTTGTGAATGCGTGCAGATGCCACCCTAGTCTATCGGTGGAGGTCAACGGCATCCTGGAGGCCAAGGCTACATGAATTAAATCCTAGAATTTCCCAGAAAAGATGGGAAGGAAGGGAACTTGCATTGCCCAAGGGATGTCAGGAAATGCAAAGCAGAACACTGTTGCCATGTGTTTAAAGGCCAGCCTATCACTATATATTCCACCCTGGAATGCCTAGGCAAATTCAGATGATTCTACTTAATACTGAAATCTCAGTCTTTCTAGTTATGTGTCATTGATTTCATTCAGTAGTTTATGGATTTTACATTTTAGATTTAGACTCATGTATGAGTCCCAGATTTCATGGTGTGTGTTTTTTTTTGTGTGTGTGATTGTGAGTGTTGGATGGTTTTATAGGTTTGTTTCAGTGTAAAAGGACTGTAATAAAATCTAAATATTTTAAATAGAAACACAAATATATAAATCAGTTTTAAGGTTTGTTCCTATTCAACTGGCACTCCCTCCACACTGAATTACTGTTTTGCAAGAATGGAAGGCACGCAACTCTGAAAAAAAGCAGAAATACAGTTTTCTGCAATTTTGCACAGAGAAAGCCACTGTAGGACAGGGGATAGATTATCACCCTCGATTCTAGAGATGTGATTCAGTCAGTTCACAGCAAACTGGGATGTTTGCATATCAAACCAAACCACCCTGTGGTTCGAATAAACCAGTTCATATTGACCCTGAACCAAGGGATGTTGCAGTGAATCAAGCTAACCATAGCAAAGTCCAGCAAGGTAGTTAGTAGCACTTGGAGACTAACAGGGGAAGGGTTGGTGGCATGGGCTTTCATAGACACGTCATAGTAAGCCTCATCTCTAGCTCCACCATCTACTATGCAAGAATCTTCTGCTACCTACTTCTTCAGACGCTAGGGGGCCCAATATCAGGAACAGACTTATAGGAAACAATGTAGGAGATGACAAAGGACATGTAAATGTGGTGGAGGGGATTAACTAGGTGGGGAAATGCAGAAGTAAATCCTCAGTCTGGGGGATAGCCTGGAGGAAGGAGTTGTAGCTGAGTGGATGAGTCAACTAGTTAGCTAGGGTTGAAATACGCATAATGTGAGAGAAAATCATTATCCTTGTTGAGTCCTTTCTCAACGGTCTGGAATTTGTGGATGAATTCCAGCTCGGCTGCTTCCCTTTCAAATCTCCCTTTGTAATTTCTTTGTTCAAGGGCAGCAGTTCTGAGGTCTGATATTGAATGTCCTGGGAAGTTGAAGTGTTCTGCAACAGGTTTCGGTGTGTTGCCATTCCAAATATCTGATTTGTGTCCATTTACTCTCTGGCGTAGGGACTGCTATGTTTGCCCATTGTAGAGTGCTGAAGGGCATTGTTGACACCACATTAGATCACGTGCAAGCGGAGGTGCCTCTAATATTGTGGGTGCTGTGGTTAGGTCCCGTGATTACGTTGCCAGGGGTACCTATCATCACAGCATACAGAGCAAAACTCATCCCAATGCTGGGCTATGGGGCGAAAATCTGGCGTTTCTCAAATATCTCTCAGATAGAACAAACCCAGACCCACTTCCTAAGACGAATGCTAGGTATCAACAATACCATACCAGCCCCTGCTATTAGAGGAGAACTTGGAATTCAAGCTACTCAATGCTCCATTAACATCAAAATATTTAACTTCTGGATACGTTCCTTCTCCATGCCTGGAAATAGATTACCAAGAGTGTGCTTGGAAGAGCAATACAGGAATGAGAACGTTCATACATGGGTCTATAAATTACATAGTGAAACTTCCCGCTGTGGACTGTCCTTGCAAGCGCTAGGGCATACTAGCCAGATAGCAAAAGAGTGCTTTAAGCAGCGAGTAAGGGACATCAGTGCACAAAGGGACATTGCGAGCCTTTCCAACATAAAATCACTAAAATGGTTGGCGCGAACGAAATCTATTTTCCAAATTGAAAAAGACCTGGTTCATAAAATACCCCACCCATTAAGACAACAATCCAATTATGCACGATTCGAATTAACAGACTCTATGATGAAGTATGGTAGATACCATCAGATATGCTACAAAGATAGACTGTGAATCTGTGGGGCATCAGAAGTTGAAAATCTCTCACACATTATGGGTGTTTTTCCACTGCGCTCCTTTGATCTGGATCTAAGAAGATCTGGATCTAAAGAATAGGTACATTCCTTAATTTGGATCTAGTAGATCCGGATTAAGGGAAGTACCTAATGTGTCTCCATGGGTGGTCTAGCACCCAATAGCAATGGGAGCTAGCCTCCCTGCCGTGGAAACACCAGAGCACCCATTTGGAAATCCGGATCTACCCATGAGGGGTCTGCCTGTCACCCCAGGTGTTTGGGGGGACAGGGGGTGTAATCTCCGAAGCGGCTTCAAAGTCATTTTGAAGTAATTTCAAAGTCATTTTAAAGTCATTTCGAAGTCACTTCAAAGTCTGTGCAAAATAGCTCCTTTGAAGTCTGTGCTGATCTTTGGAGTGAACTTCGAAGTGACTTCAAGTGACTTCAGAGTCACTTTGAAGTTCACTCCGAAGATCAGCACAAACTTCAATGACGCTCCGGAGCTATTTTGCACAGACTTCGAAGTGACTTCAAAATGACTTCGAAGCTTAGGTTTTGGGGCTCCCCCCCATGGGTGCCCCCTCCCCCTAGGTCCTCTAGACCCCATTGCCACACAAGCGTGGAAACTGGCTCTCTTTAATCTTTAATGGGGTCTACAGAAAATCCGGATTAAAGGCAAAAAAGTACCCATTTGATCCGGATTTCTCAACCGGCAGTGGAAACAATCGGGTCCCAAATGGGTGCCGTGGTGGAAATGGGGTCATCTGGCTCACACGCAAATGGGTCCTTAATGGGTGCAAAAATGGGTACTTTCTGCCAGTAGAAAAACACCCTTTGTTTACCTGCTCCCTGTATTCCCCAACAAGAACAACATGTCTTGATCCCCTACTGCAAAATATGGCTTATTGGAATACAGAGCATAAAGTGAGCTACCTTTTGCAGGGAGAGAATGCTCAGGCAACATACATGGTAGCTTTGTACTTGGCTAAGGCACCCTGACTCAGAAAAGCTTTCATTGCGCTTAACGGAGGGCCTTGTAAGGGTGATGAGAATAAGTAATGATGAGATATACACAGATCTGATTTTATCCTTGTATGTTTTGATTTTATTCTTGCTTGGCTTTATCTTTGTGTACTTGAAATGTGATATGGTCAAGTGACGGATCAATAAACTTTATTCATTCATTCACATTGCCAGGGAGGATGTGTGGGCACAGCTGGCATCTGGGAAACAGAAATCACTTTGCTATGGTTCACTTTGTTCAGATGCAAACTGAACTTGATTGGAACCAAACCACTAAATTTCAGTTGATACATTTCTCTGTTGTAAGGTGTCCTTGGATTTGAATCTTTGCCTTCAGCCTAATCTATGTCACTGGGCAGTTCTAAGGACAGAAAGCGGGGGCGAGAAAGTTGAGCAACTCCTTGGAGGAGGAGGAGGAAGAAGAGTCAGCTTTCCTACCCCGCTTTTCTCACCCATTTAAGGGGACTCAAAGCGGCTGACAAACCTTCCGTTCTTCTCTCCACAACAGAACACCCTGTGAGGTAGGTGGGACTGTGAGAGCTCAGAAAGAGAGCTGTGACTAGCCCAAGGTCACCCAGCTGGCTTCATGGGGGAGTTCAGAATCGAACCTGGTATTCCCAGATAAGAGTCCGGCTCCCTAACCACTAGACAAAACGCAAGAAAGTTGAGCAGCTCCTTGGAGGAAATGCAAGATATAAGTGTTATAAACAAATTGTAAATAATACACCGTCAACCATTAACTTACTCCATCAAGGTAGTTGGCTAGCTGTACCATCTCCTCAGTTACAGCTGTTTTATTTCGCCCTAACAGCTGATACTGCAAAAGAAGGAAAAGTTTATGCTTGGGAGAAAATTTTAATTTAAAACAACCATAACCACATACCTTCACCTGCTCTCAATTCCCTGCAAATGGCCTTCAGAGGCATATTTCATAAGAATTACTTATATAATTTTATATATCCTTTATCGCCAACTGTTCTTTTATTGGCATAGTCTTGCTGCATTATATGTCCTTTTTTGGTATTAATTTAAACATACACTTCATTTTATAATAATAGTAATATTTTTAGTTAAAAATATGTATTTTTAGAAAACAATATTATACAGAAAAATACTGTCAATGTTAGTATTGGGAATTTTCAGCCCTTTTTCTTATTTCTTATTTCTATCCCACCCTATACCCAAAGGCCTCACGGAATATAACGACATTTAAAATCAGACATATATTAAAACAACAACGGTATATATTAAAATATCAGTGTATGAAAAGTGGGAAGAGACAGTATATTTCCATTTAACCAAAGACCAGGGCAAAAAGGTGCATCTTTACCATCTTCCTAAACATGTACAGTGAAGGTTCCTAACGCACCACAAGGGAGAGACTATTCCATAGCCCAGGGGCCATCACTGAGAAGGCCCTCTCCCAGGTGCCCACCCCTTTTGCTGCTGAGGGTGGTGGTACAACCAAAAGAGTCTCCCCTCCAGATCTTAAGACACGGGAAGGTCAGCATGGAAGTAGATACTTGGGGCCCAAGTCATTTAGGGCCTTATAAGTTAAAGTCAACACCTTGAATTTGGCTCAATAGTGAATCGACAGCCAGTGCAACTCAGAGTGATATGCGTCTGCCTAGCTGTCCCAATCAGCCATCTAGCAGCTGCATTTTGCACTGGCTACAGCTTCCAAACCATCTTCAAGGGCAGCCCCATCTAGCGCACATTACAACAGTCCAATCTGGAGGTTACCAGAGCCTGGTTTACTCATGAGTAGGACAATAACAGACTGTTTTTAAAAGGTCCTTGACATTTTGGGCTACCTATTCCAGGCTAGGCTCTGTCCAATGTGGGTGGAGCAGTCTAGCAAAGTCTGTCCCACTCAAAAGCACAAAAGAGAGGCCCAGAAATGGGCTAGGCTTTGCACTACAGCAGGATGCAGGTAAGTCTGGAACTTCCCACTGTCCCACTCTTACAGTTTGGAAGGAGAGGACCAGTCACCATCTTCTAGCTGTCTAGGCAGAGTCCCAAACCATACCCTTTCATTGTCCACGACAATAAAAAGTTCCACGTATCTCGTCTGCAGCAGGACACCTCTTTTTCTCTGCAAGGGAAAAGGAGCACAGGTGGTTAAAATACATGGAATCTTTCCCCCTGACTCATTAGATCGCAACAAAGTGAAATCATTCTGTTCCACACACGTGATTTCTGTTCTTGTACCAGCAACAGCATTAAGAAACACACCCTAAATTCAGCAAGCCAAAGAATTCCTTACAAAAGGCAACTTTTTTGTTTTGTTTTTGCTTTGTTTGGTTTCTCTCTGTGTGCACTAGATCAAGATTTGGCCTAAAGACATTCAATTTGATGAACAGAACAAGAAATCAAGCAAGCGCATGGGGAATACTCTGTTGAAAACTACAGAAACCATCTGCAGGCAATAATTCTTCAAGAAACCTTTGGATTTCAATTTAGCCCTGCAAATGCAGGTTAAGAAAAAAGCCACAGTGCAGCTGTTTCATATCCTACTTGTTTTTAATCCTTGCAGACAAACCATATGGAGTATTGGTCTGATTTACACAGGGATTTTTCACTGCAAATTGTCCTAAAAGTGTGAACCCGTTCTACATCAAGATATTTATTAAGCAACATACAAAATAATACACCAATACTTCCACCTGGCCACGGTACAAACCTGCCTAACCTACCCTGATGAATAAAAGTATCTATCTAACTAAGGGTGTTTCCACACAGGCCGTTAAGACCCCATTAAGCACCCGATAAGGACCCATATGGCACACGTCCACAAGGTACCTTCCGCACAACAGGAGAGAATAGGGCCCCTTCTGCACAGCCTTGCGCGCGATCCAACCCTAATGAGGTCTAGAGGACGCCCAATCCAGTTTTGGGGAAGACCTGAAAATAAGGTCTTCAAACCATCCCTGCTTGCAAATTCCAGATCAAAGGAGGACGCTTCCACACAGGGACAGGATAGGAAACGGAAGCGCCATATCGAGTGAGGCAGCAGCACCACATTCCGGCTACGTAGTCCATCCCGCAGTTGCTTCACATTGGACAGGCGCCAAGTTACATCTGATCCTTCTGGATATTGGTGCAGCATCCATGTGATGCGTTCCTCAGTAACCATTCTCCCAATGCATGTGCGGATGCATTAGGCCTCATTGGGATCCATCCCTATTTCAGACGGATTTTTCCAGGGTCAGATTTCAGAAATCCGGATTTCCTTTATCCAGATTTCAAGTGGTAAGCGCGGAAGCACCCTAAGGGTCTTTTCTTACTAGCTCCCACATGGAGAATATACTCTGTGCATTAAGGACGTGCATGAATGTTTCTTCATGTTCGATTCATCTTGAATTGAATGCGAGAAGACTCCTATTCATTCAACCAGATCCCCTTCAAATGAGGTAGGATTCAAATTTGATAACGTTTATACAAATCCAATTCGAATCCCTGCTACAAATTGCCTACGAACCCCTATGCATCCCCTACCGCTCTGAGCACATCAAGTCTGCTCTTGACCCACTTTTAATCCGCTCTGAGTCCGCTCTGTTGCAGATGTGACTGTCAGCCGCTTTCCCACCTCCCCAGGTTCACAAATGCAACAAAGCCTCATACGAATGTATCGAAGCATTCAATTCGAATGTCAGTCCTCAAATGTACCAATGGTTGATCTGAACGTCCAAATTTGGATAAATTTGTACAAATTTCAAAAGTGACAAAGATTCATGCACATCTCTAACGTGCGGAGCTACGTCTATCCTGTTGCCACCAGCCGTGCCTCTAAATCTGCTCCAGATCTGCCCCCAATTTACTCTGAATCCACAAATACACCTTTGTGAACCTAGCACAGGTTCTAATGAAAGCACAAAAGCTTTCGCTCCACTCACAATCGCCTGCCTTCAAATATCGCCACTGCTCAGTTTGAATGCGAATGTTTGAAGCTTCCCAATGCATACAAATCACAAAGGTGAGCAGCATTTTTCGCCCACCCCTAATAAAGCCTTAACTGCAAACTGCTCTACGAAGAAGGCCCCTATCTCCGGGCCAACACTCACTCTCGGCAGATGCTTTGTACTATGGTCGTGGTGATGGTGATCCTCGTGTTCAGAGAGGCCATCCGCCCCCGTATTCGCACAGGGCAGCTTCACCTTCTTCACTGTATCCATCCGGTAGACGAGGTGCTTGGAGCCGGAGGACGGATCCGCTGGTTCAATTCCATAGGCAACATTTCCAATTTGCAGTAATCCCCTAGTAATTTATTTATTTATTTATATTTACATTTATATGCCGCCCCATACCCGAGGGTCTCTGGGCGGCTCACAACATTTAAAAACAGACATTTAAAAAACTATATCAACCCTAAAACCAGAAACAAGTTTAAAAATGCAGCTTTAAAAAATTACAACAATAGTTTAAAACAACAGTGATTTTCAGTGGGGGAAGTGTGGGGGACATTTAACCAAAGGCCTGCGTAAAGAGGAACCTTTTCACCGCCTTCCGCACCCTGAGGGGGAGACCATTCCATAGCCTGACATCACTAGACATACCAGTATTCTTAGGTCCAGCCTGGAAAGGGCGGTGCAGTGGCCCTAATTCACACTGACAGAGGCAAGATCTGTTACAGTTCTGTTTGGGTTTTTATACCCTGCTTTTCTCACCCTAAAGGGGACTCTAAGCGGCTGGCAAAACTTTTGTTCTTTCCCCCACCACAGACACCCTATAAGGTAGGTGGGACTGTGTGAGCTCAGGAAGAGAGCTGTGACTAGCCCAAGGCCACCCAGCTGGCTTCATGGTGGAGGAAGAAGAAGAGTTGGCTTTCATACCTCACTTTTCTCGTCCTTTAAGGGGACTCAAAGTGGCTGACAAACCTTCTGTTCTTCTCCCCACAACAGACACCCTGTGAAGTGGGCGGGGCTATGAGGGCTCAGAAAGAGAGGTGTGACTAGCCCAAGGCCGTCTAGCTGGCTTCATGGAGGAGTGCGGAATCAAACCAAGAGACTTTCAGTCCGGCCCTCCGTCCACAAGACCAAACTGGCTTACAATTCAAACCAATGGGAGCAAAGACAAAACTAGGGATGGGAGCCTTACCCAGAGGTGCATACCCCCCCGCCCGCCCCCCGGCACACTCTAACTGTGGACAACTGCAAAGAGTATCTGGACAGCAGAAGGGAAGGTGGGTCTGCAGTCATCACCACGGCAACATCTGACCTTTCACGGATTCCAGTTCAGGGGCTGTCTTGGTTAGGTATGGGGCTATCCCAGTGCCCGTGGTGCAAATGGCCCCTACAGTACTGCAACTTGACCATCCTAATATGGTAACGTTCTACCACCCTCGTCTCGCCAGTGCAAATCCAGCCAGAGTATCAGAAAGATCTTCTGTCCTGAGGTTATGCAACCCCTCTATCTCTGCTACAAATCACAGTATCCACTATGTATCCGATACATATCTCCTATGTATCCTCTCTGAACGCATCAATCCTGCCCTGAATCCATTTTGAATCTGCTCTCAATCCCCTTCGAATCCACTCTGGGTCCGTTGCAGATGCGAGAGCCGCAGCCGCAAGTTCACAGATGTAACAAAGCTCTGTACGAATGTTCCGAAAAATTAGATTCAAATTTGAATGTCTGAATTTGGACGAATTCAAATGTCGATTGTTGCAAAAATTCATGAGCATCCTTGTCACAGATGGCTCCTCTGCCTGCCGAGAAAGCAGGAGATTAAAGAGACAGGGAAAGAAACGGCTGTGACTGCCAAGGAGGACTAGTTGCAAAAGGGGTGGAAAAGGAGCTTCTCCGATCCCTCTCGGAAAAAAACCCATCCCAAGATACGGTATCTCTTACCTGAGCCCTGAGCAAGTGCTGACAGCCACAAAGGAATCCATTACGCCTTCTACGTAGCCCTGGAATTGGCAGTGCTCCTAAGGGACAGAGCGGAAGAAAAAGTTAAGGAAAGATTCCCCAAACCAGAGACCTTTTCACACGAGGACGTCTGGAATGCGCGGAGAACACGCGGAGACGGAGCATTCGCACTGCTGGGGGGGTGGTTCTGTCCCAGCCCTTTTCCAGGGCGAGGGGAGGTCAGACACGTGGTCTCAATCTACTGATGGGTCCCACATCCCCGACCCATTAGGGCACATCACCCCAATCTAGGCGGCTGAGCCCCGCAGAGGGCCCTCGGGACCCCCCACCCCGGGCACCCACCCTGGAGCCTGGGGATGTGCACATGTGCAGCTATCTGCTGCCTGTGCTGGGTCCGAATGACCCACGTAGGCTGGCCGGCCAATCAGAGGCCACACGCCACCGCCTGAGCCAGGTCATTCGGACCCAGCACAGGCAGCAGGTAGGTGCACGCACGTGCACTCCTCCCTGGGCCCCAGGTTGGATGGGTGCCCGGGTGGGTTCCTGCCAGCTGTAGGGGACCCAATCGTGCAGGAACCGAGGGAAGGCCCCTGACAGGTCTGCTTGCCCCTGGATGTTCTCACCCAATGACGGGCAGGCCTGGGAGGAGTGTCCCAGCCCTGTCTGGCCTTTCCAGGCTAAGACAGTCTGGGACGGTTTCCCCATTCGCACGTAGGCAGGTAGGAATGTGTGTCAATGCGTTCTTTTCCTGCCTATGTGCATATGGAGAAACCGTCCCAGACTGTCTTAGCCAAACTGCATTACAGCCATTCAGCTGTAATGTGAAAAGGCCTCAGGACACATGCTGTCACGTCGCAGGCCGGTCAGGCAACAGGCAAACACTTGCGTAGCTACTCAGTCCCAAGGGTTCCTGGCATTCTCGAGGTCAGTTCCGGTCCGGGGTCTAGGAGTCCAGAAAGTCAGCAAGGGTCAGGCAGTCTAAGGGTCAGCCGGTCACAAGGAGTCCACGATTTCAAGCTCAGGTAACACGAGGCTGCTAAGACGTTGTCTGCAGCAACTTGAGGCAAGGTGAGCTTGTTCTTAAATAGAGGAGTCAGAGCCACGCCCACGGTGCAGCTGGGCTAATTGCTCTGATCTCCGTCTCACCTGCTTCTGCTGCCTAAGCAGGTGATGAGAGAGCCTTTGATTAGGCTCACTGCTAGTGGATTCATCACCAGAGCTGTCTGGCTGCTCACCTGGGCCCGGCCTTAGCTCTTCCATGCCTGCAATGCCCTGCTGTGGTTGCTCCTCAGCCTGTGGTCGCATTGCAGGCATATCCTCCTCTTCTGATGAGGCCGAACAGGGCATGACACATGCAGCATTAGGCTTTGCACTGAGTCTAATGGGGCTCCTCCCACTCAGGACTTGATCCGCTGGAATTCTTCAAAGGGCTAGGGATATGCACGAATCATTAACCAGGTTCACAGTTCCTACGAACTCGAACATTTGCATTTCAATCGAATACTGGCTACGGTTGAAGATCGACGTCTGAATGTGAAGCGAATGCTTTGGTGTCATCGTTCAACATCGTTGGTGGATTCAGGGAGGATTTAAAGTGGATTCAGAACAGATTTGGAGGCACAACTGATGGTAGGGATTCAAAGCAGATCTGAAGCGGATTTGAAAAGCATTCACAGCAGGATTCAAATCCTACCCTATTTGAGGTGGCTTTATGCACATGAATGTAAGTTTCCTTTGCATTCAAAGTGAACACACAAAAATAAATTCATGCACACCCCTGCCAAGGATTTATCGCATGAAAGCATTTGGTGTGGTATGTTTGCCTTGAGACCACCTTCCCCAGAGGGCCTGATTAAGGCGCCTTTAGCGCATAATGGAGATGCGGTCTGAGTTAGGAGCTATTCTGGAGGCATCTGAGCATGCCCTTTGAGCCAACGTAGGGGTGGCTGAGGAAAGAGGATCCAAAAGACCCTGTGCCAGATATGGGCATTCCCTTTTCCATCCTCCCAAAGGGCAACCGCTTTTACGTTGGCAGGAAGTATTCTGAGGCCTCCCCTTCCAGAGGATTCAACATGGGAAGGGGACTGTAGATTACCAACTTGCTCCCACGTAAATCACCCCTTACCCTGAATTCTGAGCCACAGTCAGGATAAATGTACTGCTTCCCTACATAGAAATACATAAAAATTGCATTTTGGGATCCTAAGTATATTATAAACTGCCTTGCCCCCCAAAATGTGAGATAACAATAGAATTTCCTGTCTGTCAGAAAGTTCCTATTTGTCTTCTCTGAACAAAACAAAGATGAAATTGTTGTTTCCTATTCACAAGCAGAGGACTGGTTCAATTCAATCAAATTTTTGGATATTCAAATCACCACACGCTTGGTTTGTTAAGAATATCCATGAACATGAACAATTTTTTGAACATGAACCAAACTTTGCACATTTCTACTACTAGTTGATCAGACAAGACTTTGACACAGCAGAAGAATTCAGTTTTTCAACAGCTGAGTAGCCTGAAGAGCTGATAACCTGTTCATGACACGCAGTATGTATGTATGTATGTACGGATGGATGGATGGATGGATGGATGGATGGACGAACGGACGGACGGACGGACGGACGGATGGATCTATATATCTATGTAAGGATGGATGCATGGATGGATGCATGGATGGATGGATGGATGAGTATTTGTATCCCACCCTATACCCGGAGGTCTCAGGGCGAGTTACAATATTATATTAATCTTAGAGAAGTTCCTGCCCTCAGGCTTACAATCTAAAGTAGCGGTTCTCAACCTGTTGGTTGGGACCCCTTTGAGGGTCGAACTACCCTTTCATAGGGGATGCGACAAGTCTCCCGCCACCCCTCCCTCCCCCTTCCCAAGTGCCCCGCCCCCATGGTTGGGGGTCTCCACAACATGAGGAACTGCATTAAGGGGCCGCGGCATTAGGAAGGTTGAGAACTGCTGGTCTAAAGAGACGAGATACAAAAGGAAAATGGTTTGGGAGGGAACAGGGACACTCTTAATGATAATAATATTGCATACAAATTAAAATGAGGTTCTTAAAGATCTTAACTTGACCAGATATGAAACAATTTAAAACCTTTAAAGGTGTATTGAGGGGAAAAAAACAGGTCTTTAAAAACATGTTTGTCACTCCCAGAAGGAGACTGCTTTAGGTAAAAATAATAATAAAAAAAAACCTTGTTGCATAGATAATGCAGATAGTTTGTTATCCGGCCAACAGCAAAAAGCAGATACTTAAGGTCCTCAGTTCCAGTTATTCAGTTCATTTCTTATTGCTGTAATTTTCAGATTCTCTTTATTTCACATTTTCTCTCTTAACTGATGACAAGTCGAATGATGGTAGAGACGGTAAGGCGACGTTTATTCAGCCCTGCCCTGCTCGGCCTCAGAAGCAGCCATGTTCTCAGCTGGTGGATTGGTCCACCTTTGTCTCTTTGCCATCCTGTGGTTTAGGGTCGGAAGTGGACGTTGCATCGTTATCGATGTTGAGGTGGCTGCTGTCCCTGGGCCTCATCAGCCTGGTTCTTTATATCTTCCTTGTTTTGGTAGTTCTGATGGTCGCTGCGTGGAGGTCTCTGGTGCTGGGGCTACTGACTGTATTGGTTGCAGTTGCTGCACCTTCAAGGTTTTATTTATTTATTTATTTATTTATTTATTTATTTATTTATTTATTTATTTATTTATTTATTTATTTACATTTCTATCCCGCCCATACCCGAAGGTCTCTGGGCGGGTTACAACAAGTAAAAATAAATTAAAACAAGATACAAATTGAAAGCAATACAGATTAAAATGAAATACAAATAAAACAAGAAGCACACTTAAAAACATCTTAAGATTCAACAAATTTAAAACCGTGCACTCCGTAGTGCATTAAAATGATGCCATTATAGCTGGGGAGGGAAAACAAATCCTTAACCAAAGGCCAAGGTAAACAGGTGTGTCTTTAAGGCCCTCCTAAATAAATATAAGGAGGGGGCATGGCGCACCTCGAGGGGGAGGCCATTCCACAATCTTGGGGCCACTGCAGAAAAAGCTCGCTCCCGGGTGCCCACCAGCCTCACTACCGAAGGTGGTGGGACAACCAGGAGGGCCTCATTATTGGATCTTAAGGCACGGGCAGGTCGGTATGGGAGAAGGCGTTCCTTTAGATATTTGGGGCCCAAGTCATTTAGGGCTTTATAAGTTAAAGTTAGAAGGTAGCCTTGAAGTAACTGCTCCTTAGCACCACACAGGGAACACGTGTGACTTAGGGAGTGTCACAGACGTGAGCAGTTGTCCCAGAATCAGCCCAGAAATGCTCCTGCCTTACCTGAGGTTACTCCAGCAGCTACTGCACGTATCCTAATCCTTACCTTTCCCTATTTGTTTGTTTGTTTCTTTTCTGAACTGTCAGAGGAGAGATCATTCGCACCTCTGCCAGGATCAGGGTTGTGCGAGGTGCCAGGCAAGCACTCTGGCACCTCAGATGACCCCCAAACACGATTGTGTCTTCACAGAGCATCGCTGGCACTGTGGCAATGATGGTGGCACGTGTGCAGTCACACCAGGCACTGCACAGAAAATGGCAGTGCATGGACACGCACCTGGACCCAGGTAAGTCTCTGGGCATGTGAGGCTTGGTTTGGTGTGCACTGGTGTTCACAAGTGCAAACACTGGTGCACGCTAGTGGCCTGGAAGATAAGTGCAAGGTTTCTCCCTGCTCTGGGACAGGGGTGGTGACTCAGTGGGCACACAGACCATTGAAGAGCGTGCAAGGTCACCCCAATGAATTACGTGCAAAAAGACCATATATGCGTGTCTTAGAAACCCATGTGTCCTATGCGGAGGGAGGAAAACACAGTGTTTTTATTTCCCCACAAAATGAAAACATAGGTTTTCTTTCTCAGATGCAAGAGAAATCGGAACATACCTTGATTGCAAGAACTTCACGATGCAGTGAACCATCGTCACGATAGGTATAAACCGTAAAATCTTTGGGCAAAAGTCCTCTGAAAAATGTTTTGGGAAGAAAATCACATTAGAAAATGTTCACTTTCAAAAAATAACACAGACACAGTTCAATGAGAGAGGAAGGGATAGCAGCTTATGGACCAAAAGTTCAGTCTCAATTAGGGAGCTGCATGAAGTACATTTCCGCCCTTCGATTCGAATCGACAAACATTCAGTGAATGTGCGCACATTAAGGGAACCCTCCAGCCCTTCCTTTGTGTCTCACTTTGCCCCCCATTCACCTTTTGCTACCACCATCGCACCCACCCCAGAGGCTCAACCAGGCCTCCCAGAGGTGCGCGCAGAGCTAGAGTGGTCACCTCCATTCAAGAAGGAGGAAGAGGAAGAGGAGGAAGAGGAAGAGCTGGCTTTTCTACTCCGCTTTTCTCACCCATTTAAGGGGACTCAAAGTGGCTGACAAGCATTCTGTTCTTCTCCACACAAGAGACACCCTTTGAAGTAGGTGGGGCTCTGAGGGCTCAGAAAGAGAGTTGTGACTTGCCCAAGGTCACCCAGCTGGCTTCGTGGAGGACTGCGGAATCAAACCCAGAACTCCCAGATAAGAGTCCAGCTCCTTAGCCACTAGACCAAAGAGAAGGAGGAGACGCAGGAAGGAGAAAGAGGAGCAGAGGAAGGAAGAGGAAGGAAGAGGAAGGAAGGAAGGAAGGAAGGAAGTGTCAAGGTGAGCTGTTCCCACCTATCTGGTGTTGGCATGGTAGTTCAGGAAAACCCAGAGGGTGGCAGGCGAGCAGGAGACACCGTGCTACCCATGGGAAACATTCTCTTCCAGAGATAATTCAACGCCATGAAACTGTTTTGCTGGCCTTTAAGAGGGAAGTGGTCACGATGGGTGGGAGGCATCTCATTAGGCAGCTCCTGGGTAAACCTGTCTATTTTGTAGGTCACTTCAGGAACGGGAAAGGCAGCCAATTATTTTAGATTATCCAGGGTAATCATAAGGAAGGAAACCAGCTCTGTGCCTAGAGAAAGAGGTCACTTACTTGTTTCTTTCCAGCCGAAGTGTGCGCTTCCGGCCTTCGACTTCAATGATGTACGACACCTTCCCAAAAGAAGAGAGAACAATTCGGTCATTTATCAAAGTCTTTAGCTAATCATTTGCCCCTGAGCACTGAGGACAGACGCTGAAGCAAGCCAGATGGCTTTCCCTTTCCCTATTTGTTTGTTTATTTCTTTTCTGTACTGCGTTTGCGTATTTAACATTTCAACACCATTTACAAGGATATTTAAAACAAAGCTAAAATCAATTCAAAAACAACGATATAAATACAGTATTAAAACTCAGCAGCAAAAGGACTAGGCAATGGGGACAGGGCCTTTTCAGTGATGGCTCCCAAATTATGGAACACCTCTCCCCTGATGTGTGCCAAGCAACTTCCCTTCACATGTTCAGGATAGCAGTGAAGAGGAGCTTCTTTGCTCTGGCCTTTGGCAAAAGAGCCACTGTTATTCTTTTATTCTTTTCATTATATTTGGTTTTTTAATGCTGTAGCCCTTTGGGTACAGAGAGGGATAAAATTGCAAATAAATAAATAAAATTTGCTTAAATGCTTAGTACACACCTGGGGAACTTTGCCTTTGCCATCCATGGATGGGCGGCAAAGGGCGAATTTCCCCCTAGTCTCTTCATCTTTCCCCCCCCCCCAGCATCTTTACCTCCTATGGCCTTGCACGACCACCTTGGGTAGGAGGGCAGCAATGGGGCAGCCATACTACCTTATTGGCCTCATGTAGACGCGATCACTGCGGAAGAAATCTTTTCCCTGAAAGGTTTGTACCTTGTCTGCACTGGGAGCTTCCCGACGCTCTCTTGGGATCTCCTTGGGAACAATAACTTCGTACGAGGACAGCTCCGATAGTGGCTGAAAACCTAGAAGGAAAAAGGAAATACTACAGGGTTAAGACACTGTTAAGGTGATAAAAGCACGAAACGAGGCACTTTCTACACCTAAGTCTCAATCCGGCTTCAGTCCACCTTTCAAGCGGAAGAACACTAGATCAAACTGATCGACCATTTTCTTCCTACATTATGGAACCCAAAGGTGGATTTTCTGAGTTAGAGAAAGCCAAAAGCAAATTAATTGCCAAATGGCGGGGGGGGGGGGGGGCTTTCAATCCCCCTGGGAATGTTTGAATTCATAGATATTCACACAAATTCATACAAACTGCGAAGGTACAAATGTTTTTCATCCATTCCTACTATTTTATTAGATTTTTGCATTGCTCTAGTCTAGACAGTGGTCCCCTAAAACTATAACACTAAGTAGGATGATAAAATTGCAAAATTCAAAATCAATCTAAAAAAACAAAGCCCAGTAATAACTGAAAGTCCAGGCGAATTCACACTTTCATGTGCACACGCTCTCCCTCTGACAAAACACAGAAAATACATAAAACAAGTACACATGACAAGTCAAATAAATTTTAACTAACACAAGATAAAACCAAAAAGCACTATTAAAAGGAAACAAAGCAAAATGGGACCAAATGGGCCTAGAATTTCCAGATGGTCTCCCATCCATGTGCTAACAAGGCCCATCCCAGACTTTACTTAGCCTCCAAGATCAGACCTCCTAGAAAACTTTTGACATCCTGTCATAAAAAATCGAGTCTCTAAAACATGCCAGCTTGACAGCTCAGGATTTTCACCTGCCTGGAGTACTGAGATCTTCACTGAAGGGACTTTTTGTAGCTCTGCCCCTTTCAGAGATGGAAGGGGCAGTGAGACGCAAGAGGTCTCTAAACTCCGGCACAGACTCCCTTTGGAGGCTTGCCAGGTACCTACATTATATGGATATTGGTGCGTGCTTAAAACACAAAGCTTCAGCCAAACCTTTGAAGCTTAGTTTCCTCTGAGTGCTGTGCTGACAAGGAGGAAGGAACGTTTATATTTTAAGTATATTTTAGGTTAGGGTTGTTGTTGTTGTTGTTTGCACTTTAAGCCAATGATAGTCAGTCCCCTGTCCAAAGAAAATCCTGATTGCTGCATACATTTGATTTGCATTGGTAGGGAAGCAAGAGGCAACTGGTGATTGCTGAACATGGTGTGGGATGCTACCAGGCTCCCCAATAAAGATGGTGGTGCCCCGTCTGCAATCAGACACACGCCTGGTCACAGGAAAGTCTCTGGGTGTGTGGGGGTTAGTTTAACATGTGCTGGCATTTCCAAGCATGAATGCTAATACACCTTAGTCGCTAATGAGGTTTTCCCATCCAGTGAATGGGAAGCCAAGTTTGAATGCAGCCCTGGATTGGGTAAAAAGACAGGCACTCCTGTTCACATGGGAAATGATGTTAAGCCCTAGAATATAGCTTGGAATTCCATGCAACACAGTTGAGGCTTGTAATACACTGGTGGAAAACTAGGGATGCGTACAAATATTCGTCACATTCTAAATTTGTACACCTTTGTCCAAATCTGTCCATTCAAATTTGCATCCAATGTTGGTACATTTGAAGAATGACATTCAAATTCAAATCAAATGCTTTAATACATTTGTATGATGCTTCATTACATTTGGGAACCAGGGAGTTGGGAAAGTGGCTGTCCAGTCACATCAACAGATCCAGAGTGGATTCAAGGCGGATTGAGAGCGGATTTAAAACACCTTCAGAGTGGATACATAGGGGATTTGTATGGGATTAGAACTCTATTAAAACAAATACGAATTTTCTCGCATTCTATTCGATGGAAATTGAATACGAACAAAATATTTGTCCACATCTAGTGGGAACGTCGAACTCTAGCAGCACAATGGCCGAAGCATGTTACAGAATTGCATGGGGCTTTTGGTGAATACAGTGGTACCTCGACATACGAGTGTAATTCGTTCCGTAACCTTGCTCGTATGTCAAATTGCTCGTATCTCAAAGCAATTTTCCCCATTGAAATTAATTGAAATGTCATTAATCCGTTCCAGCTCCCAAAACACCACCTCAGTTGTTTTTGTTAAGTGTTTTTGAATAAGAAAAATGTACTGTACTGTATTTACAAGAAGAAACATTTACTTATAAATAACAAATACAGTGGCACCTCGACATACGAGTGCCCTAATATACGAGTGTTTTGAGATACGAGCCGCCAAGCGAGTGATACAGTAGTGTGCGATTCCTCGTATCTCAAATCTTGCTCTCATCTCAAAGCAAAATATCACTCGCTCGGCGGCTCGTATCTCAAAACACTCGTATATTAGGACACTCGTATGTCGAGGTACCACTGTATATGGCTAGGGATCCCAGTATCTCAGGGGGACCATTTGGAGTAAACATGTTTTTGCTACTTAGTTGGAGGACGATTGTGTGGGGAACGTCTTGTCTGTTGACTTTGGGGAGGGTGGGAAACAGGAAACAGTTACCAGTTCATGGGAAATTCTGCACACTGTGTGTATTTCACAGCCATTTCGCTTCCCCACAGCCAATGAAGAAAAGCAAGAGCAAGAGCCTTTCATCTTTTTATTTGTGTCTAGTTCCCTGTCAGCTGCAATGTACTTTATTACAGCTCTTTTGCACGTTTGCTTTCCGGGGAAAACTTCTCCAGGAAGCAAACACTGGGGAGGCTTCCAGTGCCCACATTTACAGTCACCGGCTCTCCCCCAAACCTTGCCAAGGCTTCTCTAGGCACTGGTGAAGTGCAAAATGCCGCCATTACGGCGGCCGTTGCAGCACCTGGCAACAGCATCAGCGTGCCCGCATGGCATCGTTGCCACAGTCACGGGACAGCTCCTGGGTCTCTTTGACCCTCTATGACATCTACATGCTCCAGGAACTCTGCTGCATGCACACAGCCATCCCCAGAACAGTGATCGTTCCAGAAAATGTGGATGCCGCATGCAGCTGCACCTCCAGAGTTCTCCCAAAAGGTAAATGCAAATAAACCCTCGGAATCTATTTTGGCCTGGCCTTGCAATTTTTGCATGATGGGTAGCATCACACACCAAGATTTTAAGAACCTTGGGGGCCAATGTTTTGATTTTGTTTTATATTTTCAGCTATGACTTGTCCTACTTTTCGCTAATGGCAATGATGCTGATAACAGCAACAGGGCCTTCTCTATGGTGGCACCCACACTCTGGAACAGGCTCCCCTCTAAGATGTGAGATCATTTTTAGGTGCCAACTGAAGACCTGTCTTTTTACCCAGGTTTTTCCGGTATGAACGTTTGCTTGCTTGTTTCCTCCATCCATGATTCATCATGTTTTTATATAAATGTCATGACATTAGCTACGACGCTTGCACAGCACCTCAGATGCACCCTCGTACTGGAAATGGTGCCAGTGGTCACACGCTGGGTGGGCCAAGTAAGTTTTAGGTAAAGGTTCGTATGTGCGTGGTGCACACTGCTAGCTGATGATAGGTGAACATCTGGGCAGGCAGGAGGCATTTCTAGGTTGTAAACACCTCCTGCAAGTGCAGTTGCACCTGCCCAGATGTTCACCTATTGTTGACTACACAGCGAAATGCAAAAGCACTTTAGTACTGTTTAATACTTGGCTGATTTTAACCTGGAAAAGCCCTTTTTAATGGAAAAACACAGCAAACACGAACTGTTCCATTGATTCAGTTGTGTTTGTGAGCGGCGCACCGGACAGGTGCAAAGAAATTTCCAAATGTCTGAACAACTGCGGGTTTGGTTCAATGCCATCATTTGCATACACTGTTTGTTTGAATTTTGGAACATGAACCGAACTTCACACAGCCCTACTCTGTGATCATTGGACCTTTGTGCACTAGGTGAAAGGGTGAAGAGGGGGATGCATCCCCATTGGGTGAAGCATAGTGGTAGAGCGGCACCAGGGCTGGAACAGCCAGGCATGCTCCATTGGCACCTCTCCCAGGGAGAAGAGGAGCAAACGGAGTGTGTGGCCGAGTGACACAGATGTCTTTGTGTGCAACATCTCCCAGTCACTGTGACAATGGTGCTGTGCATGCCTGCTAGTATAAAGGTGATTGCACTTCACCGGTGCTTGGAGAGGCGCTGGCTAACAGTGCTGAATTGGCCCTTACCTGCATCTCTGTCTTTAGCTCTTTATGTGCCTTTTGGTCTGTGAATGTGGCTTCCCCTTTGACCTCCAACTGTTTCCCTTCTTATGTTTACTTAACTCCTATGACCTCGTTTGCTTCCTCTAACAGATTTTGCCCATGTGTGCACATCCTGTCCCATCCTTTCATGGTGTTTTTCCATCTATAATGCTCTACTCGCTCTTAGCCAGCCCTCCAGGAGCCAAGTACCAACTGCAGACATATCCAAAAATAAGGGCAATCCCCCATGCACATATACACAGAACACATGTGCAGGTGGCATGCCGATGTTCCTTCCTTCCCCATCAACCAGACGATCGGGAGGGAGGCAGTCCGTACACCTCCCACCATGATGGGCAGAGACACCCAAGTTTCTGTGCTCACTTCAGCATCTTCTGCCTTTCTTCGTCTACCCAAACTACGAATGCTGTTTTGCAGCTCACTGACCACAAATAAACGATCTCTCTTCTTTTTCTTCCGCTGCCAATTTCAGTGGGACCTTAGGGGGCCAGAAGATGTACTGAAGAGGGCCTTTTCAGTGGTGGCCCCTAGGTTATGGAATAGTGTCCCCCTTGAGGTTCATTCAGGCACCTTCACTGTACATGTTTAGAAAGGCATTGAAGAGACACATCTTTGCCCTGGCCTTTGGTTCAATGGGGATAAACTTTTCCCACTTTCAGACACTGTTATTGTTTGTAAATTTGACTTTAAATGTTATTACTCACCCTGACACCTTTGGGTATATGGTGGAATAAAAATAAAAATAAAAATAAAAATAAGTGAGTAGGGATGTGCATGAATTTTCATCTGAGACGTTTTCGCACTGGGGTGAACGGGACGCGTGGGAGACAGCTGCGGACACGGCATCCGCATTGCCCGAGCGCGGCTTGCGCTCCGACGTGTCCGCAGCTGTCTTTCTCGCGTTCGAAATGTAGAGCACTTTAAAGTGCTCTACATGCGTTCGAACGCGGACGAGCCGCCCGCAGGCGTTCGGGAGGAGAAGCATTCGCGCCTGCTTCTGTCTCCCGAAAAGCTGCGGCCGCCTCCGACGCCGGCGCGGCTTCGACAATCAGCTGTTTGACAATCAGCTGATTGTCGATCTGCCTCCGCGGCTGCCTCCGCGCCCCTGGCCGGCCTTTGCCGGCTAAGACAGCTCCCGGCGCTTTGAGCATTCGCACACAGACGCGCCGGAACGCGTTTACACGCGTTCTGGCGCGTCTGTGTGTGAAAGGGGAAAGCGCCGGGAGCTGTCTTAAGCTTCCCGTCCTACTCCCGTTGCAAATGGAACGGGAGTAATGCGAAAACGTCTCAGGTTTGTAATCCGTATAAATTTGTATGTGAAGCTTTTGTTCATTTGCTCAAAGCTTCGTTATATTTGTGAAGTGCAGAGGCAGCAATGGGGCTGCCCGGTCACATCTGCAGCACATTCAGAGTAGATTTAAAGCAGATTCAAAGTGGATTTGGAGGGATGACTAGCAGCAAGGATTCAAAATGGATTCAAAGAGCGTTTGCAGCATATCCGAATCCTACCCTATTCGAGGTGGCTCTGTTCACACAAATGCAAACTTCCTTTGCATTCGCTTCCGTGCGAAGAGACCGGGGAGGGGGAGGGGAATTCATGCCCATCCATACTTGTGAGGATTCCATCAAATTCGTGCATGGTAACTTTGCAACCTGGGGTGCATTCAGACTTGGGAATACTAGGCATTCTTATGTGCAGTTGGATCGTGGCCATCAAACCTGATGACCAATACTTCATAGTGGAGGCGCATTATGCCACCGCTACTTTGCATTTACCTACTGCAGAATGATGAGCACTCACAGGTACATTCACCAGTTCAGAGGATGGCAAGAACAGCAACCGAGAGCAGAGCCTGCAGCTCAGCTCCCCTTGGCTGCCCCATCCCACGTGATGTGTGCCGCACCGCGAGCCCCACGGAAGCCGCCGAGGAGGAAGCTGCAGACCTGCGTTTCAGGTGCGTTTCGGAGCCAGGTAAGCTGTGAGTTTTCTACTAACTGTGGCTTTTCCCCCCCACTAGTCTGGAAGGGAGCAACCTTTTGCTTCAAATGATAAACAATGAAGCACAATGTTTTAATGCCTCCTGCCTCACACCAGTATCAATCATCTGAACACCCGCGCCAAGATCAGTTTATTTATTCAATTAATCAAAGCACAGTTAGGCCTCCAGAAAAATCCTACTATATGTGGTGGACATGTGAAAAAGCAAGAAAGTACTGGGCACTGATATACAATCTGATGAGACAAATATTAAAGAGTAATATTATGTTTAAACCACAATTGTTTTTGTTGGGAATTGTAGATAATAGTTTGGATAATATAAATTCTTTGATTTTATATTTGGTTACAGCAGCTACACTATTATATGCACAGAAATGGAAGGAAGAAGAGATACCTACAGGAGAAGAATGGTTAATTAAACCGATGGATACGGCCGAAATGGACAAATTGACGAACTTACTAAAAGATAAAACAATGAACAAATGTTAGAAAGGCTGGAGCCCTTTCATTAACTATCTTCGAGCATTAGAGGTAATGACAGATGGTTTTGGATAAAAATTAAAGAGCAAGCTGAAAAGGAACAAGAGATATTCAAGGGGAGCTAAGAATAAGTGACACTAAGAAGAGGAGCCTGAAAAACGGAGGAGGTCACATAGAAAATACTAAAGCAATGTAATAATTCAATATGACAAAAAAAAAAAGTAAGGAATTTTTAGGCTGTTTGAAAATGCTTCTAATAAATAAAAGATCAGAAAGATCAGGATCAAGGTAAGGTAAAGAAATCACCAAGTTGTACGCATTTCCCTGAGAACACATGTAACGAGCCCATGGCATGCCGCTAGCCAAAACACAGAGGTGGCATGCCATGATCAGCTACTGGGATTTTTTCCAACTTCCTGGGCTTACATTCAGTCACTGGTGGTCTCTTATGAAAGGACTAACTGAGGCCAGCTGGGCTTAGCTTCAAAGACACCACAAGGCCGGCAGAGGAGCACTGAACTGCAAAGCTATTGGTCACCAACAGAAAGGAAAGAAAACAAGGCCTGTGCAGTTCCTGTTCTCGGGATGGAGAGTTGCCTGTGTCCCACCAAAGAAAACAGGGGTGGGAACTGAAGAGGGAAGAAGTGCCAACAGAGACAGGATTTCTTGAAGTTCTTAAAACAATCACCTGGAGCGCAAACGGTTCAGCAAGATGGCATCAGGATCGGGTGGTAGAAGAGAGCAAGTGCGGATCTTTACCTTGACTTATAGTGATTTTATTAGAATCCGGTTCTGAGACCTTCACGTATAGGGCAGGGTAGAAATAGAAACTAACAGGCAGGCAGACTGCCAACTGGCAGCCAGCTAGATGTTCCTCCTGCCCTCTTTGGATGGAAGCAGCTCACAGGGGGAACCCAAGACCTGTTGCTTTCCACCCTGAAGGCCATGGCTGCCTTTCGGCAGTGGAAAGTGCTAAGTCCCAGGCTTCTGGGCACAATAGCAAACCAGAGAGAACCATGTCTCAAATACCTGTCTTTGAATCCCTAGATTCTGGACTTGTGCAGTGGTGGAGCTGGAAGGGACCACAGAAGTCACTGACTCCTGGCATCTTGGATTTCAGCTTTGCCTTTTGTAGCTCAGACATATTTCTTCAGATGTCATTGGAAATATGGGTTGTTCACACTGAGGAGGTGGCCAAACGGAGCATGGTAACTCTCCAATGTTCACAGAAATGGAGAAACAGGGGTAAGGATATCATAGGAACATCACAAGACAAGAGGAGCCCTGCTGGATTAGGCCACGGGCCATCTAATCCAGCATCCTGTTTCACATGGTGGCCAGCCAATTGCTTCTGGGCATGTCAAGCAGAAAACAAAGACAAAACCTTCACCTGCTCTTGACTCTCTGCAAATGGCCTTTAGAGACATCCTGTCTGTCTCTCCAACCCAGAGGCAATATCTAGGCATCAATTCTAGTAGCCATCCTTCATGAATTTGTCCAACCCCTTCTTAAAACTATCCAGGCTGGTTGCTGTCACCATCCCTGCTGGTAGTAAATTCCACAGACCAATGTCCCTCTGGGTGAAAAAAAAACCTTCCTCTTGTCAGGCCTAACACTCCTGCCCATCAGTTTCATAGACTGTCAGTTCTAGTGTTGCAAAGCTGATGGGTAGGAGAGTCGGATCTGACAAGGGGAAGTATTTCTTCACCCAGAGGGTCATCGGTCTATGGAATTTGCTTCTGGAAGAGGTGGTAAGAGCTACCAGTCTAGATGGCTTTAAGGAAGGGTTAGACAAATTTATGAATGACAGTTATTTATTTATTTCCATTTCTATCTTGCCCCATACCCGAAGGTCTCTGGGCGGGTTGTATCAGTGGTTACTAGAATGAATGCCTAGGTGCATCTTTCAGGCGGGGGAGCGGGGAGAAGCAGGATGCTTCTAAGGCCATTTGCTGGGATTCAAGAGCAGGAAAAGGTTTATCCTTGTCTCAGCTTGAGATGTCCATCAGCATTTGGTGGGCCACTGTGTGCGACGGAATGCTAGCCTAGATGGGCTGTGGCCTGATCCAGCAGGACTTCTCTTACGTTCTTATGTGCAATAAAGAAGAGATATTTTTCTCTATCAATATGCCATGCACAGATTTATTTTAGAGATGTGCCAGACTAGTTCGATTCCAATTACAGTTTGTGATGAACAAAGGGTGTTTGAAGTATTTGAAATTTATGTGTTCAAATTATGTGTTTGGTCCTGAAGCAAACATTAGGAGCATCCAACGAGAGTAGCTTTAAAAAAAAAAAAGACAAATTCCTGCTCTTAGTCAACATCCTTTCTCTTCATCTTGGTAGAGGTGAAAAGGTTTGGTTATTATTATAGTATTGTTGATGGGAACTACTGAGTCATGGCTGACCCCTAGTGAACTGCGGACACCTCTATGAAGTTTTCTTGGCAGAGATACAGAAGTGGTTTGCCATTGCCTACTTCTGGGGAGAGGCCAGGGTTTGAACTGATAACCCTTTGCTTTCCAGGCAGTTTGTTCCATCACTGAGCTACAGCCACTCCCATTGTAGTACTAGATGTCTGTTTCCGCTCCCTTACTCCTGCATTGGATGACAGGAAAACATCTGCCTTGGAACTCTGCCTTGGAACTGTGGAAATGTCCCTACCAAAAATGGCAACCGGAGCTTTAAGCAGCGAGAAAGATACACAAATCCAAAGCTTGAATCAACCAATTACAAAAGGCAACTCAGTAACCAACAGATGAAGCTATAGCAAAATATCTTCACCTATTGGTTACTGTGTTGCCTTTTGTAGTTGGTTGATTCAAGTCCTGGATCTGCATTTCTTTCATGCTTCAGAGGGCTCCTGTTGCCAAATGCAAAGGGATATTTTAAATCTTTCAAGTCAAATGTTTTCCTGTCATCTAATGCAGAAACAAGGAAGGTAAAACTACACCCTGTTATTAACAAAGCCTGATAATTACATCCAAAAGACACAGAAAGCACCAAATTAGGGATGTGCATGAATATTTGTAACATTCAAAATCCGTACAAAATCATTTGAATTCAGACATTCAAATGCAAATTGAAATGTTGGCACATTTGAAGATTGGCATTCAAATTCGAGTCAAATGCTTCAGAACATTTGTGCAAAGCTTTGTTACATTTGTGAACCTGGGGAGGTGGGAAAGCAGTTGTGGCAATCATGTCTACAACGGATCCAGAGTGGATTCAAAGTGGATTGAGAGCTGATTCAAAGTAGTTTCAGGGTGGATTTGACGTGTTCAGAGCAGATGCTGGGAATAATTAGGAAGGGAACAGAAAACAAGTCAGCAAGTGTCATGTTGCCTCTTTATAAATCTTTGGTGAGGCCACATCTGGAATATTGTGTACAGTCCTGGTCACCACACCTCAAAAAGGATATTGCGGAACTGGAAAAGGTGCACAGAAGGGCAACCAGAATGATTAAGGGTCTGGAACACCTCCCTTACGAAACCATCCTGCAACATCTAGGCCTCTTCAGTCTGGAGAGACGGCATTTAAGAGGGGACCTGATTGAAGTATATAAGATTATGCATGGTATAGAAAAGAAAACACTAGAACCAGGGGGCACTCTATGAAGCTGATGGGTAGGAGAATCAGATCAGACAAGGGGAAGCATTTCTTTACCCAGTCTATAGAATTTGTCACCAGAAGAGGTGGTAACAGCTACCAGCCTAGATGGCTTTCAGGTAGGGTTAGACAAATTTATGGATGACAGATCTATCAATGGTTACTAGAATGGATGCCTAACAACATCTTTCAGGCTGGGGGGACAAGCAGGCTGCTTTTAAGGCCATTTGCTAGGATTCAAGAGCAGGAGAAGGTTTGCCTTTGTCTCTGCTTGAGATGCCCATGGGCAATTGGTGGGCCACTATATGCGACAGAATGCTGGACTAGATGGGCTGTGGCCTGATCCAGCAGGGCTCCTCTTATGTTCTTATGTAGATACATAGGGGATACGTATCAGAGATATATACTTATGTTATGTAGATACATAGGGGATTTGTTGGGAATACATACTTATGTTCTTATGTCAATACATAGGGGATTTGTTGGGTATTCATATGCAATTTGTAATGATACAGAATTCATATCGAACATATGTATCGAATTTGAATCTTACCACATTCAAAGGGGATCTATTTGAACTAATGCAAACTGTTGTGCATTCAATTCGATACTAATCGAACCCAAAAAAACATCCATGCACATCCCTACACCAATAGATCTTGATACAAGTTGCCTTCTGCACAACCTAACATGCCTCCCAGTGGAATAGTTGTACAGATCCAGGATGCCCTGCCCTTTGATTCTGATGACACCTTGAGCATGGAGAGATATTTTCCTCCTTGTGGGAACTACAGTGCCTGGGTCCCTCTCCCAATAACCAAATCTATCAACAGTTGCAGTATCAAGGTAGAATGGTGGAAGGTCCTCTTAGGAGAAACAAAGAAAGTCATCTATCCATATACTCAACCAAGTATGCCAATTCACTGATGACATGGGTCACAGAGAAGACTGGGCCAACAGTACTACGAGACTTTCACCATGGTGGGGAGAAAAACACACAACTGATGCAGCACAACCGATGCATCATAACCAATCTTGAGTCCCCACTAGATCTTCCTTGACCTGCTCAGGCAGGATGCCTCCAAGGCCAACTGCTGAGATCTGAGAGGAGGAGAAGATTTGCCCTTGTCTCTGCTTGAGATGCCCATGGGCAATTGGTGGGCCACTGTGTGGGACAGGATGCTGGAATTGATGGGCTGTGGCCTGATCCAGCAGGACTCCTCTTAGGTTCTTATGCGCCTTTCCCCCGTAACATTCAACACACAGATGGCTGAAGATGTTCAACTGAGTAAGGTTAAAAGGCCCAGGAAGGCACTTTAATTCTATCATAGCATTTTTATTTTACTTCCCCTTCTTCCCTTTATTTGGAAACTTCCGCAGTAAATTATCCCTTTAAAAATCAAGATTGAATTTGATGGCTCCAAGTCTTGGCAGAAGTCTTCCAGAAGGCCCCCAGATCCAGAGGCCAATGTTGGAGGCTGCAGCTCAAATGTGTATAACCTTGGCCTTGTTGACCTTCCTTGCAAGATGGTTTCATCACTTAATGTTGAGCTAGAAACTCAAAAATTGGTATGGGGATCCTTGAGAAGTGGCAGAGAGGCCCCTACGAAGCTCCACAATATTCATAGGCTGCTCCACGTTTTTATGATTGAAAAAAAACCCAGCCACCTGCTGCATAGGAACTAGGGATGGGCACAGATATTCGAAAATTCAAATATCTGATTCGAATCTGACGACTATCGATACTTGAATTCAGATTGGATTTTTGAAAATCTGAATTAACGCATTCAATTGAATTTTGGGTATGGATTTTTGAATGATTTGACTGAATAGATCTGTTTATGTCACATCCAAATATCATTTTTATTTGCACTTATAATGCAGGATGAAAACGGGATGAATATGGAATAAAAATGGGATAAAGCCAAAAATCGGATACGAATGTTGCCGACATTCACGTTTGAGTTTGAATTGCATTTTTGAAAGTACGGATCCGGATAATCCAAATTGGATTTTCGAAAATCCAGATTTTCAAATTTCGAGTTGAACTGAATCTTCAAATCAAATTTGAATGCAAAAAATGCATTCATGCACACCCTTAATAGGAACAAATGAGAAATGCCCTGAAAAAATAAAATAAAAATGCAATATTGCATCTGATTCCCTGAGACTTGGCAGGGGTCTTCCGGGGGTCTACGTGACCCTGTTGCCTCCCTTGCTTTCTTTCATTGTTTTCTGCGAATAACTGTTCAACAAATACTCAAACCAAACTTCGAACTTCCTTGGGAAGTTTGAAGTTCAGTTCAAATATGCTCAAACGTCTGAACTATCTGATTTTCTAATCTGTTCACATCCTGTTTTTTTCATGTTTGCGTTCCGTTTGCATCCCATTCGCATCCCATATTATACACACAAGTAGACCAGATATTCGGATGTGACATATAATGTTGAATTCCAGGTGAATCATTTGAAAATCCATATTTAATTTTCAAAAATCCAGTTTCAGTTTGGATATTCGAATTTTTGAATATCTGTGTGCATCCCTAGATGATAGGGTAACATCAGGTAAGCAGCATCTGGGGCCTATTCGCACTTGGCTTTATTCTGGAATATATCTTGGAATAGGTGTATGCTGTCCACATGCTAGTGCAGGCTATAGGATGCCCCAGATGAGGCCTGTCAGAGTCTGCATTAGCAGGTGGACAAGAACCCCCTGTCCTGAGATATATTCCAAAATACAGCTGAGTGCGAATTGGCCTCTGCACTGGCAGGAAGCATTTACAGCCCAGAAATGCCTCATGTCTTACCAGGTGTTACCCTATCATCGACTAGTGGTGTTGCACAAAATTCTGCACCCCACTTATCCCAACCCTCACCCCAAGCTTACCCTGAGTGCAAATGCTAGCACACATTCGTGCGTTCTGCACTTTTCCCATCCAGCAAACAAGAAGCCAAGTGCAGAAAGACCGCAGGTTTGCAAAACATGTTTCAGCCCCTTGGTCACTCTGGTTGCCTTTTCTGCACTTCCCCACCTACCCCAATCCCACAACATGCTTCCTGAGGTGTAGTGACCAGAATTGTACACAATATTTCTGGCTTGATTTCTCTTCCCTTCCTAACTTTCCCTGGCACTGAATTTGCTTTTTCACTACTGCTGCTGTGCAGTGGGTCAACACCTTTCTTGAGCTGTCCACCATCCATTGCTTGGTCCGTCACAGAAAGCTCAGCCAGCCCTTGTCATTTTATAGGTGCAACTGGGATTCTGTTCCACATTGTGCATCACTTTGTGCTCACTAAGACTGAAGCACATTTGTCACTTGGCTGCCTTCTCCCCCATTATCAGGTCTTTCTGGACCTCTTCGCAATCTCTTTCAGTCTTTATTACCCTGAATAATTGAGTGTCATCTGTAAACTCTGCTATCTCAAGGCTTAACCCTATTTCTAGATCATTTCTGAATAAATTAAAAAGCAGAGGTCTCACATTTTAATTTCCTCTGCTTTGACAATTATCCATTAATTACTACTCTCTCTTCCCTGGACCTTGGGAACTTTGTATTTCCCTTTGCTTTGAAAATTACCCAGTTACTACTACTGTTTCCTGTCCTTTAGCCGGTCATCAATCCAGGACAGCGTCTGCCCTCTTATTCCACATCTGATGAGTTGGTTCAAGAGACTGGGATGAGGGACTTTACTTATCTGGGTTTTCAGAAGGCTTTCAACCTTGTCACCGGGGTCACCTTCATCCACATGCTTGTTGCACACTCTTAAAGAATACTAACAAGTTAGTAACCTATGATTTAGCTTTGCAGAAGGCATGCTACCAGTAGTTTTCCTTCAGCAATGCTTGCTTTTCAACATGCATACTAATTTTATCCTTAATGATGGCTTCCATCACTTGACCTGGAAGTGATGCTAAGGTGACTGGTCTGCTTCAGGATTATTATTCCATGCACCCATCCAGCAATCCCTTCTAGGGGTGTGTGCAAATGCAATTTTCAGGATTCAGTTTGAATCGAATATCCAAAAATTAAATTCGAATCTTTAAAATTTGAATCTACCCAAATTCGATTCAAATTATGCAAATTCGAATCTATTCGTTCAAATGTGTTATTCAAATCTGCACTTACAAATGTTGACAACATCTGTATATGCCCGTACGCCTTATTATGCATCCTGTACGCATCCCGTATTTATCCCGTACGCAACCCATTTTCATCCTGTACGGATCCGTACAAATCAAACAGATTCAAAAATCCAAAATTCATTTGAATGTTTAAATTCAGATTTACGGACATTTGATTGGAATTCTAATGTCGAAATTTGGACATCCCTTCTACAGTTTAGCTTTTAAACCATTCACCCCGTCCAGAAACTGGCCATTATGGCTCCCTTTATCACAAAGCCCATACTTAAAGAAGCTCTGGTATGCACCTTCAGGAGTCATCTAACAACAGTGTTAACAAGGTCTGAGAGCATTTTGTTTATGCACCATGTTTCCTTTCAGAAACCATCTGGGAGACAGAATTCATTGCAGCTGAGAAAGCAGGGAGCAGCTGCAATTACGACTAACAATAAAAACCAGGACAGGCCCTTCAGTTGAGCTTTACTTCCATGTAGCTTCCATGGTAGCAATACAGCAGCTGAATCTTTTTCTACTTTCAGCCCTAAGAATTCCTTAATTCTCTCCAATAAGTATTAACCAATTCAGCTTATTTCTTGACAGCAATATTGAAATGATTTTCTCCTTGCCTCTTACCAGTTTTGTCTCACCTCAGAGGGGTAGCCTATGGCCTTGGGATTGCCTGGTGGTCTCTCGTCCATGCACCACACACACCTTAACCTGCCCAGCTTTTAAGATTTCTCAGAGTCTTCTACAGCTGGCTCAGAATAAACCAAGCACTACAAAACAACAGTCCTGCACAGTTCTGCTTGGACATTCAGCCAACTGAACAAAAGTGGAATATTCCGCTTTAGTCAACCAGATCAAATGAAATCAAAGTTAAAATAATACAATCATATAACAAAACAAACAATCACATAATTCAACTCAGGCCTATCTAAGCAGCTACTGCTTCTTCTCCCCTATTGTAGTTGCTGTTGCTGGGATCCACTTAAGCTGTGGCCAACTTCTAGTTGACATGGGCACTCAAATGCAGTTTTCTTGGCAAAGGTATAGGAGTGCTTTGCTATTACCTACGTACTTATTTCCAGAGAGTGACTGGGGATCGAACCAGTGACCCTCTGTTTGCCAGGCGGTTTGCTCTATCCCTGAGCTACAGCCACCCTCAGATCCCACAGGCACCTCTTTTGGGCAGGGACACAGAAGTGGTTCGCCATTCCCTACTTCCAGGGAGAGGCTGGGGATCGAACCACAGGTGGAACACACCAAGTTTAGTCCTGCCTGGAAGATGAAAAGGGAACGGGACAGGTGGCCGCAGCCCCTGAGCGATGCCTCCAGCGGGCATCACCTATTTCACCAGTCTCAGCCGGGCCACCCTGGAAGGAAAAGCATGCATGCTAAGGACATGCTCCAAAAATGTCCCCGCAAGCAAGCCCAGCTTCTTCCCAGGGTCCAGAAGACCTGGGGGCACCCTTTTGGAGCTTGCTGTTTATGTATCACCCCACTGGCTTCGCCTTGCGGGTGCCAGTGTGTAGAAGATGGGGGGACGCCAGGGCTCCCGGTTTAGTCCCCATTCATAACTCTGGAATCGGGGTGGGGAGTGGGCGGCGGCAACGGAGGCTGGAGAAGCCATCCCTCCCCCCTCCCCACGGAGCTATTCACCATCATCCCCGGGACAGAAAAGGGCCCCTTCCTTCCCCCTCCCGGTGAAGCAAGGATCCCGCGTGGTTGCAGCGCTGTCGAGCCGTGTTGACCACGGGATGGAGCCTGGGTGGGAGCGGGACTATGGGGGAGGAGGCGTTCTAAGGAGAGACAACCCCCTCTCCTGTCCAGGGCATCTGTCCAGAGGGAAAGGGGTCCCTCTGATCAGCGCTCTTGGGGAGATCGGGGCGCCGGGCTGCGGCGCTCGGGGGAAGAGGCGCAATGGGGAGGAGGAAGAGGAGGAGGAAGCTAGGATGGGGGGGGAGGGAGGAGGCGGAGCCCACGAGCCCGGAGCCAAGCCGCGATCGCCGCCTGCGCTCACCTGGCCGCTCGGCCTGCGGCTGCAGCGCGTTGCACAGCAAAGGCAGGAAGGCGAGCAGGGCGCCGGCGCCGGCCATCCCTCGCCCCGCGCGGCCGGATCGGGCTTCGGCAGGACAGCGACCGATCCGCTGAATCCGGGCCTGGCTGGCGGGCTGGCTGCTTGGCTTGGGCTTGGCTTGGCTGTGCGGTGCCGCCGCCCCCGCCCGTCCCGGGACCACCCCCGGGGGAGGAGCCGACTGACCCTCTGCCCGCCCCCCCCCCGCCGGCTTCTGTCGATGGTGGAGGAGGAGGAGGAGGAGGAGGGGACGACCGCGAAGTGCCCGATCGCGGTTGTGGTCACACGTAAGGTTTAATCCGGCTTCGGTCCACTTTTGGAGCGAGAGAACGCCTCAGCAACGTGAACAGAAATGTTCTTTTCCATACTATCCATCCCAAAGGGGAACTTTCTGAGTTATTTGGCTCTGAAAGAAGACAGCTTGCCGGTTTGCAGAGGTGCTCCCTCACTCTGGAAGTGGACTGAAGCTGGATTAGACCTTGGCTGTGTTCACACCTTAAATTTTAATCCAGCTTCAGAGGGAGAGAACACATCAGCAAAGTGACCAGCCATTTCCTTTCCCCATTATCTGTCCCAAAGGGGGAATTTCCTGTGTAAGACTGTAAGAAAACACCTTGTTGCTTTGTTGATGTATTCTCCCACTCTGAAAGTGGACTGAAGCTGGATTCAACCTCAAGTATGACCACAGCCCATTAGGCCTGGCGGACGAAGAGAAGCGAGGAGAGAGAAGAGGGCAGCTAGAGCTGTCCATGGGCTATGAGCGCCAGGAAGAATGGTCCCCGAGACCCTGGCTAGGAGCTTTTGAGCCAAGCTAAAGCCCTCCTGCAGATGCTGCAGACCAATGGCTCCTTTTGTTCCTTTGCCGTCCTTCCCTGGCGGGTTGAACAGCAGAGCCACAGGTTGGCCGCCTGAGCAGGACTACCTGGGGGAAGTATTTCTTCACCTGGATGGTCATCGGTCTATGGAATCTACTGCCAGAAGAGGTGATGATAGCAATCTGCCTAGATGGCAATAAGGAAGGGTTAGAGAAAGTCATGGAGGACTGGTGTATCGTTGGCTATTAGAATGGATGCTCAGGTTGGACAAGCAGATGGGATGCCTCTACAGGCCATTTGCAAGGAGTTGAGAGTAGCAAATGTTTTGCTTTAATCTGCTTAAGACCAGATGCTGGACTTGATGGGCTGTGGCCTGATTCAGCAGGGCTCCTCTTAATTCATGGAGGACAGCTGTGCCTGGGGCTACTAAGAATGGATGCCTAGGGTCTACCTCAAGGTTGGAGGGACAGTAAGGAGGCCCCTAAAGACCTTTTGCCGCAACCCATCTAGTGCAGCATCCTGTCTCACACAGTGTCTCGTCAGTTGCTTCTGGGCATCTCAAGCAGAAGACAAGCCCCTTTTTCCACATACGGTCAAAGATCCGGATCTTCAAGATCGGGATCTTTGAGATGGGGTCCTCTTTGAGATCCAGATCTTGAAGACACCTTTAATCACGTTCGCAGAAAATCCAGATTGAAGGGCTTGAAGGACCCATTAAATCTGGATTTCCCCTACCCTCGTGGGGACAGGACCTTGCAGATGAGGCCTCCAATGGGGGCCAGGTGGGGACAGGGCCTTCCCAATTGGTACCAATCATGTTCCTAATGGGGTCTTAGAAGGATTCTAAGCCCTAGTGGGAAAAGGTCCATATACTCTCAAATCCCTCTTAGAGGTATCCTGCCTATTCTGTCCAGCTTACAAAGAGAATATATGCATCCACAAGCAAGTTTTCTCTGACAAACTAACCACAGTACCGGATGTCTTGCTTTAATGTATTTATTTTGTGAAGATGCACTTTTTTTATCCTAGCCTCTGACTGAAGAAGCAGTTTGTCCTCCCATTTTCCGATACTGCTTCATGTTGTGTTAATGAGTTAAATTTTTAATTTAGTTTTTATATTCATTCTCTTGTAACCTGGCCAGTGGTATAGGCCAGTTTTTAAAAAATAAATAATGAAATAATGAAATAAATGAAATAATGAAATCAATTGCTCTGAGGTGCAGAAAATTAAATCACCGATATAGTAAGTTTAGCAGTTAAATATTTCACTTATTTGCCAGTACAGAATATGCCCTTCCCATGACTGCCTTGAAATTTATATTAAAATAGATACCATCAAAAATTTTCTTATGTAACATAATTGTATGACCAGCTGTTTATAATTTGAATTTTATGGTTCCTCCAGATTTATTGTTGAGTCAGATCTTTCCTTTTTCTCTTGTTATTGTTATAAGATTGTAGTCTAAATAAATAAATAAATAAATAGTAATAAGCACGGAAGATATATAAATTGTTAGCATGTTAAAAATGATGTAATAAATAGCTTAACAGGATCATGGCAAAGGGATTTTAATATACAGCAAAAAGATGTAAGAAAAAGGATAAGAATGAAAAATGATACTAAAAACATGAGGCTAAGAGAATTTGGAATTAAAACAATATATAAATGGCATAGAACACCAGCACAGCTTGCTAATATGTTACAAAATGTATCATCTAATTGCTGGCATGGCTATGGAATTAAAGGAACATATTTCCACATGGTTGTGCCCTAAAGTTACTGAATTTGGGGGAAAAGGTTTATAAGTATGTAAAAAAGATAATGAATTTGGATTTATTACAATACACTGAACTTTAGAGTGACAGAGGTCCTAAAAAAGAACAAATATATGTTGAATCAGTTGATGGGCAGCTAGAACCTAGAAAAGGCCCATAGGCTCTGAGATCCCTCTTAGAGGTATCCTGCCTGTTCTATCCAGCTTACAGAAGTCACTTCATGGGCCCATTCGGGCTTCTCCTCCATTGCACACTTAGGGTTTTTTTCCACTGTCACTAGAAGTACCCATTAAGTACCCATTAATGGGTACTTCTAGTGACCGTGGGGAAAAACCCTTAAGAAGAAGAGTTGGCTTTTCTACCCTGCTTTTCTCACCCATTTAAGGGGACTCAAAGCGGCTGACAAAGCTTTTGTTCTTCTCCCCACAACAGATACCCTGTGAGGTAGGTGAGGCTGTAAGAGCTCAGAAGAGAGCTGTGACTAGCCCAAGGTCACCCAGCTGGCTTCATGGGGGAGGGTGGAATCGAAGCCAAGAGTCCGGCTCCCTAACCACTAGACCAAACTCGAACACTGCCCGGTGCAGGGGCTCTTTGCTCCTAATTTAACGTGTCTTTAGAACGGTCCCACTTGTGCGATGCTGGACCCTTCCCCGCACCCAGCCACCCCCGGGACGGTTTCATGTTCCATCCCCTCGGAGGTGCGTTAAACCAGTTTGGGGCCAGGCAGGGCTTTTCTCCCCGCTTAGCACTGCAGACTACGTTTCCCACAATTCTCAAAGGCGTCTCAGGCTTAGAGGGCCTCCGGTTCCGGTTCCGCTTAGTTCTCCGGATACTTCCGCTATTGAGGACAGGAAACCAGCGGAAGTTCCCGACCTCCCCGGAAATCCTTTCTTTCCGCCTCTCCCTTGCCCTCTGATTGGGTGTCAGGGAGAGCGGCCCGCCCCCTCGCGAGACCCGCGCTTCCCTATTGGTGGGAAAGGGTTCGGGGCGAAAAGAAGCAACAGGCAGCGGCGGAAGTGGCGGGAGGGCGGCGGCGGCCATGGCGGGCCGAGGGCCAGTTTCCTACGTGCTGCTGTGCGGGCAGGCGGCGCTGCTGCTGGGCAACCTGCTCCTGCTGCAGGGCGTCTCCCACACGCAGCAGCAGAACGCCACCGACAGCATGGAGCCCAGCGGGCAGGAGCCGCCGCCGGAGCCCAGCGCCGCCGCCGCCGCCTCGTCCCCCTCAGGCGTGTGGGAATACCAGGGCGCCTACGGGCCGCTCGTCCTCTGCGACCACCTGTGAGCCGGGAGCCCGGGAGGGAAGGGGGCGGGGAGGGGGCGAGGGGCGGGGCCTGTAGGCGGAGAGGGGCGGGGCATGAAGGGGAGGCGAGGGATTGAGGGGCGGGGCCTGCATGGAAGGAGTGGGCCTATGGAACGGAGCGGGAACTTGAGGGGGCGGGGTTGCAGCGGGGCGGGGCCTGAGGGGAGCGGGGGGCTTGAGGGGACTGCAGATGGGCGGGGCCTGATTAGAGCTGGGAGGGGGACTTCAGGGGGCGGGGGCTGGAAAGGAGGCGAGGCCTGAGGGGAGCAGAGGGGGCGGGGCCTGGAAAGGGGCGGGGCCTGAGGGGAGCAGAGGGCTTGAGAGGACTGCAGAGGGGCGGGGCCTGATTAGTCCTGGGAGGGGGCCTTGAGGACCCAGGACAGAGACGCCATCCTCTTTCTCCTTGCCCGGTGAAAGGGGTGGGTTGCTGCCAAGGGGGCAAGAGAGGCCGAGGGTGGTGGGCAGCAGTGGGGGAAATTGGAAGGCAGAGAATGGGATGGGATGGACAACAGCGGAAGTGTGCGTGGCGCTTAGGAGACGCTTGCTGGATGTTGGTGTGGGCCATTGGGTGGCTTGCAGAGCAATATACTCTGGAAGCAGTTGCACCTATCCAGACCCACCCATTAGTTAAGACCTGGGGGAGAGGCCCTCTTGGTGTTGCTGCCGCTACAGGCAGTTAAAAGTAGAGGAGTTCATGACAGAGCCTTCTCTGTGGTAACCCCAGGCTTTTGCCTGGAATGCTAGCAGCCAGCTCTTTCTGCTTGGAAGGCATGCCGTGCAGAATGTCCTGAGAACTCAGATGAGAGGGTAGGCCTTTGTCTGCTCAGGAATGCAAGAGATAATTCAGGAGCTGTTAATGTGTTCTGACTCTGCACTGAATTCACCTCCTGGCCTCTGCAGCTCCTGAAACACGTCCCTCTCGAGTCTATAAAGCCACTCTGGTTTATTTGCAGCCCAGAAGAGTTCATAGAGTGTGATGAACCTGAGGATCACGGTGGAAACACAACTGCTCAGGAGCAGCTGGGTTATGGATGTCTCAAGGTGAGTCCCCAAGGAGTTATTTTTCTACCTTTTAATAAATGTTTAGGATAGAGACTTTGGCTTCCTACTCCCTGTAGTACCTAACGCATCCATTTGGAATAGATCATTTTTACTGTAAAAATTATTTTAACCAATGTAACTGAGGCTTTATTTGCTGTTTTCTTTCCCTGTACTAGTTTGGTGGCCAAGCGTACGGAGATGTCAGCCACACCCAAGTCCAGTGTAGGGCCCTGGACGGCATTGAGTGTGCAGGCTCACGGACTTTCCGCCGTGGGAATAAACCATGCATCAAGTGAGTTTGTCTTTCCTAGGGACTGTGATTGCAATTTGGCATGGCTGAGCACAGATTCAGTGACAACACGTACCTGATGTGTGAGATTAAGTGACAACACGTAGCTGGTGTACATTAACTCTTAGGCTACGTCTATACCCTGTGATGAAGCCAGTGAGCCAGAGACTGCAGGTGTCTGGGAACTGGTCATCCAAGCACCTAAGCATGAGAGCTTTTTAAAGGAGTCTCACTTCAGGCTGACTCTGAGTGGAAGGTCACTTGGAAGCCAGCTGTTGCATGACATAAGATCCAGCTTTTCAGCCATCTTAAACATGTAGACCAAGGGCTAACCGTGGTTAGAGTGCTGTATGCATTGCCCAGTGCAGAAATGGCCTGTTTTGGGAAGGGTGCCAGGCACAGTAGTAATCTTGCCGTGCTTTGTGCCAGCCCACTCTTGTCTGGTGACCAAACAGCTCTGTGATCCCACCCAAACAATATGGGCCTTTCTGCACTGAAAGGCTGTGATCGTGTGAAGCAATGGGCCTGAATCAGCACTGCCCACTAGTTCAGTGTGGTCTGGAACACTGCCGCCTGCAGGATGTGCTGGTCCACACCAGCCCCTACAGCGATCCCAAAGCTTGCATGAGCCTCAATGCCAGGCTCTGAAGGGCTAGGAGTAAAAGTCTCAAACCTCCGAGCTACTGCCAGAATGGCTGCCTAGAAGTCAGGACCATGGAAGTGTGTCTTCTTCATCCCTCCATGTTCCAGTTTAGGCCCCACTGGTCTGAGAGGGGACTTCAGATATCGAAGTTTATCACTGACCCAGGTCAAAGGCCCCTTGATCTGCATTCGCCAAGGAAAGAGTATATGCGGACTGTTCCATTTTTCAGGAATAAACACATCTCTTGCATGTGGGAGTTGTTTTAAAAATATCAGTGCCGTTTCCTGTTAACCCTCTAGGAGAAAGAACATAAGAGCAGCCCTGTTGGATCAGGCCATAGCGCATCTAGTCCAGCATCCCATCACACACAGTGGCCCACCAAATGCTCATGGGCATCTCAAGAAAAACAAGGACAAGGACAAACTATTCCTGCTCTTGAATCCCAGAAAATAGCCTTAGATGTGTCCTGCTTCCCCTGCCCCAGCCTGAAAGATATACCGTACCTAGGCATTCATACTAGTAGCCATTGATACATCTGTCATCCATAAATTTGTCTAGCCCTACCTTAAAGTCCTCCAGGCTGGTAGCTGTCACCACCTTTTCTGGCAGCAAATTCTATAAACCGATGATCCTCTGGGTGAAGAAAAACTTCCCCTTGTTGGATCCGACTCTCCCACCCATCAGCTTCATAGATGCCCCCTGATTCTAGTGTTGTGCGATAGAGAAAAGAAATGTTCTCTATCCACCTTTTCTACACCGTGCATGATTTTATATACTTCAATCAGGTCCCCTCCTAAACGCCGTCTCTCCAGACTGAAGAGGCCTAGACATTGCAGCCTGGTTTCGTAAGGGAGCTGTTCCAGCCCTTTAATCATTCTGGTTGCCCTTTTCTGCACCTTTTCCAGCTCCACAGTATCCTTTTGTGGTGACCAGAATCGTTCAGTAAGGAGGGCAGGTTTGAAGCACTACCTTCCAAAGTAATGCGCCTTTCATTTTCCAACTCTGCTTTATCACAGGTACACCGGGCATTATTTCATAACCACGCTCCTCTACTCCTTTTTCCTGGGTTGCTTTGGAGTGGATCGTTTCTGCCTGGGACACACAGGGACGGCGGTGGGAAAACTGCTCACTCTTGGAGGACTTGGGATCTGGTGGTTCGTAGACTTGATTCTACTCATCACTGGGGGACTCATGCCCAGCGATGGGAGCAACTGGTGTACCATTTACTGAAAGAGTACGACCTCCTTACTGGAATGAAACCAAAGAAATAATGGGAGGAGAATGCTAACCCTACTGGAAACCTAAACCTTGAATCCTATACTGCAGCAATGTTAGAGACCACAGTAAAGTATTTATTTTGCACTGGAACTTAATGGACAGAAACACACGAAGGGTAATTCTGCTGTACATACCTCGTAAAGGCAATTGTTTTTCCTATCCGCGAGCCAATTAAGGACGTCTCTATAGATTATGTCAGCTTGATGGATCTACTGTGAACGTAAAGGTATTATATTTTGGGCTTTTGTCGAAGTGCCAGAGTCGTGTCTGGTTTATGTCACTTAATTTGTTCTTACATTTTTGCTGTGTGCTTTTAGAAAAGACTCCCACATAAATGCGTGCATCTCGTCTTAGCTGTAAATACCCAGGGAGGAATGTGAACCTTAACAGCAGTACAGAAGAATGTATCCTCTTCTTTTGTTTTGCATTTTTTACTCAGGCTGGAAATGCTGCTTTCCCCACAAGAATGGAAATAGGAACTTCCTCAGATGAACCAAAAGTCTTCTCTGTCAGCCTTTCTGCATGTTTGCTTGCCAGGGATAAGGAGGACAGTTCTGCCCTCCCTTCCCATTTGCCCTGCCCCTTTCTCTGCCAGTAAGAAAGAGTGGGGCCCTGGAGAGGCGCCTGGTCTTCTCTGCCACCCAATCAGAGGGCAAGGCAGAGACTAGAGGGGCAGGAAGAAAGGATTTTTGGTGATATCAGAAACCTCCGCTGATTTCCTGGACGCACTAAAGGAAGTGTCCAGAGAACTATGTGTAATGGGGAACCGAGGTCTAGAAGGAGCAGCAATTCCAGGAACAGCGCCAGCGGCAACCGCGCACTTGCGTGGCGCCATTGCTGTGATGTTGGGGCAACCCAGAGCTAACTGCTGCCCTTCCCAACGCTCCCTCTGAACTTCTCCTAGTAGGAAGAAGGGCAAGCACAGCCGTGCCTGTCCGCAGGGAGTGTAGATGTAGAACAATTAGAACTGCTCTATATCTGCGCACTTCTGGGGAACTCCTGTGCCTGCGCAGGAAGCTGTGCGTGGGGAACTGGTGGATGCATCCAGGAGTTCCTCAAGTGTTCCCTCAGCTGTCAAATGTGAAAAGGCTCTGTGTATTTCTAAAAAAGGGACTGTACAGCGAACGTCTCCATTTTCTTGTTAATTTTCTGTTTCAGTCGGATGGGGCGGAGCGCTAAGGGGAGTCTTCTTTTAGCTCCATTAGACCAGTTTCCATTTAGAGTATGTTCAGAATAGTGCTGGAAAGGCAGAGAAACTACCTTCATCTCACTGGCAGGCTCATTGTAAGGTTCATGCGCACCACATTCTGAGCCAAATTAATACTGGAGGCACAAAGCAGGTTTCTCCGGGATGCCCTTCGCTTACCGAGGGCTAGGCTTTGCTGGAATCTAAGGGTACTTCCGCACAGGGGCAAAAAAAATCTGGATCTACTGCGCCCGGATTTAGCAAAACCGGCTTCCAGAGGACCCGGTTTTACTGAATCCAGATCCCCGGTAGATCTGGATTTACGGGGTAGATCCGCATCTAAGAGATGCGGATCTACCCCGCCCCCCCCCCCCGCCCCCCGTCCCTCTGCACACGCGGTGTGAGGGTGGAATAAATCTGGATTGGAGGTGGGTGCTGTGCGGAATCCCCTCCTTACCTGTTCAGCGTCGCCCCGATTCTGAGAGGGGGAACCCAGGATGCAGCGCGCCTGCGTCCTGTGCGCCTCCTGAGTGGCCAATCATGGCGGGCCGGGGGAGAGCCCCCAGTAGGCACACTTGTGTTGTGCGGACGCATCCTAAATGCATGCGTTTTCACAACGCAGGACCCATTAAGCACACATAATATGTGGTGTGCAAGTAACACCCATTTAGCACACATTAGTCACGGATAGGTGCGGACGCACCTCACGGGATGTGTGCTAAATGGACCCGCAAATGCGGACGCGCCACCGGGAAAGTGTTACTAATGCGTGTTGCTGTGTGGACACACCTCACCGGGTGTGTCCGAAAAAGCAACGCTTGTTCGGATTCACCACGCCAGATGTGTGCTTAATGGGTGTTATAGGGCCAGTGCAGTAGCACCCTAATAGTTATTTTAACATCCTTAAATGGCCAGTGAAATAGGTTTATCTGTTAAAAGGAAACTATTCTTGCTATGGTTGGCGAAACCTCTGGGCCAGGGTGCTCAGCTGCAGCCCTCCAGTCTTGCTGGCCTGATATGGAATATTACTGTAGTTCAGTAACATCTGAAGGGCTACAGCAGGTTATCTGCATTTCATATCTAAGTATACAGAGTCAGTATGAGTTGCTTAACCTGAGGCCTGTTTGCACTTGACCATATTCTGGAATGTATTTCAGGATAGGGGCCAGTTGGCCATATGCTAATGCCAACTCTGGTAGGCCTCATTTGGGGCCCGCTGTAGCCTGCACTAGTATGTGGACAGCAGTCCCCTATTCTGGGATATATTCCAGAATAAAGCCAAGTACAAACAGGGCTCTGGTGGATGAAAGTGAAATGTAGACATTTAACCTATAGGGTCGTATCGAACTAGGTTTGTAGAACCCACCAGCAATTCGTTGAATGGTTCATTTAGTTTTATTCCCCCATCACCCCCATCTCCCCTTCTGTCCACCATCTCCCTCATTATGACCCTTGGCTCCTTGTCCTATCACACCCAGGCCACACCTTTTTGCCAGTCCGTTTTCCACTGCCCATATAGTTCATATAAAGGCCGATTGGCATACCTCCTTGGCCTACCGGGTCTTCCAGAGCGAAGGACCAGAAATCCGCCCAGAATGCCAAGTGTCCAGCTGTGTTTTCCTACCCCTTAGGCCATATATGGTTAATGGGAAAGACCTGCAGTCCTCCACTCTGAAAGGCCTAGTCGGCCAAGAAAGGATATGAACTGACGCATGGGTTGGCAGAAAGATGAGACCCGGGTGGGAATATTTTGTGCCCACCTAGTATTTTGAGGGGAAGCGGTCTACCTGGCAACCGGTTCAGGTTTACTATGAACCAAACCGGCAATCCTAGGTTTACGCGCATTTCTTTTAACCTGAAATGTATATCTGTTTTCATTTGATTTTGATCCAGCTGTCTAAAATAGCCAGAGCAGAATGATAAAAGTAGTCAGTGTTAGTACGGTGACATACAGTGTTAGTAGATGCTCACCTGCCATAGTTTGCTCTCAATAGTATGGGGACAGAATTCCCATTGCAAATAGGGTAGAAATGCTTCATTTCTTTATGGACAACAAGTTAGCACCATCTGAATGCATCTGTATTAAATTTAGTCTCTGTGTTGCAGGCAGCCTCTGGCATTTGGCCCCTCTTCACTTCTCTGATGTTCTGCCTGGATTGATCTCCGGCATAGGCCCAGCCCATAGAGGGCACAGATCAAGGCGACCTTCACAGCTGCCCTGTTGGAGAAAGCATGTTCTCACACCTCTTCCCCAGTTACGTGCCGTTTGGATGCAAGGGTTTTTATTTTAAGGCTCTTTCATCACCTTTGCGTTGGACTGGTTTGGTTCACACTTAGAAACCTGAACTTTAGATGCACAGTTATTTCCTAAGGCCTTTCTGGCGTTGCTCTTTAGAATTCCAGCGCACACTTTTGCCGCGGCATGAGAAAACTTAGTCAATCTCATCCGGCGTCACTGTCAAGATGATGTCTTCGTTGCCGCGCCGGACCACGATGGCTAGGGTGTCGCTGTTTTGGACGGCATCTGTTACGTCTCGAGTAGAAACGACTGCTTGGCCATTGATTGCTATAATGACATCGCCATCTTGAAGACCAGAGCTGCAGTCAAAAACAAGAGAAATCTGTGAGAATAGGAACTGGACTGTGGAGACTTTCCCTCTATTTATAGCCAAAGGATAGGCTCTGCAAACATTCCCCTCATGCATGTGGTCTGTGGTTGGCCTTCTGCTTTGGGCACATGGCCTGTGCACCACTATGGAAGTGCAGACTCTGGTTCTAGGGAGTACCTCAACATCTCTTTCTCTCTCTCCTTAGATAGTAAGCTCTCACAGGCAGCTGGCTCTCAAGATAAAGCCCTTTCTGCACTGTATTATATCCCAGAATAGGGACCTATCACCCACACGCTAGTGAAATCTATGACAGGCCTGCTATAGTCAGCACCTGCAGGCCTGTAACAGTTCCCTACTCTAGGATATAATCTAGAATAAGGTCTGTTGCAGAAAGGGTCACGTGATGCATACTGCACCACCGGTTGGAGGGCTGCCACAACATCACCTGGGTTGAGAGCAGTCACACTGGGAGCCCTGTTGGCAGTCTTACTTCTATTTTGCAATGGCTATCGGGTGTAACTCTCCCCTGCATTTCAGCCAGCATACATGGAACTGGGCCCTTTCTGCGCTTGATCTTCTGGAATATATCTCAGGACAGTGGTCTGCTGGCCACAAGCTAATGCAGACTATGGCAGGCCTCACTTGCATCCTTCATGCATATAGCAGGTCCTTCTGGGATATATTCCAGAATAAGGCCAAGTGCAGAAAGGGCCCTGTTTTCAGCTGTGTTGTTCATAAACCATTTTCAGTTTGGTTCTCAAAGATGGGCAGGTTGCTTTAAAAAAAAAAGTATAGCAATGGAGGTTACACATTTGTGATTTATTTTCACCCTGTGGCAGATGGCCTCCGCAGGTTTGTGCTAACTTCTTGTTCAGTGCCATGAGTTAAAGGTTCATGGAGGCAGCCAAGTAGCTTGCCTGGCCCAGAAATGCTTTGGTGCCGGTGGTGGCTTCAGAAGGGATTGCTCTGGCTGAACCTTTGCAAGCAGTTCAGTAAATGCACTTGAGTTCCGATGTTCACAAAGGCGTAGCGTGTTTTGTTTTAAACCTGTCTTACAACACAGTGATGTCACTTTCTGTGGGTCCAGGAACTCCCCTCTGCGAAATGTAAAGGGTCCTGATCAATCTCAAGGAGCACCCAGGGTCAGAAGGGGTGATGCTCATTGTATCATAGGCACTATGCAGGGAGAACTACTGCAAAGCTCTAACCTGTGGGAGAGCCAGATTACTCCTGCTTCTGTTGGGAAATCTCAGCCGCAGACCCAAGGGATGCTACGTTTGGAAGAGGCAAAGCAGGGTATCTCTGAGCCGAGCTGTTTGCTCACGGGGCAGCAGAACCACACAGCCACTGGGGCTTACTGGGGCAGCCCCCTGCTTCCTCAGACAGACGTGGTGCTGATCTGCAAAGCCCCACTTGGGAGCCAGCCAACATCTGGTCACTCATCCTGGGTGAACTTCATTTGCTGTACTCTTGCTACTGGCTGCTGCTGCTGCTGCTACCTATGCCAAAATCCCACCCCACCCCAGTCTTTGTGCCCTTCATCTGCAACAGCAGCATACTGTGGCCTTCCCCCTCCTCTCACCCATGCAAAGGGGGACTGCATTATGTCTCAACCCCTGCGTCACCATGAACAGAGCTTCAGGCAGCAAAAGCTGAATGGCTAAACGACATCCTAGGACATGTTACCAGCAGGGACGTACGGTTCAGATTATGATTTTGCTCGGGTACCATCCACTCAACTCAGTTATATGTGAGCAGCGGCCTGTATCTGGATGCTGTACAATTTATGTTCCCACAATGTCCAGCCAGTGTTTAGCAGTCGGTTTGCTCAAGGGCTCCATGATGTGCAAGTTCCGTTTTTAATTATTTAAACGCTGTTCAGCACAAGTTGTATCCCTGGGACTGAGAGCCAAGTCTGCACAGCACAAGCAGAAACAGTTTGGCCTGGAAATCCTAGCTAGCTTATTTATTTATTTATCCAGCCCTTTACCCAAAGGTCTCAGGGTTGGATAACAACATTTAAAACCATATATATATATATAAAAGAGTAACACTATATATTCAAACAATAGCAGTGTCTGAAAAGTGAGAAGAGAACGTGTATTCCCATGTGATCAAAGGCCAGGAGAAACAGGTGTGTCCACTGCCTTCCTAAATGTGTACAGTGAAGGTGCTTGGGGCACTTCAAGGGGAAGACTGATCCGTAGCCAAGGGGCCATCCCTGAGAAGGCCCTCTCCCGGGTGCCCACCCTTTTTACGACAGGGTGGGACAACCAGGAGGACCTCCCCTCCAGATCTTAAGGGACTGATAGGTTGGTATGGATTGGATAGTACAGCCATTCATCTTTTACCTTGCAGCAGCTGTTCCTTGAATGACTTCATAGACGTAGACACCGGAGGTCAATTCGGGGAAATCCCTGTCTCTTAGTCTCAGCTCACGGATGAGGCTAAGGAAAAGGAGCAAGACAGAAATTGTTAGCCAAGCAGTCTAGAATTCCCAAAATGCTGTCAAAAACAACCGTCTCCTAGGTCAGTGGTTTTCAAACCATGATTCTGTACTTCTTAACAACTTCCAGCAGCCCATGCTAGTCCCAGTGGAATGCTGGGAGTTCTTCTCCAAGAATATCTGAAGAACTGCAATGTGAGAACTGTGCTGTCCCTAGAAAAAGAGGGGGAGTAACACTTCCTGTGTAGCCCAGAGGTAGGGCAAAAAAGTGTGGAAAAGCAGAGGGTGGCCAGTTTGACCCCCAGCAATGCCAAACTACTTCTGTATCTCTGCCAGAAAACTGCATAGAGATGCTTATGGGAGGGACTTCAGCTGGCAAAATAGAGCAAAGGCCCTTGAAAGCAGAGGGTGGCCAGTTCGATCCCCAGTCTCCCCAGAAGTAGACAGTGATAAACCACTTCTGTATCTCTGCCAAGAAAACTGCATATAGGTATCCTTGCAATCGGGGGGTGGGGGGTGGGGGCTGTAGCTCAGTGATAGAGCAAACAGCCTGGAAAGCAGAGGCTCACCAGTTCAATCCCCATCCTTTCTCCAGAAGTAGGTGATGGCAAACCACTTTTATATCTCTGCCAGGAAAACTGCATAGTGGTGCCTCTGCAGGTGCCAGGAGTCAGCCATGACATGGAGGCACCCAGCAAGAAGGCTGCAGAAGGCTGCTGTATTTTTCACAGATGCCAGTGTCTTCTGCCTTATTCATGCTTAACGTCTTAGCTTTGAAGCGGCCATCCTTAGCTAGACCAGATGTTCCATGTCAGCTAAGATTTAAAAGGTATAATCCTGAACTGTAAACTCCCCCTTATGGGCCACTCATGGGGCATTCAAGCAGAGATAACGTGGCAGCCAAAAACTTACTTGAAAGTAAGAGGAAGCATTCGGAGTCCTAGATATTTCTTCTTTGGTTGAACCTTCCCTGCAGAGAAAGAGGATCAAAACCAAGTAAAAAGCACAGAACAGGCCCAGACTATTTCCACTGTGACTAATAGGGTGCAGATGGTTCCATCTTGGGAACAGGCAGGCCCAACTTGCCTTTTACCAGACACTTCCCTTCCTGTGCGCTGGCCAGGAAAGGAGCACCATCACCCACCGTACACTAGTCACTAGCTGTGTTGCCCTCCCTGTCCAGTAGAAGACCAAATGCTACTTGGCTAGACACATCAGGTAAGCTTTTGGGGAAGGTTGGTAGGGTTGTCGAGCAAAATTTCGTGCTTCACACCTTGTGGATTATTAGGCAACTTGTGGGAAGTCGGGGTGCCTGGGTGCAGATGCTCTTCACCAGATGTTGCCTAATTGTCAACTACGGGCCAAAGGGCAAAAAGGCCACAGAGTAGAGATGCACACAAGGATGGTGCTTCTGATTACTAGTAGGCAATGCTCACTTCCATGTGTGCACCATGCTTGCCCTTGCTTCTCCAGAGCAGAGCATGTGCCCTCATAAGCCCATCTAGTCCAGCATCCCATCCCACACAGTATCCCACCAATTGCCCACGGGGCATCTCGAGCAGAAGACAAAGGCAAAGCGTCCACCTGCTCTCAAATCCCAACAGATGGTCTTTGAGGCATCCTGCCTGTCCCCCCAGCTTGGAGGATGACCCTAGGCATCAAGTCTAGTAGCCACTGGTACACCTGTCACCCATGAATTTGTCTAACCCTTTCTTCAACCTATCCAGGTTGGTTGCTGTCACCATCTCTGCTGGCAGCAAATTTCTGAGTGAGTAAATACTTCCCCTTGTCTGACCTGACTCTCCTACCCATCAGCTCCATAGCGTGCCCCCTGCTTCGAGTGCTGAGCAATAGGAAAAGGAATTGTTCTCGCTCCACCTTTTCTATACCATGCGTGATCTTATATACTTTACTTCTATCAGGTCTTGGCTCACCCTTCTGAGATTCTGCCTGTCTGCATCTGTCAGTCAGTCCTTCTCCAACCTGCATGCTCCCCAAGTCTGCAAGTGACATTATTCACCTTCCAGCCCTCCTCACCACTCAACAAGTGAGTGCCATGGTAGTCTCCCCTCACGGTGCCCACTGCCCACAGAGGTGGCCCATTCCTCAGAGAGGAGAAGTGACGCACAGGAGTGAAGGTGTGTTGAGGTTGGGGCTAGGATAGAGGCCCCAGTGCAGGGAAAGGGTCAAGCAGTGCCCAAGCAGGCAGGATGCAGAACAGGTGGCCCCATGGGTCATGGAAATGGGTGCCTAGATCTGAGCCCTTTCTGCACTTGGCCTTATTCTGGAATATACCTCGGAATAGGGGGCTTCTGTCCACATGCCAGAGAAGACTACACCAGCCCCCTGGTGAGGCCTACCAGAATTTGTATTAGCATCCAGACAACACACCCCCATTCTAAGATATAGTCCAGAATAAGGTCAAGTGCAGAAAGGCCCCTGGACTGCATTGTGTACTGGCCACGAAAGGGGCTGCCTCTGCCCACTGTGCCTACCCCTGCTACCTAGGTTGGCCCCAGAGCTGAACCCAAGCCACTCTAGCCCCATTTGGCTTGTGGGGTCAATGCACAGCTGGCTCCAACTGTCCCCCCGCCCAGATGTTCATGAATGACAGCTCTCAGCATTCTACCCCCTAGCCTCTTAGGACTGGCACGATGAGCTAGAAGAAGAATACTTTCAGAACCTCTGAGATCTTTGTGCACACACACTTTACCCCCACATGGTGACAGAAGCGCTGCATGTGATTTTCACGGTACCCTTACCTTTCGTGTGGCGATTGTGAGAATCTTCCAGGAATTGGCGGATCCGGTCTGAGGGGATGGCAAAGGAGATGCCGGCTGTGACCTTGAGCGTGTTCATCCCAATGACTTCACCATCCTATGGGGTGGGGGGGGGGGGGAGGGGGGAAGCACAGTTGCTGGCTGGGACCAGTGTAAAAGCTTTGTGCCCAATCCATGCTCAGGCAGAAGCAAGTATACATGCTGTGAGAAAGAGAGGGAATGAAAATGGAGGAGTGAATGGCACATGAGCATGCGAGCAAAGCAGGCTGGTACAAAAAGCTAAGAATATGGTTTTATACTGGGGTGACAGAGAGGAAGGCAATGCATGGGTCCCTAAGATAAACTGTCCTTATTTATTCTCATTTGTAGCAGTTTTTGGGCTGTTATGCTGTGTTGCAGGTTTTTGTCTGAGAACCTAGGCTTTTGGATATACCTGCAATATCCATCTTCAGAGAAATTTTACTCTTAGAAGAGTTTAGAGTGGCTGGTGTCTTCCTAGGTCTTGTTTCCTTTCTCATAGAAGTCTGCTGTTTGTTTGGCAGTTCTTCTTTTGTTTGAGTTGTTAATGAGTCATTGGTCTTTTCCCGGCTGTAATCTGTTGATGTTGCTTCCTTGAGTGGAAGTGTTAATGGTGAAGTGTTGAGGCTTACCTGTTTATTATGTATTAGCATAATCCCTGGGAGTGAGTGACCCATGGGTTGTGTGTTTGCTGAATAACCAATTCATCTAGTCCAGCATTCTGTTTCACTCAGTGACCCACCAATTGCTTCTGGGTCTCTTAAGTAACAGGCACAGGAAGAAACGTCACCTGCTCCCAATTCCCTGCATAGAGACATCCTATGAACGTAAAGAGGAGCCCTGCTGGATCAGGCCACAGTCCGTCTAGTTCAGTATCTTGTCTCACACCATCACCCAGCTACTTATATCTGGGCATTCTCCAGCAGAAATTGTGGGCAAAGCCTTCAACTGACCTTTAGAGGCCTCCTGCCTTCCTTCCAACCTGGATGCAACACCGACGCATCCATACTGGTAGCCATTGACACATCTGCCCTCTATGAATTGGTCCAAGACTTACTTAAAGCTAACGTTTTCTCAGAGTGTTATTTTCTGAAGATTGTCCCTTTCACACTTCTCAAGCACAGAGGAGCCAAATTGCATCCTAATTAAAAAAATGGGGATGCATTGTAGATGGTGGCCACCATCAAATGCACAGCGTTAAGAACGTGCAGTCCAGAAATGTGTTAAGTGAGCTTGCACCATAATGGAAAACTAAGATTAAAAGCGCCGGATGAGACTCCAAGCTTCCTTGAACATTTCTATTGTGCACTATTACTATGCTTTTGACAATGGCCGGTGCACTTTCTTCAAGCTGGGACCTTTCAGAACATGCTGGTGCAGACTGTAACAGGTCCTGGGTGGGGTCTGCCAAAGCCTCCATCAGCATGCAGATGGCAGGTCCTTGTTCCAAGATACAATCCAGAATAAGGCTTAGTGCAGAAAGGGCTCTGTTGTATCTCTCTCAATAACACACTGTTTGCCAAACAGCAAGGCTCTGGTTTCAGAGAATGGGTGGGATTAGCATGGAGATCTTCAAGACAGGAAAAGAGAGGATCTCTGTTGCCACCTCCAGACACAGCTGAATATCCCACTAGCAAGTGATAATTCAGAATATGCATTGTCCCACTAGTAATATCATTTGCTATTTGCACATTTTGATGACATGTGCATCCAGGGCTGCTTTTGCACTTGGCTTCCCATCCACTGGATGGGAAAAATGTGTTAGTGACTAATGTGTACTAGTGTTCACACTTGAGAACTCTAGTACATGTTACACTAAGCCCCACGTGCCTGGAGACTTATCTGGGTCCAGACGCATGTCCAATCACCGGCAGGTTGCTGCCATCTTGACTGCAGAAGCCAGTACGATGGCGTATGTGCTGGTGCCATCGTCATGGTGACGATGATGCTCTGCGCACATGCAGTCGCATTGGGTGTCATCTGAAGTGCCAGTGTGCTTGCATGACACCTTAGATGACCCCTCGCACCAGAAAGGGTGCAAATAATTATCCACTGGATGTGACAGGTAAGCTTTAGGCTAAGGTTAGTATGTATGTGGTGCACAATTTTGTTCACCAATACTAGTTGTTGACAGGTTAACATCTGGGCATGCAGGACACATTTCTAGGTTGTAAATGCCTCCTGCAAGTGCAGATGTGCCTGCCCAGATGTTAGCCTATAGTTGATTATGGGGCCAAGTGCAAAAGCACTTCAGTTATCCTACTGGCACAAGTATTCATAAATGCACTTTTTTTGGCCCTGTGCACGGGCACAGTGGATAGAGAAATTATGATAGCTCCTCCCACAAGGTGATAGGATCTATTGCTGGAAAACCCACCCCCATCATTGGGCTTTCCCGGAATAGACTATCATATGTTTTATGGGGATGTAGCAGATCTATAGTGGCGTTGCCACCGATAGGTGTGACAATTTCACCATAGCGCAGCCTATGGGCGTAATATTTCCCATGCCGGTACAGGGCCTATATCCATGTGCTCAAAACCTCCAGCTGAATTTGCTCCCCAGGTGAGTGAGTTGAAGGACCGCAACTTCACTCTCCTAAGAGCACAAATGTTGTATCTTGATCAGGCAAAAGGAGAGAAAAGCAATAAGCAAATTGAGGCAAAGGTAGAGGAAGAGCTGAAGAACGGAAGAGCATAAATTACCAGGTTTACCAATGGTCCTCCAGAGTTTCCATACTGCAAAACAGATCAGATTTGGAGAAGGACAAAATGAGGCTGGTGCAAATTCCTTGGACAGAGGAAACATCTCCTGCCAAGATGTTTTCAGATAAAGTCTAAAGAAATCATTTATAATCTACCATAGTGGTTGAAGCCCAGTAGGAAGTGCCCTGGAGTAAATACAAGCGCAGGAAGCTTCAGATCTGTTTTCTTCAACAGGTATTGCTTGTTTGCTTTTGGCCTTTCTATTTTGAAGAACTCATGATGATGGAGGCCTTTCTTCTCCCTCCCACATGCCCCATCCCCTTAACTCCTGAGTCCCTCATTGGCAGATCTCAGGACTCGGGCAGGTCTATATGGGAGGAGGTGTTACTTTAGAGATTTGGATGCCAGGCTGTTTAAGACCTTATAAATTAGCATCAGTACCTCAGACTGGGCTCAGTGGGAGATAGCCAGCCACTGTAGTTCTTTTAGGAATGCCATGATGCAAGTCCAGTCAGCTGTGCCAGTTAGCAGTCTAGCTGCTCTATTCTGCGCCGGCACAGCCCACTGTAAGGCGCTCTACAGGGCTTCAAGGGCAGCCCCCTGTAGAGCACATTTTGGTAGTATAACCAAGAAGTTACTAAGGCATGGATTTCTCTATTCAAAAAGAACCATAGCTAGTGAACTGAATATAGTTGGACATAGGTGCTCCTGGCCACCAGCTCCACCTGAGCTTCAAGTGTCAGGGCAGAGTCCAAAAGCACCTCCAGATTTCTCATCTGTCTTTTCCAGGGCAATGCAACCCCACTGAGAACAGGATGAGTTCCTACATCCCAGATCCTAGGCCCTGTAACACACAGCACCACAATCTTGTCTGGATTCAGTTTCAATTCCTTGGTCCCCTTTCAACCCTTTCCTACCTGCAAGGACCTGTCAAGCACTTCAGCCATCAGATGGCACAGAGAAATAGAGCTGGGTGTCATCTGTGCATTGAGGCACCTCACTCCAGATCTCCTGATGACCTCTCTCAGTGGCTTCGTATACATTTTAAAGAGCAGTGATCTCCAACAACCACTTCCTGGCCTTTGGCCTTGGAGACAGGAATGGAACCATCACAATGTGCTGTCCCAAACTCTACATCCCCTCCAGAAGAATACCATGGCCAACAGTATCAAAAGCTGCTGAGAGATCCAGGACAGAACCAACAGGGTGATGCTCTGTCTTTCTCCCAGAGAAGGAAATCAACAAGGGCAACAAGGGTGGTTGCACCAGAAGCCAGAGTGAAATGGGTCTAGATAATCAGTTCACCCCAACCATGCTTGCAAGTGTGCAACCACAAACCCCTCCAGTATCTTGCTCAGGAATGGTGTATTAGCCACTGGGTGGCAGTTGTTTGGCTCATCTGGATGCAGGGAAGGCCTCTTGAAGAGCAGGAACACCTCATCCATCAAGGAGACTCATTCGTCACTCCGTAAACCCACCCAATAATTCCCTGCCAACTATCTTTTACCAGCCAAGAAGGGCATGGATCCAGAAAGCATGTAGTCAGACCAACTCCAGTAAGAAGTTGTCCACATCCTTGGGGCCTCCACCACTGAAACTGATCCAAGATAACTATACCAGGCTGGATGTTTCCTTGGACTATTTTTAACTGGAGCATCCAACCCGCAATGGATCTGGGCTATTTTGGCTTCAAAGTGCCTGCACTTTCATCACAGCAGAAGTTAAACGGCAACAGCCCATGCTCCCAAAGGTGTGACTGTGCGTGCCATTCACCACTAAAAAAAAAAACCCTTTGCCAGGCAGCTTATGGGCTCTAACCCGTGTTTGGTCAGACTCACAATGGGACTGACTGCACCTGACTTCCAGCCATTGCTAGGACTGGGCGAAGAATGTGGATTTGGGGCGTATCTGGAGGCACATCAAGTGGCAGAAAAGGATTCAGAGCACATTCAAGGTGAATTCAAAGCCCAGCACATTCAAAGTGGCTCCATTCACATGGATGCAAAGTTCCATCCCATTTACTTTGGCTGTGGTCACACTTAAAAGTTTAACCCAGCTTCAGTTCACTTTCAGAGTGAGAGAATACATCACAATAGTTTGCTGAACTGCTTTTAAATTAAATTGCTTTTAAAATTGCCAGTTATATTCACAGACTTAGTTACCCACAGGCATATGAGAACATGTTTTCTTTCTGTGTTAAATAACTCAGAAAAGTCACCTTTGGGACAGGTAATGTGGAAAGAAAATTACCGGTCACTTTGCTGATGTGTTCTCTGGCTCTGAAGGTGGACAGAAGCTGGATTAAACCTTAGGTGCGCCTGTAACCATATCCTTTGATATGAAGCAAATGGGAGGGGGGGGGAGAGATGTGCACATTTTCACGGTACCCTAACCATTGGTCCTGTTAGAAAATGCTGCTGTTGTCACTACACTACAGTTGTGAGTATGGCAGCCTCTCGCATCACCTTGAGAGTCCCCAAACCAGAGGTAAAGAGACATCCTTCCTGAGTCACCTGTTCAGCTTTGCTTGTATATCTAGAAGTTGCACAGCAAAAAGGGAAAGACTGAGGAACAACAGTCCACCCCAGCCCAGCAGAAGGGAGAAAAAAACCCACTTACGTTGATGATGGCATCAGTCTGTATGTATTCCATATCAGAGTCCTTGAATCCAAGCTCCTTGCCGTCTCTCTGCGTGCTGCTCACAATTCCTGTGGTCACTGTGTTTTGCAGGGAGAATGGGCTGCCCAAGGCCACCACAAATTCCCCAGGGCGAAGGTCCGAAGATCTGCCCAGCAGGAGCACTGGCAGGACCATCTGCCCAAGGAAGAAAATATTTGCTTAGTTCTCGCATGGCTAATGTAGATGCTCCCCTAGCCTAGGGTGATTTCTAGCAGCCTGGAGGTGAACAGGTAAGGAAAGGGAAACATCATGTGGACAGGTTTTACATGCATAGATGCATCATTATCACAAAGTCTGGTGGATGTTTTTTGACCAGTTTGGTAGTTGGACCATCAGAGCTACTGGTGCTGTAGCAATCCCACTGTGGTGGAGAACAGGACTTGGTCAGTTGCCTTACTGGGGCTGTGGTCACACCTAAAGCTTAATCCATCTTCAGTGCACTTTCAGAGCAGCAAGAGAACACATCAGCAAAGTGACCGGTCATTTTCTTTCCACATTATCGATCCCAAATGTGAATTTTCTGAGTTATTTAACACTGAAAGAAAACAGCTTGTGATTTTGCTGATGTATTCTCTCACCCTGAAAGTGGACTGAAGCTGGATTAAACCTTTGGTGTGACCACAGCCTGGGTTGCCTTTCTTGTTTAGAGAGCCCTCTCTCTGAAGCAATCTTGCCCACACCAAGGAGGACTTGGAGTTCTCCAGTGCTTCTCATCTTTCCCAGAAACAACTCACATTGGTGTCTATTTTGATCAAGGCGATATCCAACTTGTTGTCAATGTCTCGGACTTTGGCATCAAACTGATGTCCGCTTTGGAGTTCGACTTTGATCCTCTGCTTATTGTTGAGAACGTGGGCATTGGTGATGATCAGGCCATCTTCAGACACAATGAAGCCAGAACCGCTCGACACAAGGATTTCCTTGTTTGTAAAAGGTGACCTGCCCCAGAATGAGACAGACATTAAGACTTTCCCAGTGCAAGACAGAATGAGATACACTCATTTTTCTGCAAAATATTTTGAAATTTTATAATACAAAGCGGTGCAAAAAATCTTAAATAAGTAAGCCAACTATCTCTGAGTTTATAATCTATCCTCATGGACTCTGCCACTAAGCTAGGAAGATATTTTTACCACTAAACCACGTAATTTTCTGTGTTTCCTTGGCCCTATACAACATACAGCCTCTTTGCAGCTGCTTGCAGTGTTCCAAGAAAACTGTACCAAACAAATCAGGACATACAAAATTTATCATTATTAGAGGAAGAAAAACATGCATTGGCTGACTACTTCAAAATCAGCCAAGAACAATTATTGATTGAGGGAAGCGAGCAGAAGGTGCTGAATGTACAGCAAATTATATTATTATATAACACGCAAACAAACTGTAGAGGAAGAAAAACATGCATTGGCTGACTACATCAAAGAGAGCCAAGAACAATTATTGATCAAGGGGAGCAAGCAGAAGGTGCTGAAAGTGCAGCAAACATATATTGTTGTTGTTGTTGTTGTTTGCACAAAACATAGTTAAGCTTTGGACTCTCTCTCATGAGATGTGCCAATGGGCACCAGTTTGGATGGTTTCAAAACAGATTTTGGTCAATTCATGGAAGCTGGGGCTACCTATGGCTATTAGGCCTGATGGCAGGAGGAGATGGTCTACCTCTGAAGTCCAGCTGCTGGGAGACTGTGAGGAGGACAAGCTGTGTGCTTCTGTTCTGCAGTAGTGGGCCTCTGTGCACACACCAGGGTGGCCACTGCAAGAGCTGACTGGTGAGGCACAAGTGCAATCCAGCAAAGGATTTCTTACGGTCTCACGTTTTCATGGTCAAAGAAACAAATAGAAGGATACTTGAGGAGCAGGGCAGATGCAATCAACATCTCCACCAAGTATGTAATTGCTGGTATGTAAGATCTACTCCTGAGCCAGTAGCTTCACCTTTTGCCAGCTCTTTTTTCCATCCTCTGGTTGCTTCATCCTGCTCCCTCCCTTCTGTCTACTTATTCTGCTGTTTTCTTTTGTTTGTTTTTTAAGGATTTGGACAGCAAGCCAGCAATCAGACAGCTGGGTCAAACAGCAGACAAAAAACCTGGGGGGAAAGAGCAGGGCAGAAGTGAGCCTCGGGGATGAGGTGCTGGCTGAAAAATGAACCTTATTGTCACCGGCTGCAACTGCTTAGGTGCTGATGAGGATCTTGCTGTTTCTTGCCTATCAGGCTCAGAGCGCAGCTCATGGAGTAGACATAGATGCTCCAAAATGGTGCAGCCTGGAGGGGAGGAAACCTTGCCCTCTGAATACATCCTTCATGAGGATGGAGAGAGAACAATATTTATTTAGGTTGGAAAAGGTCCCCAGAAGCTTCTCATCCATCAACCATTAAAAACAGGCACAGAGATTTATTTTCTCTTACCTCTTGATCTCTACCCTGTTCAGCTCTGATGTTATTTGCTTTTATTTATTTTTAAAAAATAATTTTCGCTCTTTTGGATACAGATTTGATTTCAACGTTTTAAACTTCCCTGTCTACTTTGGGTCTTTCTGATGAATGGTATGGCAAGGGCTATAGTTTAGTGGTAGAGCAAACTGCCTGGAAAGCAGGTTTCCCAGTTTCTCACCAGAAGTAGGCAATGACAATCTACTTCTGTATCTCTGCCAAGAAAACTGCGCAGAGATGCCCATGGAGTCTGGGCATGCCTGTAGCTCAGTAGTAGAGCGAACTGCCTGGAAAGCAGAAAGTTGCCAGTTTGATGCCCTGCCTCTCTCCGGAAGTAGGCAATGGCAAACCACTTCAGTATCTCTGCCAAGAAAGCTGCCTAGAGGTGCCCATAGAGTCAACCAGAAGATGGTCACAAATCAGTGGTATCAAACAATGACATGGCTAGAAAGAGAACTAGCAGGTAGTTAACTTCCACAGTAGCTTCCCATCTTTGATTTAAATTCTAATCCAGGGTGCAACTCCATGGGGCTTGGAGGCCTTGATAATACCGATCCCAACATCTCTTCAGTGACAAGACACTTCCAAACTGTAGCCAAAAAAACAGCACCCATGGCTCCAGAAAGGAATCGGAAACCAAATGCAACTCAGGTGCAACTTAACCTTATTTTGAACGGGAATCCTAAAGACTCTAAAATCCACCCTAAGAGACACATTGCTTTAATAAACAAATTGGCTTTTTAATTTGTCTTTCATCTGGTTAACAGTTTAATGAATTGCTTTTAAATTAAATTGCTTTTAAATTGCCAGTTACATTCACAGACTTGATTACTCAGAGGCACGTGTTGATTGATTAAAAAAAAAACACTACCCTTCATATCAACTTAAAAGGGGCTGCTTTGATTAACTGCATAACATTTTCTTAAAGTCCAGCGAGGTAGTTAGTAGCGCTTGGAGACTAACAGGAGAAGGGTTGGTGGCATGGGCTTTCATAGACACGTCATAGACAGCCTCATGTCTACCTCCACCATCTGCTATGCAAGAATCTTCTGCTACCTGCGGAAGAGTTCCAGGTGGACCACAGCTGGGGCGATCTTCTCCACCACGTCCGCAATGAAGTTGAACCTGGACCGCAAGCTGTTGGGGTCCACAGTCCCTGCAAAGCAAACGTTTTAGAGTCACGTCCAACAGCAGGGCACCGTGAGGTTACCAGCCAAGCCCAGGGCCTTTGCCCAAAAGCAAGATGGGACAATCAGGCAGGCATGCTCTGCATCTTAGTGTATGCACACTGCAGAGCGGATTCTGTCCCAGGGTGTGATGCCATCCATCTCCATCTCTGATAGCTGTGGAGCAGTAAAAAACAGTTCCACAATTATGCCAGAAGCCACATTGGTGGTCCTAGTGGGGACAGTGTGGCATGGTTGTGGCTGCCCAGTCATGCACTGGGTCCCTGATCGTCATGGCAACAGAGGACGCACATGGCTGTGGCTGCAGTGAGGTGGCCTCTCCCACATGGGAGCATTCACACTGACTCTGCTGCAGCTCTAGCAGGTTTGGGACAAACACCCCCACCACCCCCGGGGGCTTTTCTTTCCTGATTTTCTCACCCATTTAAGGGGACATAAAGCGGCTGACAAAGCTTTCTGTTCTCCCCCAACAGACACCCTGTGAGCTCAGACACCTTCTGAGCTTCTGTGAGAGAGCTCAGAAGAGAGCTGTGACTAGCCCAAGGTCACCCAGCTGGCTATGTGGAGGAAGAAGAAGAAGACTTGGCTTTTCTAGCCTGCTTTTCTCACCCATTTAAGGAGAGTCAAAGCGGCTGACAAAGCTTCTGTTCTTCTCCCCACAACAGAACACCCTGTGAGGTAGGTGGGGCTGTGAGAGCTCAGAAGAGAGCTGTGACTAGCCAAGGCCACCCATCTGACTTCGTGGAGGAAGAAGAGTTGGCTTTTATACCCCGTTTTCCTCACCCTTTAAGGAGACTCAAAGTGGCTGACAAATCTTCTGTTCTTCTCATCACAGTCACCCTATGTGGTCGGTGGGGCTGTGCGAGCTCAGAAGAGAGCTGTGACTAGCCCACTGTCACCCAGCTGGCATTGTGAAGGAGTGCGGAATCAAACCCCGTATTCCCGGATAAGAGTCCGGCTCCCTAACACCTTGACCAAACTGGCTCACAAGGGTCGTCTGAACTCGCGCCTTGTTTCTTCCTCTGTCTTTATCCCCCGACAAGCATTTTCCCCATCCTGAAGTGACTTTGCCACGCAGACCTGGGCTTTTCCCACCGAGAGGGGGCATCCCTCCAGCCCTGGCTCTGGTTGCCCCCGCGTCGTCCCCAACGCGCATCTTGCCGCGCACGTGTGAACCCCGCCGTCTGCCCCGCGCGCGGCCCCCGCCTACCTGTCTCCCCGCAGGCGCCTCTCTGGACGGCGACCACGGGCGGCTCCCCCCGCAGGCGGCCCTTCTGGTTCTCGGCCTTCAGCCGGCAGAGGCTGCCGTAGGTCCGGCCGTCGCTGCCGCACACGGGTCGGGGCGGGATGGAGGCGGTGCACACGCAGGTCCCGCGCGCCCCGCGCCCCCCGGGCCGCCGGCAGAAGAGGCCGGGCGCGCAGAGGGCGCCGGGCGCGCACGCTTGGCCCTCGCCGGGCGCGCACTCCCAGCAGCAGCCGCAGCGGTCGGGCTGCAGCTCGGCGCCGGCGGCCAGGCAGTCGCTGGCGGAGCGCGGAGGGCAGCGCGCCCGGTCGCAGACTGCGGGGCACGCCGGCGGACGGAACCCCGACGGGACGCCCGCGCGGGACGCCGCCGCCGCCGCCGCCGGCAGCAGCAGCAGCACCAGGGCCAGGGGGAACAACGGCAGAGGCCGCCAGGGCCGACGGGGGTCGCCAGCCATGGCCGTCGGCTGGGAGGGAGGGGAGGGGAGGCCAAGGGGGCTGCAGGCGCCCCGTCCAGGCCAGCGTTCCAGCAGCAGCACGGAGCCCTGGGCCCGACGGGCGCCTTTTATGCCGGCGGCTCCGGGGCGGCCAAGCCAAACAAGGCGGGGAGAAGGGCCAAGGGCTGGGAGCCGTCGGGGGGAAGAAGCGCGCGCAGAGGGCGGCGGCGGCGGATCCACCCCGTCGACGCGCAAACAGGAGGCGAAAGCGATCCGAAGAGGAAGGGATCGCGTGCCGGCAAGGGCGCACAGGGGCCGAGGGCGCGCCGCCGCCCTGCAGCACCCGGGACAGAGGCAGCTCCCGAGCCCCGCGAACAGCCTGAGAAGGACTTAGGGCACCTGGGCAGGCAGCCTGTGGCGGGGTGACCTCCGAGTCCTCGGGGGCATCGACCCTCTGGGCCCCAGGCCCTGCGCTTTGGCCCATCACGGGCATCCACCTTCGGGTCCACGGCATCGGAGCACCTCGCTTGGCTTTCCGGAGGCGCTGCGTCGTTGAAGTGGGAGAGCGAGCAGGAGGAGGTTTGCCCTGCAGGGAGACTCCGAGCAGGGAAAACTGGGCGCTCCGGACTGCCTGGTGGGCTTCCCAGGGCAGCTGGTTGGTCACTGGAAGGGCAGACTGCTGGACGGGATGGACCATGTTCTTACATTCCACGACCTTAGGGCTAGCCATGGCTGTGACCATCCAGGCAGTAGGAAGTGGTGTGCCTCTGAAGTCCAGCAGCTGGGTGGACCAGAGCAAGCTGGGTGCTTATGTCCTGCCAGATGGGCCTTGGCCCTGGTACAGTGGGACACCCTAAGGTTCATCAGGGCTACGGCGGCCTATTAACCGTTATGGCCATTGGAGGCCAGATGTGGAGGGCTGGGTGCTCATGTCCTGCTGTTGTAAACCTGCCCGGTCCCTTGCACCTCCAGGGGCACTAAAATCTAAGAACTTAATAGGAGCCTTGCTAGATCAGGCCACAACCCATCTAGCCCAGCATCCTGTCTCACACTGGGCATCTCAAGCAGAAGGCGAGGGCGAAACCTTCACTGGCCCTCAACTCCCTGCAAATGGCCTTTGGAAGCATCCTACCTGCCTCTCCAACCTGGCATCTATCCTAGTATCTTGTCCTCCAGGAATTTCTCTCTCAGGGCCTAAGAGGAGCCCTGCTGGACCAGGCCACAGCCCATCTCATCCATAAGAACCTCAGAGGAGCCCTGCTGGATCAGGCCACAGCCCATCTGGTCCATAAGAACCTCAGAGGAGCCCTGCTGGATCAGGCCACAGCCCATCTGGTCCATAAGAACCTCAGAGGAGCCCTGCTGGATCAGGCCACAGCCCATCTGGTCCATAAGAACCTCAGAGGAGCCCTGCTGGATCAGGCCACAGCCCATCTGGTCCATAAGAACCTCAGAGGAGCCCTGCTGGATCAGGCCACAGCCTATCTGGTCCATAAGAACCTCAGAGGAGCCCTGCTGGATCAGGCCACAGCCCATCTGGTCCATAAGAACCTCAGAGGAGCCCTGCTGGATCAGGCCACAGCCCATCTAGTCCATAAGAACCTCAGAGGAGCCCTGCTGGGTCAGGCCACAGCCCATCCCGTCCATAAGAACCTCAGAGGAGCCCTGCTGGATCAGGCCACAGCCCATCTGGTCCATAAGAACCTCAGAGGAGCCCTGCTGGATCGGCCACAGCCTATCTGGTCCATAAGAACCTCAGAGGAGCCCTGCAGGATCAGGCCACAGCCCATCTCATCCATAAGAACCTCAGAGGAGCCCTGCTGGATCGGCCACAGCCCATCTAGTCCATAAGAACCTCAGAGGAGCCCTGCTGGGTCAGGCCACAGCCCATCTAGTCCATAAGAACCTCAGAGGAGCCCTGCTGGGTCAGGCCACAGCCCATCTAGTCCATAAGAACCTCAGAGGAGCCCTGCTGGATCAGGCCACAGCCCATCTAGTCCATAAGAACCTCAGAGGAGCCCTGCTGGATCAGACCACAGCCCATCTAGTCCATAAGAACCTCAGAGGAGCCCTGCTGGGTCAGGCCACAGCCCATCCCGTCCATAGGAACCTCAGAGGAGCCCTGCTGGATCAGGCCACAGCCCATCCAGTCCATAAGAACCTCAGAGAAGCCCTGCTGGATCAGGCCACAGCCCATCCAGTCCATAAGAACCTCAGAGAAGCCCTGCTGGATCAGGCCACAGCCCATCCAGTCCATAAGAACCTCAGAGAAGCCCTGCTGGATCAGGCCACAGCCCATCTAGTCCAGCATCCCATCTCACATTTGCCCAGAAGACAAAGGCAAAACCTTCACCTGCCCTAGGAACATAAGAGGAACCCTGCTGAATCAGACCACAGCCCACCTTCACCTGCTCTTGGCTATGGCCTTTAGAGGTACCCTGCAGGTCTCTCCAACCTGGAGACAGTATCTTGCCTTCTGTGCTTGTAGCCATTGATATATAAGTCTTCCATAAATCTGCCTTTAAGAAGATAAGAGGAGCCCTGCTGGTTTTGAGCACATCACTTGGAGCTACACATGCACAGTATGGTGATCAGGCACTTATGGGTTTTTTATGCCATCAGAATATTCGGATGTGTGTCACATTGGGGAGGTTTCCACTAGCACTAAGGACCCATTAAGGACCCATTAGGCTCAGAGCATGAAGACCTCATTTCCACTGCAGACCCCATTAGAACCCGATTTGTTCACACCTGTACTAGGGAAATCCGGATTAAATGGGCCCTTCAGGATTTATAATCCAGATTTCCTGTCGACCCCATTAGAGGGGTCTACAATCCAGTCTTCAGGCATTAAATCCAGATTAGACGCATCCCACACACACCCAAAACGTGGCATGACGAACGTCTCCCACTTGCCTAGCACCCATTGCTTTGGGTGCCACACTGCGCATGGAGACACATCGGGTACTTCCTTGAATCCGGATCTTCTAACTCTGGATTAGTTGAAGGGCCCATTTCTTAGATCTGGATCATCTTTGATCCAGATGAAGGGAGGTAGATTCGAATGCTAAAAAATCCAATTTGATTTGGATATTTAAGATTCAAATGTCATAAAATCCTATTCGAATCTGAATTATTCGAATCTGTACATTTGAATGATAGCTTCATATTTAAAGATACAAATGTCAACAACATTCATATCTGTTATACGTATCTGTACGAATTCCGTAAAAATCTATATGCATCCCGTATTATCCTGTATGCATTCCATCTTAATCCCGTATTTTAAGCTCAGGATATGTATCATTTTCATGCAGATTCGTATACAACAGATATGAATCCACACATTCGAATTATTCGAAAATCTGTATCTGATATTTGAAAATCTGATTCAAGTTCAAATGTGCAAATTCAGATTTTCGAAAATCCAATTTGATATCAAATGTCAACATTCAATGGATTCAAATCGGATATTTGAATTTTTGAATATCTGCGCACATCCCTAGTCCAGCATCTTGGCTCTGTCTGGGGCCCCACCAATTGTTTCTGGGCATCCCAAGCAGAAGACAAAGGCAAAACCTTCACCTGCTCTCAAATTCCTGCAAATGGCCTTCAGAGGCATCCTGCCTGTCTCCCCAGCCTGGAGGATGGACCTAGGCACCCGTTCTTCTAACCTTTGATACACCTCTCCTCCATGAATGTGTCCAACCCATTATTAAAACTGTCTAGGCTGGTTGCTGTTTCCACCTTTTCTGGCAGCGAATTCCATAGACCAATGACCCTCTGGGTAAAAAAATACCTCCCCTTGTCTGATATAACTCTAGAATGCTCTATCAGGTTCACACTATCCATTTAAAGGATGGATAGAAACTTAAATATTCTTCTTTTTTTGCTGTGCTAAGCTAGAAAGCATGAATTTAGAAATTGTTTATGTGCTGTTTTTATTTTTTAAGAAAACAAACCAACTCATCACTGTTTAAGTTACACCACACAGGGCAGGAAGGAAAACACATGAAAACGTCCACAGCATTTTATTAGAAAAACAAAGTTATTGCCAATGACTTGTACAAATTCAACAATTAGATATCGCAAAGTGAGCTCCAGGAGAAAAAACAAAAACCATGAATAATGCACACTTTCTATTGGAGCGCAATTCACAGCTGAGGATTAGCAGTAGATCTAATCACAGCAAAATGCCCTACGCGGCTCCAAAGAAGAGAAGCTCTTTGCAGTATGATGGATCACTTCTGATCCTTTGAACGCACTGGGCGGAAGCTTGGAAGGAGCAGAATGTTTTGACAGTTTGATTCATTAGGTTAGCGAAACCAAAATGCTTAGATTTGCTCTAATGAGGCTGATTTGGGCCAAAATCCAAACATTTTGGCTTGACTGGGTTTTAAATTAGCCTGCATAACTGATAGTCATAGATCAGAGGCGTCTGAGCAGAGTGAAAACATGTTTACTAAGCAGTTTTATGAAGCCAAACCAAAGCCTCCCCCACCCCCTCTAGCAAATAGCGACTGGCACTTTGGAAGAAGCGGGCAGGTAGAGATTTTTTCCCTTTCTCTGGGGGATTTTTTGCAGCTACGTTAAGGAAATCCAGAAATGGGTCCAGCTGCTGCAAGGGTTGTGGTCACACCTAAAATTTAATCCAGCTTCAGTCCACCTTCATACCGAGAGAATCCATCAGCAAAATGACCAGTAATTTTCTTTCCACATTATCGATCCCAAAGGTGAGTTTTCTGAATTATTTAGCACTGAAAGAAAACAGCTTGTCACTTTGCTGATGTATTCTCTCGCTCTGAAAGTGGACTGAAGCTGGATTCAACCTTAAGGGACCTCAAAAAGAGCCAATTCTTTAAGAAAGCTAAATTGAGCCTCTAGGCTAGCATGAACGATGTGAAAAGCTGCTTCCAGATGTTGGCTTCATAACCCAGTATTTAGAGATATTCTGGAGTAACATACTTCCAGAATTATTGCAAGTTGCCCAGATGTCAGGGCAAGTGCAAACACGTACTTGTATGGACACTTTCTCCTGTGACACCACAGCACTTATATCTGGGTATTTTGGTGCCATTAAATACCCAGAAGTGTGCATTTGCTATCCAGGGTGCACCCGTGGCCACCACTTTCAGCTTGGCTTGACTCTGCACATGTGCAGTAGCCATTTCCAAAATGGCAGGTTGTTGTCTAAACATGGTAAGTCTTGTCGCTTTAGAGGTAAAACCCAGGTTGGGAATCAATTTTCCCTCAATAATGTTATTGTGGGATTCCACTCCAATATCAGCTTCAGCCCACTTTCAGAGTAAGAGAACACATCAGCAAAGCAACAAGCTGTTTTCTTTCAGTGTTAAATAACTCAGAAAATTCCCCTTTGGGATAGATAATGCAGAAAGAAAATTACTGGTCACTTTGGGTATCTTTCCACCAGCCCTTTGGTCCGGCCTGAATCCATCTCGAGGGTCCAACGTCCCGACACTTTGACAGGATTCCCTGTTTCTTCAGATTATATGTCTGAGAATCCGGGGAATGCCTGTACAGATTCTAACAGGGCTCACTGCAGAACCCTGCTAAAATCTGAATATTTATTAATGTGTGAACCCCGCCCATGCCGATCTCCACATCCACTTGCCATTAACCTTCTCCCCACCCCTTTCCTCCATGTGGTGGAGAAGGGTGGAGAAGGCAAGCAGTGGGATGACGAAAGATGGAGGAATGGTGTGTGAGGGGGGCGGGGACTGCTGGAGACAGTGCCCCACTGCAGTCGGGGCGGCTCCAAGGAGCCCTTGGCACTGGTCAAAAAATAAAATAAAATCTGTTTTAAAACCTGAATTTTTTTGACCAGTGGAAACGTAGCCTTTGTTGATGCGTTCTCTGGCTCTGAAGGTGGACTGAAGCTGGATTAAACCTTAGGTGTGACCTCAGCCCCAGTCTGGACCAGGATGATCTTTTCCTCTGCTTACTTCAGCTTGGAGTGGATACTCTTTCAGCACCCCAGAGCCCAATGGAAAATAAATGCATATGTTGCCCTTCAGTTTTCTGACCTTCCGCGGCAACCACATTTTCATCCTAGATAAACTACACTGAAAAGTGGTGGGGGTAGTGAATAAAGCCTGCAGTCCTGCACACATCTACTTGGGGATCATCTTGGTTGAATGTCCTGGAATTTTCTTCCAAGTTAACAAACTCGGAATGCCAGTGATTTTTTTGGAAGAGAAGATCAAACAGCTGATCAGCACTCAGCCACAGAGCTCATCCTGACAGTCTCCCCCCAAAAAGGGAAAATTTACTGAGAATTTTCTGTTTGGACTTTGCTTTTGGTTTCCGAGGAAAAAGCAAAGCGCCTGCTGAAATAAAAACCTCAAAATGTTTCTTAAAAGGGCTTAATCAAGCTGCTGTTGTAAGGCACACTGGGTTTAATAATTCTTCCTTCCCATGATCTTGCATAGGATCGGGCTTGTAAACTTTTCCCTTGGTCCCCGCTGCGTATGTGTGTGTCTAAACTGACACCCATGGGTGCCAACGCATCCACCCCAGATTTCCCTGCCCCTTGTAAGAGGAAGTGAACGAACAGAAAGAGTTGTTTTCTCCTCTTCATATTCATTCCCCCGTCAATCTCACTTTCCTCCTCGGAATTAGCCAAAAATGGGGGCTAGAGAGCAATTTCTAATCCTAAAGCAGGTTCACGTTCCGAGTGTGCTCCGCAGGCATGTCGTGGGACTCTGGGGCTTGGGCAGAAGATAAACCCTAAGCCTACAAGGACTAAAATACTCCAATCAGGACTAAAAAAAAAGTCAAGTGGGAACACACCCTGACTGCCAAAAACAGAGGTGCAGGCTTCACACCCTAACAATGTTATGCTCAAGATTCAGCAATCTGTGGAGTGAGAATAAGCTGGTTTTCAAAGAGGCAGAGGGAGAAGAGATCAAATTGCCAATGTTTGCTGGATTATGGAGAAAGCAAGGGACTTCCAAAAAACAAACAAACAAAAAAGCATCTACTTCTGCTGCATGGACTACATTCAAGCCTTTGACTATGGAGATCACAAGAAATTGTGGCAAGCTGTTAAGGTGATGGGATTATGAGGCCTCCTTACCTGGTTCCTGAGGAACCTGTCTATGGGTCAAGAAGCAACAGTTAGAACCAGAGGTGGAACTGATTGGTTCAAGATTGGGAAAGGAGTATGAACAGTTTGCATATTGTCACCCTATTTATTTGACTTATATTCAAAGTATATCGTGGATGAACTGAAAGCTGGAATCAAGATTGCTGGGAGAAATACCAACCATCACAGATATGCAGAAGATGCCATTCTAATGGCAGAAAGTGAAGAATTAAGGAGCCTCCTTGAAGCTCAACATTGAAAACACTCTTAGATCACGGTATCCAGTCCCATCACCTCTCGGCAAATGGACGAAGAAACAGAAGTGGTTTCAGATGATATTTTTTAGGCTCAAAGATCACTGCAGGTGGTGACTGCAGCCATGAAATGATGGCAAACCTGGAGAGCATTTAAAAAACAGAGACACCACCTTACCAACTATTGTTGTCCAGTAGTCATGTATGGCTGTGAGAGTTGGACCATAAGGAGGACTGAGTGCTGAAGAATCAGTGCTTTGAACAATGGTACTGGTGAAGATTGTTGAGGGTCCCTTGGGCACAAGAAGATCAGATCAATCAGTCCTAAAGGAAATCAACTCTTGACCACTCATTGGAAGGACAAAGATCAAAGCTGAAGCTCAAATACTTTGGCCACATAATGAGAAGACAGGAGTCCTCGGAAAAGGACCGGATGCTGGGAAAGACTGAAGGCAAAAGAAGGTGGGAATGACAGAGGGTTAGATAGATGGATAGATAGTTTCCATGGAAGCAACAACATGGGCTTGGGCAAAATCTGGGAGTCAGTTAAGGACAGAGGGACCCGGAGTGTTGTAGACATAACTATGTGCCTGAACAACAATAACTATCAAAAAGATATGGCCAATTTTGTTGTACTTCTGTTGGGTGTTTGGAAAGAGTAGAGATGGAGTACAGGGGTGTGCTTTTAACAAGATTTGCAAAAGGAACCCTTGCAAAAGGTTATTAATGATGGGTGTGAACCATCCCAGAGTGGAACCATTTTTCAGTTTGTTTAAAGTGCTTCACGAATATTGTCTGGATCTGAACAGCTAAACCTAGGCCAGCTGTGCCCAAGATCCTGCAGGCTAGAACACTTTACCTGACTGAGATTCACAAAACAGTTGACTGAGAAGAACCTAAAAGAAGCCCTGCTGGATGAGGCCACAGTCCATCTAGTCCAGCATCCTGTCTCACATGGTGGCCCACCAATTGCCCATGGGCATCTCAGGCAGAGACAAGGGCAAACCTTCTCCTGATCTTGAATCCCAGCCTTGCTTCTGGGCCTCTCAAGCAGCAGCAGAAGAGTTGGCTTTTCTACCCCACTTTTCTCACCCATTTAAGGGAACTCGGAGTGGCTGACAAAGCTTTTGTTCTTCTCCCCACAACAGAACACCCTGTGAGGTAGGTGGGGTTGTGAGAGCTCAGAAGAGAGCTGTGATGAGCCCAAGGTCACCCAGCTGACTTCATGGGGGAGGGCAGAATCAAACCCGGTATTTCCAGATAAGAGTCCGGCTCCCTAACCACTAGACCAAACTGGCTCACCAAACTTTCACCTGCTCTTGAATCCCAGCAAATGATCTTTGGAGGCTTTCTGACTGTCTCTCCAGCCTGGAGGATGTACCTAGGCATCCATTCTAGTAGCCACTCTAGGGCGTATTCCCACCTGGGATTACTGCACTTTGAAAACTGTTTGAATTTTCTTTGTCATTAAAATTTGGCTTCCCACATTTTCCGTGGAGTGAATAGCTAAAGTTTAAAGTTTTAAAGCCTCCCTCTCTGCTCTTTCCATCGGCAGGCCATTTCACGATGGATATAAAGTTTCATTTCCTGCCCACGCTTTCCTCTCACTTTCTCCTTTTTCAGCTGTCTCCTTACTTGGGGAAAGTTGGCTTGGCTGGCTCCTTCCTGCGTGAACCAACCAAGGTGGGCGAGCAGAAAGTGAGGAGAAAGGCGTGAGAAAGGAGAAAGTGAGGGAAAAGCATGGGTGAGGGAGGCTTAGGGAGGTGATTTTGTGCAACACTGAAACATTGTGGAAGCGATCCCCATGGTCGTGGGAATCGCTAGCCTGAAATTACTGTTACCCAGTGTAAAAATAGCTCTACTAGCAAGAGGCGGCAAGAAGCTGAAATCATAAAGGATGAGGGGAGAAACCCTCACCTTCTCTTCCCTTCCTTCTCCTTCAATCAGACCATGGTGATCATTAATGGGTGGTGCATCAAGTCCCTCCCTGGAGCCTATGTCTGTGAGACATTAGTGCCAGACTCCGGAGCTCTTTTCTCTTCCCCACTCATTTCAGTCCCATCTGTTACATTTCTTTTAGGGGCAAAGGCTTCAAGTGATCATAAACCAGCACCGCACTCCCTGGTCCAACCCGAAACCTCTCCTCACAGGCAGCGAAGCGCAAGCCAGCCAGGAAGAGAGAAGGCAAAATCGTTGCCACTCTCCTCTGCCCTTTTCGTAAGCAAGTGCAGGCGCTGAGCCCGCCTGGGCGGCCTCTGCCACAGCTCCGCCTCCTCCTAGTCCTGGCTAGCCAGCCTGGCCTGCCTGCCTGCCTGCCACCCCTGTACTGGCAGCGCAACAGAATGAGTTGGGCCTGGGCCAAGGCAAGCGAGTGAGCCAGCCAATGGAGCTGGAGTGGCTCTGTCTGCAATTTGGCCACTGTGGCTCCAGAGAGCCTGCAGTAAGCTCAGCGTGGTTGTCGTGCCCATCACCCTGGAGGGGACACGAGTCTGTCACAATGTTGAGGAGGTTTTACAAAGGGTAAGGAGAGGAGCAGGCGGAGGGTGCTTGTGTCACGCTTACTGGAAGGTTTGGCTTTGCTGTGGGGAAACAAACAGCGGCAGCAAAAACACAGGGAAGGAGGAGCTGGAATTCCCCACCTTTGGCCACGTCATTGTGGGATCGAACCCAATCGGGAGAGAGGGATGGGCACCCCAGATAGCAAAGGGCAGGGAGGAAAAGGTGCCCTTTCCTCAGTGTGCTTTCGAAGCATTTTCTGTGGGGACAGCAGAAATCGGGGTTGACTGTGATTTAAAATCAAAGAAGTGGGATCAGCCAAAATGTGCATTCGCAACCAATTCACATTAGTTTAGTTTAAAAAAACCTAAGTGGGAACACATCCTAGTAGTCTAACCTTTTCTTAAAGCTGTTCCATATACTTTTTAAATACAAATTCCATATACTTTTTTTAATGAAAAGGTCTCCTTTGCCTTTCTCTTACAGAAACTGCTTCCATTCGTGCTGACCCAGAATTGCTGCTCAATGTTCCTCCTTCAAATACTTCTTAGGCAAGGCAGAATTTTGGAGACTAATGAGAAACAGTGCAGAAGAGCTTTTATGTCAGCCATTTTAATAGGCGCAAAGGCAGTGGCTGCACCTAGCTTTAAACACAGGTGTCCGCAGGCATGGCTCAGGTGATCGTTCCCTGTGGGGGGGGCGTGTGCATTTCCTCGGCACACTGATGCATGACCCACACAGGGGTTAGAATGTGCTTTTGTGGCCAATGACAAACACCCATGCAGAAGTGCCCAGCGGCAACTCTCTGGTGTGCTTTATGTCAACGTTGTGCAATTTGTTCAACCACAAAATGTTTATAGTTCCCCCTTCCTTTTTAATGTTGTTCCTTGGAACCATGGAAGAAGCGTTCCAACCCTGGAGGTAGTCCTTTAATCTGTCAGCATCTGGAACGCTCCAGATGTTGCTGGTCTGACGCAACCACCAAACCTAAACTCGGTCCTTTCAACATTTGGCCTTATTCTGGAATATATCCCAGAATAGGGACCTGCTATCCATGCGCTAGTGCGGATTATGGCAGGCACCAGCTGAGGCTGGCCATAGGCTCCATTAGCATGTGGCCAGCAGCCCCCTATCTTGAGATACATTCCAGAATAAGGCCAACTGCGGAAAGGGGCCTTGTTTGCTGATAACAGTGGAAGGCATCGAATAGAGATGTCTAAGACCTTTCCCCCTTGTTTCCACCATTTCAAGATGAACATACATCACCCTTCTCAATGACAGTTGTCAAGAATGCTACACATATACCGTATTTTCCGGCGTATAAGACGACTGGGTGTATAAGACGACCCCCAACTTTCCAGTTAAAATATTGAGTCTGGGATATACCCGCCGTATAAGAAGACGACACCCGGAGTATAAGACGACCCCTGACTTTTGAGAAGATTTTCCTGGGTTAAAAAGTAGTTTTATACGCCAGAAAATACAGTACATGTTTTCATATAAACGTGTATTTTGTACTGCACCCAAATATTAATTTTACAGAATGTTAACATAGAAGGTTAGAGCAGGTATGTAGGCACTCTGTACTTGATTCCTACAGCCTTACTATTATTAATATACAATTGTAGAACACATCAGTGAAGTAAAAGAAAGATTTTTCCTGAAAAACCAAAGCTCGAGAATAAGAATTCGGATCTTTTACCAAATCATATGAGAGTCATAAACTGACAAAGCAGTTATCCTAGCCAAAGATTAGGAAAATGAGAGATATTTAGAGAAACTCTGCTGCTTCCTTCCTTGGTAGCTTTTTGAATTTATGCCTGGAGTCATGCGACAAAGACACAGAGAAAATAAAAACAAGGAGATCTGAGGAAGACTAAAGACTTCCATCATGAGGAGTGCTAAAGGTTTTCCTAAGCCCAGAAATATCTTATCAGTGATATCCTGAAAACAAATATGACTGTTCATGAGTACTGACTATCATACTGTGCATTTATGTTGAAATATTTAATTTCAATTCTGTTTGTGACCCTTGGGCTTCACTTGCATTTTCTCTCACCCAGTGATCACATTGAAGATTTATAGTAAGTTCAGCTCTTGGTGGTGACATACATACCGTATTTTCCGGCGTATAAGACAACAACCCCCAACTTTCCAGTTAAAATATAGAGTTTGGGATATACTTGCTGCATAAGAAGACAACACCTGGCATATAAGACGACCCCCAACTTTTGAGAAGATTTTCCTGAGTTAAAAAGTAGTCTTATATGCCAGAAAATACAGTAGTCCTGGGTCAGCTGATGGAAAATCCAAAATATCACTATTACAGGAAATCCAGCAACGGTGTCGGCTTTCCTGTAACAGCAATTGCTTATCACTGTCTGCTGTCTCCTTGCATTCCTGTTCCTGTTCAAGATACCAGGATGTTAAAAAAAGACACAAGGGAAGTGTCGGGATGCTCTGCTAAAATCAGGGTCTTGGGAGGGAAACAATAGTGCGAAGGAGGAAAGTGACCATGATTTCATCCTTCCATCGGGCAGGGGTGGCGAGAGGCTGTTGCAGAATCTAAAGAAGATCCTGCAATTGTTCCACTTGCCATCTGGAGGCACTGCTGGCATACTGTAGGGCTGTGTTCACACCTAACTTTTAATCCAATTCCAGTCTGCTTCCAGAACCAAAGCACACATCAGAAAAATGAGTAATTTTCTTTCCACTTTATCTGATCCAAAGGTGGATTTTTTTTGCGTTAGATAATGCTGAAAGAAAGCAGTTTCACCCTTTGCTGTTCTGTTCTATCACCCGGAAAGTGGACTGAAGCTGGATTATAACTTCTGAAAACAGCCTAGCTGCAGAATTGTTTAGGGTTTTGGTATATGTAGCTTGCATAGTCACATATTAGCATGAGAAAGTGAAACTTCCCCACACTTTGCCTTTTTTTTCCAGATGCGCATAAGAACATAAGAGAGGCCCTGCTGGATCAGGCCACAGCCCATCTAGTCCAGCATCCGGTCGCACACAGTGGCCCACCAAATGCTCATGGGCATCTCAAGCAGAGACAAGGACAAACCTTCTCCTGCTCTTGAATCCCAGCAAATGGCATTAGAAGCGTCCTGCTTCCGCCCCCCACCCCCAGCCTGAAACATGTACCTACGTGCTCCTTCTAGTAGCCATTGATACATCTGTCATCCATAAATTTGTCTAACCCTGCCTTGAAGCCATCTAGACTGGTAGCTGTCACCACCTCTTCCAGCAGCATATTCCATAAACTGATGACCTTTTGGGTGAAGAAATACTTCCCCTTGTCGGATCCGACTCTGATGAATACCTACCCTACATTTCTCTTCTGCTCCTTCCTCATTTCTCTAGATTGGACTGGCCACCAATCTGTTTGACTCCTGCAGGAAATATTGACCACATGCTTTCCCTCCCCCCCTCCCCCATTGCAATTGCCATGAGAAAAAGCAGTTGTCTCTCTTCTTCTTAAGTGATCAGCAAATTTATTCTGGTCAGGGTGACAAAGTGCACAAAAGCTTACGCCATAATTGATTTGTTAGTCTTTAAAACACTGCATGGGCCCATCTACACCTAAGTTTGATCCATCTCCAGTCCACCTTCAGAATGAGAGGACCCATCAGCCATTTTTCTTCCACAGTATCTAACCCAGAGGTAGATCTTCTGAGATGGATGACACTGAAAGAAAACTGCTGGCCATTTTGCTGGTGCACTAAGGGTGAATTCCCATTACAAGTTTAAAACGGTTTCGAATCAGTTTCGATCCTCGCAGTCCCCACGTCAGATTGGCTTAACTCACTTTCTGGGTGATAAATCGCCCCAAAGCGTTGTAAATGTTAACACTCATTTCAACAGGTCGCGCTCTGGTTGGTGCATCTGAAACGTTTTATATTTCTTACTGTGGGAACCATATCGTTGTAGTGGGATGAGAATGCATGTTTAGGGTTTCCCTCCCCCGATAGTTTGCTTCCAAAGATAGTAGCAATCCACCCACTTCACACCTGCAGGTTCTGGGAGATGTGTGAATGTTTAAGGCTGTGGCTGTGGACCAGCGAAGGGGGCTTGAGTTGCCGCTGCTGCTGTGTGCCCTGGGCAATGGGGAGAGGAGGGGAAAGAATCGCTGGTTGCCCGGTGCCATTTTTCCTCCATCCAGGCAAGCGGCAGCCACCCAGCCACGCTCCCTGAAATGGTCCCTTATGGGTGGCACATTCACGCCAGGAGGAAGAGGGCAGGGTAGCCCTAAAAAGCAGCTTTTAGAAAGTAGCCACTTGAGTCCCCCCTTGAGTCACGTACGCCATGTACCATCCTCAGAATCCGGATCGAACACAATTAAGTTGAAAGTAATGGGATCAGGCAAATTCACGTTTGCATCCGGGTCTATTATTTTGGTTTAGGGGAACTGGATTAAGCTTGTAATGGGCATGCGGCCTAAGTGGACTAAAAATGGGTTAAAACTTGGGTGTAGATGGGCCTCAGGGCTCTCACAGCTGAGGCCTTACTGCCCTCTCAAAAGCTTCCACAATCTCCTGCTCCACTTCCCACATCCATTAGGGCACATTGCAACATGATGCAGACTGAGGGCACTCCTTTTGTGCCCCTCCAGCATTCCATGCCAACCATAGTGGAAGGGCAGTGCTCACAGCTGGAAGGCCCATGGCTGGCACAGCATGCTGGGAACTGTATTTCAGGAATACTTGGCGCGGCACAAGCTGAGCACTCCTGATCTAGACAGGAGTGATCCAGAACACACAGTGGCTTCCCCCACTTCAGTCCATGAGAAAACCTGCACAACAGGACAGATGTTTTTGCTAAGGTAAGAAGGCTGGAAAAAGGCCCAAAGTTCTATTCAAACTAAAATGGGCAAAAGCAGGTGGCATCTTCAGGTGACTCTGAAGCCCAGGGTGCTGGCGCTGGGGAAATATTTCACTCCCTGGCTTTTTCAGTGCCTCAGCTGCCAAGCTTGCAAACCAAGAGACCCCATTTTCACTCTTCACGTGGTGAAGATCCTAACACGCCATTGCTTCTCTCAGAGCCTGGGAGTCCCGCGCAGGTGCAAGCTAGCTATGGGCTCCCTTGGCATGTCCTGGCTGAGGAGCAAGGGGGGACCTTCAGCGACGGCAAGCGGCCCATCTCCCCTGTAGTCACACATCAGAGGTCCGGATGCTCTCGTCGTCCAGGTCAAAGGGCAAGGAGGCCTCCCGGAACATCTGGGGTTCTGAGTGGTGCCGGAGGCGTCCCGCTGGTCCGGCTCTCCCACCTGGCTGGGGAAATATGGGAACAAACGAGGAGTCTTTCAGCTGGTGGGACTTCTCCTCTGCAGATGGCTCGTGCTTTCCTCCTTCAGATTGGGGCACTGGCATCCATGGCAGCCAGCCCGAGGTGGATGAGCCTTTGCCGGCAGCTCTAGGCTCCATCCCGAGCTGCTTCAGCCGAGCGAGGGAAGGCGCACTGGAACCGGGCATGGAGGGGCCGCCCCGTTTGGTCATTGACACAGATCTCACCAAGGGCATTTCCTATAGCAGGGGAGAGGATGAGGAGAAACATATTTCAGCACAGGTAGAACACCAGACAAGGAGAAAGCTGGGGAGAACAATACTTGAAACCCTTTCTGAAACAGGGCGTTAATCTAGATCAGAAGGCCTCTGATCTGGACCCAGGGCTTCTGCATCCGCATATTAATCTAGAACACAACAGTTCCCCCCTCCCCTTCCGGGTTAGGCCGGATCTGTCTGCACAGGAAGGAGCTAGATCTGATGAAAGTCTGTGATATCATGCAAGTTGCAGAAAATGTGGATAGAGAAAAAATATTTTCTCTCTCATGCAACACTAGAACTAGGAGACACGCAATCAAACTGATGTGCAGGAAAGTTAAGACAGAAAAGGGACGTAATTTTAGTGAGTCATTGGTGTGTGGAATGTTTTATTAGAAGAGATGAAGATAGCAATGAGCCTGGATAGCTTTAAGAAAGGGTTAGACAAATTCACCGAGGACAGGTTTATCAACAGCTACTAGAATGGATGCCTAGGTGTGGCCACCAGGGTGGAGAGCCAGGCAGGAGGCCTCTCAAGGCCATTTGCAGGAAGTCGAGAGCAGGTGAAGGTTTTGCCTTCATCTTCTGCCTGAGACGCCCAGAAGCAATTGGTGGACCACTGTGTGAGACAGGATGTGGCCCGATCCAGCAGGGCTCCTCTTCATGTTCTTATGTTTTCATGTTCTTACGTTCTTAACTATTGGGTTAGGATTCTGCCTTAGATTGGGGGTGCGTTTCCATTTGGTCTGGCTCAAGGGCCCCACGTCCTGACACTTGGACGGGATTCCCTGTTTCTGTGGACTGAACGTCCGAAAATCCCGGGAATCCCTGTTTGGATTTTAACAGGACTCACTGCTGAATCCTGTTAAAATCTGAATATTTATTAATGGGAACAATGCCACACCGATCTTCTCCGCCACTACCTGCCATTTACCTTCCTCCTACCCCATTCTGTCACCATCTCCCACCATTCTGCCCCACCCCATTCCTCCATCTTTCCTCGTCTCCTGGTATTTGCCTTCCCCCCAGCCCCATTCCTCCATCTTTCCTCGTTTCCCAGTGTTTGCCTTCCCCCCACCCTCTTCCTCTGTCTGTTGGAGAAGGGCGGGGAAGGCAAGCAGTGAGATGACGTCGAAAAAGACAGAAGAATGGGGTAGGGAGGGAAACGGCACCCCAATGCAGTTGGGATGGCTGCGAGGAGCCCTCGGCACCGGTCAAAAAAACCACCAGTCAAAACGTAGCCTGGGACAAGTTTCCAGCTTGCACCGGCAAGAACAGGAGTCATCACCAAGCGGGAAAATACGGTTAACAAATACACTGGAATAAAAGATGGATTTATATGCATAAAAGTCTGGCTTAAAAAAACTGGACTACAGTGGACGGATGTGGGCAATAAAGTTGGCTTACATTCTGGGCCCCTTAAGCTCAATTTCTAGGCGCCTCAAAATAAGTTTAATGTTTCAAGGGGAGGTTATGTATGCCCTCAGCATTAGACCCTGCCTGTTCTGCAGTTGTAGAGATGTGCAGACAGCTTGATCGATCCTTTCCCATCATTCTTATTATTTCCACCATCTTCTCGGCTCTCTGTTGGAGAAATGCAGGGACTGGAAACAAGGCATCCTTGAGGAACAAGCTGTTTCCCACATGTTTACCCAAGGCATTAAAATAGATGATGTCTGCTTAAAAAAACAACACATGAAGTTAATTGATGCTGGACGGAACGCAGAAAGGATATGACTGACCCGTGGGCAGCTCTTTCGCGCCTCCACAGCCTCCGTGATCTCTCTGATCCAGCTGTGCATGTCCTCAGGACTATAGGCCTTATAAAAAGAGAAAAAAAGACACAACTAAGTGAAGGGAGGACAGAAGGGGGAGAGGAAAGAAGGAAGAGGAAAGGAGAGGAAAGGAAAGGGGGAAGAAGAGAGGGTCAGTTCAATCAAAAGGTCAAACATTTTTTTTTATTTTGAAACTACCCATATCTGCAATCAAAAATATTTAATTTTTTAAAAAAATAATCAACAGATAGTATTTTTTTTTCAGAGGAACCTGGGAAAGTTATTCTTTTTTACCCCTGCCCTTCCAGAAGTACAAGATGCTACTGAATTATAGCATCTGTTGCTAACAATATTTATTTGAACACTAAAAAACTCTTTCAACTACTCAGATTACTCCTGTTCATTTTATTTTATTTTATTTTTAAAAAGGAATGCTTCACGAATTTGCATGTCATCCTTGTGCCAGGGCCAAGCTAATTTTCTCTGTATCGTTCCAATGTTAGTCTATGTGCCGCCGAAGAAAGCGCTACTCTTGTTCATTGTTTAGCTACAAAGGACTCACTGCTTACAAAAATGTCGTCGCGCTTACAAAACGGTTTCCTGCCAATGGTTCAAATAAAATATACACATCATTCTTAGCTCTGGGGGTCTGTCCCTGATGTCGACCCCAACGTGCATGCGCCAACGCAATTACCGGGGCCACATCACATGCTGCATCAGCGCACTTGCACGGGATGTAAGGTGACCATCCGGCATGTCTTCTGAACTGCAGGACATGCAAATGGTCATCGCAGAGCCTTACTGGCTCCATCTGTGGCGCCAGGTAGATGCACGAGGCAGCACTTAATTGTGTGCCACATATAATCACCTTGTGGCGCCTCCGACACGGAAGGAGATGTTTCTGGTTTGGAAAAAGCTCCTTTACGTGTGAATGCTCCATCACAGAAGATGCACTGCTTGGCGACTAGCGGGCCAAATGCGGAAAGGTCCCAAGTCAGGCCTTTGATCAGTCTGGTCTAGTGGTTAGGGAGCCAGACTCTTATCTGGGAGTACCGGGTCAGATTGCGCTCTCCTCCACAAAGCTAGCTGGGTGACCTTGGGCTAGTCACAGCTCTCTTCTGAGCTCTCACAGCCCAACCTATCTCACAGGGTGTCTGTTGTGGGGAGAAGAACAGAAGCTTTGTCAGCTGCTTTGGATCCCCTTAAGTGGGTGAGAAAAGCGGGGTAGAAAAGTCAACTCTTCTTCTTCTTCTTCTTCTCCTTTTCCTTCTCCTTCTGTCCTCTACCGTCTCCCAGACTTTGCCCATCTTTGTGTCTGTTGCCTCCATAATACAATCTATCCATCCCATCCTCTTTGCCCCTTGTCCTTTTCTCCTCTTGCCTTCAATAACCTCCTTCTAGGATACACGAAATCCAGCTGTTTCCCTGCAAACCTTCGCCAGGGGGCAGCAGCGAATGTTTAAAGATTTTTCAAATAAAGGAGAACGTGTACCCTGAAAGCAATACATTTCTAGGGCCTTTTGGGCAATGCACACCATTTCTTCACAAGCGAGGGAACAACTTGCTGCCCTCTGCAACTGCTTCAGAGACTCTCGTCCTGATGGGTTATTACCAAAAGCAGCAGACATCGAACATCAAACAGCAAGGATGTTTTCTATCCTAAAGGAGCTATAGCAACAGTGACTTTGAACCCAAATGTCCCCAGAAGTTTGTTTTTTTGTTCATAACAGGATTTCTACACCGCCCTCCTCTACAGTTTCAGGATGGTCTTACAAGATAAAGCAGTAGGAAAACAAAAGCAAATTACAAAAAGAGAAATAATCTACATACTGACGTGATTATAAGAAAAGAATCACTGAAAATAAAACAAACCAATGCAGAATTCTCTAATCCCCTATTGCCTGAGAGAAGAGCTGCAATTGCCACAGGCAGTTGAAAGAGCCCACAGTGGACAATTGGGGGAGTCTCCCCAGAAAGAGTGTTCTATAAAAGCGGGGCCATTACAAAGAAAGCCTTGTTCCTTGTTAGTCTATAATACTCTTCAATGGATGGTATAGCCAGAAAGGACTCCCCTGAACTCTTTTAAAATGATGGGCAGTTTTGTATGGAAGGAGACTCCTGCAGATATTTGGGGCCTGAATTGCATGTTGTTAAACTACAACTCCCATTATCCCCAGGTACATTCGTCAGTGCTGGCTAGGCATGCGGGAAGTTATAATCCAACAGCCTATGGAGTCACCCAGCTTGAGAGGAACTGCAGATGGTGTATTCACTATGATCTAAGGGTGTGATCAGGCGGCACCCCTTGTGGAGGACTCATGGTGCAAGCTGCAAACTGTGAGAACATTTCCCAGGGATTTTGCAGACTTGATGGACAGGAGGGAGGAGCCGTGTCAAAAAAATGCAAAATCGTGCCAATCAGAGCAGCTGGTCCTCTCTTTATTTAAGCCAGCGGTCCAGGGCTCTGAGGCCCGGTTCCCATTACAAGCTTAAAACGGTTTTCCTAAACGGAAATAATAGAACCGGATGCTAACACGAATTTGCCTGATCCCATTACTTTCAACTTAATCGCGTTTGATTTGGATTCTGAGGATCGTACGTGGCGTACGTGACTCAAGGGGAGGACTCAAGTGGCTACTTTCTAAAAGCTGCTTTTCGGGGTTGCCCTGCCCTCTTCCTCCTGGCGTGAACACGCCACCCATAAGGGACCCCTTCACGGAGCCTAGCTGGGTGGCTGGGTGGCTGCCGCTTGCCTGGATGGAGGAAAAACGGCACCAGGCAGCCAGCGATTCTTTCCCCGCCTCTCCCCATTGCCCAGGGCACACAGCAGCAGCGGCAACTCAAGGCCCCTTCGCCTTAAACATTCACACATCTCCCAGAACCTGCAGCTGCTTTCCTTTCTTTTCCCTTTCTAAAGGTCAGAACTTTTAGAATTGCGCAGAATTGCAACATTGTTATCAGGTGTGAAGTGGGTAGATTGCTACAGTGTAAGGGCTGCTTAGGGGATGGATTTTTACAAATCACTATCTTTGGAAGCAAGCTATTGGGGGAGGGAAACCCTAAACATGCATTCTCATCCCACTAAAACGGTACCGTTCCCACAGCAAGAAATGTAAAAGGTTTCAAGCGCACGAACCGGAGTGAGACCTGTTGAAATGAGTGTTAACATTTACAACGCTTTGGGGTGATTTAACACGTGGAAAGCGTGTTAAGCCAATCTGACGTGGGGACTGTGAGGATCGAAACTGTTGCGAAACCGTTTTAAGCTTGTAATGGGAACTCCCCCTGAGTGTCTCTTGCCTGGCAGATTTTGCAGGAGGAAGATTGTGGGAGAGTTAGCTGAACTCTCTGGGCTTCTAAGCCTCATGTCCTCAGTTTAGGAGGCAGAGGATAGAGGGGAGGTCTCACCTTTTTAGAGGAAGATCTCAAGGTGTACCTGGGAAAATACAGGAACACTGCAACAGCTGCTTGGCTCTGGTTTGAGCAAGTGAGACTCCTGGTCAGCAGTTAGATTTTACTGCTGGGGGTTTATTCTTTAGTTTTGGGAAGGACTTTCACACTGAACACCTGAAAGGTTCCTTCAGGTTAAAGGGAGCCGGAAGCTCTAGTTATTTAATTTACTTTTAGCTGTTTTGCTTTGGAGAGCTAAACTTTATTCCTTTTGCAGTAACTTGTTTCTTTTGACTTTGCAAGGACAACTGAGCAGACCTAATCTTTGCTTCTACTTATTTTCTTGCTTGTATATAATAAACAGTGTTGGATTACACGGACATTTATAGTGCTGCTTCAAGATGGAGGCTAGGCAGTAAACCTTTGAAGTGCAATGCCTGGGCAAGGGCGGGAGGATAATCCAGTTGACATACTGACACCAGCCCATTGGTGCTCGACGGCCGCTTCCTTGACTGTTACTCTGCTAACAGGAATCCAAGAGCGGTGTGGCGAGGTGGGGTGGAGTCACCATACCTCTAATCACGTATCTGAAAATGCCTTCAGTTGGAACACCTTGGTTGTTTCTTGCACATGGGAAGTTCCTCCTGTTTTCCTGGAGACCAGGCACCTACATCATAGGGTTTTCAGCACTTGGTTAAAACCTTCCTCTTCACCCACCCCTTTGGTGTTTAGCTTCCCCTGAGTGCTCTTGCACCATGGAGGAAGGGAGGGTGGGTGCGTGGGTTACATTTTAAACATGTTTTAGAAATACTATATCTTTTTTGTTATTGAGGCCTTCAGGTGGCAGACAGACAAACAAATATAAGCCAACCACACTGTTCTGTGAGCCATAAACCAAACACACCCAACCGTATTTCCCTGGCAGGTGCACAAAATGGAGATAAAACACATTCTCTCCCTCTGCACCTTAAGTCTTTTCATTGGGTTATTCTGCCTTTTTGAAATATGACACTTGCCCAGATGGGGTGCCTCAACCGTTCCCCAAAGGGCCAGAGGAGTTCCCCCTCAAAGCAAAGTCCTGTGCACCACCCACCCACAAAGACCCCTCCTAACGTTGATGGCAGTACAGAAAATAGCAGTGTGCTCACAGTAATGATGGGGCTGTGAAGAAACCAAGACAAAACAACCCCCCCCCCCCCAGCTCTTAGAGCGACTTTTTAATCATCTGCCACAGGGGAATACTGGTTTTCTCAGCTGAATGGTGCATGTGTTGTGCAAGGGTGTGAACTGAGCACCCCTAGTTTGGCCACACTCACAACAGACAACAAAGGGGAGCCATCTTTGCCATAACAGAAGGGATGTGGCATGTATATTACATCTCCCACACTGGTTCCCTCTCTTCCCAGCCTGAAGTTTTGCAGCGCATCTCACATTGGCTCTAACTCAGGGACTACTGTAATGGCACCCAACATGGGGCCATGCTTGAAGATGGTTTGGAAGGCTCAGGCTGGCCGGAGTTAACCAGATAACCAGAATGGCTGGCCGGATGGCAATCATGCCAGTCTTAAAAGAGCCCCCCTAGTTGCCAGTTGCCTTTCAAACTAAATTCAAGGTGTTAGTATTAAGCTACAAGGCCCTAAAAGGCTTGAGCTCCAGGTATCTAAAGGAACACCTTCTTCCATACCAACTTGCCTATGGCTTAAGTTCTCCAGGGGAGATCCTCCTTGCTGTACCATCTGGTTATACAACTACCTTCAATAGCTAAAGGGGACCTGAGACAGGGCCTTCTTAGTGGCAGCCCACAGACTATGGATTAGTCTCCCCTCTGAGGTGTGCCAGGGAACTTCACCTTGATGTTCAGAAAATTAGTGAAGTCCCACCTATTTCTCCTGATACACCTATCCTACATGAATTAAGAGAAGTCCTTCTGGACCAGGCCACAGCCCATCCAGTCTAGCATCCTGTCTCACACTGTGGTCCAGCGACTGCTTCTGGGCACCTCAAGCAGCAGAAAGGCAAAACCTTCACTTGCTCTCGAATCCTTGCAAGTTGCCTTAAGAGGCATTGCAAGAACATAAGAGGAGCTCTGCTGGATCAGGCCACAGTCCATCTTGTCTAGCATCTTATCTTGCACAGCAGCCCACCAAATGCTTATGGGCATCTCTAGCAGCAGACACAGGGCGCCCATCTTCACGGCATAGTTATCTCGAATTCAAAACGTTTTGAGTTCGTGCAGTTCAGACGGCACTTCGGATTAACACGGTATTTCCGTGTTAAAGGACGTTATCCCGATTAGAAATAAATCCTGATCTCAACAGGTCTCACTCCGGATCGTGCGTCGATACGTGTTTCCTTTTTAACTGTGTGGACAGTATTGTTCCGGGATGAGATTCTGTGTTAAGGCTGTCCCGCCCCCCCAATCGCACTGTAACCAATGGCTGAACGTATTAGAAGCACATCATGTTTAGGGTTTCCTTCATTGAAAAAATCCACCCTCAAACACCCACTATAAACCTCCAGTCCTTAAAGATACACTGTATCGCTGTAAGCACTTCACACCTTAAAAACAATGTTGCAGTTTTGCGCAATTTCAGGCCTTTGAAGGTTCGGAACAGTCGCTTTCAGCCCCCTTAAGGGTGAGAAGGCTTGTCAGCCACTTAGTCCCCTGAAGGGTGAGAACAGAATGTCAACCGCTTTGAGCCCCCTCTAGGCTACTTTGCCTCTGCCTGTGGTCACACCTAAGGTTTAATCCAGTTTCAGTTCACTTTCAGAGTGAGAGAATACACCAGCAAACTGACAAGCTGGTTTTCTTTCAGGGTTAATAACTCAGAAAATCCACCTTTAGACTAGATAATGTGGAAAGAAAACTACTGGTCACTTTGCTGATCTGTTCTCTCACTCTGAAGGTGGAGTGAAGCTAGATTAAACCTTAGGTGTGACCACAAGCCAAGGTTTTAATCCAGCTTTGGTCCCTGTGAGGTGGGGGGGCGGAGTTCCCTCCCGGCCACGGGGGGAAGAGCAAGCGAGGAGCCCCCTTCGCCCTCTTGTCCACCCCTTGGCTCTCCTCCTCTGCGGGGCAAAGTGGCGGCAAAGCGGGGGGGAAAGCGGCGGCGGAGCCCCAGGGAGAAGCCGATAGCGCCGCAGCGCCGCAGCGCCTGGATGAATGAATGGATGGATGGATGGATGGATGGATGGATGGATGGATGGATGGATGGATGGATGGATGGATGGATGGATGCCACCGCTGCCGCCTCCGCCGCCGGCTGCTCTTCCCTCGGCGCGAGGCTGGAAGAGGAGGAGAGCTGAGGGGCGGGCAAGAGGGCAGGCGGGCTCAGTGTGCCCACCTGGATGGATGGATGGATGGATGGCGCGGCGGGCGCGGAGCCGCCGGGGGGGAGGCAGGGGTGGCCCGGGCTGCGAGCGCGCTCTGGCAGGCCGGGCAAAAGGCGCCGAGAACGCGGCAGCGGCGGCGGAGCGGCTCTGCCACTGGGCAACGAGGAGCCCCAGGGCGCAGCCGCCCGCGCCGCAGCGCCAGGATGGATGGATGGATGGGTGGATGGATGGATGGATGCTGCTGCTGCTGCTGCTGCTGCTGCTGGGAAGGGGGAGGGTGGATTGGGCAGGGAATTCCCGGCGGAGCATGACGCAAAGAGAAGGGAGGGTGGGATCCTGGCAGGGAAAACCAATCACAGGAGAGAGTGTGGGCAATGGGCAGGAGGACAATGCTGCCATGTGGACTCTGAGTATTGATCCCGCGTTAAGGCTGCCATCGGAACCGGATCAACTTGCAAGTCGTCTGGACAGCTTTGTTACGTTTCTTTTATTTCGAATTCTTTAAACTGAAATAACACATGCCATGAAGACGCGCCCAGGCAAAACCTTCACCTGCTCTCCCTACATATGGCCTTTAGAGGCATCCTGCCTGTCTCTCCAACTGGGAGACAGTACCTAGGCTTCCCTTCTAGTAGCCATCAATCCACCTGTCTCCCAAGCCGCTCTCCTCTTTGACTTGTCTTCATTTCAGAGGAGATAGCCCAGGAGACTTTTCTGGTAGACTAGGCTCACATTCCTTCAGATGCTTTTACCAGTTCCACGTCCAGCCCCAGCAGAGGGAATGTGAACAGAGACATCCTCTTTAAAGATACCCAGAGCATCTCAGCCACACAGTGTGGCCATTCCCACCGCTGGCACCACCCCTTTTGCACCTGTGTAAACAACCCTCATTATAAATATTATGAAATGGAGAAGTGAAATTAAACGCCCAAGCGGTCTCCCACGTGTACGAAGGTGTCCCCGGAGGCCGAAGCGATGTGTGAACAAAGTCTCAACTCATTCACCATTTTTGCTTGAAAGGTTGTCAGCAAAGCATCCTGTTTGGCAGGGCAAATGCAGCATTAACTGTCAAGAGCTAAATTTACTACCCAGAAAAACAAACTAAAAAACAGCCGCAGCCCTCTCTGCTCATTGCAGGCAAACCAGCCCGTTCCAGATCTCATACAAATGACAGTTTCCCCACCCTAGTAAATAGGGACCAGCTGAGAATCCTCTTTCCTGCTGGATTTCCTGCTCCTTTATATCTCAAGCCTACATGAGATCATCAATTCCACGACTAATGACACTGGAGGAACGTACAGAACTAAGCCTCCATTTTCTAGGCAACTGTTCTACCACTGAGCTATAGCCACTAGGGATGCTCACAAATGGTTTTTCATGTTCAATCTGTATTGAATTGAATGCAAAAAATAGAAAAAAATCCTATTTGTTCAGATAGATCTCCTTTGAATGTGGCCAGTTCAAATTTGATATGAATGTTCAATACAATTCTGATTAGAATCTCTGCTATGAATCGCCTACAAATCGCCTACATATCTGTTCTGAATGGCTGCTTCCACACTTAGCGTGGTAAATCCGGATCTACCTCTTCCGGATTTAGTAAATCCAGTTTCCGGTTGATCCGGATTTACTAAATCCAGATGCAGGGTAGATCCAGATTTAAACCCCCCGTTTTTCCGCACACGTGGCGGAAGGACGGCTTAGATCCGGATTTGAGGTTCGTGCCTTGCGGACGCACAGCACCCGCCTCACATCCGTGCTCCGGGGCCCTCCCCCGCCCCGCCATGATTGGCTCTGCCAGAGCTGAGCATGGCGAGGGTGAGCCAGGGGACTCCGCTCTCGCGGCTCGCTCTCGCCCCAGAAGTGGCAGATTGCCGCTTCTGGAGCCAGGGGGAGCTTCTCCAAACCCCTCCCTAGCCCACCAGGGGGAGAACGCGAGTGAGCCCCTTCTTACCTCTTTGTAGTTGCCCCGATTCTGGCCGCAGGAGGCTGCACGCCTGCGTGCTGCGCGCCTCCTGACTGGCCAGGGCAGCTTCTGGCAGTGCCGGCCATCAGGAGGCTCTCTGCGCAGGCGAGGGCGAGATGCGAAGTAGGAGTCCCCTGGCTTGCCATGCTCGGCTCCGGTGGAGCCGACCATGGCAGGCCAGGGGAGGGCCCCAGGTAGGCACGGTTTCACTGTATGGACGCATCCTAAACAGATTCGTTTTCACAGTGAAACACCCATTAAGACTACCTTGAATGTGGTCTTTAGACCCCATTAAGCACACATTAGAGACAGATAGGGGTGTGCAGAAGCGGCCGCCCCATCTGTCTCTAATGGGTACCACTGTGTGGACATGGTCTACCCATTCCGTTCTTAACGGGTGCCCTGTGCAGACGCGGTTTCCCACATGTGTGCTTAATGGGTGTTGCTGTGCGGACGCAGCTTTCCACATGTGTCCTTAATGGGTGTTTAAGAGCATGTGTGGAAGCATCCAATGGGTCAAATTTGCTCTCAATCCACCCTGTGCATACTCTGGATCCATTGCACATCAATCTTCAAACGTCCCAACACTCAATTCGAATACGAATGTCTGAATTCAGACAAATTTGTATGAATTTCGAATGTGACGAATATCCCAATTTATCCATATTCTTCTCATTTCTCCTTCACTAACATGGGCCATTTCCACACTCATCTGCCAGGATGGGGGATAAGACTCTTCACAAAGCAAAGGGGATATTTCCCAGAACCCTCTGCAATGGGCACATTTCAAGGCCAGACAATTCTAAGGTGCCCTTCACAAACAGCACAGCTCCTCAAAGAGCAGGTATTTATTATTATTATTATTATTATTATTATTATTATTATTATTATTATTATTATTATTATTATTATCTAAAGCACTGTTCAAGTACTTAGCTGGTGCTCTGTTACATATTTTACCTGGACGTAGAAAGTCCTATAGCTTGTTGTGATTTCAAAGAGATTATCCCGCATTAGAAGGTCACTAGAAAACAGAAGAGTGGATATTAACACAAAAACCATAACTTTCTTCTCCATATTAGGGACAAAAGAGGAACACTTTGGCCAACATTTTAAATAGATAATGCATTGCAAAAAAGTGCATATACTGAAAAATTTGTAGATTCTGCAATTTAGATCTGGCTGATTAATTATATTTTTATACCTGCTCCATAATCAGAGTCCTCTGGCCAGCCCATGAATAGAAAATAAAAACAGAAATCTTAAATATAAGACAGAATTCAATTAGAAGTGATATATTACAGCATTGTTAAAAACCAACTACTCGAACTATTTATTATTTAAAAAGCTTGGATCAATCTAAAGGTCTTTACTAGGCACATTGACCAGAACAGATTATTACATCCAGTTTTATAGGAATAAAGATTACAGTATGAGTCAGAAGCAACTGTATTTCAAAGATTTAACACTAGTACAGAAAAACCTGATATAAAACCGAAATTCCCAAAAAATTATATTCAAGATTTTGTTTGGCCAAATGTATAACAACGCCTGCCCATTCTGACAAAAGGAAGGAGAGAAAAGACTTCAATCTTGCATTTAGTGATTTTATTCTCTGGAAATTGAATTAAAGAAGTTCAAGCTATCTTTGAACTTCTAGGGATGTGCAGGAAAAAAATCAGATTTGCTTCACTATGGAAATTTGTTTCACTATGAAGATTCAGTTCATCAATATTGAAAAACTGGATTTTTGCATTCATATTTGAACATTTTTGCAAAGTTTTTGCAACTTTTTCCACATTAAAAAGGTCTTTTTTGTCACCCAAAACATAGTGAAATACAAATAAGTGATCAAAACGGGATTTTCACAAGCAAGAGCTTTGATTTGAGGTAAATGTCTGCGAATTTGAAAAATTCAATGAAATTTGTGAATTCAAATGTCATTTTGCACATCCTTACTTAATAGCACAGTCCCTGTGCTTTCCTCAACAATGCCTTCTACGTTCTGGAAAGACGTGGGTGCATGGAAGGAGCTTGCCTGCACCTGGCCATATTCTAGAATATATCTCAGCATAGGGATCTATTGTTTGCATGCTAATGCAGATTCTAGCAGGCCTCACTTGGGGCCTGCTTTAACCTGCACTAGCATGTGGACAGCAGGCCTCTATTCCAGGATATGGTCCAGAATAAAGCCAAGTGAAAGCAGGCCCTGTTTCTGGTTTTCTGCTCTACCAAATGCGCAAGCAAAGATCTTGCAAACTCAAGTCTATATACACATGACTTGGCATTAACTTTATTTTCTACCACTGAACTGTTTCTGCACCTTGAACCTCAGTTACAAATGCCAGTGCTAAATAGAAAATCCAGATGAAGAGAAAAGTCCTACCCAGATTTCACTAAACATTCATGAGTCTTCTGCACATCCTTTAGGAGAATGGTCCGCAAAGGTTCTTTATCCTGAGGAAGGAAGCAGAAACAGGTGCAGGGGTGGGTAGATGGGATATTATGTATGCTAGTCTATCACCAGAGAAGATATTAAGTGGACCAGCTGGGCTTGCAATGCTCATCAGAACATCTGCATTCATCACTACTGGTATAGAACCCCTGCACAGCTGGCAAATACGATTCCAAATTTTGCATCTAACTGCTGGCATCTAAGTGGTATAAAAGGAACTCATATACATATGTGGTAGAAATGTCCTATGGTTAGAATTTTTTGAGAGGATGTAACTGAAGAAATTGAAAAAAACCATTAAACATAAAAATTATAAGTGTCCCAGAATTCTACTTAATGCAAGTGTACAGAAACCAACGTATTAATGCAGATCAATATTTCTTACATAACCTATTAGTGGCTCAAACTACATTAATTTTGGGCTGGAAGGATGATCTTTAAGTAACTGGTATATTAGTTTTGTGTCTTGAGAGGGCAGCAGCAGTGAAGCATGACACACACCTAGCAGGAGCGAGAACAAACTCAATCCAAAGAGTTTAGTTGGGGAGCCAGAGAGTCAAATGTAGTCAGAGCAAGCCAGCGGCGTCAGGTTACCAGGAATCCATCGAAAGCCAGTCCAGGGGCCAGGAGTCTAGAGATAAACATGAGGCGGGGGTTGCCAGGAAAGACCTTTGTTTGCAACAGGGGCTGCCGGGTTGGGTGTCCTTATGAAGGGCTAGGGCTGTCCCGCCCTCTCCTGTGCAGCTGTTTTGCATGAAGGCGGGCTGATCGTTACAGGTGTGCTTTCTCTTGCCAGAGTGAACATGGCACTGGGCGTGGCTCAGAGTCTGAGTGTGAGCCGTCCGTGTCTGGGCAGACAGGAGCAGGGTCCAGGGTGGACCCTGTGGCATGGGTTCTCCATCTGGGCTTGCAGGGGTGGGGCACTCCTCATCTGAGAAGCCAGATAGGGCACGAGGCATGACAATTATAGATCAATATCAATGTAATATCTTTAGATCTCTTCATTTATTGTATATGGATTATAATGTACTGGGGACAGTGCATGAAAACTGGAAATATATATTTTTAAATTATGTTAATAGGATGAAGGCACCACAGTATTTTAAGAATGAAATTATACGAATGACCAGAGCGTTGTCACAATTGGATTAACACTTTTCATGGAAAAATATATATAAATACTATGTGTGTTATTTATTTATTTATATTTCTATCCAGCCCTATACCCAAAGGTCTCAGGGCGGGTAACAATATTTAAAATCAGACATATATTAAAACGGATAAAAGCATATATTAAAACAACTGTGTCCGCAAGTGGGAAGGGAGGGCGTGTTATTTAATTGAAGGCCAGAGCAAATAGGTGCATTTTCACTGCTCTCCTGAACATATACATTGAGGGAGCCTGACACACCTCAAGGGGGAGACTATTCCATAGTCTGGGGGCCATCACTGAGAAGGCCCTCTCTCAGGTGCCCACTAGTTTCATTGCTGAGTGTGGTGGGACAACATTTATTATTTTATTGATAATAATCGGAACAATTGCATCTACCTGAATAATTCTTTGCCACTCAGAAGTTTGCACCCCTCTGCAGGACAATACAATGGTATCAGTGCAACCCACTTCATGTACGCTAATGGGCACATGCAATTTCTTGAGTTGTAGGATTGCTTTTCCTAAGATCATGTTACACAGAATTCTTTTCTGACTTATTATGCGCCACGACTGAGATTTTGCAGTTTTGATGATGACCAATAACTTTTTGAATTTATTGTCCTTCTCCCCACAACAGAGACCCTGTGAGGTAGCTCAGAAAGAGAGCTGTGACTAGCCCAAGGTCACCCAGCTGGCTTTCCAGATAAGAGTCCAGTACCCTAACCACGAGACCCTACTTTGCAAGCTTGCTGGCCATATATAAACTATTCATCATAGACCACTTCAGTTTGAACAGATTTCACACCTGTTGTGATATAAGAAAGATGATATCGGCAGAGTTCCTTATGCACAATGCTTAAAAACTGAGTATTAATGTATTGAATCTGTTGCACTAATGGGTTTGGGGATCTTTTGCTTCCCATTTCTTGTATTTTGCCTTTCAGCAGCAACTCATGACTATTTTATGGTGCACTTACCTGCTCACACTTGAAGTAGCTGATGGAAAACTCGTCCAGGGTGAAGAACCGCCGTTTCCAACTCTTCCTCTAAAAATAACCCAGAAATAATCTCAGTTTTAAGTGTCCTCTGCAACTGCCCCCCCCAAAAAAAAAATCTGGCACAAAATTGACACACGAGGATTTCTCCCAGAAGGCCAGGAGGTTTCAATGAATAAACAGTTTCAGAGAGGACTCAACTATCAACTACTAACAAAACATAGGGGAAAACTGGGCCTTTTCTCACTTAACTTCAGTGGGGCTGTTCCCACTTGGGTTATTTAAAGCAGAATTCCACTTTATAAAGTAGCGATGGAGCGGCAGCAGCAGCCAAAAGGGAGGGAGGGAGGCGAGGGCAGGGCTGGCTTGCCCACTGCCCAGCGTTCCTTCTCCCCAGCCTCGGGAGCGCTGCAGCTGCTCGGTGGAAAGCCAAGCGAGGAAGGCGGTGGCATTGGCGCGCCGCAGCCTGAAAGGCTGACGGCAGCCAAAATGGCAAGTGAGTAAGGCAGCGGAGGCCAGAATAGTGGGCAGCCAGGCAGGTGGGCAAGCACCTGGGCAAGGAAGGCAGCAGTGAAGCCCCAAAGGGCAGGCAGGTGGGTGGGCGGGCGAGGCGGCAATGGCTGAAAGAGATACTGAGTGTACCATTCCCAAAGGGAAAATAAAGCGTGTCAAAAAGAAAAATGCGAGTGAGAGTCCTTAAAACAAGTGTTTTTTTAATGCATTTTTTCCAACTTACTCCTCTGAAAGTGTGGGAAGCCAATTTTCAATGCGGACAGTTTTCAAACTGTTTTTGATACGCAATAAAATCCGAGTGGGAACGGGCCCTGGGAGAGTATTCCACTGAAGTTAAGTTCAGTAATGGTGACGGCCATTTTGTCATGAGCAGCAGCACCACCCACAACTTAGCTACAGGCCTGCTGCAGTGCCGAGCAATGGCTGCCGCAACTTCTGCCATGCACTGAGTTGTTGCTATGGCACTCATGACATGGCGCGCAAATGCATAATTTCAAGACACTATTTTCAAGGCTGGAAGTCTTCACCTTTCAAAGTTTGATTCAGCATGTGTCATGATTTTTTTAAAAAAAATTCTTGTTGTCTAGGGGTTAGTGCTGGCTCTGGTTGGATGCCTCCTTGCATATTTCCACCTCCGCCAAGGGTGGATTCCATGTAACACAGCACTTTTAGCCTATATACCATTTTCTTATTTTATGTAGTAGTGTTGTTCAAAATGACCTTTTTAAAACTCTAGATAGGATTGGATGAGTTGCAGAGTCCTCAGGCAGCAGGTCTTCTCTAGCAACAAAAGGGGAAGGTTCTTGCAGACAGCTGAACAGAATGGCTGTTTCTAGCTGGCAGGTGAAGCAGGGAGAACAGTTGGTGGGCCTAGTCTCTATTTAACTTCACTGATGCTAAATATCTTTATTGTTGAAAAGCAAAAACTTAATTCAATTCAATTTATAACTTCAACACCCAGGAGAGACTGCTCAGTTCCACTAAAGACTTCACTAGATGTTCAAATGTATACAACGGAGGTCCCTGGCATGCCTCAATGGGGAGGTTGTTCTATGATATGGGGGCTATCACCAAGAAGGCCCTCTCACATATTAACTACCGTGGATGGAGGCACAGCCAAGAGGGCCTCCCTGGAGGATCTCAGGGCACAGGGAGGCATCCCTGACTTTCCTGGGGGACTTTTTCTGCCAATCAGACAGCCATGCCACAAAGAAGGGGGAAGGAAAGATGAGGGATACCACTGCGGGCTTCTGCATCTGTTCTGCAGTTACATTCCCCTCTTCCCTCCCAGCCCCTTTTCCTTTTGTGTCTTGTCTCTTTAGATTGTAAACCAGAGGGATTACAAGGATTGCCAAGGATTATAAACTGTAAGATGCTCTAAAGTCTTCTGACTTCAGGGTGGCCTCTAAATAAATGGGATGGATGGATGAGGCAAGGCTGGTACAAATGATTTGCGTATCTCTAGGAAGAGCAGACTCAGGCTCTGAGCTGCCGAGTCTGATTCTTGTGTAGCAGCTACACCTTCTAGAAAGCAAACTGACAAGGGCATCAAGGAAGGACTTTCAGCACTTGGTGGCTCTGTGGACACCACCATACAGTATTGTCCATTACCTTCTTCTGGATAAATACTATGGGTTGAACCTGAGCTGTGACCATCTAACATGAGGGCCAATACCTTTAGGGAAAAAGAAATCTCTTTCCCTGTTCTGCTCTCCTGATTACTTTGGATTTGTGGTTTTCATGCGCATGGGTCACAGGTGTGTGACCGAGGAGTGCTCCTGGATTAATCACTGTTAAGACTAAGTGTCTTAGGATCTGGAGGGGAGGCCCTCCTGGTTGTCCCACCACCTTCAGCAGCTAGGCAGGTGGGCACCCAGGAGTGGGTCTTCTCGGTAATGGTCCCCAGGCTATGGAATGGTCTCCCCCTGGAGGTGCGTAAAGCCCCTTCTCTGTTTGTGTTCAGGAAGGCGGTGAAGACACACCTCCTCACCCAGGCCTTTGGTTAAACGCTGCTTCGTTTGTAGTGCAAACACTACTGTTTTAAATGTTTTTGTCTTGCTTTTATCATCTTGGTTTTTAATTATTGTATTGTTATTATTGTTTTGATATCGTTTTATATGTTCAATTTTAAAGGTTGTTAGCCACCCGGAGACCCTCGGGTACAGGGTGGGATATAAATATATATAAATAAATAAATTTGAGTCCTGTGTGGTAGCTACTGCCAGGACTGCCTACCATTATCTCCATTCAGTCCATCAGCTGAAGTCTTACCTGGATCACGATAACTCTTGGCCACAGTGATCCAGGTTCTGGTAACCTCCAGATTAGACTACTGTAGTGCACTCTATGTGGGGCTACCCTTGAAAACAGTTTGAAACCTGGAACTGCTGCAGAAGGCAGTAGTAGCTCAACTGCTGACAGGAGTCTCTGGCCGGACTCCATTTTTAAAGGATCTGCACTGGTTACCTATTCGCTACTGAGCCGAATTCAGCATGTTGACACTAACATATGAAGTCCTTAACGCTTGGGCCCTGGGTATGTGAAGGAGCGCCTTCTCCCATATAGACCAGTCCATGCACAGAGATCTCAAGGAGAGGCCCTTCTTATAGTTCCTCCTCTTTCAGAGGTATGAGGCATAGGGACATGAAGGAGGGCCTTTTCTGTGGTGGCCCCTAGACTCTGGAACAGCCTCTCTCTTGAGATTCACCAGACACCTACCCTGTGTAGTTTTTTAAATTATGTTTTAATATTTGATATATTCTGTTCTTATTGTAACTCTCCCTTAGACCATTTGTTGAAGGGCAGGATATAAATAAATTTCTTAAATAAGTAAATAAATCTAAAGCAAGGGAAGGGACCCTCGGCCGACCTGGCCTGCCCCCTGCCGGCAATACGTACCACGTTGCCTTGCTTGACGCAGTAGCCGCTCTTGATGACAGAAGGCCCAAGGGGTGTTTTGCTGCTGGGATTGCAACTCTGGGACCGTCTCAAAAGAGGGTGACCTGCTAACTCGGTGCCTTCACAGCCATTCCCTCCGTTCTGGGGGAAAGAGAGAAAACAAAAACAGGAAAGGATAATCCAGAGACGGACACTTCTGCCGAGGCTTAAGAAGATACGGAGCAAGAAAGACATACAGTCTCAATCCAGTTTGGTCTTGTGGTTAGAATATCGGACTCCTATCTATTGGTCTCCCAGTTTGATTCCACATTCCTCCACAAACGCAGCCTTTCTTACCCTTAAGGGGACTCAAAGCAGCTGACAAACCTTCTGATCTTCTCCCCACAACAGACACCCCGTGAAATCCCCATGCCACTTTGGTATGGTGCTGAGAGCAGGATCGGTGCCAAATCCCCCCATACAGCACTAACAGAGTGCCAAATCTGACATCTTTGCAAACAAGTCTCAGCACCGTAGGGAGAGCCTTATTATTTTTAAAAGCTAAAGTTATAGATCTTTGCTCATGGGGAACGCCGTAAACTTAAAATCAAGCCTGCCTTATTGCCTAGCAGATCGGGGGTGCAAAAGAAGCAAAAAGCACACCCCAACCCTGGCTGTCTGTGCCTTAGAGGGGGGCTGAGGAGGGAGGGGGTGGAGCTGCTTCCCTGTGCCGGGGCTCAGCGCGGCTTGCTTGGGGATACCTCCATATGTGCCAAGCCCTGAATCTGGCGCACGTTGCCAAGCATCCCATGGGGATGCCCGAAATGCATACCTGGCCCCACGCCCGGCCCCTACATGCCAATACAGCACCCGAAGGGTGCTAACTGGCCACCATGGGGATGCAGCCTAGGTCTGTGATTGTTCAGGAAGAGAGCTGTGAATAGCCCAAGGCCACCCAGGTGGCTTCACGCAGGAGTGCAGAATCAAACCAGGAGACTAACACATAAGAGTCCAATACTCTAAACACAAAACGGGCTCTTTCTTTCTCTTCTTGTTACAACATTCTTACTGATGGGGCCACAGATGTTATAATAAATAAGGTATGGGAAGGTGGAGGAGAAAGAATAAGGCATGAAAAAGGCCATTCAGGTGGCCACAATGAATTGCAAAGTAGCAAAGTAAATTAATTTGTGTGTGTATCTAAATCTATGTATGTACACTTCTATGGATGGATGAACAGACGAACAGACAGACAGGCAGACAGATAGACTTAAGCCTCCCTATGCTTCTTTTGATGAAAACAACAGCCAAATACAGCCAAACATTCTTTCTGTGCTCAGATTTTGACTCAGCAGAACGGAAACCAACGTCTGTAGGTTGCAGGAGACAGCGGGATTTTATCCTTTGCATAAATTACATGGGTGATTGCCCACTTATTGCTTTAGAAGAAGAATAGTTCCCTGGCGACACAAAAGAATAGACAGAGGACATCATTGTATTCTGCATTTTTTGGGTAGCCGACTCACAGCAACTGGGGCATGGGATTCCCGGGGGTGGGGGTGGGGTCAGGGCACAGCAGGGGGTCCTAACAAAGCCACCCTTGTGTCGTAGGCCAGGCTGGAAGGGGGCACATGGGTGTGGTACAGGCAGCAAGAGGAAAATGAAACATGCCAGGCACCCAAAGGTAGCATTTGTCCCTCAAGTGTCCGAGGGTCACTGGCTGCAAAGATGGCCCAAACTCCCACTGCGACTGGCATGATCTGAACAGGAAAGAAAATTTCCAAAATAAAATGAAAAAAAAAAAAGAGAGAGAGAGAGATGGTTGGTAGATGGGGGGGGGGGCAGGCAGAGTTTATCTCCCAGAGCCAACCATGATGTCACCATTTCTGTCGTTGGTGCAATAAATGTCCTCTGTTATTTTTGGCACAAAGCAACTCCGACTTTGCAAATGGATGTAAATCAAAGTCATAGTTCTTTTCATTCTTGGATCATGGATGATGATGAGGCTGGGGCTAACAACAGCAACACATTCTGCCCCCCCCCCCCCCGTGCTCAAGGTGGTGCAGAGGTCTGTAAATAAAACAGCCTTCATTGCAAAGGAGGAGAATTTTCTACAGCAGACATCTGTAAGGAATAAAAATTGATCCACAACTCCCTTTCGACTCTTTATTTTTCTCCCCTCTCTGAACTTTGTAATAGAGAACACCCAGCTGAAGTAAACAGAAATAAAACACAGCAAGGCAAAATATGTATTGAAAGAGTTATAGGGATGAAAAAAGATACATAATCAAGTACCAATTTTCACATGAACAGGAAGAAAAAATCGCACTAGGGAGGTGAAAGGGGATAATCTGATTCGAATTCAGATAGTTTCTGCACTTACCTTCCCATCTGTTGGATAGAAGAGGTGCAGAAGAAACTAACGTGTACTAGGGTATGTCCCCATGCACGTTTGGTCCAGTTGCAAAATTGGGTTCAGCAAGGGCTGTCCCCATGCATTTTTTATTTGGTCCGATTTCCGGGGACCAAATCACCCCATACCGCACCAGACCAGGACCAAATTTGGTTGGTACCCAAAAAAACAAGTCTGGACACAGGTTGAATCCTGGCACACATTGCTTAGCAAGCAGAGACTGCTCATGGGGATGGTCCCGGGCTATTTGGGGAGGAGATTGGTGCTCACATCATTGGGAGGTAGGGTGTGCTTGCCGTTCCTGCCCTGCGCATCGGAGATTGCAAACATTGAAATTTTGGGGGAGTGAAAAAATCCTGATCGCCAAGGCAGGCAGGATAATGGCTTGATTTTGTCCCTTTCCCCAAATATTTCCACCCCCGTTTCCTGATCGCCAAGGCTTGTCAGGCATTCTTGCAGTTCCTGGTGGAGCAGAGATGTGTAAAACTGCTCAACTGCCCAACTGCCACTAAGCCTCGTAGAGGCTTTGGGTTTTAAAAAATTATTTATACATTTATTAAACTTAAATTTAAAAAAATTCCATCTCCCAGACCAGTCCTGGCTTTCTGTGCCACTAAGGGAGGTGTTTTTTTTGCTGACTCGGATTAAAGCCGAGCGAAGGAGGACAGCCAGCCACCAGCTGTCCTCCTTTGCTCGGCTTTAAAGTGAGCCAGGCTTTTTTCCCCCCCTCTTGAAAAAGGGAGAGGGAAAAGGAAGGAAAGCAGCTGCTGTCAGCCTCCTCTCCTCCCAACGTCGTCGGCTGCCTTCCTTCCTTTTTGGCTGGGAACAGCACCGAGTGTGCATTGGGCTATTCCCAAAGAGACTTCAGATGCACACAAGCACACCTGCAAATGGTGCGGCACAGCATGGTGAGCTGCCGCCGCCAGCCTCCTCCTCAGCTGCCTCTCAGTGAGTTTAGAAATTTCTGAGAAACCACATGGTCTAAATTCTTGGTGACTCAGAGAAGGAAACAAAGAAAAATTAGCATAGGGGACTAAAAAATTAGCCATTAATTCAAAAGCAATGAAGGTAAATTGTGAACAGGGGAAGGGGGGGGGCTTCCCAGTGTTTCGCACTGAATGTCTTATGTATGACTACCTGTCCGCTGGGTATGTGCTCATTGCAATGAGCTCTTGGCTTTCAGGGAATGTGTCTCTTCCCTTGAAGCCAAGGTAGTGGACCTGGAGAAGGAGATTAAAAACAACAGGACTGAGGGTGAGGCCTTCAAGGATGCAGTAGGAGCATCCCACTCCTTGATGAGCAGCCCTCCAACTGCCTTGGAGAGTGGAAGCCTCAAGCTGAGAAAAGGGATAGGCTCCCTTAGTTGGAACCCCTTCTTCAGTGGATGTGCCTGTATCCTCTTGCACCCAGGATACTCCTCCAGAGGTACTGGGAGGAGGGCTTCTTGTAGTGGGTGATTCGATTATTAGGACATAGAGAAGCGAGTTTGCGATGGGCGTGTTGACCGCAGGGTGACTTGCCTACTGGGTGCAAAGGCTGTGGACATCGTGCAGCCTCTAGATAGGTTGGTAGACAGTGCTGGAGAGGAGCCAGTGGTCATGGTACACATCGGTACCAATGACACAGGGAAGGTGAGGTGGGGCGTCCTGGAAGCCAAATTTAGGTCGTTAGGTAGAAGACTAAAGTCCAGGACCTCCAGGGTTGCATTTTCAGAAATGCCACTTGTTCCATGTGCAGGACAGGCAGAGCTCAGGAGCCTCAAAGTGTGGATGAGGCAGTGGAGTTGGGAGGAGGGTTTCAGATTTGTTAGGGATTGGGGAACATTTTGGGACAAGCCAAAACTGTTAAAGAGGGATGGGCTACACTTGAACCAAGATGGCAACAGACTGCTGGCACTTAGTATTAAAAAGGTTGGGCAGCATGCACCCTGGAGTAAGGAGGACTGGAACTATGTGCATAATACTGAGTCAAGTGGGGAACCAGTCAATAATATACAAGCAGAACGATTCAAGAGGCAGTATAAGGATTCATGTGTTCCTAGGGGCAGAACTTGTACCAGAGAAATAAATACAAATGCATATATGCAAACACCAGAAGCCTTCGAGCTAAAATAGAAAGCTTAGTGATGGGTAATAAAATTGATACTATTGGTATAACTGAAACCTGGTGGACCAATGAAAACCAATGGGATACAATAACCCCAGGTTACAAACCGTACAGGAAAGACAGGGAAGGGCGGCATGGAGGTGGTGTAGCCTTGTATATTAAGGAAGAGATAGAATCTTATGAACTGGAATGTCTAGGTGAGTCTGACTCATCCACAGAAGTGGGTAAGAATACCAAGCTAAAAAGGAAGCCTAACAATAGGGACATGCTATTGTCCTCCCAAGCAAACTCCCAAAGGAGATCAACAACTGGAAAATGAGGTAAAGGAGGTATCCCAAAAAAGACATGGTAGTTATAATGGGGGACTTCAATTATCCTCACATAGACTGGGTGAACTCCTGTTCAACTCAGGAAAGAGAGAAAATTACTAGATCTGCTAAATAACTATTCCATAGACCAAATAGTCATGGAACCAACCAGGGGAAAGGCAGTCCTGGATTTGATCCTAAGTAACGCTCAGAACCTGGTAAAGGGTGTCACTGTGGCTGATCCAATTGGGAACAGTGACCATAATGCAATAACCTTCAACTTAAATATAGGGAGTACGTTGTTAGTAAAGTCTAACATAGAGACCTTAAACTTTCATAGGGGAAACTTCTCCAAAATGAGGAAACTAGTAAAAAAGAAATTGAAAGGGAACGTTAGAACAGTCCAGTCACTCCAAAATGCATGGAGACTATTTAAAAACACAATAACGGAAGCACAACTAAAATGCATACTTAAAATAAGAAAGGGAAAGTGGCTCACAAGTGCATTAAAACAGGAAGTCATTAGAAACAAGAAAAGTTCATTTAGGCCGTGTTCCCACCTACCGACAAGACTGAAGCAAACCCGGATTACTCTGATCCAGAGTAATCCGGGTTCTGCTGCGGGTTGGGTTGGAGGCCGGGAACAGCACCGAGCGCACATTGGGCTGTTCCCAAAGAGGCTGCAGGTGCACACAAGCACACCTGCAAATGGCATGGCATGGCGCAGCAAGCCACCACCACCAGCCTCCTCATCGGCTGCCTTCCTTCCTTTTCCCTCCCCCTGTTTCAACAGCAGGAAAGAAAAGGCTGGCTTGTTTTAGAGCCGAGCAAAGGAGGACAGCCGGCAGCCAAGCTGCACCCCCTCGCTCACTTACCCGGCTGCTGGCTGTCCTCCTTCGCTTGGCTTTAATCCAAGACAGCCAAAAAAATGCTGTTGAAATGGGTTTTCTGAAAATCCAGAGAAAGAAAACTGGCATGGGAACAGGGGGCCTAAAATCCAGGGTGGATTTGGAGCACTGGGGGATGTAATGGGATCCCCCTCAGTGCCGAATCCAAATCCACTCCGGATTTTACCTCCTATGGGAACACACTATTAGAAAATGGGAAGGCTTGTCCTAATGAGGAGAACAGGAAGGAACATAGACACTGGCAACACAAATGCAAGACGACCATTAGGAATGCTAAGAAAGATTTTGAGGAGCACATTGTTAAGAACTTCAAAAGAAATGACAAGAACTTCTATAAGTATATCAGAAGTAGGAATCCAACCAGGAAAACAGTCGGAGCATTAGATGATAGGGACAGAAGACATGGAGATTGCAGAGAGACTAAATTCTTTGCTTCTGTATTAACAGAGGAAGACAGAGGGCACGTGTTAGTAGCTGAGCCTGTATTTTCAGAAGAATTAAATTGGATGGCGATAACCAAGGAAGAGGTCCTTGCATGTCTTAATAAACTAAATGTGAACAAATCACAGGGACCAGATGGTATTCACCCAAGAGTTCTTAAGGAACTCAAATGTGAAATTGCTGATCTTCTAGCAAAAATACATAATTTCCCCCTAATATTGGGCTCTGCACCTGAAGACTGGAGGGCAGCAAATGTAACACCAATCTTCAAAAAGGATCCATGCCATCATCCAGACTGGACCATACAGGTGAGTCCAGTGGGGGGGGGGCAGGGGGCCGCATGCCCCGCAGGGTGATGGCAGGTCCCAATCCAGGCAGTGGGGGAGGGGGCACAGCATCTCAATGCAACAACGGCCCAGTTTGATCCGACCCCCAGGACCAGACTGTTAGCTGGCATGTCACAGAGCATGTGACGTGGCCCGCAGCAGTCAATAGAGGCAGCTGGGGGCGGGACTCCAGGCAACCTGGGAGGAAGAATGCAAATGGTTTCCCTGCCGGATGGCTCATGTAAGCCTGGCTGCAATTAGGACAGCTCTGGTACAGGCTTGGATGCTTGTGGGCAGGGATGGCCTCCTACAAATGTGAACGGCCTGGACCAGAGCTGTCCTAATTGCAGGCCAGAGGCCTAAGTGACAGGCTTAAGGGCAGGAAGCAGAGAGTAGTAACAGACGTCCAATTCTCAGGGTGGAAAGAGGTAAGGAGTGGGGTCCCCCAAGGTTCAGTGTTGGGACCAATGCTTTTTAACTTATTCATCAATGATCTAGAGGAAGGGGTACATAGTAAAATGGCAAAGTTTGCAGATGATATTAAATTATTCAGGGTAGTAGAAACCAAAAGAGATTGTGAAGAGCTCCAGAGGGATCTCTTAGCATTGGGTGAGTGGGCAACCAAGTGGCAAATGTGCTTTAATCTTAACAAGTGCAAAGTAATGCACATTGGGGCCAAGAATCCAAATGGGATCTGAGCTTTCTGCAACACACCAGGAAAGCGATCTTGGGATTTTGGTGGACAGTTCAATGAAGGTGTCAACCCAGTGCGCAGCAGCAGTGAAAAAAGCTAATTCAGTGCTGGGAAAAATTAAGAAGGGAATAGAAAACGAGTCAGCAAGTTTCACTTTGCCTCTTTATAAATCCATGATGAGGCCACATTGGAATATGTGTACAATTCTGGTCACCACACCTCAAAAAGGATATTGTGGAACTGGAGAAGGTGTAGAAAAGGGCAACCAGAATGATTAAGGCTCTGGAACACCTCCCTTATGAAATCAGGCTGCAATGCCTGGGCATCCTCAGTCTGGAGAGATGGCATTTAAGATGGACCTGATTGAAGTATATAAAATCATGCACGGTATAGAAAAGGTGGATAGAGAATTTCTTTTCTCTATCATACAACACTAGAACCAGGGGGCATCTCTGTAGCTGATGGGTAGGAGAGTTGGATCAGACAAAGGCAAGTATTTCTTCACCTAGAGCAGAGGTGTCAAACTCAATTTTGCCGAGGGCCGGATTAAAAAAAACAACTGTCAGGGCCAGGGGGCGTGGCCGGGGGCGTGACCGGGGGCATGACCAGGGCACAGAGGAGGGGCTGGGGCGTGGCTGGGGATGTGGCCAGGGGTGTGGCTAGGGTACAGAGGACAGGCTGGGGGCGTGGCCGGGGCATGGCCAGGGCGTGGCTAGGGCTCCGAGGAGGGGCTGGCTGTCCATGGCAGCGCCCACGCACTCGGGTACTGGAGGGTCCGGCCGCGCGCGCGCGCTCGCGCGCGCTCGCCCGCGCTCGCCCGCGCTCGCCTCGCCTCCTTCGCACCCAAGGAGGACAGTGGCGGCGGTGGCCGCGGGCCGTATTCATACAGCCCGCAGGCCGCATCCGGCCCGCAGGCCATATCTTTGACATCCCTGACCTAGAGGGTCATCAGTCTATTGAACTGGCTGCCAGAAGAGGTGGTGATAGTAACCAATCTAGATGGATTTAGGAAAAGGTAAGATGGATTTAAGGATGACAGACAGTGAACAGGGCACAATTGTGGCTTGCCTGGAAAGGGGAGGAAACCAAAGCCCCTACCCTGCCAGCCATGATGGTGAACAGGGGATAGCAAGATTCAGCTTCCACCCACGTTAGTGGTCATGGCATGGGGATGGGCAAGATTCGGGTTCAGTCCCACATGCGAGCCAGTCCTGCCCAAATCTCTTGCATGGGGATGCAGCCTGTATTTATTTAGATTTGTATATCACCATTTACCAACGTCGCAGTGTGGGTGCCTTGAACAAAACACACTGAAATGAAAAGAATCAAATCAATTAAACCCTGCAACAGAGTTACCTTCTCAAAAAATGAGTACTAAATTTGACTTTAAAAAGAAAATTGCAGTGACTTTGCACTGAAGTTGTTACCTAATTGGGTAGCAAAATGCCTGCCAGTGAAATACCCAGATCTGACACCTCTAGTTTGTACAGAAGCCATTTTAGAGGTTTCTGTGGTTGAAATGCAAAGCAGAAATCCCTTCCCACCCACCCCCAGCATTCATTTTCCGAAGTCACGGATTGTGTCTCACCTGGTTGCCTGAAATTGGAGTTTGCACAACCACCCCGCCGATAATTTCAGTCTTGTAAGGGCGCTTTACAGCTTCCGCAGTTGTAGGCAAACTGCCACCTTTTGGAACCTAGGGATGGGTGAGTGGGAGGGGTAATCAAACAGAAGAGTTTATTTTTAGTGCTCCAGACCACTCAAAGTCTGTTCCTCCATCTCTTGCCAAGTGTACAATCACACTTCACAAACTGCTACAATCTCATGCCTTTGTTTTCACACATTAAGCAGGGAATACAGGGTTAGTGGAATAAAAACACACACACCCCCAAGAGAAATCCCAGCAGCTTGATGAGGGTAAACCATCTGTGCAAACAAACCCGCTGAGGACAACTAATTACTGATGCACCAAACCGCACTTTGAAGCACAAATTGCAATCAGAATCGTCAGGTGGCTTTCCCTGATGCCCTCAGCTCAGCTTGGCATCTTTGCACAACTTCCCAAGGAATCCTCATCCATCCATCCATCCATCCATCCATCCATCCATCCATCCATCCATCCATCCATCCATCCATCCATCCATCCATCCATCCGTATCTATCTATCTATCTATCTATCTATCTATCTATCTATCTATCTATCTATCTATCTATCTATCTATCTATCTATCTATCTATCTATCATCATCATCATCATCATCATCATCATCAATAAACCTGTTTCCAAAGGTGCTGACATCATCATTTTAGCCCCCTTCACAGGTGGAGCTGCCATGTGCTTCGGTGCACATGCGCAGAGATAGCCAGAGGCTGGACTAGATGGGCTGTGGCCTCATCCAGCAGGCCTCCTCTTTGGTCCATACGGCTCTTTTAACTAGCTAGCGGCACTAATGTGAATACAGAGATGAAGCAGTTTAGAAGTGTTTTGGGAATGATCCCACAATGCGTCAAAACTTCAAAAATATCTGCCAACCACAGTGGAAACTTTTCTTCCTAAGGAAGCAGAATCCTAGGCAAGAGACAATACGGAATATTCCCACATCATGGGGCACAATATTAAATCTCCTCCCCTTCTTTGCTGAATTCCCAATAAAATGGCTATTCTGCCTTCCTTGGGAGTAGAACTTTTCTTATATCTTTATTTATCTGGAACTCTTGCAACACAAAGCCATTTTATGTTGCATCTGCAGAGATTAGTTATTCTGCTAAATTTGGATATATTACTGTCCCTTTGTGCTTCTAAAATACAGGGCTTAATTTATGTGCATTTTTATCACTGTATATAGTTGATGATCAACTAACCTGTGATTATTTTGCCCCCTGCTGGATCCAGCCACAGCCCATCTAGTCCAGCACCCTGTCCCCCACGGCTGCACACCAGCTGCCCATGGGCATCTCCAGCAGAGACAAGGGCAAACCTCTTGCTCTCAAATCCCAGCAAATGGCCTTAGAAGCATCCCACTTGTCCTCCCAGCCTGAAAGATGTACTTAGGCATCCATTCTAGTAATCTCAGATTCCTCTCTTTGCCTCTTCCCATCATGTGTCTTGTACAACGTCACCAAGAAGCTAGGTGATCCTTCCACAAGCAACGACGGAAACAACATTGGTGATACTTCTGTTACCAAATACACAAACCCATTTAGGGGTTCTTGGTGCCCATCAACATATCACTGCAAGCAAAGCGAAGAGAAGATGCCAGATCTGTATTTCTTTTAAGGCTGCGGTTCTGGAATGCAGGCTTCTCATCTGTGTTTCCTACCTAGAACAGGATACTAATTGCATCCACTATCTGGTGGCAAATCCTGGGTGGACTCCCTGTTCCAGCTTACCATCAAGGAGCAGAAAATATTTGTGGGTTGAGCTGGTAGAACTGGCTTTTTCTAGGTTAACACCCAGCTGGCCCAGATCTCTGCACTTTTGGCTAGTCCAGCATGTAAAATTCTAAGCCTCACACCTGCGAATAGTGTATCACTGCGCTGATGGAAAAAAGGAAGTTAGGGGGAATTGCATCTGAGAAGTCTATAGGGCGGGAAATGGATAAAAGACGCAGTCTGCCTCTAATGCTTCTCCATTTATTAAAAGTCGTTATCATATAGATGGAATGGATCTCCAATAGTCTCTGAAATGCACACAAGTACCAAATCAATCAATCAATCAATCAATCGATTGATTGATTAATTAATCAACCAACCAACCAATCAATCAATCAATTATTTATTTAATCAATCAATCAATCAATCAATCAATCAATTTATCCATCCATCCATCCATCCATCCATCATCTTCAACAACTCTCCATCTATTTATCATCACCATCATCATCATCATCTCTCTCTCTGTCTGCCGGTCTGCAACTCAAAATAGTTTTTAAAAATGTCAGAATTCTGATCTCACTGAAAGCATCCATTTAAATCACTGCACTTGGAAAAAAAAAACTGTGGGAGGTTTATTGCTGGGCTGCAGACACAAATACTGCAGTGAGACAAACCCTGTGTAAAACTAGAAACAAAATGGGGCAGGTAGCTTAAACCAGAACATTCAAGTTTCACTTCTTGCCCACGCTTTCTCCTCACTTGGGGAAAGTTGGCTTGGCTGGCTCCTTCCTGCGTGAACCAACCATGGTGGGTGGGCGGGAAGTGAGGAGAAAGTGAGGGGAAAGCATGAGCGAGGGAGGCTTAGGGAGATGATTTTGCACAACACTGAAACATTGTGGAAGTGGTCCCCGTGGTCCTGGGGGAATGGCTAGTCTGAAATTACACAGTTGCACGAAAGAGGCTGTGTATAGGATCAAAGGATGGAGCTGGAATTCCCCACCCTCAGCCACGTCATCATGTTAGTGAACCCAATCAGGAGAGGGGGTGGGTACTCTGACTGGCAAAGGGCAGGGAGGAAAAGATGTGCTTTCACCAATGCATTTTTGAAGTGTTTTCTGTGGGGACAGCAGCATCGGGGCTGACTGCAATTCAAAATCAAAGAAGTGGGATTGGCCAGAATGCGAACCAATTCATGTTAGTGGGAACACGCCCCTAAAGTCTAACTCAGCACTGTACCATGATGTTGCACTGGCATTCAAGCCCCACTCTTGACACTTTCCCTCTTCTGCAAAAGAATGCTAAGCAAGAACGGGACCATCCTAAGACCCATTCATAGAGAGAAGCTTCATTCCTAAGCCGCATGAGAAAAGGAAGTCCAAAGAAGCAGTGGCTTCTGGGTACTCACTGGACATCTTACCGTAATCTTGCTGGCTCTATTTAATGCCTCCACCCAATCCTGGAGATCTTTTTGGTCATTGGCTTGCAAGACATAACGCCGAGACAATGCGTTGATAACTGTGGACACAAAGGTAGGCATCAGAGTTGGGGACAACCTACACACCAAAGGGTTTCAGAGTAGACGCTGAGTTTTTCACACTTGGCTTCCGTGGGGTAGTATCCCATAGAAGTTCAGTTCAGGGATGGTGGTCAATGTTCACACTTCAAGCCCCAGCACCATCCCAAACTTAGCTGGCGACTGTTGCACTGCAGACTGTCCGTCAAGCACCATCTGCATCGCCTTCCAATTTTGGAAGGAGTTATGCACCTCTGTGGAGCAGTGATGGTCACACCTTTGCCCCCTCTCCCAATACCATGGACTTACCAAAACAGAAAGGTGTTTTCGGCTTTTGCTTTGGGGGAGACACACTGACCTGCAAGGCAATAGGATAAGGCAGTCAGAACATCCCTCAGGAGGACTCAGACAGGTATGGTTGTTGCATGGGCAAAGAGATGGAGCTCCTGCTAATTTCATAGCTGAGTTGAAGGGGGAACTTTAGCACACGTAGCTTGCCTTGCAGGCAATGCACAGGAGCTCTGTCCTGTTCTCCATATGGTAACTCTAAAGGCAGTCTTCTCAATCCTAGTTCACCCACCCACCCCCCGCCCATCACTAGACCAAAGGAGCCCTTTGATCTTAGCTTATAGTTAAAGTATGAATCTGGGCTGCCTTTCACTTCTTTTATCAGTCTTCTCCATGGCCATTTCCACGCTTACCATAGTTAATCCGGATTAAGTAAATCTGGATCTTCAGAATCTGGTCCTTGGGAAATCCGGTCCTTGTAGTTCTGAGTGTAAATGAAGACCCCATATGCCCACAATGGGCGCACAGCACCCGATGGCAATGAGTGCTGTAGCACCCAGTCTAAGGCCCCAAATAGGCCTGTGCAGCAAGGGCCACCTGCGGCGTGGTGGGATTGGCCTGCACAACTGTCAGTCAAGAGTTTCTTCCGTTGACGGTGGTTGTGGAAGGGAGACGGCTGCGTAGTTGCCTACGTAGCTACTATGTTCCCAGCCACCAGCTGTGCAGCTCAGCTGCGTAGTTGTTCTATAAAAGGGAACGTAGTGGCTATGTAGGCCTGCCCTTGGACACATTGGTTAATCATGTGTGTGTGCACACGCTCTGATATCCAGTCTACTTTAAAGGGCTCTACAGCTAATCTGGATTATGGGGCTCAAAGACCCCATTAGATCCGGAACTTGACGATGCTCGCACAGACAGTGGGGTCCCAATGGGGCCCACAGTGCAGAAGGTATGTAGAGAACACATCCCAAATCTGTTTTTAATGGGGTCTACAGGGCCCGTGTGACCCCAAAGCTTTCATTTCTTGGTCAACCAGGCATGTTCCTCCAGACAATGTTGAATTCCTACTGCTTCTTACAGGACTGGCTGCTGTTATTAAAAGTAGTCCATAAATAGTTGGAAAGCCTTATTTGGGGTTCTCCCAAGCTTTGTCCCTGCTCAAAGGAACAACCAAGGAATGTTGGAGATCAGGCTGCCTGCCCTGGCCTTCGGTCACCTCCTTGTTCCTCTGGGACGTCAAGTTGCCTTCCTACCTCATTTCCTTGGGAGGTCAGCAAGTGGAAAGCCACAGCCTCCATCCATAGCAAACCTGTGACTCTCTTGATGTTGTAGGACGTCGTGTCTCATAATCTGACTGAGTATGGCCATTCACATGCTGGTACAGGCGAGGGACGTGCGTGAATATTCATAGGCATTCGAAATCCAATCGAATGTGCCGAATTTCGACATTCGAACTCGAACAGAATGCCCCAAAATTTGAATGTAAGCATTCAAATCGAATTTCAAACTTTGGATTTATTCCTCCGAATTATCCGGACATTCATACGTGTGCGGGATCATACATGATGTGTACTTGAAGATCCACATCTTTCCCGCATACGGGATAACTACGGGATGCATATGGATGTGTACAGATGTGTACAGATGTGTACGTGCACATATGAGTGTTGTCGACATTTGTATGTGCAGATTCAATCAAAAATTCGAACAAATAGATTCGAATTTGGTAAATACAAATCAAATCTCGTTAAATTCGAATTTAAAAGATTTGAATCGGATTTTCAGGTATTCAAGTCGATTCTTGCACACCTCTAGTGCAGACTATGGCAGGTCCCACTCAAGCCCTGCTGTAGTATGTACTAGCATGCCGATGATAGGTCCCTAATTCCTGAACTGAAGCTGGATGAAAACTAAGGTATGAACATAGGACACACAACCCTCACCCCATATTTATTTTGTAGACCTGTGCACAGAGCCAAAAAATAGGAGAGTCTGAAGCAAAACAAAAACAGGCATCACGTGAAGGCTAGGAGAACAGCATTAGGATCCGGGACCATCTGGTAATCCTATTTTCACCTTGGTCTTACCTTGGAGATGTATGTCAGTTGCAAAGAACCAACTGCTTTTGCTCCTATTGCCAGGTTCTGAAAGGAGTTAAAAAGTCAGTCAGGTAACAGGCAGATGAACTGACTCCTCAGCTTACTCATCTAGGAATCTGCTCACGTCCCTGTCTTGCATCTGTTTTGCCACAGCCCATGGATTGCTTCAGAAGCAACATGATGGCCTCACATCCAGATCTTCACTCATTGCGTACCATGACCTAGTTCAGGTGCTGAGAAAGAAGGAAGGTGTGCAGAGCCACTATGTACCTGAAGGACTCGTGGGTACCATTTTTGGTAGCAAAGCAAGGTAATCTATGACCACCTCCGGACAGCAGCTCAAAAGTCATACTCCAGATTAAAACCTATAACAGAGTAGACACTTGTTGTCTAGACAGCTGGGCAACAGCTGGGCAAGCAAATGGTGTTTGGACACCATTCTCCCACCATCAGTTCACATGAAGTCCAAAATACTTGGTGCACCATTGCACCCCCTGCACATGTGTGGCTGCCATTTTGGGGCCCTGCACATCCACAGTAGCCATATCCAACATGGCGGTTCCCGGAAGCGGCATCCAGACAGATAAATGAAATGTCACTACAGCGTGAAAAAGCAGGTGAAGTGTTCTTTGCCCCATTATAATGATACCACGGGATATCACCCCAATACCCTGGGGCTATATTGAGATTACTATATCTGATAATCTCAGACAACAACAACAACCAGGATGCTACTGGGTTTTAGACCCATCAGGAAGCAATACCCCTTTTTAAATTTTAGTAATAGGCCCTTTCCAGATGGTATAGGGCAATCCCAGGCTAAGATGGGGAACCCTATTTATGGAGGAACAGGCTCTCTCTGAGCAGCTTTAGAACTATCTGCAGAGCAAACAAAGTGGACTGATGCAACTATTATAACACTTGTAAAACCCACCACCTGTTCCTCATACAATGTAAACAAACAGATTGGTGAGCTAATCTAGAATTAGATTTTCCAAATTCTAACCATTATAACCCATTATACTCTGACACCAATATGTTAATTTTAAAAAAAACATATTTCAGCCAATTTACTTAGCAACCCCACTGTCTGGAAGATAAAAAGAAATAGTCTATTCCCATATTTATCTAAAAACATGCCATTTCAATTTACAACGGAGCTACAATCCATAATTCCTAAAGCAATATGGAGTAATTTTAAGCAAATGGGCCTCTACAAAATAAAAGATTTTTTCAAACCACAATCACATCAAATAAAAGAGGAAATTATAGACCAAATTCTTAACCCAAATACAAATATGTGGTTCTTAAACAGAATCCTTAAAGGTTCTTTAAAATCCAAAATCACACTACAAATGTTAGATAAAGAAGATAGTAAATTTGAAAATGCAGCAGAATTCTTACTATCTGCACCCAAAAAACTCATTTCATACATTTATAAATTAATCCCAGAAGAAAAAGAGACAAGTCTAAACCACCACAAAGACCTATGGGCAACAAATATTCATACAGACATATTTCCTTCGCAATGGCAAACAATTTAGACAAATAAATTCCTTTGCGGTAACATTCAATACAGTAGAGAACTATATCTTAGAACCATCACCAGGTGGTATACAACCCTGGTGTGGTTAAATCTCATCTCACACACCTTTCCCCAAAAATGTTGGCACGGAAATGGCTTGATAGGTACATACAGCCACCTATGGTGGTAGTGCCCCACCATTAACAAATTTTGAGTTTTGATAGATCTTGAAATTGTTAAAATATTGCAAATACAAATAGATTTTTCTCCAAGTATATTCCTATTACATATCTTACCAAGTGATAAAATAACCCAAAACAAAGCTTTACTCCTGCATTTTATGTTGTTAGCTAGTAAAAAAAGGAATTGCTAAAAACTGGAAATCGATAGAAACATTAACTCTTCAGACCTCGTATAATAAGATTATCAAATTTGTTATCAATGAGCTTATTACTTTTCAATATAATAAATACCTAGGAAGAAAGGAAAGTTATGCATATTTAGAGGTATGGAAGCCTTTATTTGATTTTTTGCGGCCCAATACAGATGAATATTCTGTATCAGAGGTAGCAAGAAAATTCTTGCCAGACTTAATGCGAATAAAGAGAATTTTTGGTCAAATATTATCTCTATCTTAAAACAGTAACCATAAATATAGATTCACAAATATCTACAGATTAACAAAGTATATATACAACCTAAGTTTGAAGTGTTAAGTTTTTAATTTTAAGAATTTAAATATTCAGTGTTATTGGTTATTTATTCTTGTATATGGAAACAAGTGATATATATATTATTTGTTTGATAAAGTAAAAAAGAAAATAAAAAAGAAACTGGACCGACGCAGCTTAGAAAGCCAAAATGGCCAGCTGAGACTTTGAAGACTCCTTGCAAAAAAGCAGCACTCTTCCAGTGAACCAGTTTGGCCTAGTGGTTAGGGAGCCGGACTCTTATCTGGGAATACCAGGTTTGATTCTGCACTCCCCCACGAAGCCAGCTGGGTGACCTTGGGTTAGTCCCAGCTCTCTTCTGAGCTCTCACAGCCCCACCTACCCCACAGGGTGTCTTTTGTGGGGAAAAGAACAGAAGGTTTGTCAGCTTCTTTGAGTTCCCTTAAATGGGTGAGAAAAGCGAGGTAGAAAAGCCAACTCTTCTTCTTCTTTCTCCATTGTGACTTCCACGTCCTCAGGGCCAGACACAGTACTCCAGATCACAGAGGCGTGCAGTCCAGCTCACTCTCCTTGGAATAATATACTGAAGTAGTGGACTTCCTTGGGTGGAGCAGGATACAGCACCATTTTGACACCATATCACCCTACACAGTTTGATCTAGTTTGGGCGGACTGGTCTACTGGGAGTGTGAACTTCCACTAAACTGGTCTGCCATGTAGATAAAGCATCCCACATGCCACAGTATGGAAAAGGCCTCAAAGTCTATGTTCAGATACAACCGAAGGATCACCTCAGGGGGCCGGTGTGTGGCCCTCATGTTCCCAACACTTCTCTAATCCACCTTTTCTACCACAGAATGTTTACAAGAGGGGGAAGGGCAGACGATATGTGAAAGATCCCACCTTCAAGCCTTCTCTAAGGCTGTGTTCAGACATAGCAAAAGGCATGTTTCACAAACACCTCAGAAAGCCAGTGTGTGGTCCTTGTGTTCCCAAGGCTTCTGGGCTAGAAGGTTCAGGAGATGGGGCAGACTAGTGTGTGAACAACCCCACCTTGGAGGCTCCTCTAAGTCACCTCAGAGACTATGTTCAGATGTATCAAAAGAGCTCCTCAGAGATGCCTCAGAAAGCCAGTGTGTGGCTCTTGTGTTCCCAGCGCGTCTCTAATCCACCTTTTCTAGCACAGAAGGTTCAGGAGACAGGGGCAAACTGGTGTGTGAACAATCCCACCTCGAAGCCTCCTTTGACCACCTCAGAGGCACCTCAGAGACGCTTTGTTTTGCTCTGACGGATCACAGCTGAAGTCTTGGAGCACCAGATTATTTTCTTGTTAATGAGGTAGTCGGTCTTTACCAGTTAAATAGGCTACCACACCTAAGTAATTTTGCAATCTTGCCGTTTTCACAGGGCCTACCGGACTTAAAAGATACTCACAGCTGCCATATGCTGCTTTGATCCTTTAATCATATATATTTTATTGTGGTGCAGACACATTTGTACCTAGGTACTTTGCACTTATTTGAGGATTTTGCTACAATATTCCAGTGCCATTTGATTGGATGCAGACAGAGGTGTTTTAGTATAATGATTGGTTTTGGAACAGCAAGTTTGACTCTCTTAAAAAAAACACAACTCATAATTTTTATTAATATCTTTCATAATTACAATAAAATAAATGATAGTCTTATGTATTAATCATAGCAGTAAGTTTATCGTTTCAAGGTACAATTCATTATTTCTTTCCATCCTGGTATTTACAGGTAACAACTTTTCCTAATGCTTCTCATAAGTAATTTTCAACTCAACTCCATCATATAATGTTCTTTTTTCCCTCAGGATATCAATTGGAGTTGACCCACTATATAATGGTTCTGTTTCTTCAAATCCCAGTTTCCTATTTCTTTCCACTCACCAATATTCTTAATTCTATGTCCTGCTAATCTCCAGAATTTCTGGGCCTCAATTTGCAAGTTTTACCTTCAAGATATAAATTGAAACAGGTGAATATTAACTCCTGGATCTGCCGTGCTGGCCAAGTTCCCACTTGGCAATTTAATCCGGTTTTAATCTGGTTTTCTTTCAAAAATCAGCAGCAAGGTCTGGTTTTTGTGTTCTCACTGTTGCCTTACAATGCAGACTCACTCTCTATTCTTCAGTGCCCTCTCCTCCCCTCACCAAAACTGTCTCCCCATGCAGTCAGCAACTGGATACCATCACATCATGATTTCATTGGGATGGGCATTTCAAGCCCCACCCTCTATAATAAACCTGCTCCCACATCAGATCATAGAGTCCTTTGGTAGTAGGCTTTGTTCACCGCTTCTCCCCACCTATCTTGTACCCACCGTAGCACAACTTTCTCATGTTAACGAGACAATAGAACATTAAATATCACTTTCCCTTTTTTCTTCTGACGGTGTTTTGCGCTAGATTGATATAGCAGAGCAGCGCAAAATGACAGGAAGTGAGGCAAAAGGGGGGGATGGCAGAGGTGACTGAGGAAAGAACAAATGAAGGAAGGAAGGAGCGAAGGAAGGTGGGAGCAGGCAGGCCTTTACACAAAATGAACACACTTGCAACCCCATGAAGGAAGCCGTTAAAGTCTGATTGATGCCGGCGAGTCCCTCTTATTGGAATCAGACACTTTCACTCACTCCCATCCCTGCTACATTGTCTGATCTTGCTAGGTTATGTGTGCCTGAGCTACTGCGGGCTCTGTTCATACTCCAGCTCTTTCCCCTCCCCTTTCAGCCATTGCTAGATTTCCTTGACCCATAATGCAGAGCCAGGTGAACAGGGGACTACAGCAGAGGAAATCACAACTTCGCATTGGATCAGGGAAAACTGATGAGAACGCCCCTAAAACATGGTTCCCTCCCCAAAAAAACCCACTTGCGTTCCCCTTTTGCTAAATAAAACGGAGTATTTCTACATCCAGCAGCAAGAACTCTTTTGATCCGAATACAAATAATTCATGTTTCAGGACCCTTAATCCTCAGAAACTGCAGATTCTTTAAAAACTTTGGGAACGGTGAACATTCAAAACGGTCTCAAAGCTCATTATATTTTGTTTGGGAATGTTCCCACTGTGTATTTTCAGCCCGCCTACAAAACTGCTACATTTTGTATGCACTATTTCATTTTTGGATTTTGGTTGAGCTATGTACATCTTATTCATAGTTTTGCCATTTCTATACTTAGGGTGTTTTTCCACTGCAGCCCTTAGATCCGGATCTAAGAAGATCTGGATCTAAGGAATAGGTACATTCCTTAATCCGGATCTAGTAGATCTGGATTAAGGGAAGCACCCAATGTGTTTCCACAGGAGGAATAGCACCCATTAGCAATGGGTGCTAACCCTCCTGCTGTGGAAACACCTTTGCATCCATGTGGGGAATCCGGATTGACCCACAAGGGGTCTGCCTGTCACCCCAGGTGTTTTGGGGAACAGGGGGTGCAATCTCTGAAGTCCCTCCAAAATCCCTCCGAAGTTGCCTTCAAAGGTTAGCAAAGGCTCCGAAGTCCCTCCAAAGGCAACTTCAGAGATTAGCAACAAACCCCTTGCCAGAGCCTGCATCTGAACTAGCTCTTTGTGAGCAGGGATGAGTCAGCCTCATTAAATATGCACCTCTTTCCATGCCTGAAGGCAACAGAGGTTTGTCTTCAGAGCCTGTGCTAATCTTCAAAGTTGCCTTCGGAGGGACTTCGGAGCCTTTGTTAATCTCCAAAGGCAACTTCGAAGTAACTTTGAAATGGCTTCGAAATGATTTCGAAGCCTAGGTTTCGGGGCTCCCCCCCCCAAGGGTGCCCCCTCCCGCTAGCCTTTTCTAGACCCCATTGCCAAACTAATGTGGAAACAGGCTCCCTTTAATCCAGATTTTCTGGCTGAAGACCCCATTGCAGACCCCATTAATGGAGTTTACAGAAAATCCAGATTAAAGGCTTAGATGTACCCATATGATCCGGATTTCCCGAGGCGTGGTGGAAACAAATGGGTCCCAAATGGGTGCTGTGGTGGAAATGGGGTCATCCAGCTCTCACCCAAATGAGTCGTTAATGGGTGCAAAAATGGGTATTTTCTGCCAGTGGAAAAACACCCATAGTTACATATCACTGCTTTTAGAATATAGTTTCCTATCACTAGCTTGTGTTTTGGACTTGTTTGGATGTTTGACCACAGACTGCATACGCCAAGGGCCTATGGGGGTTTCCAGTCAGGAGGCTTCTTTGTAAAGACAGCCAGATAGAGGAAGAATCATTACACCTCACAGCAAACTGCTGCTTCAGATTTCCTCTTTAGGCTCAGGCGCCTGATTTTCATAACAGAGGTAGCTATTTCAGTTCCAGCATTTGACCAGGGATCCTGCCTGCAAATTGAATGATGTGGTCGAAGAGGGAACTGGGTTGAAGTACATAAAATCATGCAAAGTGTAGAAAAAGTGGAGAGAGAAAAATAATATTTTCTCTATTACACAGCACTGGAACCAGGAGGCATTTTAAGAAGCTGATGGGGAAGAGAGTCAGATCAGACAAGGGGAGGTATTTTTTTCACCCAGAGGGTCAGCGGTCTGTGGAATTTACTACCTGGAAAGGTGGTGAGAGAAACCAGCTTGGATATCTTTAAGAAAGGATTGGATAAAATCATGGAGGACAGAGGTATCAATGGTGACTAAAATGGAAGCTGACCGCCTTCAGGTAGGAGAGATGGACAGGAAGCCTCTAAAAGCCATTTGCAAGGAGTCAAGAGCAGGTCAGGAATTTCCCTTTGTCTTCTGGACAAGAATGCCCAGAAGCAATTGGTGGGCCACTGGGTGAGACATGATGTTGGACTAGATGGGCTGTAGCTTGATTTTAGGACCTGTTTGCACTTAACAGCCTGGAATAGTGTACCAATATTATTCCACTCCAGTTAGGTTTGGGCTGCAAGTGCTGGTGTGGTCCTCAACTGGACCACCAGTGCTTGAGGTATGGATGGTCCATCCTGGACTATCTGAATTGCTACAGCAGTGGCTGAAGAACATTCCACCATGCACCTGGCCATGGCCATGGCTACATGGTGCACAACTGCACAGCTGCAGCCACACTATCCTGCCTCCTTGCAGGTGTGAACGCTGCTAACCAGGACCATACTAGCCACACTAGCTTAGATTCTGGAGAAATCTTTACTTCTCCGCACCTACAAAGGATTGTCAGCAAAAAGGGTATGGATATATACGTGGACCTCCAAATGGTTCTGATGTGCAGCTGCCACTAGCCTCAGTCACTGTGGCAAAGGCCGATTGGGACTGTAGTTTACTAATGTCTCAGGGGCACAGTTTTGCCAGCCCTGTTCCAAAGGGTTCAAGGATGACCTAGATATATGCTTAGCTACTTCCTCCAGGTAGGAGATACAAACAGGATGCCTCTCAAGGCCATTTGCAGGTAGTGAAGAGCAGGTGAAGGTTTTGCCATCGTCTTCTGCTTGAGGTGCACAGAAGCAATGGTGGGACGCTGGTGGAACACTGGACTAGATGGGCCATTCTTATGTTTGCACATCAATACAGCGTGCCATAACACCTGTCTCAGAAGTCTAAGAATGTGACCAGCGAAGGGAAACTGGCCATGTACCTTAGAAAACAAAGCTCACCAGAGGATTATCCATGTACCACAGAAGGTTGTTGGTCTGAGTGTCCAGAATGAAATACCTCCGCAGGAACTTGCCAGAGGCCTCATTTTCTTCAATGTCCAAGAACCCACAGATTCGGTTCTGAATATCCACGTAAGGCATTCCGGGCTTCCTCTAGCATTCCCCTGTAAAGAAGACATAAACTGTTGACATTCAGCTGCCCAAAGAAAAAGAAGAGGAGGAGGAGGGTTTGGCTTTTCTACCCCTGTTTTTCTCACCCATTTAAGGGGACTTAAAGCAGTTGACACACCTTCTCTTCCCCAAAAGTGACATCCTATGAAGTAAGTGGGGCTGTGAGAGCACTGAAACAGACCTGTGACTAGCCCAAGGTCACCCAGCTGGCTTCATGGAGAAATAAGAAGAGTTGTTTTTTATATCCTGCTTTTGTCACCCTTAAGAGGACTCAAAGCAGCTGACAAACCTTCTGTTCTCCCCACAACAGACACCCTGTGAAGCAGGCAGTGTTGTGAGAGCTCAGAAAGATAGCTGTGACTAGCCCAAGGTCACCCAGCTGGTCTTGTGAAGAAAGGCAGAATCGAACTGGAAGACTTTCAGATCAGAGTCCAGCACCAAGACCAAACTGGCTCAGATGTCCAGAAAAGGCTGCTCAAGGCAGCAAAGGTTAGAGAGAAAAGTCTGTTGTGGAAATGCCAGAGTGGGCCAGATAGAAGTCAGAATTTTTTGAGTAAAACAGGAGCACTGCTTGACTTCCCTGGATGGTTCCACATAATTTCACAAGGCAAACCCTCTTATGGCCCCTGTCACAACACCTGCACGAAAGATGTTGCAAGTGTGAATGTCAACCTTTTATAACACTGTGTTTTGGATCTGACAAACCAATATGTACTGCAAAACTAGGTTTTACAATGAATTGCCACCTACAGGCATTTCTGTACTTACAGTCTTAATGCAAATGGTACAGGAGGAATAGTAGCTCAGTGGTAAAGGAAACTGTCTGGAAAGCAGAGGGTTGCCAGTTCAATACCTAGCTTCTCCCCAGAAGGAGGCAATGGCAAACCACTGCCAATAAAACTGCATGGAAGTGTCCGTGCAGTCAACTAAGAGTTTGCTACAACTCAGGGAAATCCAACAAACAACAAATAGAAATTATATATATAAAAAGCTTTCTTAGATTTTATCAACTTGTGTCCAGAATATTGTAGTCGTTTCTATATTGCCATAAAAACTTCATACAGACTTGATTCTACCATTTATTGATATGTTTATTATAACTAACCTCCCTTCCCCCCTTCCAATTTTTCCTCGAATGTGCAAATGGAAAGTCCACAAAAACAGATATGAAAAAGTGTGAGCAGTCAGACCTTAAAATGGACTGAAGAGGGTTTCAAGTGATGGTGTGACCATGGCCCTGGATGGATGGATGGATGGATGGATGGATGGATGGATGGATGGATGGATGGATGGATGGATGGATGGATAAACCAACAAACAAACCAGAAAGTACAATATTATGGCTACATTTTGTATGCACTATTTCATTTTTGGATTTTGGTTGAGCTATGTACATCTTATTCATAGTTTTGCCATATAGATACTAGAATAAAATCAAAGTCTCTAAGTAATATCCAAAGGAGGCGAGTATCTGATTTGAGATCCTGTTTCTAATTTTGCAGAAGCAAACATCCTTGGTTTTTTTCATACTTTCCTCAAGTTACAAAATTGAGATTTCTTGCCCCGGAAACTCGTATTCAAAAGCCCATATCTCTCTTTCCCACCCACCCCCCCGCAAATAAAAGGGGGGGGGGACACAGAAAAGACAGCTTGAGACCTATCCTAGGTTAGAATACAAAGACGCCGTCTCAAATACTTTCAGTAGTAATGAGCTTCGTTGAGTCTGACTGAGAAGCAGGCAAAGGAGGTTCCTCAAAAGATATAGAAAGGAGGCCATGGGGCTCCTTACTGGAGTTTCTTCCCCCCAGCCAGAAGCCCGGCTGTATCTGTGGTCACCCCCCAAAGCTCTCTGTCTGCAAAAGAGGCCGCAACATCTTACATTTTGCAAAAAGGAGGAAGTCAGGGGTTGTGCAAACCACTTGCAGTAAGTGACGCTCATCTTATGCTGGGGCCAAACTTTCACTTTGCATATTTCATGTTATGTACTTATTTTTAAAGTGAGAGTATGATGGTGGGGGGTCGGGGGGTGAGGAAACTCTTCTGAAAAGCCACTAAGGCTGAAGTTCTGTTTAAACATCACAGAAGAGGCGATTCGAATGTTCCAAAAGTAGATTGTCTCCTTGCAGATGGCGAAAAGGCTCCAGAGGCAGACTTTGTGAGTTCTGCATGCCCAGCTCATTCGCAGACTCCTGAAGAAGTCCTGCTAACCCATGGAGAAAGAGGGAGCAAATTGAGGAGAAAGGAGCTGCAATCTCAGGAGTGACCAATGTTCTCTAAGATAAGCTGCTAAAACAGGCAAGCACTGTGGAAGCTGCATTCAGAATCAGATATCCAATGCACCAACACCAAAATCTGAAAGATATTTCTGTTTGGTTTTCTCTTTAACACCACAAAGTACAGAACTGCCTTTTCTCTTCATCAGTCTTCTAAAGCTCCTGTGCTAAAAATGGACAGGTTTAATGCCAAATACCTGCAGACTTAGACTCATGAGGACATATAAGCCAACAACGGAAAATCTTCATCCATAAGAAGATTGATCAGGGAAGGAAAGATTAAATTTGTCTGCCTATCCCAGAACACTACAGCATCTTTCTTTCTTTGTCTAGTAGTGGTTAAGGAGCCGGACTCTTATCTGGGAGCACTGGGTTTGATTCTGCCCTCCCCGATGAAGCCAGCTGGGTGACCTTGGGCTAGTCACAGCTCTCCTCTGAGCTCCCACAGCCCCACCTACCTCACTGGGTGTCTTTTGTGGGGAGATGAACAGAAAGCTTTATCAGCCACTTTGAGTCCCCTTAAATCAGTGGGAAAAGCAGGGTAGAAAAGCCAACTCTCCTCCCTCCCTCCCTCCCTCTCCTCTTAGATGGCACTGTCAATCTTTGGGGAGGCTTACAAATTTTCTGGGAGAGCTATCTTTTGAACAAGGGTTAATGTGTCACAGTAAAAGAAAGGATGGATCCCCACTACACACTTTAGTACGACTTTAAATCCAGATAAATTTAATCCACACTGAGCTCTGTTTTTTCACATCCCCATTTATGGCTTATTATGAAGATTTAGGGGCAGGAACTCCCTCCCCCTTCTCTTTTGAGTCATACCCTGACTTTATGGAGCAGGGATCCAAACCCCACCCCCCATGTAAGCCTGCCTCTGATTAATATCAAAGAATAGAGATAGCTATGGGGAAGGGAACGAGGAAAGCAAGGGATGAAGTACAGCCTCGTAAACAATGTTACAAGGAAGGAGGGACAAAGTAGTCACCTGCTTCACGCAGAACCGGCTCAGCGCAAAAGGGCAAAATCTTTCTGATCTCTTTCTCTTTGAAATCAGACTCTCCCTGCATTCACTAAAAGTAGCAAGGGGATGGGGGGGATAGAGATAAAGCGGCAAAGTCTCTTTAAAATCAGACTCTCCTCGCATAAAGCACCAAGGGGGGGGGGAGAGGAGAGATAAAAGAGTCCCTCTTCTCTGTAATTGTCAGAATCTCCCTGCTGTTACAATGTAATGCAGAGGTATCAAACTCAATTTGGCCAAGGGCCGGATTAAAAAAAAAAAAGGACTGTGAGGGCCAGGGGGCATGGCTGGGGGTGTGACTGGGGGCGTGATGAGGGCACAGAGGAGGGGCTGGGGGTGTGGCCAGGGCATGGCTAGGGAGGGGCTGTCTGTCCATGGCGGCACCCGGCCATGCCCCCAGCCCCTCCTCTGTGCCCTTGTCACGCCCCCGGCCACGCCCCCGGCCACGCCCCCTGGCCCTCACAGTCCCTCGGGCAATGGAGGGTCCCGCCGCGCGCTCGCTTGCCTCGCGTCGCCTTGCCTCCTTCACGCCCAAGGAGGACGGCGGCGGCGCATGGCGGCGGCGGCGGGCGCGGGCCATATTAAAACACCCCGCGGCCGCATCCGGTCCGCGGGCCGTATCTTTGACATGCCTGATGTAATGTATCTCTCATAACATTGCAACAGCAACTGCCAGCTCTGCTCTAGCAGCTACAGCTGGGAGAAGACGTAGGGACATAATGAGTCAGGGGGAACGGAAGAGAATTCCCCCCTCCCGCCCCCCCAAAAAGCATGTGCATTCCTATTCACAAAAACCGAGGATTATTTCTAAATCCCGTTGCAAGACTTCTTTTTATGCAAATATAGATAGTCCGCATTTCAGGACCTTCAATCCTCAGAAACTGCAGATTCCTCTAATCCTTTGGGAATGCTCAGCTCTGAAAATGGATTCAATTAGTTTTAAAACTTCAGTGGAAATGCAGCCTCTCCCTCCCTCCCTCCCTCCCTCCCTCCTTCCCTCCTTCGATGGCACTATCAAACCAACAGGGCTCTTTGGGAAGGCTTACACATTTTCTGGGAGAGCTGTCTTTTGAAAAAGGGTTAATGTGTCCTAATGAAAGAACGACCCTTTCTGCACTCATATGTTAATCCGGATCAAGGAGCGGCTAAGTACACATCATCCCCACAGCAATCCAGATCAAGGTCCCCATTCTGAGATATAAACCAGAATCAGGTCCAGGGCAGGAAGGGCTCCTGGTTCAAGCAAAATGTGGTTTCACTAACAATGAATCTTCCTGCATTGCTAAATGCTAGCAGTGTGAAACAGCGATCCAGACTTTAGACTCTGGATTGTGGAGATCCAGATTCAAACTCTATGGAGCAAAAACCTGTTGTAAAGAATCTGGCCTACTTCCCTATTGCACCAGGATTGCACCATCATGAATTCCAGGTCAGCATGACTTGATCAGTAGATCAAATAAGATTTGGCCCTGTTCTCTCACTGTTTTCTTTATCTTGAAGACTTCTTGAAAGAACAGATGGCTTTATTATTTTAAGAAATCTAATAATAATAACAATAACAATAACAATAACAATAACAATAACAATAACAATAACAATAACAATAACAATAACAATAACAATAACAATAACAATAACAACAACAACAACAACAACAACAACAACAACAACAACAACAACAACAACAACAACAACAATAACAATAACAATAACAATAACAATAACAATAACAATAACAATAATAATAATAATAATAATAATAATAATAATAATAATAATAATAATAATAATAATAATAATAATAATAATAATAAAAAAGGGGAAACAAACTGCTGGGATATTAACAACAAATAGGGGAAATTCCAGGTCAAGGACTTGCTGAACCAACCAGGAAATTTGTCAAGCTGGATTGAAAGGAACAGAATCATAAATACACCAGGTATAAAAATAGAACATGGAGATCTGGGTTAGTATGAGCTCCAGGGTAAAGCATAAAGGTCATCGTGATTTTTAAGAAAGAAATTTGGATGGAATTCTGTCTCAGCAGAAGACACACATTCACGACCAGGAAGTCAGCAAAAGTGTGGCACTTTTTAAAAAAACATTGTAGTAGTGTCTGCTCTGTTTGAGCAATAGAGAAGAATAAAGACAAGGAGAAGGTGGGAGGAAGAAAAAGCAACATTAAATGCAGCCGACCCTTGTCAGAACACTGCTCTTTTTTCTCATGGTGATTAAGACGTGTCCTTAATTCCTTAACACAATCCCAGAAATTTTCAGCAATGGCTTCTGGAGGGCCGTTGGCTTAACATTGGTAGCCTGGACCACCTTTCCACAAAATCACCCACACACTGGTAGACAGGAGCAGCTTCCTGATGCATCAGAGAAATGTTTGCCACAGCTCCAGGAGTAGGAGACATGGTACCTGCACGCCTGCTGCCTTCCGACCACATAAACATAGAAGCCAGAACATAAGAGCAGCCCTGCTGGATCAGGCCACAGCCCCTCTAGTCCAGCATCCCGTCGCACACGGTGGCCCACCAAATGCTCATGGGCACCTCAAGCAGAGACAAGGACAAACCTTCTCCTGCTCTTGAATCTGACTCTCATGCCCATCAGCTTCATAGATGCCCTCTGGTTCTAGTGTTGTGTGACAGAGAAAAGAAATTTTCTCTATCCACCTTTTCTATACTATGCATACTATGCATATCTATACTATGATTTTATATACTTCAATCAGGTCCCCTCTTAAACGCCGTCTCTCCAGACTGAAGAGGCCTAGACGTTGCAGCCTGGTTTCGTAAGGGAGGTTTTCCAGCCCCTTAATCATTCTGGTTGCCCTTCGCTGCACCTTCTCTAGTTCCACAATATCCTTTTTGAGGTGTGGTAACCAGTATTGTACACAATATTCCAAATGTAGCCTCAACATAGATTTATAAAGAGGCAAAATGACACTTGCTGACTTGTTTTCTATTCCCTTCCTTATTATTCCCATCACTGAATTAGCTTTTTTCGCCGCTGCTGCACACTGGGTTGACACCTTCATTGAACTGTCCAGGAGCAGAAGTTCCTTGGCTTCAAAGCTTCCACTCAGTCTCATCAGAAAATACAGCTGAAGTGACCACGGAAGGTGGCCATCATCTGCTCAAGAAGATACCAGGACCCCTCAGTTCCTCAACAGGTCCCTTGTTCACCTGTTGCAGATGCAGCCTGCATCTCGCCAACTGAGTGACACCGAATTACTGTACATTAGCAGACTGGGTTCTCTGTGGTTTCCCTATCCCTAATATTGTACAAGGAAGAACTGTACTTGAAACCCATAAGCCTCATTAGAAAGTCACACAGAAGAAAACCTATGCAGAATAAATGCTGAACTCAACTCACCCCGGCTAAGGACAAGAGAAAAGCCCTGCCGAATGAAACTAGAATGCGACAGAGCGCGGTGTTCTGACCTCACCGTGGCCATACGTATGTCCCGCAGGCAGAATATGAACCCATCGAGTGAAACTGACAAATGTGGCGCCGTCATCACAGAGGTTTGCCTAGCAAAATCCATGCAGTCTCTCCCATGGGCCAAGAGAGGCCATAAATATGAAAATATGAACTATTTAAGCAACTTGATTTGCAAAAAAGGAAGGAAGGAAGGAGAGATCTTTTAAGAAGTGCTGGTCCATGAGAGAGATCTCTGCACTCATGCTGAAGAATGCAAAAACCACGTCTGTCATACCCACCAACTGAAAAGCTAAACTCTGAGGGTGCTTTTACACTCCACCGCCCACAATCCCAGACCAGGGTAAGACACTCTTGTCTTGTTCCATCCCAAGGTGGGAAATATTGCTCCTCGCACAGAACAAGGCTGTCCACATGGAGATGTCCTGTTCTATGCCAGCCCCCACCCCATCAACTTTGCAGCATGTACACAGTGCCTCTGAAGGCTCCAAGGGCCAAGGATGAAAAGTCCCTGGACTTCAGAGATTCCAGGGGCCTATTTCAGTGTTGCACTGCCCAAATGGGCCCCCCATGGGGTATCAGACCATGGTGGCATGTTGTCCACGACCCTCTGTGGTCCAACAGACCGTCCCCTGGTACACCAGTAAAAGAGGTCTACTGATAGACTGGACCAAGACACCACTTTGGGCACCTTCGTCTTGTCTACACTCACCTTGTGTGGATGGTCAGAATGGGGTCTCCCTTAAACCACACCAGCCTACGAAAGGGAGGCCCAGAGACCCTTTCTGCTCCACCCTTCTGGCTCTACGTGACTAGCTCTGTTTGTGAATACTTTTCAGGATAAAACATACAGAGCACTGCCTTATGGAAGTCCAAGGACACACCTTCTACCAAGCCAGAAGACTGACTTCGTTAGTTCAGTTTTGTTGGTTGGCAGTGGATATCCCACAGGGTTCATCACTTGCAACCTGAAGAGAGGCATGGACTGGAGCCTTCTGCAAACAAAGCATCTCTCCTCCATCATGAAACCACTGACACCCCACAACAGAGGTCAGCTCACCCATTTACACAGAACCACGTTTGCCCACCTGATGGCCTTCAAGCATCTTGAACTACATTGCAATAAGCTCCAGCGCGAAGGACCACACATATGTATCCATGACCACAAGTGATAGCCCTGTGAAAGAGTTGAGCCCAAAGAGTCTAGAGGCCACCATCTTTTCATGTACACAAACTCTGCTGTGAACAAAAGCAATGAAAGCCAAGGCGCCACAGGGATAAACCAACCCCCACCTACTCTGCAAAGAAATAGCAAACCAGGACTGCAAACCTCCAAGGTCACCTGAACGAATACTGTGCCAAGCTAAAATATCTCCCCAACCCCTTATAAAGAAGCAATTAAGCCATTCAATTTACTACCTGCAGCCTGAAGCTGTTCAGCCCCAAGACGGGCCCCCCTGCTGAGGAGATCCGGCTTGCTGTGCTTCCTTTTCAGAAACTTGCATTACTACATCAGATCACACTTCCTTTTGGTGGCTGAAAGAGCACAGCCCTGTCGTCTGCAGGTCCTGACACAATTGCCACCTTAGGTTGCTGGGAGGTGTTTCCATATTTGTGGGGGCTGGACTGCTCTTGCCGGCACTCTTCCTCCGTAAGTGCTCCCAGCTGGAGTTGTCAAGCTGTCTTACCCCCTTTTTCCACACACAGTCAAAGATCCGGATCTTCAAGATGCCTGAAGACCCTATTGAGGACACCTTTAACCAGGTCCACACAAAATCCAGTTTTAAGGGTCTGAAGGACCCATTAAATCCAGATTTCCCCTGCCCTCGTGGGGACAGGGCCTTGCAGATGGGGCTTTCAATGGGGTCCTTCCCAGCTGGTTCCAATCAGGTACTAATTGGGTTCCTAATGGGGTCTTAGAAGGGTTCCAAGCCCTAGTGGAAAAAGGCCCCTAAATTAGACCATCCACACTTCAGATGTTGGTTACTGGATAGTCCCAGTTCTGCCCTGCGCAGCTCTGAAGTTCACACAAGCTTCAGACTAGCTATTCGGGCTCTGATGACATGAGGCCTATTTGCACTACAGCCCATACTGCATGGTTAGGGAACTTCTGGGGAAGAGCATCCGCATCTGCAGGAGGCTGTTACAGCCTCCAGGCGCCCCTGCCTTCCCAGAAGTTCCGTAATCACGCACTAGGGAACCTTAACTGGAAGCTTACCCAGCACGTCCAGGCAGTGGCCATTCGCACCTCTTCCGGTGCACCGGGGTTGTCTGATCATAGACATGACTGCACGTGCAGAAAGCATCTGAATTAGGAGTGGGCACGAATGCAATTTTCAGGATCCGATTCAAATTGAATATCCAAAAATTCAATTCTACCCAAATTCGATTCAAATTAGGCAAATTCCAATCTATTCGTTCGAATTTGGGATTCAAAGTTGCACTTACAAATGTCAACAACATTCGTACGTGCCCATACACGTCGTTATACATCCATACACATCCATACACATCTGTATGCATCCCATAGTCATCCCGTATGCAACACATTTTCATCCTGTATAGGTCCGTACAAGTGTGTAGAGATGCGGGAAAGATGGATAATTCGAACGAATAGATCCAAAAATGTGAAATTTCTTTGAATGTTTAAATTTGAATTTAAAGACACTGGATTCAAATTCGAATGTCCAAATTTGAACGAATTCAATTGAATTTCGAATGTTTCACATATCTGTGCACATCCCTAGTCAGCATTATTATGGTGATGGCGCTGATGCACACGCAGTTGCGCAGGGTGCCGCAACCCAAATGACGGTGCCCCTGAAGATGACAGCCCTGACTTTTTGGTGCTGTGCAACGGAATGTGCAGCCAAGATCAAGCTGTCACACACAACAGCTGATACTTCGAAGTGGCATCGCTTTATAGCAATGCTACTGCGGATTTACTTAATGCTGATGTAGCAGCACTCGCTGCGCAGCATTAAGTAAATCTGAAGCTTCCTGCCAGTCGAAACAGGATGGCGCAAGGAGCCAACTAGAGCTGAAACTGCAGCTCAGGTTCCGTTGGCTGCCCCCTCCCACATGACGCGCACTTCACCCCATGTGACAGTGCATGCATCGCGGACGTCTCACAGCTACTCCAGCAGGAAGCTACAAGGAATGCCGGAGGACATAGGATGTGGTCAACAGGGCACCAGGTGAAGAGGCTGGTGGTAGATTGTTGTAATCACAAAATGCTGCTCAAGTTTCCCTACGTTTCCCTTCTAGCCTCTGAGCCCTTGTTGACTATTTCTCAAGCCTCAAGAGTAAAAAGCAACTAATTTTCTGTCCCATGGCTTGCAGTACACCCCTGGCACCAGCAGGGTGCTGGACTCTTAGCCTGGGGACTTAATGGAGTCCGGCCGCATGTTCCCCATTCTTCTTTTCCTGTTTGAGGATCCTCCCCACCTCCCGCCACAGGATGTGACATCAGAAGGACTTCTGACTTGCTCACCTGACACGGCTCCACCTATCACCTCCCTGGATTGTGCCCTTACATCATTCCCGCCACGCCTCCACTGGGGGGTAGGCGAGAAGTTTCATTGTAGGTTGTTGTCTGTGTATATTTTTATTGATTGTATATGTTTTATTGTCAGGCCCTTTGGAAGAAAGGGCATTAGAAATAAACGTTTTATTTTATTTATTATTTAATTTAAGCCCGGGAAAATTAAACTCTGTCTCTTTCCAGCTCATCTTGTCTCCCGCCTAACTTCTTTCCCCTGTGCCCTCTGTCTTTAACTCACCATAGGAGCACATGGTGATCTCTTAGAGCATGCCGGTGGCTAATACGGGATTTACTTTCACAACACCCGGTGATTGTACCAGTAACCACTGGTACCAAGCATCGCTGTGGTTTTCTGAACTGCAGCCAAGATCGTGGGAGCCATACGCTGCCTCTCCCCAGGTTTCCCAGGGCCAAGGATTCAGGTTGCAGAGCCGGACTGCAACAATAGATAAATGGAAAAGTGTGCTACGTGTTATGAAGCAAGGGTAGAAGAACAAGGACAGTAAGGGACTGTGGAAATAATCTCCAGATGGACTGCAACGGTAACAGATGAAAAGGCCAGCCTAGTTCCTGAGAGGAAAGGGGTAGAGGTGGTAGGTAGAAATACAAAATGGATTATCTTTATATGAGAAAGTTATATAACGGCTAAGATGTAATAATGTAGATGAGATTTTTAAATGAAATTAAATGAACTTCTGAAATTATAGTAGCCATGATGTGCCATCCAGGCCAGAGACATAAACAGAGAACCAGCAAACATAGCAATGCATTCATTGTTGCAGTTCGGTTTAATCAAGCCAAGGCCAACTCCTTAGCTATTTTTAATAAATATCTTATAGCTCTTCCAAAGACACTCCCATAGCCTGTTCTCGACTCATCTCACCTTGGAAAGTCTAAATGGAGGGTTAGGATTAGAAAGAAAACTAAGGCTCAGTTCCCACTGGCATTTTAAAATGGTTTAGAAACTGTTTGGATTCTCTGTGTCCCCATTACCAATCCATTTCAGGGGTATTTTGAGGATTATTTAGCTAAAAAATTGGATAAATAAACACCTGTTTTTTCAGGTGGGTTTTTCCCCATTTTTGCTTTTAAAACGCTTCTTCCTTATTGTTGTGGGAATGCTACAGCAGTATTGGGGCAAATACGTCATGAAACGGGCGGGCTTTCCCCCTGCGCAGGGACCAGCCCCTTCTCAGATCCATATTCAGCAAAGAAGTAACAATTCAGCCTGATAAGATGTAGCAATTCACCCACTCCACACTTTACACTGAAAAGATAACAAAGTTTCATTGTACACTTCCTCTCACTTTCTCCTTGCCAGGAAGCACACTCACACGCAGCCCTCTCTCTGCTGCTGCTTTTCCACTTCTCTGCATTTGCGGAGAAGTGAAAAAGCACCAGTTGTGAGTTTATGGGTGTGTGTGCGTGTATACCAGTCAGTGCTGCTGGTGATGGGGAGGGGAGGAGAGTGAAGGGGAGGAAGGTGTGTGTGTGCGCGCGCACGCATGCGTGCGTGCGTGCGTGTGGGTGTATGCGCAGGACTGGCAGGACATCTTTTGCAAAAGCATGAGGGGAGGGGAGGGGAGAGGAGAGGGGGGAGCTGCAATTCCCCACCCTCTGCATTGTCATTGCGTGATCCAACCAGCAGACAGGGGGTGGGGCCCTGGCTGGCAAGAGGGGGGAAGAAAAGATTCCCTTTCCCTAATGCGATTCTGAACCGTTTTGGGTGGGGACAGCAGAGGGGTTGATAGTAATTTAAAGCAATTTAAAGCCACTGAAGTGGGGACTGCCGGAATCCGTGTTTGAATTGCTTTTTTTTGTTTCGTTTTTAAACCGTTTTAAGAGGCATGAGTGGGAACTAGGCCTAATGGAAATGAAAAGGGCTGTGGCCATACTTAAGGTTTAATTCAGCTTCAGTCCACCTTTGGAGTGGGAGAACACACCAGCTAAGTGACAAGCTGTTTTCTTTCAGTGTTAAATAACTCAGAAAATTCCCCTTTGGGATAGATAATGAGGAAGGAAAATTCCTGGTCACTTTGCTGGTGTGTTCTCTCACTCTGAAGGTGGACTGAAGCTGGATTCAGCCTTAGGTGTGACCACAGCCAAGGTGTGAGCGTTGTGATCAGAAGATAGACTGATCGATATTTCATTCCGCCTTCAGTCCACGTTCAGAGCGAGAGAATCCATCAGCAAAGGTTCAAGCTGTTCTCTTTCAGCATCATCTGAAAGCCACCACTGAATTATGTAAAGAGGAAATAAAACAATGAGTTGCTTTGCTGATGGATTCTCTCACTCACACAGTGGACTGTAACTGGATTAAAAGTTAGGTGTGAATGTAGCCAAACTCAGGATGCACTCACACATACCCCAAGCCATGTTAGAGGTGATATGCAGTTGGGACCATTCATATGCCAATGTGCTCCTTCCCACTCTCATGCACACCTTAAGGTAGAAAAAGTGGATTAGAGCTGGGATGAGAATTCAAGGGCCACACGCAACCATCTCAAAAGCGGTTTCAGGACACTTCTTTGGTTACTGCTTGGCTCTTTTTACCTTACACTGGATATGTGATTCTACGTATTATTGTAAATAACACAGCATATTTTCAGTTGTACTGAATATTTCAAAATACATTTCTCATTCATGTGTTCTTGAACTTTGCATTTTTGCTTTAATTATTATTGTATCCTGGCTTTCCTGTGAACCACCTGGGGCATTTTTGTAGAAAGGTGGTACCTAAATAAATGCAAATCCAAATATAAGTACGTTGAATGTAACCACAGTCAAATACACAAACCACTTTGACTTCCCTAGTTCTCTGTGCAAGCACACGCAGGCACACATGGGCGCCCATAAACAAAACAAAAGGAAAGAGGAAAGCCATTCTGCTTTGCTGGCAAATATTTTAATTCTGCAGCTATAGAGAGAACATTTTGTAGAAAGCAGATCAGCTTTTATTTTCATTTTTTTAATTATTATTATTATTATTATTATTATTTGCAGAAACTCATCCCCTGGGAAGGCTGCCAAGTTCCTGTGTGGTTGCTGTCTGCATAACTTCCCCTTTGGGTGATTATCTAGCACATGTGGATTTATTCAGCGCATGAGTGGAAGGTGGTTGCGTGTGCCCACACATGATCCCCCTCCATAAAATGGCCATTGAAAAGGTAGGAGGAAAGCCATTGCATTGTCAGAGTCCCCTGACAACCAGTGTTCATTGAGCAGTTCTTACATCAGAAATTGAGGCCGTACAAATTCACCACCTGGAGCACCAATTGCCCATCATGTCCAGACATGTTTCCCATAAAAAAGGTGTGTGCGATCCATGCTGAAACATACTGGGGTTTATTAAGAAAAAACTCCCTCTGTATTTAATAAGAGCTGCTGCATTATTATTATTATTTAATTATGGCAAATCGCAATACTTAAGAGAAAATTTGGAAGAAAGAATTTTCTATCTACTTAGTTTCTGTCTGCCTCAATATGCAGAGCCAGTGGACCTCTTGCCCAAAATTACAGAACTTTTGCAAGGTGTTAAACAAAACAGAACTTATTCTTTCAGGCTGATGGAACTCAGTGGTTAGAACAGAGGCTGTATTCCCTGCTCAGCCTTCCTAGTTCAAAATTCCTCTTAAATTCTCACAAGCACCAGGACATTCACCTAGAATTATTTCCCAACCTACAATTCAGTAATGATATTAACACTGCCCTACCTCAAAAGGCTGTTGTAGGGGCAACAGACCACGTACAGAAGTCCTACAGAGGCTGAAAAAACACAGAAAAGCAACGTATCCTTCACATTCCGTTGGCAGACAAAAATAATCTATATCTGTATCCAAAAAAAGATGGCGTTTAATGAGTTTAGAAAGAGTTTCTGAGCCAGAGAAATAAGCAAACCTTGGGAAAGTTCCTTTCTTGAGCACTAGCTCCTATAACCCTGAGCTCTGGAAGCAAACAGCTGCTTTGACTTGAGAATTGAGGAAGCAGGACTGTGGTTGCAAAACAGATGATTTTTCCAGCTCTGAAAGGAGCAGGAATAATAATAAAAAAACATCTGCTCATTTTGGTTGAGCCCGTATACCTAAGGAATAAAGAAAATCCCAGAGCAAAAAGCATCGAATCTGACGATTGCTCTGCTGATATTTTATGTCCACACACCCACAGGGCTTTCACCTCTTGGCACAGAGAGGGTTTTGCATGCCACCTCTATCTAAGCATCGTTCAAGCAAACGATTCCAACTTTGCATTTGACTTTTGGTCAACATATTCATGCTAGCTATTTAAAAGCCAAACCCTCCATTGCTTTCCTTAAGCCTCAAACTGCCTCCCTTGAGGGTCACCGAGGCTGCGTCCAGGAAGGGGATAAACAGAACTATGATGGGTTGGCTACAATCGGGATCACTGCCATATCTGTGGCAACCCCAGCACAGTCCCATGGTATCTGGGTGAAAATCAACTATAGCCTACTTCGAGAAAACTTAACTCTGAACACAAGTGTTCCCAAAATAGCACTATATTGTACCCATATGGACACTGACGCTGCCAGCTGCCAGCTTCAATACGGCCGCTGCACATGTGTGGTCCTAGGAACAACAGCCGCGCATGCACACTAGGAATGTGCACAAATGTGTTTCTTACATTCAAATCGAATATTCAAAAAGCCGATTCGATTTGAATTTAAAAGATCTGGATTTCTGAAAATCCGGCTTGGATCCAGGTTATCCAGATCCGTAAATTCAGAAATCAGATTCATATCCGGATATACGGATGCTGATAAGATTCGTATCCAAAACACAAATTTGTGAAAATGCATCTTTATCCCGTATGCAGCCCGCATGTGTCCCGTTTCCATCCCGCATTATTTGCATAAATATGTATTTTTTTCACATTCATATACGATAGACACGAATCTACGCATTCAAATTATTCGAAAATCCGTATTCGACTTCTGAAAATCTGAACACACAGCCCTAATGCGCACTGGGGGCAATTCAACACTTCCAGGTAATTTGCCACCCAGACATTGGCATCACTATATCACACAAGGACAATACCAGTCCCACACTGGGTCTTTACTCCAGACTATCGCTTGTGTGTGTGATTTTCAGGGGGCATTTGGAGGCAGCCAGAGCCTATGGTTGCACAATGATGCCCTTATACAGCATCTGAGTACACAAACTCTTTACAGGGAGGGCAACATTTCAGAAAGAAAAAAGGAATCAAACCTCCAGGGAAACCACAGGGCATTGGATGCCAGGAGCAGAAATTTAAACACCCGTACACTGCGTTCACACCTAGTTTTAATCCAGCTTCTGTCCACCTTCAGAGCAAATGGACCAGAGCATCAGCAAATGGACCAGTAATTTTTTTTCCACATTATCTATCCCAAAGGTGAATTTTCTGAGTTATTTAACATTGAAAGAAAACAGCTTCTCACTTGGCTGATGTGGTCTCTCACTCTGAAAGTGGACTGAAGCTGGATTAAAACAGCTGTGGATGCAGCCCTGTTCTCTTACCACCCGGGGCACCATCCACCTGGAACAGGGAGGAGGCTGGGGCAAAGAAAGGCCTCCCCAGCTTTGCCACCCCAAAGTGGGGATGTACATGATTTTTCCCCCCATTCACAATGGGACAGACCTTTGCAGGTATGTAAACGGAGCCATTCTGAATGTGCGAGGCTTTGAATCTCTGACACCACAGTCTGAATCCAGTCTGAATCCCCTCCGAATCTGCTATAAAGCTCCAAATGCACAAAGGTTTTCACTTCCCATGTGAAGGTCAGTAACTAAATACAGACAATATTTGAGTGTGAAGTTTCAAACCTTTGCAGTTTGTACGAATTGGGAAGACACCAAACGTTTTTTCGCCCATCCGTAATCCAAAGGATCCACTTGCCTTCCGACTGCTTGTGGGTTGTGGCCACTTTTGGACTGGATGTTTCAGCAGGGAGTAGGACTAGACTGACGCGAGAGCGGAAAAAAAACCCTGCGCATTTCCTGTCCCTGAACTGACAGAAACCCCACTAGAGAGTTCCCAGGCTACCATCAAAGAAGCATGCAGCTTTGCTTTCTGCTCCCTGCCCTGCTTGCGACCTCTCACTCTCGGCTGTTCTTCAGTGGATGGGGCCATCAGCCCCCTATTCCCTCCAGGCCGGAGCAGCGCTGTAAAGTCCTGCAGCAGCCTGACCAGTTGTGGCCCCAGGCACGCACGGACTGCGAAAGTGATAGCCATCCTCCAGCTCTAGGCTCAGATCCCAGAGGGCTGTGGTTTGAGTGCTGCTGACCTGACTGTTTACACACCTAAGTGAAGAACCATAAAACCGAAGCTGTGGACCTTCTGAGGCTGCTGGCACCTGACCCCAGGTGCCACCTGCAAATCCCTCTAGCAAGGGTTAAAAGTGGAATATTGGGTGTTTTTCCACTGTCAAAAAGTACCCATTTTTACACCCATTTGGGTGTGAGCCGGATGACCCCATTTCCACCATGGCACCCATTTGAGACCCGATTGTTTCCACTGCCATGGGGGAAGTCTGGATCAAATGGTGAGAGGAGAAACAAGGAAGGTTTGTGCTGCACCTGTGGGACTGGAACCTGCACCACGCCCTCCCCCAGGATAGATATAAAAACTATGGCTGACTCTGGCTGGGGTGAGAGGAGAAACAACAAAGGTCTGTGCTTCTAGGTGTGGGTTCCAGCTGAAGATGGAAGAATGGATGGACCCCTGGGTTGGTGGTTGTTACTTGCTGCGGTTTTGGTTCAGTTTCTCCTTCGATATTTGAATTGTTTTGCATGAATTGGTCTTATGGTTTATTTTTTATTTGATACTGTGTATTCTAGTTTTTTAGATTACATAGCTTATTATTAGAATTTTGTACATTGTTTATGATATATATTTGATGTTTTTGTAATTGAAATTTATTTTCTTACTTGCTGTATTTATTGGCTGTATTTTTTATGTGATGATTGTATTTGAATTGTATATATTCTGTTTGTTGTAAACCGCCTTGGGCAGAGTTTTCTTTTGGAAAGGCGGTATACAAATAAAAATGGAATGGAAATGGAATGGAATGGGTACTTTCTGGCCTTTAATCTGGATTTTCTGTAGACCCCATTAATGGGGACTACACTGGGGTCTTCTGCCAGAAAATCCAGATTAAAGGGAGCCTGCTTCCACAGGAAACAGGCAATTGGGTTTAGAGGAGGCTAGGGGGAGGGGATGCACCCATGGGAGGGGGAGCCCCGAAGTCCCAGCTTCGGAGTGATTTCAGAGTCATTTCGAAATCATTCCGAAGAGACACCGAAGTCCCTCCGAAGCAATCGGCAGAGACTTCGGAGTCTCGCCGCCGGTCTCTCCAAATAGATCAGTGCAGACTTTGGAAGTACTCCGAAGGGACTCTGGAGCGGCTTTGAAGTTTCTGCCAATCTCTTCGGAGGGACTTTGGAGGGGAGTCCGCGTGGTCAATACATGTGTCCTCCATGAAGGTTTCTAACTCATTCTTAAAGCCACACAGGCTGGGACCTGATCAGGAACTCCAAACATGCAGAGAACAAACAGCCAGAAGCTGGACTAGAACACGGTGCATTATTCTGACTATGCTTGTTTTCCTTACTGATGGGACTCTTCATGCGCAGTACAAAAATGCCCTTTGCTGTGCTACTCTCTGCCCCATTCCGCTTCCAGGGCCCAGCTATATTTCAACAGAGCCAAAACAAAGGTACTTTTTATTATTTCCACCGAGTAACTATATATTATAATGTGCTCATTTTCAGTCTGTCCTAGTTCACAAACTCTATGCTGGCTATTTCACTGTATTTGGTGAAAACCATTAAAAAAAGATGAAAGAGCATTCACCCACAAAAGAAACTAGACCCAAAGGTAATTGAAGAAACTCTGTCTGCCCCCCCTCCCCCCAGTCTCAATGATTAGGAGACAATACTAAACCTACTGGAGGGGGGGGTAGGTTCCTGGGGAACTTTTGTCTTGCAGAACTTCCTTGGGAAGAAATATTACTGGCTGAGAGGAACATGAGCACACACTGCTAATACTGAGGCTGTGTCTTCATGGCAACCTTATCTCGGAGTCAAAATGTTTTCAATCCTCGGAGTCCACACGGCAGTTTGGCTTAACACGCTTTCCCCGTGTTAAACCACCCCAAAGCGTGGTGAATCTCAATCCTGATTTCAACAGGTCTCACTCCGGATTGTGCGCGTGATACGTGTTTTATTTTTTACTGTGTGGACAGTACCGTGTTAATGGATGAGAATCCGTGTTTAGCATTTCCCTCCCCCAATAGCTTGCTTCCAAAGATAGTGATTTCATTGGAAAAATCCACCCCTCAAAACAGGCACTATAAAAATCCACTCATTAAAGCTACACTGTAGCAATCTACCCACTTCACACCTTATAACAATGTTGCAAATTTGCACAATTCTGAAATTCTCACCTTTAGAAAGGGAGAGGAAAAGAAAGCCCTGGAGGTTCTGTTTTAAAGGCTGTAGCTGTGAAGGGGGCTTGAGTTGCTGCTGCTGCTGCATGCCCAGGGAAATGGGGAGAGGAGGGGAAAGAATCGCTGGCTGCCCGCTGCCGTTTTTCATCCATCCAGGCAAGTGGCAGCCACCCAGCCACCCAGCTAGGCTCCCTGAAGGGGTCCCTTATGGGTGGCGCATTCATGCCAAGAGAAAGAGGGCAGGGCAGCCCTGAAAAGCGGGTTTTAAAAAGTAGCCACTTGAGTCTCCCCTTGAGTCACATATCCGGATCGAACGCGATTAAGTTAAAAGTAATGGGAACAGGCAAATTCGCGTTTGCATCCGGTTCTATTATTTCGGTTTAGGGAAAGTGAAATAAGCTTGCTGTGGGGATTCGCCCTGAGCTTCTCGAAGGGTTTATGTGATAATTTTCTACCTTGCCAATCTTAATCAACTAGAAAGAGGCAGCATAGTCAGATCTGGTTAATATCTGGACAGGAGACCACCAGGAAATCCCAGGGCTATATGTGAAATTGGGAAGTCAAAATAATGCTCAGGCACAAACCACTTTTGTGCTGCTGCCCATACTTGCCCATGTAACTTGCTGGGAGCTGAGCATGATACCTTCAATGCCTCTGCAGGTCTAGGGAATGCTAACTGGGAGGCAGAGAAGAACACGCAAGGGGGCCCAAGGGGAGCAGAATTCAAGACCAGATTTTCACTAACAGACTTGAAAATCTTGGCCTTCAGAACTTCCAGGAAGCCAATTTCAGTGGCATAGCCTGTTACACCAACGAAAAGGGTTCCCCCATTGTACACCGGACCACAGAGGCACTTTAGTCTTGTATATTACCTCTGGAATGCCAGTAGGCCTGAATATTGTGGTGTCCCAACAAACCAGACCAGGGGACCATTTTGGGCAGCCCAGCTTGGCCTCTGCTCTGTCTTGTGCAGACAGAGCATGCTAAAAGGGACTGGAGCCTCCTGAAATCTGCACTAGAATTAGACCCCTCTAAATTAGACCCCTTCCTCTCCCGGGTCAACACCACGCCATCCAGAAAAGGCCCAAGTCTCCAAAACAGCCTGTGGCAACCCTTTCTGCCTTATTGAGCTGAAGATTGAATGCAACCACCCATAACCAGAGGAAAGCAGAATAAATTTGCACCAGGTAGCAAACTCTGGCAAGTTTCAAGATACAGCGCACTATCACCGTAGAGTGCACAATGAATTTACCTTTCATGCAGGGTGGGAAAAACTAAAGGGATTCAAAGCAGCATTGGAACATCATTACTACTACTACTACCACCGCCGCCACCACCACCACCACTAGAGATGTACACAAATTTTCATAAAATTCAAAATTCGTAAAAATTCATCTGAATTTGAACATTCAAATTGGAATTGCATGTTGGCACATTCAAAGAGTGGCATTGGAATTCAAATCAAATGCTTGGGAAACTGGCTGTGCTGGTCATATCAGCAACGGATCCAGAGTGGATTCAAAGTGGACTCAGGGTGGATTTGATGCATTCAGAGCAGATACGTAGGGGATAAATATGGGATCCTTATCAATATGGAGGAGGATTGGATAATTAAACTGATTGAAATGCCTGAAATGGACAAACTGACAAACTTTTTAAGGGACAAAACAGTGAATAAGTTTTTAGAAGACTGGAGCCCCCTTGTTGAATATCTACAGGACTCGGAGGTGATGATGGAAGGCTTTGGCTAATGCATATGGAGAAGAGTAAAAGGCATATAAGGGGAGGAAAGAAATAAATGAATTTAAGAACAGGAGTCGGAAGAACGGAGGAAGTCATGCAGAAAATATCAAAGCACTGCAATATGGGGAAGTAGGGAATATTAATGTTGAAATGATTGGAAAATGCTGTTGAAAAATAAAAAATTATATGGATAAAAAAAAATTCAAATCCTACCACATTCAAAGGGGATCTATTCAAACCAATACGAATTTTCTTTCATTCGGTTTGATACAAATTGAAAAACTACACACATCCCTACAGGATACTACTACTACTACTACTACTACTACTACTACTACTACTACTGTTATTATTTTGGAAGAAAAATGTCCATGTTGCAAAGACAATACAATTCAGAACTGGCTAGGAGGCTTGGAAGAGCACTGTTTTTAAACAGAGCTTCTGCCTTCCTTGCACTTCTCTGTCCCGCGCCTGTTCCTCCCAGCTAACAATGGCTCTCATTCAGCCCCCATAGCTGCTCTTGTGGCTTCTCTCTTTTAAGCCTGGCTCCTTCCTGGGCAGCAGTCTCCCAAGGATCCCTATGGGGAATTCCCTGAACTATCTACTCAGGCGGCCCATAGTTCCACAGCAGGAGAGGGGGAATTACTGGCATGCCATTATCCACTGCTCCATGTCACAGTGTGTCAAAGGAGGCTGGGAAGAGTGGGTGAGTTGGGAGGCCCCAGAAATCCTGCAGAGACCCTGCGAAGGAGTGTTTGGCCTTCTTAAAAATTGAGGTTGCGCTGGTGGAGGATAGGAAAGAAGCTGCCTGTTGTTTTTCAGTGTTTACCCAATGGTGCTACAGTACTGTTACAATTTGGGTGACCAGGTGGCCAGAGAGATCCTGCACCTTTTCCGGCTACCCAGAAGAACAGGAAACCCCTGCGCCCCGATGGAATCCCCTCCGCTGCCCAGGCGCCATTTTTCCACCCACAAAACCTTAGGGGCAAACGTGTCTCAGGCCACTATAGCCCAGTATGGCCTGGTAGACTGATGGTCCAATCCTTTCTTCACTGGCTCTTTTTCTGGCTTATTTCTTATTCCACCATCCATCCACCCCACTTTTCTCACCTACCCAAGGGGACTCAAAGCAGCTGACAAACCTTCCATTCTTCTCCCCATTGCAGATACCCTGGTAGCTGGGGCTGTGAGAGCTTAGAAGAGAGCTGTGACTAGTCCAAGGTGAGCAGCCTCTGAAAAACCAGCAGCAAAAACACAGAGCAAGGAAGATGTTGCCTGGGCACCTACCAGATGGAACAGTGACATGCACGAACATTTCCCACACACACAGGGCATCCCAAAAAGGGACACTTGGCACTCCCAGGGGCCTACTATCAATCTTCCCTCCTGCTAGGAGGATCACTGAAGGAAGGTGGTCCCCATATTTGCCTCTGCGTCTATTTCAAGCTTGCCTAGCCAAGAAGGAAATGCTGCTTTTCCCACAAAAAGATAAAAGAGTTTGGGAGACACACACCCATGCCCACCACCAAGCAGAAGGGGGGCACAATTGCTGGCCCCTGTGGCTAAAATCCTACACCCATTTTGATTTGTTTTTGTTTTTGCTTGAAGCATTTTTCCGCTGCTTCCCATCAGATGATCCCAGAGCAGTTCATACAGCAATAAAATGGAAGCAGGAGATCAGCTCCATCAAACCTGGGGGAAAGTCCCCACTTAAGGATTTTCCTGTTTTAGAAACTTAACCCTTTCTTAAACAAAAACGTGATCCCATTTGATATAATAAAGCCTACAAAGTGGAGAATATTGTGAAGAAGCAAGTTAACGATGTAGAAAAAAAGTATTAACCTGCCTGTTTCAAATATCTCACCACTATTAAATTCTACTTTTTTCTCCCTGCCTGCCACAAAAGAGAAGGGGAACAATAACACAGGAGGGATGGCAAGGGGCTGCCATCCCAAGAGTGAAACCCCACCCCTCTAATGATGTACCCACAACAGCAACAGACACTGGACTAAAGGCTATTGGGGGGGGCAACCTGAAAGTGCAATCTCCCCCCAATACTGCGGTATCATTCCCAAAGCAAAAAAGATAAAGCATGCAAGCAGCAAAAACGGGAGTGGGAGCTGATTTTTCAAGGGAGTTTTTTATTGCATTTTTGAGCAATTTCCTCCTCGGAAAATGCGGGAAGCAAATTTTTAATGGAGACAGAGGATTTTCGAAAACGTTTTCAAAGCTCTTTAAAATCTGAGTGGGAATGGGGCCCTGGTGAGGAATTGGAGTGCTGATTTTATATAGTTAGCGTTTAATTTTAAATGAACGTATGTATTTTTGGTTGGTTGTTGTGAATTGTTTGTATTTCTTGTTTTGCCCTTTGGTGGAAGAGGTGTTATAAGTAAGTTGTTATTTCTTTTATCTGAAGACTCCAGACATACTGGCTGAAAGGGAAACCCCAGAAAGTAAGGCCAAGAAGATGACACTCTTCTAATGCCAGATTCTCCAGCCTGTTTACCTTGTAAGGTTCACTGACTTTGGGCCCCAGGGTGCCAAGGCCTTTCTGTACTTAACTCGGTTTTACCCAGATCAACAGATACGAAATAATTGGTGCCACTGGTCTGGATTAAACGAGTCCACAAGAGATCTGGATTACAGATCTTAGGCTGTAATCACACCTAAGGTTTAATCCAGCTTCAGCCCACCTTCAGAGAGAGATACTATCAGCAAAATGACCAGTCATTTTCCTTCCACATTATCTATACCAAAAAGGGTAAATTTTCTGAGTTATTTTACACTGCAAGAAAACAGCTCATCACTTTGCCGATGTATTCTTGCACTCTGAAAGTGGACTGAAACTGGATTAAAAGTTAGATGTGACCACAGACGTAATCTGGATCTGGTTCTGTCTTGTGCAGATGAAGCAGGACAGACAGGACTGGTGATGCAGATGGGAGGCCCATGAACCAGATTAAGAGGCTCCTTAATCCAAATCTAAAACAAATGCAGAAAAGGCCTAATTTAGGGGAATGCCTTGACCTACGCTAGGTGTGCCTGAACCATGAGAGAATGCAGATGTGGACAAGCAACGCCGCTCCATGCTCCCGGTCCTCAGCCAGAAAGATAAAAAGTTAGATAAGGTTTCTTTTGTTTGCAACAGCTGGGCAAAAGCAATAACCTGCAGCATAAGTTACATCTGCTGAAATTCCCCTTTCTTCTGAACCATTAAAGGTACATGATCACATCCTGTCCTCCTCTCCATCTGAACATTCGAGCAGCCGGGGCTGGGCTGTCCTGTCCTTCTGGCTCATGGCTAGGGATGCCACATGGAATCCAGGTCAGGGGTCCGAGAGCTACACAAATGGTTTTCCAGTAGGTGTGCCTTGCAGAATAAGCTACATCTGCTGAAATTATGCCCTCTTATAGTGACTTGCAGCAGGGCCTTCAGAGTGGTGGCCCCTTTTCACTGAAATGCCCTACCTTGTGCTATTCAGGAGGCGCCTATACATTGGGCTTCTTGACTTGCCTTCCCGCTCAGTTTCTGAAGGTCTACACCATCATTTTTATTCTTGCACTGTTTTTACCCTTGGCCTTCAAGCTTCTTGCAAAGAGCTTTTGGATACTTTTTTTCATCCAATGAAAAGCAGTGCCCTACAAACGTAATAAATACAACAAACAAATCCCCCTTCTGTGCAAAGGGGTCACACATCCAGGAACCCAGAGCCGGCCTCTACCCTGCGGTCCGAGCGCTAGAAATGGTGGAGATCAGCAGAAGTCACCGCAGGCCAGCTTTCCTCCCACTCCCAGGCCAACTCCGGAGGCTGCAGCTCCTGAGCGACTTACTACCTGCCGCACGCAAGTGCGCAATCCCATCCCACCTCTGATCCCCATTAAAGGCCAGAGAAAATGCGGATTAGAAGCGGGCGGGGAGCGCTGCGGTCCACATGTCCGCACCAATGCCCTGCCTCCCTTCCTGCGTTTGGATGCAGCATCAAACACTGCTCGGATGTGCTGACTTTCCTGTCTTAAAAGCGCGCTTAAGTCACGGAGGCGAGGAGTCGACGATTGCCCAAGAATAATTCCTATCCCGCCAGTGGCCACAAAGGCGGCGGCAAACCAACTCTTAGCCGACGTCGGAATCCGGATCCACACCACATTGGGACAGCGGCGGCAGCAGCAAACGATCGCCAAATGGCCTTTCTGGATCTCACCCCCGCCCCCCCCCCAATCAGAGAGGGCTGGCTGGAGACTTCCTTACGCCTCCCCTGGCCCTGGGCCCCAGTGCGCCCCTCTCCAAGAAGTTCATGCGCACCTTGAGCCACCAAGGGGCGAGCGATGCCACACTGCTGGCGGGGAGAAGCGGCGCGAGTCAGATGCTAAAGACTCCCAGCACCACCCCCAGAGACCCCCCAGCAGAGCCTCTCGCCCTGACGCCAGCCAGCGCCCGACGGGGTGCGCGCACCTTTCCAACCCACCGGCAAGCATGGCCCAAAGCAGCCGCCGGCGTCCACGTCCAGGCAGGCTTCGAGCGTCCGTGCGTCCGTCCAGGCTGCCTCCGACGGCCCCGGGGTGCAGGGGATAGGCGCACCTCTCCAGCAGAGCCTTTTTTTCCGGGTTGGTTACGTTTCTCCCTGGCCCAACCCAGCCCCGGATGTGAGAGCGCCCAGCAGCAGGACGCGCAAGAGCTGGTGCGCCCGAGCATGGAGCGATGCGCCACGGCGCGGCGGTGTGGCGGGCGCACGGACGCAGGACGCAGGACGCAAGGCTGCCCGGGGCAGGGCGCGCACCGGAGGGCTCCATGGCCAAACGCCGATCCCAGCAGCAGGATCGCTCCCGTTTGACAGCCTTCCCACGGCTTGCGCCGATCCTGCCGTCCTTCGCGGCTGCGCTGGGATGCGCGCAGAGCTCGGTCGAGCAAGGCGGTCGTCGCGCCGATCTGCGGCTGGCTCGGCGGCCGCCGGCTAACGTGCGTGCGGTGGCAGCGGGGGGCTACCACCAAGGAGGCCCTGCTGCCTTCGAATCACTAATCAGCCATGAAATCTCGGCGGCTGGGGGGGGGGGGGGAGGGAGGAGAGAAGCCTCCAGTTGTTAGTGGCCCCCAGGTGTGAACTCCTCCCTCTCTGTCTCCCTTACCTCGCCGGGCGGCTTCTCCTGCTGCACCGGTAAGAGAAAGAGAGAGGCGAGAAGAATGAGGCCGAAGCTGAGGGAGATTTGTTCCTTCTAGGCGACTGGGGTGGTGCAGAAATGGGTGAGCGAATCAGTCTGGTGAGACGATTGTCAGCTGGGGGGAAATTAAAAAAATAAAAACCTGGAAATCTTTCATTGATTATCTACAGCCACAAGAAAACCAATTACTAAGTCCATTTACAGAAAAAAAGTAACATTTTATTCATTAACCCTCAAATTTGTGACCCCGCCCCCAAGATATCTGGAGTTGACTATGGGTTCAGAGACCAGTATGAATAAGTCAAAGTGGAAGATGAAAGAGGAATTGCTTTTGGGAAGTTCTGCACTTTGTCTTCTACTGGAATATAACCCGGAACAGGGGCCAGACTCTGAATGCTCATGCAGCTATAGGAGGACCCAGATGAGGCCTGCCATAGTCTTAGGTTGTGGCCAGCAGACCTCTATCCCAAGATATGTTCCAGAAGAAGGCCAAGTGTGGAAGGAACCCAGGTTATCAGAGTGACTAGGAAACAGAGAAGATGGACTCTGTCCACACCTATATTTTAATCCAGCTTCAGTCCAGAATCAGAGCAAGAAGAGAACACATCAGCAAAGTGACCAGTACTTTTCTTACCGGATTCTCAATCCCAAAGGTGAGTTATTTAGCGCTGAAAGGAAACAGTTCATCGCTTTGCTGATGTATTCTCTCACTTCGAAAGTGGTCTGAAACTGGATTGGGTCCTAAGTGTAGCCACGGCCTGTGACTCATGAAGAGAATAACAATTATGTAATTTTAATCAGTTTTCATATTTTATGTTTTATATTATTTTGAGAAAATAATAAGAATGGGGCATGGGCCACAAATTTCTATGGAGTAGCAGTAGGATAAAAGGTAACAAATAAGTCACCCAGGTGTCCCCAGACTTGCTGGCCAGCTGTAGCAGGGCCTGAGCCCTTGCCAAAAAGCTGACTCTGGCCTGGAGAGTCACTGCCCTGCTTGTGAACCTTTGTGCATCCATGACAAGCTGCTTGATTGTTCCAGGCCGCTGCCTTAGCCACCAGGGTTACAGAGGCAGGAACCTGCTCTGACTTCTCCTGGGACTTTTCCCTTCAGGGAATCTGGCAATGAGAACATAAGAACGTAAGAGCAGCCCTGCTGGATCAGGCCACAGCCCATCTAGTCCAGTCCACAGTGGCCCACATAATGCTCATGGGCATCTCGAGCAGAGAGATTGACAAACCTTTGTCTGCTCTCAAATCCCAGCAAATAGCCTTAGAAGCATCCTGCTTCCCCACCCCCCAGCCTGAAAGATGTACCTAGACATTCGTTCTAGTAGCCATTGATACATCTGTCATCCATTTTGTCTAACCCTTCCTTAAAGCCATCTAGGCTGGTTGCTGTTACCACCTCTTTTGGCAGCAAATTCCATAAACTGATGACCCTCTGGGTGAAGAAATAGTTCCCCTTGTCTGATCCAAATATCCTACCCATTAACTTCATAAATGCCCCCTGGGTCTAGTGTTGTGTGATAGAGAAAAGGAATGTTCTCTGTCCACCTTTTCTACACCATGCATAATTTTATATCCCTCAATCAGGTCCCCTCTTAAACGCCATCTCTCCAGACTGAAGAGGCCTAGACGTTGCAGCCTGGTTTCGTAAGGGAGGTGTTCCAGACCCTTAATCATTCTGGTTGCCTTTTTCTGAAACTTTTCCAGTTCCACATTATTCTTTTTAAGGTGTGGTGACCAGAACTGTACACAGTATTCCCAATGTGGCCTCCCCATAGATTTATAAAGAGGCAAAATGACACTTGCTGACTTGTTTTCTATTCCCTTCCTAATTATTCCCAGCACTGAATTAGCTTTTTTTCACTGCTGTACTGTAAGGACATAGTTTTACAGATCGGACTTTATTTCTTTTAAACCTCGTTAAAGCAAATGCAAGTATATCAAAATCAAACAGCTCTCAACTCTGGCTGCATCCAGATGTCACTTACTTATTCCACTATATTTGGATATTCTGGAATATCAGTGCTTTATTCCAGAATATCCAAAGGTAGCAGAATAAATAAACAATGTTGGAATGTATCCATTACCCATAAACTTCCAAGGAAAACTTCCCCATTTAACATCTCCAAGCATCTGAGTCTTGATGTGCCATAATGTCATGTGCAGAAATTATGTTTCTAGCAGAGAATTTTACTTAAAAATTCTTACAAAATGGTAAATTACTCCAGTGTGGCTCAACCACTTCACTTTCCACTTCCCTCTGACTTGCTGGTGAGGATGTGGTACCTGCGGCACCTAAACCCATCTATGACGGTCCTGCCTCAAAGTAGTACAGTTTGGGCAACAGTAGAGAAATAGGTAAATTCATGGACGTACCATTTAAATGTACACGGGAACTGAGCATTCTTCACCTTATACCTGATTGTAATTTAACAAATAACATAAAATGTCTTCTACACATCTATTGTTGATGGGAAAGAATGAAATACCTAGGAACTGGAAATGACACTCCACTGTAACTCTCTTGACATGGTATACTAAACTACTAGAACGAATTACAATGAAATTTAGGCTGGAAGGAGAGAGATTCATATTCTGAGGTTTGGAGCCCATTAATCTAAAATTTGGAACAAATTAGTGAAGAGTACACCCTTTCTGCAACGGCCATAAAATCTGTACTGAAATCTTTCTTTTTTGGTTTACATTTTTATTTACAGATGTATGTAACTTAAACACGTACTTTTTCCGCATTGTTTATTCCCATTTATTGTTGATGTATTTATATCGGCATTTTCTTTTGGTTGTTATATGATTTTAGTTTAAATAAAATTGTTTATATATTTAAAAAATTCTTACTCCGTGGGCCATTAGAGGAGTACGTTGAGTGTGAATTATTTCCTTGTTTCCAGTTTTGAACAATTACCCATTTGGCTGCCAACGTTTTACAACCTGGGACCATCTTTCTTCCAAGGCCTTTTTGGAATTTGTCTAAGGCATATTGCCGCCAAAGGCACACGTTCACTGGAGATAAAGGTGCTTAGCAAGTCTGTTTTCTGAAAAATGACTTCTGATTACAGGGGCTGAAGACAATGTGGGAATCTGATTGTAAGGTTACTTTGGATGATGCCACCTGTCTGAAAATGCTAAGTAAAATGTTTTCCTTGTTCAAATCTCAAGCTGAACGAGAACTGTCGCTCAAAGTGCTACATAGGTGGTACAGAACGCCACTGGTTCTTCACAGAGTTGATACTAAGCACTCTCCACAGTGCTGGAACGGCTGTGACAAACGTGGATCTTATTTTCATCTATGGTAGCAATGCCCGGTAATGCAAACATTTTGGCTACTGGTTGAAAAAGCCTTGAGAGATATAACCTCCCAAACTTTTACATTAACCTCAGGTATGGTTTTTCTTTTGTATTTCAAAGAAACTGCTGCCCTCCTCCAACACAGAGAATTATTAAAGACTCTAATCACAACAGCAAAAGCAGAGGTTGCTTTATTTTGGAAATTCCCAGGACGTCTGTCTCAAAGCAAGTGGATTTCACGAGTGTGGTCCCAACTTACCAACGAACTGTTAATAGCACAAAAGGAGAAGATGCAAGCCATGGAAGTACAAAGCAAATTTATTGGTAAATGGCTGCCATTTATCAAGACAGCACAATCTAATTTGTGCTATAGGATTGCTGACTCTTATTCTTTGCAATTCTTGAAGAACAAAATTCAAGCTCTGTCTCCGGAGATAACTTGGGAGTAAAACATTGAATTGTCATCAAATGGAGCAAGAGGTTGTACTAGTTTTGTTATGATTGAGGTGTAGGCTATATGGTTAAGTTATGTTACATTTGGATGATTGATGGTCTGCATTTACACCTGAGTTTTAATCCAATTTTAGTCCACTTTGGCCGTGTTCCCATTATAAGCTTATTTTAGTTTCAAAATGGTTTCAATCCTCGCAGTTCCCACGTCAGGTTGGCTTAACACACTTTCCGTGTGTTAAATCGCCCCAAAGCATTGTAAATGTTAATCCTCATTTCAACACGTGTCACTCCAGTTCATGCACTTGAAACGTTTTACATTTTTCACTGTGGGAACAGTACCATATTAAGGGATGAGAATGCTTGTTTAGGGTTTCCCTCCCCCAATAGCTTGCTTCCAAAGATAGTGATTTTACTGTAAAAATCCACCCCTTAAAGCAGCCGCTACACGGTAGCAATCCAACCACTTTACACCTGATAACAATGTTGCAATTCTCCACAATTGTGAAAGTTCTGACCTTTAAAAAAGGCAAAGGAAAGGAAAGCAGCTGCAGGTTCTGTTTTTAAGGATGTGGATGTGGATGTGAGCGGGCAAAGGGGGCTTGAGTTGCTGCTGCTGCTGTGTGCCCTTGGCAATGGGGAGAGGTGGGGAAAGAATCGCTGGCTGCCTGCTGCCATTTTTCCTCCATCCAGGCAAGCAGCAGCCACCCAACCACCCAGCTAGGCTCCGTGAAGGGGTTGGTTATGGGTGGTGCGTTCACGCCAGAAGGAAGAGGGTAGGGCAGCTCCGAAAAGTGGATTTTAAAAAGTAGCCACTTGAGTCCTCACTTGAGTCACGTACGCCACCTACGATCCTCAGAATCCGAATCGAGTTGAAAGTAATGGGATCAGGCTAATTCGCATTTGCATCCGGTTCTATTATTTCAGTTTAGGGAAACCAAATTAAGCTTATAATGGGAACTTCCCCTTTCAGAATGAGTGAAAGCATCAGCAAAATACCTTGGAAACCGATGAACAATACTATTCATTTACTTGAATTTTTATCCCACCCTATACTCAGATGTCTCAGGGCAGGTTACAACATGACAAACCAGTGAACGTATAAAATGAACAAAAACCATAACAGTGCCTGAACGTGGGGAGGAAAAGCCGTTTCCTTATTTAGCCAAAGGCCAGGGCAAAAAAGGTGCATCTCCTGAACACATAAAGTGAAGGTGCCTGATGCACCTCAGGAGGGGAGACTATTCTGCAATCTGGGAGCTACCACCAAAAAGGCCCTATCCCAGGAGCCCAACCCTTTTGCTACTGAGGGGGGTTATACAACCCCTGCAGATCTTAGGGCTGTGAATCTTACTAAATATATTACTGTACGTTTTCGTTACTGTGCATATGATTTAATAATTTTTTTAAGTACTGTCCTTTTCCCCTGCCACCCCCCTTTGGCAATTCCTCCTGGAGTTCAAGCGTACATCCACACCAAGGCCCTGCCTTTCTCACAAGCAGCCTCTCCTTCATCTTCCCAGTAACAGATATATTCCACCCTTTAACTGGGGCCCTTTTCTTATGTCTTGTGACCGCCTGAGGTCTAGATATGAAACATTTTTTCTGTGCCTCTAGTCAGATGGGAAGAGAACACAGACGTGGCACAGTTATTTATAGCTGGAAACGTTGCTTCCTTATCTGCAGCTGCCCTGCCCTTCCGTGTTTTTAAGGTCTGTGGGCCTTAATTCCTTTGCACCGCAGCCCTGTGTGGACGGCTCAGGAGCCAAGGGGTTAAGCAAAGTGGCAACTGTCTTAAGAATTAAGAATTGCCCTGCTGGTTTGAACCAAAGGTTTGTCTACTCCAGCATACAGTTCCCCCAAAGGCTTCTGGGAAGATCTACAGGCAGCAGGCTAAGGGCAGATCATTATTAGAAGAGTCAGGTGGTGATGGTAGAATCACCTCCCAACGACAGGTGGGGAGAACTCCTACCCATCTCCACCTTTGGACTACTCATAGAGCACCATCCCTGGAACACATCCACGTGGCATTTGAAACAAGCTGTGATCCAAGGTGGGAGGTGCAGGCTTGCTGCCAGAGCTTGCAGTATGATGTCCAAACCAACTCAGAAATGGAAGCCCTAAATGACTTGGGTCCCAGATATCTAAAGGAGCGCCTTCTCCCGTATCGACCTGCCCGTGTTTTAAGATCTGGAGGGGAGGCCCTTCTGGTGATCCCTCCGCCTTCTTTAGTTAGGCGGGTGGGTACCCGGGAGAGGGCCTTCTCGGTGGTGGCCCCCAGGCTGTGGAATGGTCTCCCCCTTGAGGTGCGTCAGGCCCCTTCTCTGTTCCTATTCAGGAAGGCGGTGAAAACGTTCCTATTCATGCAGGCCTTTGGTTAAATGTTCCCCACACTTCCCCTCACTGAAAACCACTGATGTTTGATACTGTTTTTATACATCTGTTTTAAATGCTGTGAGCCGCCCAGAGACCCTCGGGTATGGGGCGGCATATAAATTGAAATATAAATAAATAAATAAATAAAATCTGGCTCTTGCTCCATCCTTTCTCTTTCAGAGGGGGGAGAATGTTTCTGCCTCCGCAGCCACCCTGTGGGTCTTGCTAACTTGCACATCAAATCTACAGGAATTCCACATGAATGGAGAGTCTGGAGACACTCGTTAAAAGACTTTCACACACATCTAAGCTGCATACAGGTGCCAGTCACTTATTCTGCTATATCTGGATATTTGCGGGGGGGGGGGGGGAGCATGGATATCTGGACCAATCCCAAGGGAAGGGAAACACTTGGCTGATCATAGTGCAGTTTCTTTAATGAGAATATAAAAGACAGACAAGAAATCACTTTATCACAATGCAACTGGCAACAAAGCAAGGGGCCATAATAGCAAGCAAGTGGCAACAATCAAACACTCTCAGTTTTTTCATGTCCCCATTTATGGCTTTTTATGCGGATTTATGGGGGGGGGAGAACCCCTCCCCTCTCTCTTTTGCGTCATACCCTGACTAAGGGGCAGGGATCCAAACCCTGTAAGCCTACCCCTGATTAATGTTTAGAATGGGGATTCTAACATTTTGCCAGGTAGAAACAGCTAAGCGAAAGAACAAAGCAAGTTCACACTTTCCTTTTCAGATGGAATCTCCTTCCCTGCTGGTTCTTTCACTTTCTGTTTCTGTGAGGTTTGCAACAATGTAGTGGCTTGAGGCTTGAGTTTTAAATGAGCAACAATTTGATGCCTTCTTTTTCCTCCTGCGATCCTGTTCAGAGCAGGCATGGCAAGGGGAGGGGAGGGGGGAGACCTTTGCAGCTGTGAAAGCCCACCCACATCTGTCAGGCATTGGCCAAAAGGACATATCCTCACCCCAAATAATTCAGTAGCATTCCCAGTGGGGAAAAATAAAGTGGGATAGTAGCAAAACCAGGAGTGAGAGCTGTTTCTCTGAGGAGTTTTTTAAAGCAAATTTTGGCTATTTAGTCCTCAGAAAATTCGGGAGTCTATATTTGAATGGGGCCAAAGGACATCCAAACTGTTTTCAAAGTGTTATAAACCTTGAATGGAGATTCAGCCTCACGTTGCAGCAAATCAGTGGAAGGCAACTTAGCTTGTAACTAGAGATGTGCAAAATAGTTTCATATTTACAAATTCGATCAAATATTTCAAGTTTGCAGATATTTGCAATAAAATCAAAAATCCAGTTTTTTGAATATCAGAAAATTCAGTTGAAACAAATCAGTCTGCTTGCAAAAACGAACGATTTGATCAAACATTCTTATTTCACTGTGGTTTTGGTCTTAAGAAGGACCTTTTTTTAATGGGATAAAAGGTCTCTTTCTTTGTGAAAATGTTCAAAAAAGAATGAAAAAATTCAATTTTTTAATTTAAACATTTCGACAGTGAAATTAATTACCAGATTTTCAATTCAACAGTGAAGTAAATGTGAAATTCCTTCATGCATGTCCCTACTTGTAACCACTGGAAAAAAAGAGAGAGATGGTAACACATCATTTTACCTGGAAGGTGTTTTAAAAGGGTGGGCGCGGAGGAGAAGTAATGAAAAGGGGAGGAATAACAATCAGAGAAAGAGAAAGACCTTTAAGTTCAAATTGGAAAGGAGAGCAGTGAAAGAGAAAGGGAGGGGAGGCAGTTCACAAGTTTTCACTTCAATAGTGAAATGAACATGGCTCACTAGTTCTGGTGGGGGTGTGACCTGGGGTGTTTCTGCAATTGGCTTCCTGTCCACTGGATGGGGAAAGGATGTTACCCACTAACACACTTGGGAACATTAGTACACACCACACCAAGCCCCATCCACTTGGAGACTTACTTGTGTCTGGGGCACATGCCTGATCGCTGCCATCTTGTTTTCGGAGCCCAGCATGACTGCGCGCGTGCCGTGCCGTCAGCACTTTGGGAACATTTGAGGTGCCACCACACTTGCATGGCACGTCAGATGATGCCCAGCACTGGAAATGGTGCAAATGGTTGTGGAGCTGGACGGAATAGGTGAAGGTTGAGATGTGTGTGGTGCATGACAATGGGGTAACATCTGGTAAGGGAGGAGGCATTTCTGGGTTGAAAACAACTCCTACAATGCAGATGCACCTGCCCAGATCTTACCCTATGGTGAATTACAGGGGCAAGTGCGAATTGGCCTCTGAAGTAAGATGTACAATATATGGGGGCGTGTCCCCATGCAAATTTTGTCTGGTACCGAAATTGGGCTTGGCAAGAGGTGTCTGCATACGTTTTTGATTTGGTCCGATTTCCACGAACCAAATCGCCCCAAACTCTGCCAGACCAGGACCAAATTTGGTACCTGAAAAAACAAGTCTGGGCATGGTTTGGGGGTCTGGCACGCATAGCCTAGTGAGCCAAGCCTGCACATGGGGTCGGTCCCTGGCTGTTCGAGGAGGAGATTGACATTCATGTCATTGGGAAGTGGGCTGTGCTCGCTGTTCTTGCCCTTAGCATTGGACATCACAACCGCTGAGATTTTTGGGGAGTGAAAAAATCCCAATCGCCAAGGAGGGCAGAATAATGGCTTAATTCCCCCCCCCCTTTCCACGGCAAACATTCCACCCATTTCCCGATCACCAAGGCAGGCAGCATAATGGCTTGGTTTTGTCCCGTTTCCCAAATATTCCATGATAATGGTTTGATTTTCTCCCTTTTAAGCTTGCCGGGCATTCTTGCGGTTCCCGGTGGAGCGGAGGTGTGCAAAAATGCCCAGCCGCCTAACTGCCGCTAAATCTTGTAGCAGCTTTGGGTTTTTTAAAATTATTTTAAAATTTATTAGAGTTAATTTAATTTTTTCCCCATGTCTCCCAACCCAGTCCTGGCTTTCTGTGCCGCTACGTGGATTAGAGGTGGGAGAGGAGGTGGCGCTGCTCCCCTGTGCCAGGGTTTGGCACAGTTTGCATGGGGATGGCTGTATCCGCACGCAGCTCACACCCAGCCTGTGTCACCGGAAATGGCATGGGGACAGGCGAGATTCGATCTCAGACCCACTCCCGGTCCCATCCGTGCCCATTATGAGCCAAATGACTTGCATGGGGAAGCGGCCTGGGTGTTTCTTCAGTAGCACTGAAGGCCCCACTTAGAGATCATTAGGAACCCGATTGGTACTGATCCGTAAGACCCCATTAGGACCCCATCCATTCACACTAGCAAATGTGAAATCCAGATTTTATGAGGTCTTAGGCTCCTTAAATCCAGATTTACTGTAGACCCCTTTAAAGGTGCCTTCAATCTGGTCTTTAGTCATGAAGACCAGATCAGAGGACACGTGTCTGCACTGCGATCAGGGCGTGGGGGCAGGGGCAGGCTCAGCAGCCACCATTTGCAGTGCCCCACCACTCACAGCTACAGACCCTTGGACGTCCTGCGTAGTTGCGATGAAGCAGGCTACGGAATTTGTGCCGCGCTTCGTAGCTGCTGTGTAGGGAGCTACTTAGCCCTGCCTCTCGGCCATGCCCACTGTTGCCAGAAGTGCACCATGCGTGATGTCCACACTGGTCAATCACGTCGTGCCACTGGCAGGACTTCCGCTCTGGCCTACGACGATACTCCAGATGCGTGCTTTCTCGTTCACACTGCAACCCCGTTTAGCACCCATAGACAATGGCTGCTAGACAGCCAGTGCGAACACATGGGGTCCTTGCCAAGATTCGGATCTTGAAAGACCAGATTCAGTGAGGACCCCATTTAAAAGATCCGGATCTTTTAAATCCGGAATAAGGGGGGGGGGTAAGTGGAGAAACGGCCTCCGAGAGGCAGGTGGCGTCTGAAAGTCAGATGCTGGGAGGTTTTTGAACAGGGGAAGGTGTGTTCTTGTACCCTCTTTGTGGGTTTCTGTAGGCAGCCGGTTGCCGCCATGACACCAACCTTCCACACTAGATGGGCCACAGGGCGTATTCAGCAGGGCATTTCTTAGGTTCTTCTAATCTTTACTTAAAATTGTGAGGACCATGGGCAGGTAGTAAACCTGGCAAGTCTGGAATAAACCCGTTTTTACGGTTCCCTCTCTTGGTTAAGTGATTGCTTTTTGCAACTCAGCAGAGCCCTCTTGTGGCTAGGAAGATCTCTCGCTCGCTTGCCCAATCTCCGCCTCCCCACCAAAAAATGTCACTTTGGCACGCTCACATTTGCAGGTTTGCATTTTGCTGTGGGTGAGTTATAAAGGAAAGGAGGACACAGATGTCCCAGCGGGAAAACTAGACTTCACAGAGGGCTAGACAGCTGCAAACATGATTCATTCAAATGGCTGTGATCCTTGCGTACAGGAATTGCTGCTTGTTTATATTTTCATTCACCCAGTGCCATCATCTTATGGAGCGCTGACAGTTTTGCCTACCCACCCTTGAGGGTTGCCAGAGTTCAGGGTGAGGCCCAGACCATAAAAGCTTTTGCCTCTGCTTGAGGTTTCGAGGGGGAAGAACCAGAAATGAGGGGTTGGGGGTGGGGGGGGTGCACGAATGCAATTTTCAGGATTCAATTTGATTCAAATTGAATATCCAAAAATTCAATTTGATTCGAATCTCTAAAGTTCGAATTTACCCAAATTCGATTGGAATGAAGCAAATTCAAATCTGTTCGTTCGAATTTTTTCAAATTTGCACTTGCAAGTGCTGACAACTTAAGTGCACTTGTAAGTGCAAATTCAAATGTGCCGGTATGCATCATTATGCAGCCCATACGCTTCCGCACACATCCGTATGTATCCCGTGTTTATCCCATATGCAACCCGTTTTTCATCCCATACGGATCCACACAAACACCTACGATGCGGGAAAGCTGCATACGTGCAAGTACGCATCATGTACATACCTGTACGCATAGGAATGTCCAAATAATTTGAACGAATAGATCCGAAAATTCAAAATTCGTTTGAATGTTTAAATTCAAATTTATAGACATTCTATTCAAATTTGAACAAATTTGATTGAATTTCGAATCTTTTGAATATTCACGCCCATTCCTAACGAGGGCCAGCACATTCGCCACAGAGGTTGGATTTTCCAATCACCCTAAAGTTTAAACCCCTTTATTTTGCGGTGACTGATCATAATGAAGGGAATGAAGATAACCATTCTGCACTCAAGGGCCACAGTTGTAGGTGCGTCCACATGGGGTTAAAAAAAAAGGATGCTAAAGCAGCTTGGGTGTTGAGAGAAGTTAGCATTCCTATCCCACCTCCAACCCACATTGTTGTTGTGGGATACTACTTAGTTGTGGCCAGCTCTGTGCAGTTTTCTTGGCAGTGATACAAAAGGGCTTTGCCATTCCCTGCTTCTGGGAATATCCTGGGGCTTCAGCTGGCAACCCTCTGCTTTCTGGGCAGTTTGTTCCACCACTGAGCTACAGCCACTGCATTTTCTGGCCTGGCAAGTGGATCAGAGGTGGGAGAGGAGCACTAGCTGCCACACACTACCACCTCTATGTCTTTTTTGTGACTTGGGCATGCAATGTTATCCCGTGGCCCACACAGCCCACCATCTCTGGGTTGTGAAATCCCCTGCAAGGGGAAGCCAGAAGAGTGATGGAAGCAGGCAAGCGTTACCCACAAGCCCCTGTGGCACTCATCTTCGTGGAGGGCCCAAGCTTGACCTTCCTCCTTTTTGGGTTATTTGTACGAGCATTAATTGTCAAACGTCCTGATAAGTTTGGTCTTGTGGTAGAGTGCCAGACTCATCTCTCATAGTCACTAGCTTTGATTCTGCACTGCTCCTCTAGGCCAGCTGGGTGACCTTGGGGTAGTCACATTCTCTTTCTGAGTTCTCACAGGATGTCTGCTGTGGAGAGAAGGTTTTTCAGCCACTTGAGTCCCCTTTAGGGTGAGAAAAGCAGGGTATAAAAGCCTTCTCCTCCTCTCATCTGGTAGTCTCCTGATTCAGTCCCGCACTCCTCCACCAAGCCAGTTGGGTGGTCATGGTCTGGTCACAGCTGTCTTTCTGAACTCTCCCAGCCCCATCTACCTCACAGACTGTCTGTGGTCATGGGAAGAACAGGTTTGTCCACATCCTTGAATCTCCTTAAGGGTGAGAAAAACAGAATATAAAAGCTAACTCCTTTTTCTTGGTTTTGTGGTCAGAACTTCAAACTCTTATCTGGTAGTTTCTCAGCTTGAGTCCACTTTCCTCCATGAAGCCAGCCGGGTGACCTTGGGCTGGTCACAGCTCTGAGCTCTCTCAGCCCTACCTACCTCATAGGGAGTCTGTTGTGGGGAGAAGAACAGAAGGCTTGTCAGCTTCTCTAAAACCCCTTAAATGGGTGAGAAAAGTAGGGTATAAAAGCCAACTCTTCTTCCACAAAGCCAGTTTAGTGACCTTGGGCAAGTCACAGTTCTCTTTCTGACCTCTTTCTGAGGGTGGCTCTGATTAGAAGAAGAACAGAAAACTTTGAGTCTCCTTAAGTGTGAAAAAAGCAGGGTATAAAAGCCAAATCTTCTTCTTCTTCTCTATCCTGGTCAAGAAAACCGCCCAGGTATCCTTGCATAGACGTCAGGTTTTGAGCTCAATTCCAAGGCATCCTTACTTTTTTATAAGGTTCATCCTTTTCTGCAAGGAAGGAAGACACAGAACAGAGTCACATTCCTTGGCTTTGAAAAGGGCCTCTGGAAGGTATCGCTCACCTTTGCTTCCTAGTGCTAGAAATAAGCTGGAACTGCCCAACGAAAGCACTTAAAGGACAATAAAAAACCCCACACCACCGCTTCCAAGTTGGAAACACGTTATTTTTATTCCAAGCAATGAGACATGGAAAAAAATATATATATTAGTAATCATTATAATATTCTCATTTGTGTGAGTATAACTCTTACAAATATTTACCTGACATAGAAAAGGGAGATTATCACATGTACTCAGTGGGCCGCCCACCGCAGAAAGCAAGGCCAGGTGGAGGAGAACTTTCTTGGCCTGGATGCTCGAAACAGGTGGGGATCTAAGTTGAACAGTCAGGTTCACACGGCTTGGGAACTTCTGTTGGAGGAAAGGGTCCTCAGCCACTGGACACTGGAGAGTAGCGCTAATTCTGGGCTTGCAGGCAGGCTTCGGTTTGCAAACATTTGCACAGGCTTCACTGTTGGGCAAGGGTAGGGAGAACAGGAGGAGCATGCGTGGGACCAGAAGAGATTCTTTGCTGTTCTAGAATGGGATTGCGTCTGTTGGATTATTTTAACAGCATGGTAAGATGCAGTGCAATGGGGATTTTTGCCTTTCTGTGTCGGGCACTAATGTGCCCATGATGAAAGCACCGGCTCATAAAAAGTGTGTGGGCTTTCAATGAGAAGTCCCTGCTCCCTTGAAAATATTCACCCAGTATGGAAGCTCAAGAGACATACAAAACGGAGGAGGAGGACAAAAATATCATACTCCACCACTCAGACTTTGAACTCAAGACACGAGCATCCGTCCGTCATACAGCAGGGGCATGATCCTGCACCGGTTCCTCACAACCTGGATGGGAAAGCGCCGCGACCGCCCGCTTTGATCTTCTGCCACCAACCAAAATCATCATCACTCGGAATATTTCAGGGTGCTCAGCCAGGTAGAACCCAGCACCACCCAATGGGCAACAACGCTTGGGGTTCGCCCAGCGCCAAGCCTGCGCCCAGCTTGCAATAGCGTTTGCAGAGGCTCCTTTGTGACACGCAATGGCGCAGAAGAAATTACACTTGTGTGCAGCAGCAGGCCTGACAGTTCCGCTCAGAGGCCTATGCGCATGAGAGCCTCTGGAACACAAGTAGGACACCCTGGGAAGGAGCACTCACTCTGCTGGGCCAGCGGTTCCGTTCGGACCTGCCCCAGCCTGTTCCAGAGCGCCCCATCACGTTCCAGGTGTAGAGCACGAAATCAAACTCTACACCCTTTCCCAGCCGTCCCATAGCTGTATGGGAGGGAAAGCATTCGCACTATCTCTCCCAAACAGCTGTGGGCCCCACTGCCCACCGCTGCTATTGGCCAGAAAATGGCTCAACAGCTGGCAGGCCTGCACAATTAACTTACCTTGATGGGTCCGGGTTGTGATCTGCTGTTCTCTGCCCAGGTGTGCACTCTGGTAGACCGACCCCACGCTGACAAGTCAGGTGAACGTGGGGCCAAGCTACTGGGAGCAGACACGCACGCCTGCGCAGACTGCAGCACATCGCTCCCAGCCCAGGCCGTGTGCGAGGAGCGCGTGGGGTGGTGGCGGCATGAACCCGTGGGTGCCGCTGGGCACCTAGGGGTTGACTGCTGGCCGCTACACTCCGATCAGGGTTGGCCGAGAGCCAGTCCCCGTGCGTTCTAGCCTCCGTTGGGCTGTAGTGCGAAAGGGCCTCAGGTTTCCAGATGGTCGGTCAGACTGTATGGTGTGGCTTCCTGTTGGCTGAAATGGAGGGTGGTATGAGCTGTCGACAGCTCTACACATTTAAATCCCGTGTACACTCGCACACAAATGTGAACGCGCATGTACACCCACCCACACCCACACACGAATGGAAATGTGAGTGCGCACATCCACACAAATGTTGGTACACATGCTCCCGCCCCACCCACCCCCCACACATACAGAGCATCTACTATACAGAACTATCAACCATCATATATATACATAGTTAGATAGATTTTAAAATCTCTGCACAAGACTATTACAATAACCATATTATAGTTATCAACACTATTCCTTAGGAATCTTCTTTGCCCACGATTTCCGTGGCACACTTCAGAGGCACACAGAACAAGAGCGTGTTTGGCACAATGCGCGGGGCCCATGCTCATGTATGTGCCCCATAGACAAAAGTGCAGCCAGGGGACACCCAGAAAGAGCACCCTTGAGGGATCTGGAGCAAAAGGGCAGAAGTTAAAAGAGGAAGTGGAAATTCCTCAAGGTCCCTGCTTTCTCTTCCCTTAGAGACAGGACGCTCAGAGAATGTGTCATGCCAAACCGAGCAGCTGCCCATGTGGCGAAGAGACGAGCCCTTCCAGAAGGGTGGCAGAGGCATTAGGGCGTCGGGGCCTCCGCTGAGGCCTCGCAATGCTTTCATGCTGCCCAAACGACACCAAGACAAGCCAGAGCAGGAGCGCAGCCTTCTGTGCAAGCTGTGAGGCCTTAAGTGTGAGAACATCTTAGTTCTGGCAGCACCACACTGTGGGCTGCTCCACACATCCATCAGCTTGGAACCCTGACAGGACGGTGCATTAAGCTTCACCAATTGACTGCTTTGGGCCCTTAGCTGAAGGAAGAGATCTCTGAAAGGTCAGTTCGGACTCGAACATTCTCTTCTGGTTCGGGAGCAGCGATGGCTCGCAGAAAGCCAGTTCAAAGAAAGTGCATGATCTGGCTTTCAGCAGCAGGAGGGCCTTCTGGTTCCACTTGCCTACAGGGCCACCACTGCTAAGGAGGTGTGCTCAGCCTTGTTTTGAAAACATCTCCTTCTGTTCACTGGTGTTTCTTCACAAGCCCTGCCTTGATCTTACTTGGAACGCCCTGCCTTGGTGATGCGTCAGGGCGAAGGGAGATTCTCTGCCAAGCTATTAGATTTTTAGTAGCCAAGGGGCACTAAAGGTTTCAAGGTAAAAGCTGCCTTCCAGTCTCTCCAGAGGGAGCAGGCTACACTGTGCCATGGCTGGACATCTGCAAGAAGTGCGAAGTTGGCCAATTTGAGCCCCTGGACATTCAGCCTGCAATTCTAGGTGTCCAACCAGTATCTACCGACCTTACTGCAGCTTTTGACACCCAAGCAGATCCTGGGGATGCAGTTTCTGGAGGAGTCAGGCAGGATCTTGGCGTCCAACCCCAGAAGAAGAGGGGACAGGTGTACAGCAGTATCAATCGCTACTAGAATGGATGCCTAGGTTTAGAAGGCTGCTGGACCAGATGGACTGTGGACCAATCCAACAGGGCTTATCTTAGGTTCTTATGGTCTGTACTAGCAGGAATCCTCTTATGTACTTAGGATGCTTTTAGTGCTGCTTGCAAGAAGTTGAGAGCAGGTAAAGGTTTTGCCTTTGTCTTCTGCTCGAGATGCCCAGAAGTAATTGGTGACCCACTGCGAGGGGCAGGATGCTGGACTGGATGGGCTGTGGCCTGATCCAGCAGGGCTCATCTTAGGTTCTTATTACAGTGTGCCTTACCTTGGAGAAAAGCCAGAACCCAGGTCTAAGAAGACACACTTGAGTGAAGGCAGCTGTGTCTCTGGGTGGGACTAAGCCAGCGTCCCACTTAAGCTGAGCTCAGAAGATGCTACTGAACCAAGTGTTTCCAGCTACCCTGGGCCTTCAGGGTTCCTGGTATCCACACTGATTCTGTTGACATCTTTGCCCAGACTTGTTCACTGTTACTCTGGCTAAAAGCCTAGGGAGTCCCCCAACTCTTCTTCTGCCCCATGACCTAGTTTCGGCATACGGTATTTTTAGCGTCTCTGAGCTTCCTAGCAAAGCAAGAGACAGCTCTGTTTCTGCTGCCTGCACTGCAAACAGTGATTTTAAAAACGAGTCTCTGCCTGACTTCCTCTCACCTGGCACAGACAGGTGATTGTAAACCAATTACTTTCGAAGGAGACAAGGGCCAGTTCCCGAGTTTCCAAGAGCTTCCTGTCTTTTGTTGAAGATGCAAGACAGGACACGGCGTCTTTTCCAAACTCCAGTTCCGCATCCTATCTTACAAGCAAGTCTGACTTCCTCCAGAAAGCAGAAGAGATCCGAGCCCAAGATTGGCGCCCTTTGTGGGCTGGTTCACTTTAGGGATGCACACGGATATTCAAAAATTCAATTCAAACTCGGCAAATATCAGCATTCAAATTCCAATCAGATTTTCAGAAATTCCAGTTTCTAAATTTGATCGGATTTTCAAAAATCCAATATGGATTTTTGATTCGACTGAATAGATCCGTTTGTATCGCATCTGAATATTGGGTCTATTTGCACTTATAACACAGGATGACAACACAATGACAACGGGACACAAACGGGATGCGCGCGAATTCAGAAATCCGATTAAAATTTTGCCGACGTTTGTATCATTCGATTCGGATTTCTGAAAATACCAGATCCAGATAACCTCTTTTTTAAAAGGAGGATATTTATGTTTCCCTTCTGGCTCAGGACAAGCTAGGGTGGGGAAGAGATATGAAGCTGTTTTGCAAGGGAATCAGAGAAAAGCTTCATCCAGACAGCACTTCCTTAATCCGCATTATTTGGCTAAACAAGAATGAGGCACATCCAGACCATTTTAGTCCAGATTATCCACGCTTTAGTCTGGATTATCCAAATAGTGCGGATGAAGGAAGTGCCGTCTGGATGAAGCTGAAGTCTGCGCTTGTTATTTTTTCTCCAAATGTATCTTCCTCAACTATGGGAGCAAGAACCTCATTTGAAAAAGCAACAGTGAAACAGAAGCCCTGTGTAATGGTGAAAGTCTTTAGGAATCTAGTTTCCCAGTTTGCACATGCAGTTAAAAAAAAAACTGGCTCAAAAGCAGCTTAGAGGTGGAAGTATCCACACACTAATGCCATCTCTGGCTTTTAAATGCGGATGCACACTTTACCACCTCTAAACCATGTCTGAGCTTTATTATCATTATTGTTACTGTACGTGGATGCAGCTGAGAATGGCATATAAAAGTTGCTACAGACAGAGCAGCAGATAGCAAGCCCCAGGCTGCTCAGGCTGCTGGGAGAACTGGGCGTACGTGGGTGTCGCCGGATCGAGACCTGCTTTGTGCAAACAGGTTCCAAGGGCACAACTGTATCCGAATATGCCCAGAATATACGAGAACTCCATATGGGCACAAGGAAATTGTTCTCTGCCTACTGCAATAATCAAAGTGCATCAATCCTTTAGCCAATGGGGGGAAATGAAGGAGACTGGAATGGACGCAGGGCAGGTACAAGTGCCAGGAAGAGAATGATGGGACCTGTAGTTCAGGAGAATGTGGAAGGCCACAATTTAGCATGCTTCCTGGCTGATAACCTTCTGTGAGCTGCAGGAAAAAAAACCCTACAGGTCGTTCATCTTCTAACTTCAGAGGCATCCACTGGTGTGGAGAGGAATTATTTGCCATTCATTATTGCAAGTACTTCAGGTTCCCTCTGAACTTGAATGGAAGAGAAGGTGCCTTCAGGTGCAGATCTTAGCCTATAGCATTTTGGTACCCAGCATCCAGCTTCCAAAGAGATCACAGCAGCATCCTGAATCCTATCATCAGGGACACTTAAAAAAAGAAAAAACCTCTGTCCTCCCCCCACCCCCACCCCCACCCCCACCCCCCCCCTCTGCCCTTCTGGGTAGTTTTGAGAATCTGCTTGCTGCTGCTATTTCCTTTCAAGGTGCTATTTCCTTTTTTGGGAAATTTGTGCTCTCGCAGGGAGGGGGGACCCCATCCTCATGGTATGACATTAAAGTGCACTCACTGACGGATTCTGGCAGGGCGTTCCAAGGTGCAGTTTGTCGCCTCACGCTTAAAGACTAGCAGCAGTGTTAAAGAAAAAGAGAGAAAGTCCTCTATTGCAGCATAAACCTTCCAGCCCCCTAAAACTTAAAAAAGCACCGTGGAATTCCTGCAGTCACAGGGAGACGGGTCTGTGGCTGGTGGCCCACACGGAAAGCTCATTCCTCCAGGACCCCACGCAGACCTTGTCCTGAACTCTACATCTTAAATTCAGCCCTCGGCCCAGTGCTGTGAATCTGCAGTGTCTGAACTGGTTTTGTTCCCTCTGCTCTTATTACCACATCTTCATTCACATCTCAAGGGTAGCCTCGCCCATGTCCCTGCAGCCAGAAACCATGGAAAGCGCGCTCAGGTTAACTAGGCCGCCAATTGCAAATAAAACAAGCAGCCTCGACTTTCCCGTGAGGCAGCTGCTGTGTGTGGTCGCCTCGGCCCAATTACAAAACAGACCGGCTGAGTTCAGCACGGTTTAAAAACAAAAACAGCATCGCCGGCATCGACACTCGGCTTGTCTCCGTTGGGCATATGCAGCCTGGGAAAAGCAGGGAGAGAAAAAGACTTGGAGCCTGGAACACAGAATGGGTCCAAAGTGAGGCCTCTGCACCACTCCTCTTGCAGACAGTGACTGCTTGTGGTAGAAGTGAGGTGCATATATATATATATATGTATTTAATTAGCTCTGTCCTGCAGGGGGAAGGTTATTTCTGGAAAATAAGGCAAGGTGCTCGCTTGGAGGTGTGGAGAGACAATAGGAAGCAGCATAGGACTCTAGAGAGCAGAGCCCAGATCAATCTGTTTTGCCCAGCTTAGCAATCAGCTCATCACAGATCTTAGTCAGCTCTTCGATCTCCTGGTTCTGAAAGAAAAAAAACGAGAGCAATCAGGAAGGTCTTTTTAAAGTCACCCTTTTAAAAAAGGCATCCCATTCCCAGATGGACAAAAATGTCTTACAGATAGTTGTTGGAATATGTGGCTGAGAATCTTATTTTACCACACAGCAGCCTACATTTGCCTCTAAGTCAGGCAGTGCCTACCCTGACTACGGGTGCTATCACTTGGCAGTAACCCCCCACCTCTATGCTTAGGTAGTTTTCTTCCCAACCCAGATTAAAGAAAGATATACCCCCAGAGTAAAGATGTGCACAGATAGTCGTAACATTTGAAAGTTGTACAAATTTGGCCGAGTTCGGACATTCAGATTCTAATCAAATGTTGGCACATTCGAAGACTGACATTCGAATGTGCATGAAGCTTTGTATGGGATTGAACATTCGTATCAAACATGGATCCTACATTGGAAGAGGATCCATTTGAATGGATATAAATTTTCTTGCATTCGATTTGATAGGAATTCAAATCCTATGGAAAAAAACGAATTGTAATACATGATCTCTGTTGCAGGAAGGCTGAATCTGGAAACATGACGCAAAAGGGCTGTGAGTTTTAAGGCGCATGTAGCCTTCTTCTCCCATGGGAAGATGGGAAGAGGATGGTCTTTTACCTTTTGCTGGAGGGCCCTCTCCAGGGATTCCACCTTCATTTGTTCTTTTCGGAGTCCTGCATGTAGTGCTGCATTCTCAGCCTTGGCTTTCATGCGCACCTGAGCAATTTCTTCATTGGCTCTATATTAGAGTGTGAAGAAGCAGAAAGTGACATAAATGCTTTCTTTTCTTTTTTTTACCTAGGTCTTTGGGGGAGATGCAGTTGCGCTTAGTTGCCAAGATCAACAACAACAACAACAAAAGAAGAAGAAGAAAACTACAAGTGCAAAGTAATGCACATCGGGACCAAAAATCCAAATTATGTCTATAAACTGATGGGGTCTGAGCTTTCTGCAACACACCAGGAAAGGGATCTTGGGGTTTTGGTGGACAGTTCAATGAAGGTGTCTACCCAGTGCGCAGCAGCAGCAAAAAAAGCTAATTCAATGCTGAGAATAATTAGGAAGGGAATAGAAAACAAGTCAGCAAGTGTCATTTTGCCTCTTTATAAATCTATGGGGAGGCCACATTTGGAATATTGTGTACAATTCTGGTCACCACACCTCAAAAGGGATATTGTGGAACTAGAGAGGGTACAGAGAAGGGCAACCAGACTGATTAAGGGTCTGGAACACCTCCCTTACGAAATCAGGCTGCAATGTCTAGGCCTCTTCAGTCTGGAGAGACGCCGTTTAAGAGGGGACCTGATTGAAGTATATAAAATTATGCATGGTATAGAAAAAGTGGATAGGGAACATGCCAGGGGGCATCTATGAAGCTGATGGGTAGGAGAGTTGGATCAGACAAGGGGAAGGATTTCTTCACCCAGTGGGTCATCAGTTATGGAATTTGCTGCCGGAAGAGGTGGTGACAGCTACCAGCCTAGAGGACTTTAAGGAAGCGTTAGACAAATTTATGGAGAACAGATGCATCAATGCCTACTAGAATGAATGCCTAGGTACATCTTTCAGGCTGGGGGGGGGGGGGAGGGGGAAGCAGGATGCTTCTAAGGCCATCTGCTGGGACTTGAGAGCAGGGGAAGGTTTGTCCTTGTCTCTGCTTGAGATGCCCATGAGCATTTGGTGGGCCACTGTGTGCGATGGGATGCTGGACTAGATGGGCCTGATCCAGCAGGGCTTCTCTTATGTTCTTATGTAAAATTATTCTGATTTGTGGACAACGGCTTTCAACCTTGAAAACCTGAACTTCTGGTTCAAAAACTCTCAACCCGTTTCCTGCCTGTTCTTGGAAATCACAGTAAACCACAGTTCATAACGACTAGAAATCACCATGATTAACAGAGACTGGAATATGTCTGAGTTCCTGTTCCTCAACGCTCTTCCTCTAGACAAGCTGTACGGGGAAACCCAGAAATTTCAAGCATCTAGAGTTTAACTGGGCCATTCACTCCAATCTGAGGGAAGGCAGTAAGAGAGGAGCTAGTTTACACATGACGAGGAAAGAGAAGGGTCCGGCATCCATAGCTACCTTCATGGTCCCCCCTTCCCTCAGTTTGTAGACAAAGCAACCCTCTGCTTTCCGGGGAGTTTGCTCCACCACTGAGCTACAGCCACTCACAGGCACCTCTATGCAGTTTTATTGGCAGAGATGCAGAAACTGAATTGATGACCCTCTGCTTTCCAGGGAGTTTGCTCTACTGCTGAGTTGCAGCCACTCCCAGACCCGTGGGCAACTCTATACCATTTTCTTGGTTTGCCATTGCCTGCTTCAACCAGGGAGAGGCTGAAATTGAACTGGTGACCCGCTGTTTTTTAGGTAGTTTGCTCTACCCCTATGTTAAGTGTGACAGATAAAACCAGCCAAATGCTCCTAGCCAGGCTCACATCCACTGCAATACCCCAGGGTACTTGCTGTTTTCCCCTTTTCCACAAAAGCCACACATCTCTCACTTGTCCAGCTTCTCCTCGGCGTGGACCTTCAAGGCCTGGTACCGCTGCTCTTCTTGCTTGACGCGAGTCAGATAATCCTGAGCACATTTCTTCAAGGCTTCTTCATTCTGCAAGAGGAAAGTTGGTAAGCGCTGGCAAAAGGCACAAGACAAAAAGAAACAAACGAGGCTCAAAAGGGAATAAGGAGCCAGCGCAGATCTTCAAAGACTGGTGGGCTTATTGTGTGAGACAGAATGCTGGCCTAGAGGGACTGCGCCCTGATTCAGTAGGGAGAAGAAGAGTTGGCTTTTCTACTACACTTTTCTCACCTTTAAGGGTGCTCAGAACTGCTGACAAACCTTCTGAGCCAGGTTGGTCTAGTGGTTAGGGAGCCGGACTCTTATCTGGGAATACCAGGTTTGATTCCGCCCTCCCCCACGAAGCCAGCTGGGTGACCTTGGGCTAGTCACAGGCCCACCTACCTCACAGGGTGTTCTGTTGTGGGGAGAAGATTAGAAAGGCTTTGCCAGCCACTTTGAGTCCCTTAAAATGGGTGGGAAAAGTGGGATAGAAAAGCCAATTCTTCTCCTTCCCAAAGCAGGTACTCTGTGAGGTCAGTGGGGCTACGAGAGCTCAGAAGAGAGCTGTGGCTAGCCCAGGGTCACCTAGCTGGCTTCACAGAAGAGAGTGGAATCAAACCCATTATTTATTTATTTATTTACATTTCTATCCCGCCCCATACCCAAAGGTCTCTGGGCGGGTAACAACAGATTAAAATAGAATATACATTAAAAGATGTTTAAAAAAATTCAACAAATATAAAACAATATACAATATGTTTAAAATGATAGTGACAGTACTGGGGTCCGACTCCCTAACCACTAGACCTAGCTGGCTAATTGGTGCCTAAAAACTAGAAACGTAGGTTTCCTATGAAGATGAGAGGAGAGAGTATTCCAGAGAGTATTTAGCAGATTACCTGAGGAATGGAAGAGATTGGAACAGATGGGTGCAGGAACTAATGATTATTAAGAATATTAATATTAAAGAACAGCAAAGAAACTTTATGACTAGCCGCTACCTGACTCCTACAAGTTTGGCTTATATGATAAAAAAATTATTTCCAAATTGTTGGCATGGATGCAGGCAAAGAGGTATTTATATACATATGTTGTGGGAGTGTCCAACAACAAGGACCTTTTGGCAATGGGACAAGATTATTAATAACTGGACTAGATGGTATATAGAAACATGTATTACGCAACAAATAAATATGGCTAATTGTACTGAAAACAACAAATATCTTATGAAACAATCAATGAGAGCTGCCCAAATGGTGCTAGCAAAGGCATAGCTTATGGACATTAAATAACTGGGAGGCCTTTACAGGGACATGCAAGAATTCATTTTTTGCATTCAAATTTGAGTTGATTCAAATATTCGAATATTCCATTTGATATGAAATTCGAAAATCCAGTTCAAATTCAATGATACGAATGTCGGCAACATTTGTATCCGATTTTTGAATTTGCATGCATCCCGTTTTCGTCCCATTTGCATCCCGTGTTATAAGCACAAATAGACCCGATATTCGGATGTGATATAAATGGTTCTATTCAGTCAAGTTATTCAAAAATCTGTATCGGATTTTTGAAAATCCAAAATCTGTTCTAATTCAGAGATTTGGATTTTTGAAAATCCGATTCAAATTCAAATGTCTATATTCATCGCATTCAAATTGGATTTTTGAATTTTTCAATATCCAGGCCTATATCTCATGATTTTATGTTATATGACCTTATCAGACAAAGAAGTTTGTTTCTGAGGGCAATAAACCTTAAATCTGATTGGTTCAGCAACTGGGAAAAATTGATAACATATAGTTTGGGCATCGGGGGAAAATAAGTTTGATTTGTCGTTTAAACATTATTAATTAAGGGTTATTGATGTTCTGCTATTCCTTGCAGGGAGGGTATGTTTGTTATATTTTTGTAAATGATGAATAATTGAGATAGTATTACATTTTTTCATGGTTGTATACTATTCAATAAAATTAATTTTAAAGAGAAAAAAAAGAATTTGCAACTCTGAAAACAAATGCAGAGCAGCCAAAGTGATTTATAATGAATAAGTGCTTAGAATGATAGGCAAAACAGGTAGCCAACAACCAATGGAATAAGTAATAATGGTTGCTGAAGGTTAATAATTTCAGTTACTAAGCAGAAGGAGGGATTGGGGAGAAGGATAAAAATTAATGGCGGTGTCATGAAATTCATAAGGTATAAGAGGGAAGGATGCATCTGTTAACAACTAGCATGCCAAGCTGAATCTAACGATGTCTTCTGGATCCACGTTTACACTCTGGCCGTGTTGGTCGGCAGTTCAGAAAGGGGTCAATTCCTGCTGCTCCAAACTATGAAGTTGGGAGCATCCCACAAGGCCTTGGATGCACACAAAGCAATGGCATGTCCTTCACCATTTAAGGTTGGGACAACATAGCCTTTCGCCAGGCAGTTTATCTGTTCCTCTAACCCACTATCAGTATGGTACGGTGGCTAGATCACAAGGCTCAAACCTAGGAGGTCCTGAGCTTGAATCTCCACTCGGACATGAAAACACACACTAGGACGAGCTTCGCTGGACACCAGGTCTCTGCCTACGAGGCCCCGCAAGGTCGTTCCGAGGATAAAATGGAGGAAGGGGGAAAGGTAGGATAAATAATTTCCCAAGGACTCTTTCACTGACTTGTGCCTTTTCCCCACAGACACGGTTCACTGTTACAGCTTGTGCAACCACGAGGTATGACCCTACACTTGTACGTGCAAAGATCTGCACCAAGATGGCCACACTGTAGTCCTCCAGCTTTGGAGGAACGCCCAGCTCTCACCGGGTGGATGCTCAATGATGATGGGAGTTCTGGTCACATAATATCTGGAGGCCGTAAGTTCTTGAGCAGCGAAGCCAGAAAGCAGGAATCATCTTGGGCTTGTAGAAGTAGACAGCTCACCTTCTTAAAGCCTTCCAGGACCCCCTTCAGGTTCTCATATCTCCTAAAGAGGTCAGAGAGCGACCGTTCCACAGAATTCAGGTCAGAGAGCGCCTGCTCCTTCTCCATCGTTAGCTGCTGAAGACTCTTCTGGGATGCCATGTTGGTTCTCTGCTCATCCTCTGTGCATTTACAAATGAGAAAGGAAATGAAGCCTCTCAAGAATACTGTGGAACTACCAAACTGTCTGACAAATCCCTAGTGAAACCACTGTGGAACCACTGTTAGATACATCCCTAGCTGAACTACCATCAAACAATTTTTTGACACATCCCTAGTCAAATTATTGTCCAACCACTGTTCAGCTGATCACTACGCAAACCACTGTCCAACCACTGCTAAACATACCCCTAGTCAAACTACTGTCGAGTAACTTCTCAATACATCTCTAGCTGAGAGAGATCAGTCCATAACTGCATGAAGTGTGAGTCTCCTACCATCAGCCTCACTGTTCTTGGTAGGACCAGCATATTCTGGAAAACATCTTACCTATCATCTGAGCAATAGTCTTCTCATATTCAGCCACAATTTTCCTACAGAAAGAAATCAGGAGAAAAAGCAAGCAGAAGACCGTTAAACGAGGTTCCATCCATCCATCCATCCAAACATTTCACAGGGAAGGTTGTCCAGTTCTGGGATTTCCATGGAACAACTCTGCCTGCAGTGGGGGTGGGGGTGGGACCCTACACCAGATCCCAAGCTGGCTCTGAAGCTGGTACAAGGGCCCTCCAAATGCTGCAAAGTCAGGGCTGAAAGTTCCTGGTCTTTGGTGTTCCAGGAAGGGGGGCATTTTGACAATGCACTCCGTTGTGTCACAAGAAGGATGTCCCTTGCTGTGGTGGACCCCAGGAGCATGCGGTCTGCATGTCTCCAAGGTACAGTATACTACCTCTAGCATGATGGTAGACCCCGATGTTGAGTCCTTCCAGTAAACTGGACTAGGGCCCTTTCTGCACTTGTCTGTTAATCTACATTAGCTACATCTGTAATAAGATCTGGATCACTGCCTGGGGGGGAGGGGGTTCCACTGACCTCCCTTAATCCAGATCTAAGATGATCTGGATCTAAGGAATGGGTCCTTCAACTAATTTGGATCTAGTAGATCCAGATTAAGGGAGGTACCCGATGCATCCTCACTGGTGGTGCAGCACCCAATAGCAATGGGTGCTAGCCTGCCCGCAGTGGAAACGCCAGAGCACCCATGTGGCAAATCCAGACCGACCCACGTCTGTCACCCCGGGTTTTTGGGGGGACAGGGGGTGCGATCTTCATAGACACTCCGGAGATTCTTTGAAGATTTTCCGGAGCCTTTGACAAAGGCCCGTAGGATTGGCATTGCTCTTGCGTGGGGTCCTCTTCGAAGCCTGTGCTATTCTTTTGAGCCAGCTTCAGAGACTGTGCACAGGCTTTGGAGCTTTGGGTTTGGCCCCCCCCCCCCGAGCCCATTACCCAATCACAATGGAAAAACGTTCCGTATAATCCAGATTTGAAGCCTGAAGAACCCATGTAGACCTCTTTAATTATAGGTCCTGAAGGACCCATTCAAGCCAGATTTCCCTAGAACTGGTGGAAACAAATGTGGCTCTAATGGGGTCTGCATGGAAATGGGGTCTTCCCGCTCTGAGCCTAAAGGGTCTCTAATGGGTACTTAGTGCTAGTGGAAACCCCCCTTAGATCTGGATCAACCACACACAGAGGCCTCTTCACTGAGTGGACTTTAGAACAGCAAATGTGTGCTAAAGAGTGCTGGCACAGATGTAGACCACATTTCTGATCCAGATCTGCTCTACTTCTATATAGATGATGCGTTTCTAGCAGCTCCTTGATACGGATTAACACGTAAGTGCAGAAAGGGCATCGAGTGCCGTTCTGGGCAACTTAACCTAACCTATACTCTGTTCTGTAAGGATGGAGTGTTTTAGGAAGGGGTCTATGGCCTCCTATAATCCACACTTGCCTTAGGAAGGGAGGCTTCTAGACCGCCTCCTATCATGGGACAATGTCCCTGGCAGAAAACCTGAGCAGTCATTAGAAAATAAGTATTTCATTCTGTGCTCAGATCTTCCCACCTACATCCATTCTTCTGCTAATCCTTCTATCCCAGCAACTTCCTCAGCACTTCCTGAAGACAATTACTGCTTAGATACTTCCGCAAATGTCAGGTCCAGGATCTGGAGAATTTCCCTCCCAGACTAGTTGCTCCAGTCCATCTGTAGATTCACCTCATTTCCAGAACCTCTTGATAGCTTCCTTCATACTTTCTCTTCCATTCACTTGCTTCAATTTCTTTGGAGATTATCTAGAAAACGTGAAAACAAAGCACAGGCTTGGACTATCTGCCTCAGCACCTAAGATGTACACTTGTGCAAAACTAGCAGAAGCACTTTCTTTCATATATAGGTGTGTCAGGCAGAACTGGCCGTCATCTGGAGGATCTTACACTATTGCTTCCTCAAATGCAGCTGCATGTTCCCCAATGCCTTCCCTTTCTAAAACCAAACAAAACGACCCAAAACTCAGATCACTGATGGTCCTCACATCTGTGACATCTTGGTCAGCCCACACAGATGAAGACTCATCACCTACCTCTTCTCTGATCAGAGTGAGGACTGCTGTCTTATCGGATTCACTGAGGCAAATGGCATCCAAGGAATTTTCATGACCTCCTCTCATGCCTACTGCCATGGTTCCAGAGACCTTCTCCACAGGGCAGTGCTCAGAATTGCACTATGGAAAGAAAGGCAGAGTTAAGAGACAGCACTGCTTCCTCTTCAGCTAAGGAGAAGATCCTGTCCACCACAAGGGAAGACCAAGACCTGGCATGGAAACGCTAGAAGAATGGTCTCAGATGTGACACCTTACGCAAGGTGACCTATGCCTTTAGAAGTATATTAGGCGCTTTCCCCCATTTTTTAATTTATTAACACAGAAACTTGTCCCAGGGCATTCTGGTCCTTTCTAAGGTCTCAGCTCAATCAATAGGTTTCTGTGTCTGAGAGTCAGGCCCCATTGCCCCCATTTTGAGGGTTTACACACTCAGAGCAGATGAGTTTCTTCTTATTAACAATAAGGAATTTCACATAACCTGGAATCAGGGCAGCCCCAGGACCAGAAGTGCCTGAGAAAAACCCTATATCCTTCACATACTTGATGGATATACCAAGAGGAACATAAAGTAAGAACACTAGAAATGTGCCAATGGATCAGACTCATGGCTCATCTGACTGAACATGGATGCGCACCAGCAGGACATGGTCTTCTAGTAGCTGGCTCTCAGAAGCAGACCACGTCCTAGTGCCACCAGGAGTAATAGCTGTTGATAGCCATGGCTTCCATGAATTGGTCAGTCCAGATTTCAGCCTGAGCGCCCCGCGGCTCCCTTGTCTAGCCCATCTGTCATCCTCCAGGATTGTCCTGTGGTCCCGGTGGCAACTGCTCGCAACCTGGGGGTCTGTTTAGATGATCGCTTGTCTTTGCGCCCTTTTATTGCTGCAACAGCGAAGGCATGTAATTTTCATCTCTTAAATATTAGGAGGATTCGTAAGTTTCTATCAGTAGAGACTGCTAAGTCTCTGGTCCAAGCGTTGGTAATTTCTCGCTTGGATTATTGTAATAGTCTACTGGCGGGTCTCCCTTCATGTTCTCTTCTTCCCTTGACCTTAGTTCAAAATACTGCAGTGCGGGTGGTTCTTAATTTACCTAAATATTCTCATGTGTCAATACCACGTAGATCTCTTCATTGGCTGCCAATTCGAGCTAGAGCTTCTTTTAAATTACTAGTCTTGACCTTTAAGTCTCTACGTCTGAAGACCCCTAGCTATTTGGCAGCCAGAGTGTCATGGTATGTCCCTGTTAGGATCCTGCGTTCAGCTGCTACGGGGCGTTTACTTGTTCCATCTACAAAAGTAGCACCATCCAGATTGAGAGCTTTTCAAGATCTTGCTCCGCGTTTGTGGAATAGTCTTCCTCTTGCACTTCGTCAAGAGGAGGATTTGTTTCGTTTTCGAAAAGCGCTGAAAACTTATCTTTTCAATTCTTCAGTCTGAAGCCAGTCTATTGGCCGATGGCAGATGGTGTTATGGCATATGTTCAGTTTCATAAGCCAACTGCCGGCTGATGGTTTTGCTCTCTTTGAATTTCAGTTGGAGGTATTTATCTTATCCTATTTTGTATTTCTATGGGGGGTATTGTTGGGTGTATTGTCTGTTATGTATTGTTTATTCTAGATTATATTTGTTTTGTTGTTATGCTCTTTGGTGAAAGGGGCACTATAAATAAACGTTTTATTATTATTATTATTATTATCTAAGCTCGTACCTAACACCACAACTCATTGGTTTTATGAAGAAAGCTTCCATAGATGCTTTTGGGAGCTTTCCCTCCAAGACTAATTCTTCTACATTAAAATGGAGGAGGAGTTGGCTTTTATACCTTACTTTTCTCACCCTTTAAGGGGACTCAAAGTGGCTGACAAACCTTCTGTTCTTCTCCCAACCACAGACACCCTGTGAGATAGGTGGGGCTGTGAGAACACAGAAAGAGAGCTGTGACTAGCCCAAGGTCACCCAGCTGACTTCATGGAGGAGTTCAGAATCGAACCAGGAGACCCAGAGATAAGAGTCTGGCATGCTAACCGCAAGACCAAACAGCTTCACTGCAGGCAGAAAAGCGAGGTGATAAACTGTATTTGTTGGCACACCAAAACAATCAGGAGTCACTGCATCATGGGCTGGTTGGGTCCATGAAAATATTGAAGAGATTTTGTATGTTCATTCACAGAACAATAGAGGAAATTGGAAAAAAATTAAGGTTTTCCAGACGCTGGATCCCGCAGCCAACGATGTGATCTATGCAACTTTGTTTTTTCACAAAACCAAGTTGTGATTCTGAAACATCCTGACGTAACCTAAGTAAAAATACTCTCAACTGCCTTTACAAATGTCGCTGTGCACAATTTTTTCCTTCCCAACAATAAAAGGTCACTTGCCCATACCAAGCTGTCGCTGAGGTTCCCAGTTTCGGCTGGGCTGTATGACGAGTTCTTATCAAAACCTGCAAGAGAAGAGAGCGAATGAGGGCATGCTTGCCGAACGCAAATATCTCAGAAGTGAAATGAATGGAAAGAGACAGTGGAAAGGATTGTTATGCTCCGCATTTCTAGAAAATGTGCATCTTTTTGCTCCTCTGAGCCGCCAAGTGATTGATGGGAATATACGACGTTTATTATGTTAATTACAGGGTCTTTTCAGTGGTAGCCCCAGACTAGGGAATAATCTTCCCCCCATGAGCTGCACCAGTAATATTCCCAATATATATTTAGAAGACTGATAAAGGTTGACCTATTTACCCTGACCATCAGCTTGCGAAGCAGCTTCTCCTACCTACTTCCAGGTACTGTTATTGTTTTTAGCGGGTCCTTTTTAATCCGGCTTTACATGTTGCAACCCACCCTGAGATCTTTGGGTAGGGCAGGGTAAAAATACAAACAAATTTAAAAAAAATAAATACTACGATGGGTGATTGCCTTTCCCCACCCCCTATAGGTAGGCACTGATCATTTTAACAAAGCCTTAAAGATTTTGATGGTTTCAATAATATGCTTCAATGTCTTTTGATGTTTCATAAGGTTGTTCAGGCCTTTCTGTTGCCTTTTTGCAACATTTATCCTGCGTGCTTAAAATAGTGATTGCCAAATGATCAAACAAGAAGAAGAGTTGGCTTTTCTTACCAGGGCAGAAGAGAGCTATGACTAGCCCAAGGTCACCCAACTGGCTTCATGGAGGAGGAAGAAGACGAGTTGGCATTTCTACCCTGCTTTTCTCACCCATTTAAGGGGACTCAAAGCAGCTGACAAACCTTCTGTCCTTCTCCTCACAGCAGAACACCCCGTGAGAGCTCAGAGGAGAGCTGTGCCCAGCCCAAGGTCACCCAGCTGGCTTCAACTCCCGAACCACAAGACCAAACTCTGACTAAAGCTTCCCTCTCCCTCCCTTTACCTTTCTGCCCTGGTTTGTAAGCCGTGGCTTCATGCCGGGCCAGACCAGTTTTCCCCCCTCACTCTTTCAATCTGTGAGTCAGATTATTGGTCCATCTCAGCTACTACTGTCTATGCTGGCCAGCAGGATCTTTGGCAGGATACCGCCCATCCCATCTCTTGCTATTTAGATATTCCGCGCAGAAAACCCTGGGGACTTGGATCTGGAAATCTGAGTTATGGCCTCTTTCCTGTAGAGGCATACATGCATGTCACTTGATGTTGCTTTTCCTTTTGGCATTTATGTACCTGGTCATGCACCTTCATAGCACTCATGTTGCCTCACAGGACAAAAACAACGCATGGCCTCCTATCATTGCCTTCCATACTGCTTCCTCTATGGGCCCCAAAGAGCCCGTCCACACCCAATTCATCAGCAAAGTAGCTCATGCCATTTTCTTTCCACATTAACTAACCCAAAGGTGGGTTTTCTGAGATTATGGCCCTTTCTGCACTTAGCCTTATTCTGGATTATATCCCGGGATAGGGGCCTGCTGTCTGCATGATTATGCAGGCTAAGGCAGGCACCAAGCGAGGCCTACCATAGCCTGCATTAGCATGTGGACCACAGGCCCCTATCACAAGATATAGTCCAGAATAAGGCCAAGTGCAGAAAGGGCCAAGATTACTGCCAAAAGCAAGCGGCTGGTCAACTGGCAGATGGGCCCCATTCTCTCTCAAAGACTGTGGTCATATTTAAGGTTTAATCCAGCTTCAGTCCACTTTCAGAGTGAGAGAATACATCGGTAAAGCGATGAACTGTTTCCTTTCAGTGTTAAATAACTCAGAAAATTCACCTCTGGGGTAGATAATGCGGAATGAAAATTACCCGTCACTTTGCTGAGGTGTTCTCACACCCTGAAAGTGGCCTGAAGCTGTATTAAAACTTAGGTGTGACCACAGCCAAAGTGGACGAAGCTGAACTTATAGATGGCCCAAGGGCCTGGTAGGAATTCAGGCCACCCTTGAATTCTATCCTAACATTTACCAAGACATTCTAAAACTTGCTTGGAATGCAAGAATGGTAGGATAGAGAAGATGCAACCAGCTGGGACATTCTGCAACTATATCCTAGCAATCTTTGGTCACTCTGCACCCTGAACATGACATACATTAGCAACTTTCTTCATGGCCTCTGGACACATGACAACCAGCTGTATAGCAGCGGCAGTCACTGGGCCTTTGGTTCTCTTACTCAAAAATGGACAGCCTGAAACGGAGTGTCAGTGTTTATGCCCCCATGCATGTTCATATAAAAGAAATCTGACTTCTGCTGCTTTCCTGGGGACATCTGATTACACTTTTGCAAGGAAAATAGCCAGGCTGGTATTTAGCCAGGCTGTATACTCTGTGGTTGGGACTGCCACGCCTTACTGAATTGTGGCATGTGATAATGGCAGCTGTTTTCTCCCCTCAAAATGACAAGAATGCAAATCTCCTGCTCGCCCCCTCGCTATTCTTATCTGCTGGACCAAGAAAATGCCACCTTCAGCTGCAAAGAGAATGGAATGTGCTTTTGAATATTCCACAGTCCCCTTTGACCCGGTCTCTGGAAGCTTTTGGTTGTCAGGATCTCAGCTGCCTGGAATCGACTAAGGACCCACTCAGCCTGTAGGAAGACAGACTGCTTTCAAGATGCACAGGGTTTTTCGACTTCCACCAAATTGGAAAAGGGCAGGGATACTCCCAACTGCAAAAATGAGATTGCCAGCAGTTAGCTCTGCATCTATGGGCATTTTGGTGATTGCATGCTGCTTCATGAAGCACTGGCTGAATGTCAAGCTGATGCATAAAAGCACACTGACACGCTGCCCCTGGGTGCAGAAATAATGGCAGAGTGAGTAGGAGAGATGTCCCTCACCCCTAGGTGCCAAGGAGAACCCAGATCTGCTGGGTGAAGCACCTAGTACTCCCAGGTCTCTTTACCACCATTTGATCCTGTCAAGTGATACATAAGAACCCAAGAGGAGCCCTGCTGGATCAGGCCACAGCCTATCCAGTCCATAAGAACCCAAGAGGAGCCCTGCTGGATCAGGCCACAGCCCATCCAGTCCATAAGAACCTAAGAGAAGCCCTGCTGGATCAGGCCACAACCCATCCAGTCCATAAGAACCCAAGAGGAGCCCTGCCGGATCAGGCCACAGCCCATCCAGTCTATAAGAACCTAAGAGAAGCCCTGCTGGATCAAATCACTGCCCATCTAGTCCATAAGAACCTAAGAGGAGCCCTGCTGGATCAGGCCACAGCCCATCCAGTCCATAAGAACTTCAGAGGAGCCCTGCTGGATCAGGCCGCAACCTATCTAGTCCATAAGAACCTAAGAGGAGCCCTGCCGGATCAGGCCACAACCCATCCAGTCCATAAGAACCTAAGAGGAGCCCTGATGGATCAGGCCACAGCCCATCTAGTCCATAAGAACATAAGAGGAGCCCCGCCGAATCAGGCCATAACCCATCTAGTCCAGCATCCTGTCTCACACACGTGCCCATCAATTGCTTCTGGCCATCTCAAGCAGAAGATAAAGGCAAAACCTTTACCTCCTTTTGATGGCCTTTTGTTCGGTTCAAACTCCCACCCCTTCAAACAGCAGCATGCTCGGTTCCGTTCAAACACCTCTGAACCTTAGATGGAACAGGGTGTGTGTTCTCCACGTTTTTAGGACTCTCCCTTCGTTCAGTTCAAATTCAAACTGTCTTTGAAACAGGCAGGTTTGCTCAGTTCAAACTCAAAGCTTTCGAACACCCCATTCAATTCGAACAGCGCTGAACACGAAACCAGTCTGGCTCATCTCTTAGCTCCACTTTGCAGACCACAAGCCCCATGCAGCGAATGCTCAAAATAGAGTGTCACACACCTCCCATGCTAGGCCCTGCCACCTTTTCCTCATTTGTTCCCTTCCCAGCTCAAAGAAGGCAACTGCATAAAGTGAAGAACATGCATCCAATGGAAGTAAATTCTCTCCTGGTTCCCGGAAGCACGGGAGACAGCAAAGAATGGCGTGGCCCAATCTAGGGCACTCCCCAATTCATGCAGTCACAAAATGGAAGGGACGTGCGCGCATGATGCACCAAAGGGGGGAGGCAGACCCAGAATACCATGCGCCCTTGGGTCTCCTTAAGTGACACACGCATTGAATTGTGAAAGGCTGAAGAGGCTGACATCATCCTCTAGCAGCATGATCCTTGACTGTCAGGTGGCTCTAAGAACACTCTTACGTCCAAACCAGCTGGTACTGAGCTAAAGTGCTTCTTCATTTTTATTTTTAAAATGCTGGTGGTTGCCCTATTCGCAATAAACAAAGAGGGAAAGATCTCAAGTTGACAGCCTTCCCTGAAGACACATGTGCTGTGCGCTGTTGACCTACATACTAAAATAAGACATAGTGAGAAAAGCAGAGAGAGAGAGAGAGAGAGAGGTCTTTCCGTACCTTCTTCAGGGGATGAAAGCATATGATTTATGGCAGAGACGGGAACACTGGAACATTCAAAATACTCCACATCTTCCTCGGGCTCACCTTTCACCTCTGGCTCCACTGGTTTCTGGCAGGAGGAAGTGGAAGCCAGCTTCTCTTCATCCGTTGCGTGCCCATCCCGGTGAGAAAGTTCTGGGATTTTTGAGAGGAACATGTCTTCCTCATCCTGCTCCAAGCAGAGAGGCAGTTATTCAGAAATCAAGCCACAGCTTGGCTCAGGAGCTTTGGGAATGGCACTAGAGGGGGGCATGCTACTTCTCTGAATGGCTCTATGCCATGTGTGCTATGTAGCTGGTGCACCACCACACCCAGAAGCCCAGAGCTGGACTCCACCCACCATCTTTCCTTCTCACTGGTTTCCATTCAAGGTTGGGTAAGGGATGGGCAACCTCCACCGAATCATGCATGGTGGAGACAAGGAAACTGTGGCTTCTCTTTCACACAACGCTAGGGCCAGGGGGCACTTTATGAAGCTGATGGGCAGGAGAATCAGGATGGACAAGGGGAAGTATTTCCCCCCCCACCCAGATGGTCTTCAGTTTATGGAAGAGGTGGAGACAGCGACCACACTGGATGGCCTTATGAAATAATTCGAGAAACTCATGGAGGACAGAGTACCAGTGGCAACTAGAACTGACGCCTCTAAAGGACACCTGCAGGAATTCAAGAGCAAGTGAAGGTTTTGCCGGTGTCTTCTGCTTGAGAAGTTCAGAAGCATTTGGTGGGCCTCTGTGTGAGGCAGGATGCTGTGGGACTAAATGGTCTGTGGCCTGATCCAGCAGGAGCCCTCTCGAGTTCTTGTAGGAAAATTCACAGAGGACAGAAGTATCAATGGCTACTAGAATAGGTGATTAAATCCTGTCTCCAGGATGGAGACGAGACAGGCAGCATGCCCCCAAAGGCCCTATGTACAGACCTGGGAGTAGGGAATGTTTTGCCTCTCGTCTTCTGCTTGAGGTGCCCAGAAGCTGCTGTGTGAGGCAGGATGCTAGATTAGATGGGCAGGGGCCTCAATCCAGCAGGGCTCCTCTTAGGTTCTCATGCACATTTGGCACAATTTCTATATGGATATGAACAGGACCTCAGCCCTAACAGTCTTTCACTGCCTTTACCTGTTCTGACCCCTGCGTGCCTCCTGCATGCCTCTCCTGCACGAGACACTGTGGGCACAAGATGCCACTGTCAAGAGGCAGCAGCTGGGGCCTGGGCATACAGTGTGAACTCAGGAGCATGCCAGCTGGGGCCTGGGCATACAGTGAGCACAGGCCAAAGGCCCTTCTTGGTGCACAGGATATGCCTGAATACCATATCTGGCTCACTCCCTGGTGCAAAAAAAAAACCCATCCCCAGGAATCTGCCAAAAGGAGACAAGTTTAAATGGTCTCCTACGCAAACCTGGTCCACCGTCCACTCCTGCCACCATCAAGCAGTCAGAGGATGGCAGGTGAAAGGGCGTACACATTACTTAAGACATATGGCACCATTCTTCTGCGCTTTGGACATAGCTCATTTCTGGGGGCGTTACTAGCATTATTATTAGCATTTTTATCCTGCCCTATACCCGAAGGTCTCAGGGTGGATAACATATAAAATCAAATATAGATATGTATTAAAGCAATAAGAGTGTCTGAAAGTGGGAAGAGAAAGTGTATCCCCATTGAACCAAAGGCCAGGGCAAAGAGGTGTGTCTGCACTGCCTTTCGACACTTGTACAGTGAAGCTGCTTGACACACCTCAGAATGGAGACTGTTCCATAGCCTAGGGGCCATCCCTGAAAAGGCCCTCTCCCGGGTGCCTACCCCTTTTGCTGCTGAGGGTGGTGGTACAAGCAGAAGGGCCTCCCGTGCAGATCTTAAGGCACAGACAGGTCAATAGGGAAGAAGGGGTTCCTTCAGATATTTGGGGCCCAAGTCATTTAGGGCCATATAAGTTAACACCTTGAATTGGGCTTGATAGCAAATCGGCCGCCAGCGCAACTCTTTTAAGACCGGCGTGATGTGTGTCTGGCCACCTATCCTGGTCAGCAGTCTAGCAGCTGCATTCTGTGCCAACCGCAGCTTCCAACCCATCTTCAAGGACAGCCCCATGCAGAACATATTACAATAGTCAAGTCTGGAGGTTGCCAGAGCATGGATAACTGAGGCCAAGTCATCTCTGTCCAAAATGGGTCTCCAAGAGATGAACCGCCCTAGGTGGGAATGGGTTTGGGGATGTCATTCCACTGCAACCTGTCTTCCAATCAAGCAGAGCAGTTTCTATTCCCTTTTCTCTTTCTCCACTCTGGATCCTTAAGACAGAGCGTTCACTGCAAGATGGAGACGGAGCTGGCGGTCACCAGCAGTGACTTACCTGTGAGCAAACATCCAGAACCGCAGATGACGTCTCGTGTTTCTTCACCTTGCAGCCACTCCTGGGGGAAGAAAGAGGGGGTTAAAAGTCAAAAGCCTTCCACTTCCTGATGCTCAGAAGACAAACACAAGCACAAGGAGTAGAGGAGAAGTAGGAGAAAGCAAAATGGAAGATGGGACCACAGTGGGCACCCACTTTCCCAGAATTCAGCAGTGAAAAAGCAGCCACTAGCCACGTCCTTGTACAAGCAAGGAGTGCGGGGACAGAAAGCACAGGACAGCAACAAGCTTCTTGTGTTCCAAGAGAGCTTTTCCTCCCAGTTCGAGACCTTCAACCTATCAGGCAGCATGAATATCGGGGCTGCCTCTAACTCGAGCAACTTAGCTGTCCATATGAGAAACGCCTCGAAAATAACTGCAGCCCACACAGACAGACCTCTAGAGCAATGGCTCTCAAACTGTAACTCTCCAGATGTTCTGGAACAGGCCCCAGGATTTAGAGCCAGACCCAACTGAAGAGTGGAATGCTGGGAGCTTTTGGTCAGGAACATCTAGATGACCACTTGGAGGACCGATGTTCTAGAACAGTGGTTCCCAAAGTTGTCTGGGCTACGACCCATCTAATATAAGTTTACCAACTCGGGACCCACCTCTAGGAAATTTAACTGTTACCAATATGAATAAAGGACTTTTCAAATAACAAACAAAGTTTTAATACAATTTTTTTATTACTTAATTAAATAATTACATCAAACAAGTTATTTCAAATACGGTTAAATTTCCTAGAGGTGAGTCCCGACCCACAGTTTGGGAAACCCTGTTCTAGAAGCTATTAAAAGAGCACAGAAGGCCCCTATTTTTGCATACGATCCTGAGTTTAGGAAACAAATCCTGGGTGTAGAAGGTTATCTCCTCCACAGAGTTCTTCCCATGCGGGACAGAGAAAGAAACTTGAAGACAGTTTCTAGTTTCCAAACACCTGGACAGAGCCAAGCTGCAGCAAGATTAAACAAGCACTTACTGATATGTGCTTTGCGGTGGTATGCATCTTTGAAATGAGCAACTGTTTAAACAAAACAGAGTTCTCCCTATTTCATACACAGAGAAAAGGTCTTCTGAGTTCAGAAATATTGGTGGATTCACTCTCAAGGACTTCAGGAAAAAAGCCAGAAAGTCATCTACCAAGGAACAGGAACATCACACTCCGACTTAGCTAGCATACAAAAATTTATGTATATAAAAATAAACAGATCTGTGTAAGAACTTAGAAGAGTTCTTCTGCAAGATCAGGCCACAGTCTCTCTAGTCCAGCATCCCATCTCACACAGTGGCCCACCAACGGCTTCTGGGCACCTCAGGCAGAAGACAAAGGGAAAACCCTCACCTGCTCTCAAAATTCCTGCAAATGGTCTTTAGAGGCATCCTAAGAAGAGGATTCCTGCTGGATCAGGCCACAGCCCATCTAGTCCAGCACCCTGCACCCACTGCTTACGAACACCACAAGCAGAAGACGAAGGCAAAACCCTCACCTGCTCTCAGCTCCCTGCAAATGGCTTTTAGGGGCATCCTGCCTTTCTCTCTAACTTGGAGGTGGTACCTAGGCATCAATTCCAGTAGCCACTGCCACACCTGTTCTCTGCCAATTTGTCCAGCCCTTTCTTAAAGCCCTCCAGGCTAGGGGCCACAAAAGCATAAAAAGAGCCCTGCTGGATTGGTCCATAGTCCATCTAATCCAGCATCCTGTCCCACACAGTGGCACACCAATTGCTTACTGGGATATCCATCCATCTATCCATCCACCTATCCATCCATCCATCTATCCATCTATCATCCTTCCATCCATCCGTCCGTCCGTCCGTCCGTCCGTCCATCCCTCATCTCTAGTCATACATGATGATGCTAAGAGAGAAGAAGAAGAAAAATAAGAGTTGGCATTTCTACCCCGCTTTAAGAAGACTCAGGCCCTGTCCCCATGCAATTGAAAGTCTGCTGGAACTCTTCTTTTGCCTCTGAGCGGCCCCATTCCAGGCTTTACAAGGCGCTTAGGGAGCTTAGGAAAGTGAGACACCCGCGATAAAATACGTGCACTTTAAAGAAGAGTTCCAGCGCTCTTTCGGCGATTCGCGGGTTTTGCTCGCTAGATCTGCCTTGAGGACGCTCCGTGGCAAAAGGGGCGGGGATTGCTTGCCTGCACACACAGTCAAAAAGCATTCACACATCTGAGAAATGCAGCAGGTTCGCTTCCTTTCCTTTGTAAAAAGAGCCAGAATGCTCAGAATTGCAACACTGTTATCAGTGATCTGTGAAAGCCTTAAAAGAGAATGAGCGAAGGATCGCGCTGCCGATGCCTGCGGCCGCTGACTTTACTGGGGCAGAAAGCCTTTTCTAACAGAGAACTGAGTGAAAGTAAGTGCTGAAAGTGAATGAATGAGCGATCATCTGCCTTTGCTAGGGGCGGGAAGCCGTTTCAGGAGACGGAGATCTGGCTATTTTTCCTTTTAACAAGAGAGGGGGCGGGGGGGGGGGAAGATGCCTGGAAAGAGAAGACGGCTACCATGGGGACGGAAAGTCCGTTTAGATCGCGGCTACCATGGGGACGCTTATTCCAGAAGTGGAGGGGACTTTTAAAGTCAGCTATAACAGAGTGACGGCAGAGGAAGCCGAGAGGGGCTAATAAGTCTTTTGGGGACAGGGCCTCAAAGTGGCTGACAAGCCGTCTGTTCTTCTCCCTACAACAGAACACCTGTGAGGTGGGTGGGGCTGTGAGAGCTCAGAAGAGAGCTGTGACTGGCCCAAGGCCTCCCAGCTGGCTTTGCGGAGGAGGGTGGAATCGAACCCGGTATTCCCAGCTAGGAGTCCGGCTCCCTAACCACTAGACCGAACTGGCTCACTTTGCACGTGGCAGAGAAATGCAAACGCTGAACTTTCTGGGCGACAGCCCTGTGAATCTGAGGACTGACTCAGCCACCGGTCCTCATTCTCAAGACAAAGCCGGATTTTCCCAGAAAGTGAGCTTTGGCCACACAGACGCCAGATCAGAGAGCATCTTGTTTTGACCTGTAGAGTTTTTAGTCTCACCAAACTGTTTGCTTTTGAAAGCAGGATTTTTTTTTGGGGGGGGGGGGGAGGGAGACAGGTCTGAGCTCTAGCACGAGCCCTTACAGCAGTGCCATTCTAGAATCCCCTCTCATCTATTATCTCCTCTTCCAGGGAAGCAGGACACCCCCCCCAAAAAAAAGGAATCTGGATTGCAAAGGATGCTGAAACGTCAAAGCCCTTTGCCTCCGCTTCTCAGCAGCCATTATGACATTTGAAAAGGACAGTGATTTTGCCCCCAGGGATCAAACCGCTTGCTTAGCAGAAGGCACCTGAAATCCTGTAGTCACTCCTACTGCTGTCAAAAGCCATCCCCACCCCCACCCCACCCCTCCCCACCCCCACCCCCGCTCCTGCTCCCCCTCTTCCCCTTCCCCTCCTCTCTCCTCCTCCCCCTCCCCCTCCCTCCTCTCTCATCTCTTCTCTTGCTCCCTTCCTCTCTCACCCTCTCTCTCCTCCTCCACTCCCTCCCTCTCCCCCTCTCCCCTTCCTCTCTCCTCCCCTCTCCCTCCCTCTCCTCCTCTCTCCTTCCCCCTTTCTCTCCCCATCTCCTTTTCTCCCTCCCCTCCCTCCCTCTCCTCTCCTCTCTCCTTCCCCCTTTCTCTCCCCATCTCCTCTCCCTCCCTCTCCTCCCTCCCTCTCCCTCTCCCCCTCCCCTCTCCCCCCTCCTCTCTCTCTCCTTCCCCCTTTCCCTCCCCATCTCCTCCCCCTCTAACTATGTAATACTGAAGTTGCCCAGGAAGTGCAGTGAAGCCCCTCTGACCCATCCCCTCCCATGAACATTCTGGGCTAGGAAAGGAGGCTTAGAGACGGGCCAAGAAGCAAGGGCCACTTGCTCCCATCTCTTTAAGGTGCCTCTGAGCCACTTTGCTTTTGCGGCAGTGACAAGCAACAATGGCAAACCACTTCTGTATCTCTGCTGAGAAAACTGCATAGAGCTGCCCGTGGAGATATCATGCACTCAACCAAAAGTCAGACACGACTTGGTGGCACCCATTAGCGGCAACAAGGGGAATCCCTTTTAAGTACAGTGGTACCTCGACATACAAGTGTTTTGAGATACAAGCCGCCGAGCGAGTGATATTTTGCTTTGAGATGAGAGCAAGATTTGAGATACGAGTATGTAAATACAGTACAGTACATAACAAAAACAACTGAGGTGGTGTTTTGGGAGCTGGAATGGATTAATGGGAAAATTGCTTTGAGATATGAGCAATCTGACATAAGAGCAAGGTTACGGAACGAATTAAACTCGTATGTCAAGGTACCACTGTACCTGTGTAACAGGGACACGATAAATAAATAATTTTATTTATAAATAATTATTAAAGTTATTTATAAATATTTTTAGAGCCATATTTATATACTACCTCATCATCTGAAAGATCCCAAAGAGGTTTGCAATACAAATCTAAAAACAAGGCGAAATGCAGACAGAGCCAGACAGTTGGGGCAGGAACAGACATACATTCACCGTGGGAACACCTGAGTGGACAAACAGCCTTTCCCCCAGGAGCCTAGCAGATACGACAGCAGGCGCCCCACAAACATGCAGAGGGCGAGCTTTCTGGAGTGTAGGGGCCACCATGGAGAAAGCCCTGCGGGAGGATACGCAAAGATGCCACTCAGTAAACTCACAGCAGGATTACTGCAGCAATCTTACTAGTCTATGGCTGTGGCCACACGTAAGGTTGAATCCAGATTCAGTCCACTTTCAAAGTGAGAACACATCAGCAAAGAGACAAGTTGTTTTCTTTCAGCGTTAAATAACTCAGAAAAATCACCTTTGGGGGAGATAATGGGTGTTTTTCCACCGCACTCCTTTAATCTGGATCTAAGAAGACCCGGATCTAGGGAATGGGTACTTCCCTTAATCCAGATCTAGTAGATCCAGATTAAGGGAAGCACCCAATGTGTTTCCATGGGTGGTCTAGCACCCAATAGCAATGGATGCTAGCCTCCCTGCCGTGGAAACACCGGAGCACCCATTTGGAAATCCGGATCTACCCACGAGGGGTCTGCCTGTCACACCAGGTGCAATCTCTGAAGCGGCTCCAAAGTGACTTCGAAGTCACTTTGAAGTCTGTGCAAAATAGCTCTGGAGCATCTTTGAAGTCTGTGCTGATCTTCAGAGTAAACTTTGAAGTGACTTCGAAGTGACTTCGAAGTTCACTCTGAAGATCAGCACAGACTTCAAAGACACTCCGGAGCTATTTTGCACAGACTTCGAAGTGACTTTGAAATGACTTCAAAATGACCTCGAAGCTTAGGTTTTGGGGCTCCCCCCCAAGGGTGCCCCCTCCCCCTAGCCTCCTCTAGACCCCATTGCCAAACTAACGTGGAAACAGGTTCCCTTTAATCTGGATTTTCTGGCTGAAGACCCCATTGTAGACCCCATTAATGGGGTCTACAGAGAATCTGGAATAAGGCCCAAAAGGACCCATATGATCCGGATTTCCCGAGGTGCGGTGGAAACAAATGTGACCCTAATGGGTGCCGTGGTGGAAATGGGGTCATCCGGCTCTCACCCAAATGGGTCCTTAATGGGTGCTAAAATGGGTACTAAGTGACCGTGGAAAAACACCCAATGTGGAAAGAAAATTACTGGTCATGTTGCTGGTCTGTTCTCTTGCTCTGAAGGCAGACTGAAGCTGGATTCAACCTTACATGTGACCACAGCGTAAAACAGGGAGGGCAGTCCAGCAAATGCTTCAGTTCCAAGTGCTTTAGGGCCTTATATACGAAGCAAATTTCACAAGGAAACCTAGATTTTTTTATTAACTGTGTAAAAGCAAGGGAGAACTGTGTTTTCTTCCCTTATCACTTCCAGAGTGCACCCAGAGGGACACGACTTCCCCTCTTCTGTGCTCTGGCACTCGGATTATTTCGATGGCACATTTCTGGAATAAGCTGGAATCGCCTGCTGACCAGGCCAAGGGGCAGAATGCCTGAAGCAGTGATGTTAGGCATGTGCACAGATATTCAAAAATTAGAGTATCTGATTCGAATCCGTCCAACGTTAACATTCGAACTCGAATCGGATTTTCGAATGTGTAGATTCGTATCTGTCGTATACAAATCTGCGTGAAAATTATATGTATCTTGCGCTTGAAATACAGGATTAAAATGGGATGCATACGGATTTTTTACGGAACAGGTACAGATACGTATAACAGATACGAGTGTTGTCGACATTTGCATCTTTAAATACGAATCTAACATTCAAATGTTACGGATTCGAACTGGATTTTATGACCTTCGGATCTTAAATATCCGAACTGAATTGGATTTTTTGGCATTCCAATCTACTCGGATTCGAATGTCAAAAATTACATTCATGCATATCCCTAGTTTATGTTTAAAGAAGATGTCACAGCTGTTTCTCAACTCCAGTGAGTTCACGGCAACACCATGGGCAGAATGTCGACCCTGGAACGAAAGGGGATCCACACTGGAACAGAGGCAGCAACAACACCAACGCTTTTATGCAACACAACTTCACTACAATCGGACATGCTGCAAAGGGAAGGACAACAGAACTCAAAATCCTCATTCCACCGCCAAGTTCAGCTGCCAGACAAAGCCAGGCTTTCGAAAGATAAGCTTGGGGACGAGAGCTAGGCGATAAACTCAGACGTTAGGAAAAGAAAGGATGCTTCATGCAGTGTGGAGTAGGCGGGGAGAAGGGAGAGGAGTGTATAAGAAATATATCAAACTGCAAAAATAAAAACAGAACAAGGAAGAAAGGGTGCTGTACTTACAACAGAAAACAGAGAAATTTCACTTGTTCAGTAGTCCTGATGCCCCCAAAATGAACAGGCAAGACAGACAGGCAGAGAGATGGAGGAAAAAGAAAAGGTATGTAAAAACAACTTGGAAAGATATTTACTCCGTGGAGAAATGCAGAAGTTACCCTGTGAGTGGAAAGTGCATGCAAAGAAGAGATGAAAAGTTTCAAACATCTGTAGCTGAGGAGAAGGAGAAACATCTGTTACAAGCTTTAACTTCCTGCTATTAGGAGAGTGGGGTAGAGCACCACTCCCTGAGCTTTGACAAACCCAAGTTTCTAGTCCTTATGACTAGGGACATACATCTTAGCACATGTGGGGGAGGGGAGCACAATTGAGAGTCGTGAGGACTCGCAACCCAAATGCACAATTATTCAGGAAAATCATGACTGCAGCAGCACTGATCAGCAAACATCCAGTGAGATTTCTGAACCTAGGAGCAGTTGAATAACATTTCCAGTGGCTAGATGAAAGCGACCATACCTCAATGATCCACACTACTAACAGATTACACAAGAGCATAACAACAAAAGCACCAGTAAAGGAAGACCATCACCTGCAGAATAAATAATCCTAAAATGTGCATAATTTATCTCTGTTCTATAGCTGGTGGAAAAACACCAGACTCTGGTTAGCATACACCAGGTCCTACCTGGACTTCAGAACACTTATGGTCTGCATCTGACAAGTGTTGGAGCATGTGAGTGTCAGCAAGCCACATGAAGAGGGAAGGCAGAGGAAGCTGCCAAAATCAAACAGGGAAGAGGGACTGGAATTCCCTACTTTGTCTGCCCAACCTGGGTCATGCCAGGCAAGTGTAGCTGTGGTTTTTGGACTGGTTCTGCTGTCTGAGGCTCATGGGGTGGGTGGGTACATTGCCAGCACCAACACCATCACCCAAAAGGTGGGCTCCTTTTGCACCTGGCTTCCCATCCGTTGGACAGGAAAAGTGAACCAGCAACTAACATGTACTAGCATTTGCACTTGGGGATACTAGTACACTTTAAACTAAGCCCCACTCACCCAGAGACGTACCGGGCGTCTGAGTGCATGTCCGATCATCAGCAGGGCACCGCCATCTTGGGATCGGAGCCTGTTGCGACTGCGTGTGCGCTGCCACCGTCACCATTACGATGATGCTCTGCACATGTGCAGTTGTGTTTGGGGTCATCTGAGGTGCCAGAACACTTGCACAGCCCCTTGGACGACCCCTCACACTGGAAATGGCGCAAATGGTTGTGGTGCTGTATACTACAAGAAAGGAATGGGATGGGAATGATAAGGGTTGAGTTGCATGTGATGCACAATTCTGTGCACCATTGCTAGTCGATGACAGGTTCACATCTGGGCAGGCAGGAGGCGTTTCTAGGCTGTAAATGCCTCCTGCAAGTCCAGATGCGCCTGCCTAGATGTTCACCTATCTCAAACTACGAGGCCAAGCGTGAAACATCTCTGGGTGATAAGAGAATATCAGAACGTCAACAGTTACTGGAGAACGTGAACATGCAAACTGTGAAAGCATCTTTACCCCACAAAAAGGCTCACTGATCTTTGTATGAAACGCCAAACCAAAAATCCTCAGTTATTAAACCAGATTATGAGTGGACAGTGAGGATGGAGACAACAGCAGTTACTCTCTCTAATTTCTGGCTGAGCAACCAATGTTCTGGAGCAACTGCTCCACATTCCGCATTATGTGTGCACCTGGAGAAGACACAAAAGAGCCAGCGCCAGCCACGGCTTCGTATCCTCTCTCGCTCTGAAGCGACAAACCATCGTTTCTTGGATGCACATGCAACACGAAGCTCAGGTTTGCATGTAATGTTAAGTTCCCAGATCTGCAGGTAAAGCGCTGAATCCTAGCCAACCCAGCCATTTTTGCACAGTGCTCGGACATATCCCGGTTTACAGGGTTTGTCGTCATGCAAGAACAGGGCCTTTGTGTACATTCCAAAAAGCTCTGGTGTGCCATCGTTTCCCACCAGCTCTGTAGGCAGCCAAAGATGCTGTGTGCAGATGTCACAACTACCCGAGTCTGTACGCAGTTTGCACAGTATTTGTGATGGGGAAATGAAAGTCTCAGTGCAGTCCAAACCCTATTTATCTTGCCATTTTGCTGTCAAGATCCCTTGCTGAATGCTGAAATCCTGGGGAGTGGGGAGATGCTGCAATACACAGGCTCTCTCCATTAGGCTGGCTTGCTCAGAAAAACTGCTAACTATCCTCGCCTGAGATTCTGCCCTTGCCCGTCCTTATGCCCTGCACTTAGTAACCAAAGCAGGAGAAAACGCAAGGAGAAAAAAAGTGTCCTGCAGCGGAACAATGGCCGTTTCGACTTGGCTTGCTTTTCACAAACAGGATTGGATTTTCCAGTATTTGAGGTCAATGGATTGCTGACCTTTCTGCATTCCAGCCAGGCCTAGCAAACACCCTCAAGGGCTGACCTTCTGCAGCTCACGCTGCCTTCCGATGCACGGACCAAAGTGCATGGTTCAGCAACAGAGTTTCACCCAAACCGCTGCTCTTCATCATTTCCAGCCAGCAAGCCCCACTGTGTCTTTTCTGATGGACCTTATCACTTCCAGTCCTGGGATTGCAATGCCTCTGTCGTATTCAAGGGCGCAGAACCAATCAATTTCCCCTAATGCTTCAGGACATGTGGTAATGGAAATCCAATTCCCTTAGCAAACACAGCAAGCCAGGCTGTTCTGTTCTGAAAGGCAGGTGCCTTCCTGAATGCTGGTGCTTTGCACACACCCAGGGAGCAACTGGGGCCCAATGCAGCTGGTGCGCTGGAAGGCAATGCAGCCAAAAGGAACTGGCACCGGCCATCAAACCAGGCAGAACCCATTTGTGGGCAGGGCAATGAAAGCTGCTGTTTCTATGCAAACTTGGATACATGCAAATTGTCTAAGCGGAATCTAATGACTCTGAGCACATCAGCTGACCCTAAACTTAAAACATCCAATGAAGAATAAAGGGAACATTAATGCACTGCCCACCTTGCTGATTCCACACTGGCTGGTATACTGGAGCCTCCCTTCAAGCCTGCCCATTGAGGGCACCCAGTGGAAGGGAGGGTCCTGGTACACCTGTGGGTCTGGTACAACAGCCAGTGTGGAATCACTCACAGGGCCTTTCTGCAATTTCATGTTCCTGGGAAAACCTCCCTGGGATGTGAAGATGCTGGGATAGATCTGGCAACCGCACTTTGAGACACCAGATCTATCCCAAAGCTCACCATCCATCACAGAGGTAACCACAGTTGTGGCAAGGGCAGCCATGTGCCCGCGTAGCGCCGTTGCAGCAGCAGGTGGATGACATTTTGTGCAGCACACCTGCACCACCCAGTCACACCCCCATCTGCATCTCTTCCACCTGGAAGAGGTGTGCATAGGAACATGCAGGGCAGGCCCAGACGTGCCACTAGTACAGAGATAGAACGTTTTCTGACCCAGAGGTGTGCAGGAACTAGAAACATCAAATCAAACACCCGTTTTGTTCACCTTGAAGGCGAACTGGTTAACCAAACAAATGGTTGTTTGCGCTCAATTTCAAACTAGTTTGAAAATAATACATTTTTCCCCCATTGAGAAAAAGGCTTTTTCAAGGGCAAAAACACAGCAGATGCGTTCAGTCAACAGTCTGTGTTTGCAAGTGGGGACTGGTTTGGTTCCATCAATTTTTTGCATATTCAAAAAACCAAATGTTCAGTCTCATGCAAAAATTTGCAAGCTAATTGGTTCGCTGCAAACCAGAAGTCAACCAAGCTGGATCAAGCACATGTGTTCTCCAGAAACTCATGTTCATACTGTATACGGACTTTGCTGAACACCACTACTGTACACCATACTGTCATGGTTGGAATTCGGATCTGGAAACTGCTAGGGCAAAAGGGTGATATAAATACTACATAAATACTGAAACACACAAATACTGGCTGAGAACATTGCATTAAAAAAAGAAGAAGAAAATGTTCTCCTTTCCTCCATCTGAAGCAGAACAAACTGAGAACAGTTTTATGTCCTACAAATGAAGTCTAGAAGTAGATGTGTTTCTCTAAGTGGACAGAGATGATGTGACAGCTCTTTCAAATGGAGCAGCTGGGCAGGTGGGTCCCCAGATCCCAGTTTATTTGTGCAGGAAGAATCTGGATGCAAAGCCAGTCACTGGAGGGTCTCAAGACCCTGCAGCTCCCTAGATCAGGCCCTGCCAGCAAGGCCAAAGGTAAAGGATGCTGGGAAATCCGTCCAGCAACGTCTGGAAGATCTTGCAGTCATATTCTGCATGCAAGATCGAGGCTCCTAAAACACACTGTGATCTCCTAGTAAGGGGAGATCTTGTTCTTGTCTCTGCTTGAGATGCCCATGAGCATTTGGTGGGCCACTGTGTGCACCGGGACGCTGGACTAGATGGGCTGTGGCCCGATCCAGCAGGGCTGCTCTTATGCTCTTATGGGTTGCTCAGGCTCCCCGCTTTGCCTGAGGCCATAAATGGTTGTCCATGCAAAGCTAAACCAACTGAAAGGAAGAAACCTGAGAAACACGTTTCACCATAGCCTTCAACTGATTTACAGGATGAATAGTCCCAGGCAATCTCATTATGGAGTGTGCGCCATTTGCCTTAGCTCAGCTGCTGCTCCAAATTCATAGGAGGATTCTCCCTCCACCCAGATCATCGGGGCAAAAACAAATCCAGCCTTCTAAAGTTTACTGTAACATCAGCCACCATCACGAGGGTCCCTCTGCAACTCTGCATGAGACACTGCTCCAGTGAACAACTCAAAAGATGCCCCACCCTCTTGCAGAGTACTAGTAGTAGTAGAAGAAGAAGGGTTGGCTTTTATACCCTGCTTTTCTTACCCTCAAAGTGGCTGACAAACTTTCTGAACTTCTCCCCACAACTGACACCCTGTGAGGTCAGTGGGGCTGTGAGAGCCCAGAAAGAGAGCTGTGACTAGCCCAAGGCCACCCAGCTGGCTCTGTAGAGGAGTGCTGAATCGAACCAGGAGCTTACCAAAGTCTGGCACTCTGACCACAAGACGTTCTGTCTCAAAAACCATCTAAGTCCACCGACTGCAGAGAAATGGGAGAATCACTGGGCACAAGAAAAAGGCAGCACTGTGTTCACAAACAGACTGACAACAGCAGGAAGAGAGCTATAACAGCCTTGGAATCACAGCTGATTGACTCATTCACTTTGGGTGGCATTCTATCAAGATTCAACACACCAATCCGGATGGACCAGATCAGTGACGGGGGGAACAGAGCGTCATTCTGCCATTGCTCAGGTGGGGTTGCCACACAAACCAACCTTGGCCCACCTACATTCCCCTTTAAAAAGTAATTAAAAACGATAGCTGGGAAACCCAGTGCTGGTTGTGGGTTTTTCGGCAAGAGTGCTTGGTCTTGCGGTTAAGTGCTGGACTAATACTTTAACTTCTGCACTCCTCTGCAAATCCAGCTGGGTGGCCTTGGGCTAGCTGCAGTTCTCTTCTGAGCTATCACGGCCCCACCTACCTCGCAGGATGACTGATGTGGGGAGAAGAAGAGAAGGTTTGTCAGCTGCTTTGAGTCCCCTTAAAAGGGCGAGAAAAAGCAAGGTAGAAAAGCCAACTCTTCTTCTTTTTCTCACCTGAGGGACAGAGCTGCCCTTCTAGCTCTGTTCACCATAGGTGCACCGAGGCTGAAACACATGTCTTCCCATGTGCAGTGCTGGGGATGCACTCTTCTGGTATCCAGAGCTAGCCAAATACCTGGGTGCGTGTTGCAAAACCATGAAAAGACAGCGCCATGTCTGGTGCTGTCTGGTTAGGAAGCGATAATGCTGGACAGAGCTTCATGACCATTAGAGCTTCACTCTTCTCCAAAGAGGGCCCTGCTGTTCTGAACACCAGTAACTATCCACACAAAGGGCACCTGGTGCTGGCTAAGTCACAAGATGGGCCCTGCCCCAGGCTTGTTCTCACTCACGTTATTAACCGTGACTTGGCTTTCTTCGGAGACCCTGGATCTTTCTCCAGTCCCTCGCCCGCTTCTTCCAGCGTCTGCAGCTCCAGGATTTCGTTGAGGCTGTTTTCCGCAGAGGAGCACGAGTTCTCTCCAAGGCCAGCTAAGGTCTTGGTGGGCTTGAAAGGGTCTGCTGCTGTGTCCAAGTTGTAGGACCCTTTGGGCAGCGGCTGGGAGATCTGCCAATCTGAGCAGGACACAAGAGAATTTGGGGCGTCCGCAGGCCGGGTTTTCTCAACAACATCATCTGTCCCGGAGACGGGCCGGTTGGTGCCCCCTCTTTGTCTCTTGGGAGACAGCTTGCTGGCTGGTTTCCTTCCCGTTCTCCTGGGCAAGGCTTTCTTGGGTTCAGAGCTGTCGGGCCCCTCTGTGAAGTCAAACTCTAGCTTCACGCCCTGTCCCTTGGCATCGCCGTGACCTCCCACCAAGCCAGACTCCTTGGCATCGTTGTTTGGAAGGATAAAACTTTGCTGAGAGGCTGGGGGAGAATTCTGGAGTTTGGAGCCCCCCGTCACAAAGGGGTTCACGCTCTCGTCGTACGCCTCTGGGTCAAAGCGGTAGGTGGCTTTGGGGACCGGCACGCTGTCCGTAGTGGCGTCAGCCTCTGGGGGATCGCCTCCCGTTCTCTTCTGGAGGGACAACGGCTTCGCTCTCGGGAGCTTGCTTTTGATGATCACCTGGGTCTCGCCACTTGGCCTGGCTTCGGAAGGGCCATCGGGGAGACCTTCTCTCCTCTCCTGGGTTGCGCCCTGTTGCTCTTCTTGAACCCCTGCCGGCACAGAGCAGGTTGCAGTTTGATCTGGGATTGACCTCTCTGGAGAACCACCTTCCTTGACAATGGTTGCAGGTTGCTCCGAGCACAGCTTTGTCTCCGGGGCAGAGGGGGCCATGGGCGAATCTTTGCCAGTCTCAAGATTGGTTTCAGATCCAATCAGCTGATCTTCTTGGAAAGCGACTGAGTTTGACCGCTGATCATCCTCTATGGAAACAGAGCCTGGCTGGCGTGTGTCCTTCACCAAGGTCTCAGGTGAGGCTGAGGAAGGGAGAGCAGAAAGAGACAGTCACAGTAAGAAAGTATAAAAGATATCCAACATTAAAGCATAATTAACAATGCAGTTCACCCCATCTCCCTAAGAGGGCAGCAGCCTGAGGAAGCTATCTAAACATTAAAAGATGCCTCAACCAGGCACCAAAAATTATATGGTGGACCTCAAGAGGGAGGCTGCTCCAGAGTCTGGGGGTCACCACAGAAAAGGCCCTTGTTCATGTTCCATAGATAGTTAATAAAGGCTTTACATTTTTAGTATAGGCATCTTTTCCCTGTACCTGCAAATATATTCATCACATTAATGCAAGCCATATATTACAATTGCTTCTATATTATCCTTATTCATGGTTCACTGGAGGACTAGTTTTAGAAAACCTAAACCTTCACTAAGTATTACGGGCACACAGAACTTCAAGTTTCCGATGGGAGAGCAAAACGTATCTCCACCCAAAGGAAATTGAGTCTTTGCCATTATTTTTAGCAAGCTCGGTTTCTGTGCGCGTGGGTTTAAGATGGTGGGTGAAAATAGATGAAGAAGGAAGGAGGCACCTGTGATCTCCCCGCCCCCCTTTGCAGCCATCAGTGGGAACAATGCCTCTATTCAATGCACATTCTATGAGATTTCCTGCCTCTTCCCTCCCCTTGCCAGGCCCTCCGGATGTCATGAACTCTGGTTGTCATGAGCAGATTCCCACCTGCTTCAGCCCATAGAAGAGGATGCAGTGGGAGAGATGCAGAACACCAGGAGATGGCCTGAGATGCCACCACCTTCACTTGAAAGTGGCGCAACCCCTCTTGCGTTGGGAGCGCCCGAAGCTCAGAACCAGCACAGTGCAAATAAAATGGAGAGGGAGGAGACTAAAATGTGCAGCATCCTGAGCCCTTCAAAAAGAAATCAGGATGAAAGCCAAGGAAAAGAAAATAATATCTACAAAAGGACTTCTTAAAACTGTAACCACAGTCAAGGTGCCCCCCTCCGCCAGGTGGCAGAAGGCAATTGCGGGATCTTCTTGCTGTCTCTGCAGCACCCAGACTCTTAGCTCTGTTTGCCAGCTCCTTGCCTTATGGTTGCTGTTGCAAATATCCAGATGCCAGCAGAGCACACACACACACACACACACGTTCCCCCATGTTGCTGTTTTGGCTATCATCCAGGTATTTGTAATAGGAAATATAACGGAAGAAGCTGACGGACCAAGGGAAGCAATTGCTATTACAGAAAGCACAGCCTCATTGCTGGACTTCCCAAGACAGCAACGTTTTCAGCAATCCCATCAGCTTGAATGGGGCTGGTTGATCAGCACGGTGTATCATGAAGCTGTCGGTACGGTGACAATATTTGCAAGAACAGTTGAGGATGATACCTCTATGCGCCAGCACCGTCCAGGCTGATGGAGAAGCAAGCCAGAACAAGAGTGGAAGGCAAGTGACATCAGATATTTCTAGCACATTCCCTGCTATCCAGGAGCATGCGAAGCAGTGTTCAGTGTGGGGGCATCACTAGGGTGGGGGGATACCTGCTGAAAGGTCCCCTTGCTGCCCACTGTTGCATATTTGAAATGGGACACAGGAGACGCTTGCACCTGTGACTCTCCACTTGCACCTGTGACCCTGTCACTCTTATGACAGAATAAAGTCTCTCAATAAGTCACAATCTCAGGACTCTCTCTAACTACACTTCTCTCAAGTAAATGGTTAACTTGAGCCCGTTTCTCCCTGCCCACCCTCAGTGAGTTAACCCAGGAAAGAACCACAAACCCATGCTGGATGGCCTTTTATAGTCTCCCTTCAGGATGCTGGCAAGCCCTGATTGGCTCTCCCATGGGGCAAACTTCCCCCTCCCTCAGAGCTACAGCCAGCCACACCCACTAGCCACCTTCCAGCATATTTATTGGGTCCAACCTGCATAATATAACCTTACCTTATTAACTCAGTCACTGCATTATGGAAGGGTGATTAGTGAATCCCCTCCTCCAAATCCCTCCCTCTCTCCCTGATTGGCTTTATCAAGAAAGGGCAACACAGACAGAATCCAACAGGAAGGACATTCAGCTATGATAAACAGAAACCAAACTGAGCCGTTGTTTCCTGATCAATTCCCTAGATCGGCCAATCCAGTGATATTTGCAACACCCCATCAATTCCTCACAGGGGAAAGTTGCACAATCTGCGATTCTGCACCACTGGAAGGAGGAGCTGTAGCTCAGTAGTAGAGCAAGCAGCCTGGAAAAGAGAAGGTTGCTGGTTCAATCCCCAGCCTCTCCCCAGAAGTACGGAACGGAAAACCATTTCTGCATGTCTACAAATAAAACTGCATAGAGGTGCCCATGGGATCGAGGTGGTGGCTGTAGCTCCGTGGTAGAGCAAACCGCTTGGGAAGCAGAGAGTCGGTAGTTCAATCCAGAGCCTGCCAGAGATGACTGACCCTTATCCTGAGATATATTCCAGAAAAAGGCCAACCGTCTTTCCTAATTCTGCATCTTCAGCCGTCTTTCCTAATTCTAGAACTGTGTTTTGCAGTTCCCAACACGCAAAAAAATATGCAGGCTCTGTGGCAAATGGTGCAACCTTTTGAGAGCTCATTTACATTTTGGTCCCAAGGCAAACAACAACAACAACAATAAAGCCAAACTGCCTTCCCACACCCAAAACCACAATCCAAACATGATACATTTTAGCATGGCATGCCCAGAAAAGCCAGAAATAATCCTGACAGGCATACAGGTGTGCTGCACAAACATTACTGCACCCTCCAATGTTCCGTAGGTGAAATGAGGATAAAGCTGTTCTGACAGTTTGATGCTCTTGACGCGTTCTGAAATGAATGTGCTGCAACTTCCTACATCTGCTGCTGCATTCCTTTGCCTTGGGGATATGCACTAAGCCCCCTGTGGTGACCCACTGCCCAACTCTATTCTGCCCCCCTTGGTATCTCTTTCCAGAATCCACCTGATTCTAGATACACAGGCCCATGAGTTGGCAGAGTTCACCCACATTCACCCCCCTCTTTCTCTGAGAAGGAAAACAAGAGGCTTTTTTTCCAGCACTCTGCTGGTCTGTAGTGATATGTCTCCCTCTCTCTTAAAGGCACAGAGCGCTATTATTTGTAACAGTACTCAAACATAAGCCAACACAACTTCAGCAATGACTAACTGAGGTAAAGTACTTGAGTTACACGGTGTTTTTCCACCACGCTCCTTTAATCCGGATCTAAGAAGATCCGGATCTAGGGAATGGGTACTTCCCTTAATCTGGATCTAGTAGATCTGGATTAAGGGAAGTACCCAGTGTGTTTCCATGGGTGGTCTAGCACCCAATAGCAATGGGTGCTAGCCTCCCTGCCATGGAAACACCGGAGCACCCATTTGGAAATCTGGATCTACCCACGAGGGGTCTGCCTGTCACACCAGGTGTTTGGGGGGACAGGGGGTGCAATCTCCGAAGCGCCTCCGAAGTCACTTTGAAGTCTGTGCAAAATAGCTCTGGAGTGTCTTTGAAGTCTGTGCTGATCTTCGGAGTAAACTTCAAAGTGACTTCGGTGTGACTTTGAAGTGACTTTGGAGTCACTTCGAAGTGACTTCGAAGTTCACTCCGAAGATCAGCACAGACTTCAAAGATGCTCCGGAGCTATTTTGCACAGACTTCAAAATGACTTTGAAATGACTTTGAAGCTTAGGTTTTGCGCCCCCCCCCGCCCGCAAGGGGTGCCCCCTCCCCCTAGCCTCCTCGAGACCCCATTGCCAAACTAACATGGAAACAGGCTCCCTTTAATCTGGATTTTCTGGCTGAAGACCCCATTGTAGACCCCATTAATGGGGTCTACAGAAAATCCGGATTAAAGGCCAAAAAGTACCCATATGATCTAGATTTCCCGAGGCGCGGTGGAAACAAAAGTGTCCCTAATGGGTGCCGTGGTGGAAATGGGGTCATCCGGCTCTCACCCGAATGGGTCCTTAATGGGTGCTAAAATGGGTACTAAGTGACCGTAGGAAAACACCCACAGTTCCCTTGAATACAGTTCTCAAAAGAATTCAAACTAGGTTTGTTCCTTTCATGTATCCTTTATACAAACTCATTTCATACTCAGGACTCTCTAACTTCCTGCAGGTAAGTAGTTCGTCTTGAGCCTGATTCTCCCTGCCCACCCTCAAGTGATTTACCCCAGGAAAGACCCCCGAGCCTTGGCTGCAGGGCCTTATATAGCCTCTGCTTGGGCTGCAGGCTTGCCCTGATTGGCTCACGTAAGGTGTAAACTCCCTCCACCCTCCGAGCCAATGTAAGCCACGTCCACCAGTCTCTTACTAGCCAAACAGGGGTTAAAAACTGCAAACTACCACCTACCTTTGCACTGTAGTCATCACACTCCCTTTATCCATAGACTTGCTTTGTGGATTTTCATCTACAAGGACTGTTTTCTATTGCTCTTTTATGTTATACAAGGCTCTGCCATGGTTGGAGTTTCAAAAGGCAGTGATATAAGACAGGGCCTTCTCTGTGGTTGCCCCATGCTCTGGAATAACCTCTCAACTGAGGCAACACCAGGCGCCAATGCTGTATGGGTTTCAGCACCCAATTAAAACGTCTCTCTCCACCCCAGCCTTTGATATTGAGCTTTTTCCTCAGGTGGGCTTGCTGAGATAGGTGGCATTTTAATCATGTTTTTCACTTAAGAATGTTCTATTGTTACTGTTTTAGATTTTTAATATGAATGTTGTGACCCACCCTGAGATTAATTGATGATAGGTGAGATATAAATATATAAAAATAAACAAACCAAAATATTCAGTTATAACGTCTGTGATCTGGGGATCCCACTGTTCCTGCTTCTATATACAGGACCATAACCATGACATTCACGTCCAGTTCCTGTGAGCTTAAATCTTTACTTTCATCTGATATTAAACCATTATGGCTTTATTTTATTTTAGACATAACGCCATTCATTGCCACTCACTCTATTTTATCACGCTAGGTCAGGCATGTCAAACATACGGCCCGCGGGCCAAACCCGGCCCGCGAGGCATTTCAATCCGGCCCGCAGCTGCCCGCCACCGCCGCCACCGCCACTGTGGCTCGCCTGCTTCCGCCACCGCCGCCAAAGCGGCCCGCCTGCAGCTAAGGCCCGCCACCGCGCAACGCCGCCGCCACCACCACCGCCGCCGTGGCTCGCCTGCTGCCGCCGCCGCCGCAACGACTCGCCTGCTTCCGCCGCCGCCGCCAAAGCGGCCCGCCTGCGGCTGAGGCCCGCCGCTGCGCGACGCCGACGATGTGGCCGGCCTGCCGACGCGGGACGCGTGCTGCTGACGCACACCACGCGGCGGGCCGACGCGCGGCGCCGCCTGCCGACGCACGCCGCCCTCCTTGGGCCGGAAGGAGGCGAAGCGAGCGAGCGCACGGGCGCCGCCATGAACAGCCAGCCCCTCCCTAGCCACGCCACGGCCACGCCCCTAACCCTCCTCTTTGCCCTAGCCCTGCCCCCAACCACGCCCCCAACCATACCCCCAGCCCCTCCTCTTTGCCCTAGCCCCACCCCCAACCACGCCCCAACCACGCCCCCAGTCCTCCTCTGTGTCCCGGCCATGCCCCTGCCACGCCCCTGCCACGCCCCTTGCCACGCCCCCTGGCCCTCACTTTTTTTTTTTTTTAATCTGGCCCTCGGCCGGATTGAGTTTGACACCTCTGCGCTAGGTAATTTTCCCCCTTACAGTATTAGGAATCGGTGGTGATTCTGGGATTGTCTTGGAATGAATTAGCACTTAAATTAGTGGAATACCTGTTTTTGCTACATGGTTAATTTTCAGGAACCAATAAAGGGGCAAGAGAGCAGATTGTCTGGCTATGAAATGCTACGGAACAGAAGATCAGCAAAGTTCAGTTTGGATTCAAAATTATGCAAATAATAAATGAACTAACTCAAATAATATAATATAAAGCACCAAAATTAAAAAACTCACAGTAAGAAAAACAATTGTGGAATAAAAGTTGTGGAATACTGAATTTGAGAGAGACACTCACACACAGCTATTTGTATATATATTTTAATATTGGCCACTGAAGAAGACTTTTCTAGTCGAAATGCGTTTGGCCTATTTTTATCTATATTTTATCTATATTTTCTTTATTGCTTTGATTTTAATATACCTTTTGGCTGTGGCTTGTGGTTTACTTTTATTCCACTATTGTTTTTCTTACTGTGAGTTTTTTAATTTTGGTGCTTTATATTATATTATTTGAGTTAGTTCATTTATTATTTGCATTATCAGTGCATTTATTGTCTGCATTATCAGTGGGGTCATTGTAACCCTTTTAGTAAATATTACATATATTTTTTTTGGGGGGGGTACAGAACCCAATTGTTTGTTTGGTCACTTTTGGTGTGTTTGTTTGGGTTTCTTTTGGGATTTTTGGTTGTTTTTTGGATGTGTTTCTCTAAGTGGACAGAGATGGTGTGACAGCTCTTCCGAAAAGGGGCTGCAGCAAGCGGAATGGAGCAGCTGGGCAGGTGGGTCCCTAGATCCCACAGTTTATTTGTGCAGGAAGAATCTGGATGCAAAGCCAGTCACTGGAGGGTCTGAAGACCCTGCAGCTCTCTAGATTAGGCCCTGCCAGCAAGGCCAAAGGTAAAGGATGCTGGGAAATCTGTCCAGCAACATCTGGAAGATCTTGCAGTCATATTCTGCATGCAAGATCGAGGCACCCAAAAAACACTGTGATCTCCTAGTAAGGGGAGATCTTGTTCTTGTCTCTGCTTGAGATGCCCATGAGCATTTGGTGGGCCACTGTGTGCACCGGGACGCTGGACTAGATGGGCTGTGGCCCGATCCAGCAACTGATTTACAGGATGAATAGTCCCAGGCAATCAGAACAGACAAGTGTTTGGTTCAACAAACCAAGCACACAATTTGTGTGCATTCTTAAACCGAATGAATGGTTTTGCATGAATGGTCACATGCAAAAAGATCTCCAGATGGATTCAGCCTGCACCCATGTCTGCCTGAGTCACATTTTGTTGCCCTCCTGGGCAGAAGAAACAGAGGGAATAGCCAAAGCTAGGCTGCACAGCCTTCCCTTGAATAATGCTATGGTTTGTTTCCCACAAACCAGCAAGCATATGGGAACTGGGGAAATTGCAGAGGCCCTGTCAGGATCACATTAAGCATTTCAAAGCAAAACTCAGCAGAGCTGTAAAAAGCTGTTAAACAAGAACTACTGCATGTCAGAAAGACTCAAAGCCCCCACCCCAAAATGCTGCACATTGGGGAAGAAATAGAAGTATTTATTCAACGGACGGTGTAATTGTTTCTAAGCTTACATTGCCCTTGGCGTCTTCGTTTTTTCCTCTTTCCCATCCACAACTTATTTATGTCATCAGGAGATTTGGAGTGAGGTGTCATCAGTACGCAGATGATACCCAGCTCTATCTCTCTGTGCCATCTGAATCAGGAGAGGCGGTCGAAGTGCCTGACAGGTGCCTGGAGGCGGTAATGGGCTGGATGAGGGTGAATAAATTGAAGCTGAATCCAGACAAGACAGAGGTGCTGTGTGTCACAGGGTCTCGGGTCCATGTAGTTGGGAGATACCCTGTCCTGGATGGGGTTGCAATGCCCTGGAAGGGCAGGTGCATAACTTGGGGGTACTCCTGGACTCAGCGCTGACGCTTGAAGCCCAGTGGAGGCCGTGGCCAGGATTGCCTACTCCCAACTATGGCTGATGCGTCAACTGAAACCTTTTCTGGATAGAGACGACTTGGCCACAGTTATCCATGCTCTGGTAATCTCTACGCTGGACTACTGTAATGCACTCTACATGGGGCTGCCCTTGAAGACGGTCCGGAAGTTGCAGCTAGTGCAAAATGCATCCGATAGAGTACTGACCGGAAAAGCTAGCTGGATGCACATCACGTTGGTCTTAAAAGAGTTGCACTGGCTGCCAATTTACTACCGAGCCCAATTCAGGGTGTTGCCCCTGACTTACAAGGCCCCAAATATCTAAAGGAACTCCTTCTCCCATACCAACCTGCCACTGCTTTAAGATCTAGCGGTGAGGCCCTCCTTACTGTCCCACCGCCTTCAGTATCGAGGTGGGTGGGGACCCGGGAGAGGGCCTTTTCGGTTACAGCCCCTGACTTTGGAATAGTCTCCCCCTCGAGGTGCGTCATGCCCCTTCTTTGCATAAATTTAGGAAGGCAGGGAAGATGCACCTCTTTGCCCTGGCTTTTGGATGAGGTGATCATTTCCCTCATTCAGCACAGATACTATCACTTTAAAAGTGTTTTTCATGTATATTGTCTTTTTAAGCTGTTATTTTAAAAGTTGTTACCCGCCCAGAGACCTTCGGGTATGGGCAGGATAGAAATGTAAAGAATAAATAAAGTTCCCATAACTTATTTCCCTCGCAAACAAAACCTTTCAGAGTGCCAGGTAAGGAGGAAACAGAGGCATCCTCAAATCCACTGGAGGCAGATTTCAAAAGCCTGGACCAAGCCCTATGCACAGGTGTGTGATCAGTGCTTGTGGTTTACAGGTGTAATATATCTTATTATTGCATGCCACGCAGGGGAAGCCACACACTGTTTGATTTATGCTTTCTGTTTTGGAGCTCCCTTTGTAGCCGCTTGGAGTTTTAGGAGAGACCTTGGACATAGTAACTGGCACTGTGAATCTTTAGGCGTGCAAAAAAGCTACATATTTACCATGTCTTGGAGACAAGACCGGAGCTAGAATGGAATGCACAACAATAGAACAAATAAGGCAATTAATGATGCAGCTGATAATCGTGTGTGTGGGGGTGGGTGTCTTTTCCTTTCCAAATTTCTCTGTGCTCACCAGAGAATTTGCAGTACCAATTTGACTCTGCTGGGCTTTGGAGTCAGCACAAAATCCATCCTGTGCAATTTCCACCTGCATGCAAGCTGTATATTATGACCAACTGCCTCTATCCACAGTTATCATCTCTGCAAGCTTTGGGTTTCTGTGACTGCAGAAGGATACAGGTTGTTGGAAACCCTGACTTGCATATTTTGAGGTAGCCATGGAGACGGACATTTTGAGGGACTATTTTCAGCTGCAAAGGCTGAAAGTGCTAACTTTGGTCAGTCCTCAGTCAAATATGAATCCTACCAAATTCGAAGGGGATCTATTAGAATGAATAAGGATTTTCTTGCATTTGATTTGATTTTTTAAAAACCTGTTCAGATCCCTATTCTTGATCCTGCTGAGAGAGCATGAAATACTTGGACATCGGTTGCATCTACTTGACAATAACTCTTGTGGTCTTTGGAGGCATTAGTAGTCACAATGGCTTATTATTTGAGAATCTGAAATTAATGAAGTTATTTTAGGAACTTAATCCTATCAAAAATGAGGGATGAGCGTTTGAACAATTTTGTTTTCTCTCCCCAAGCTTGGAAAGAGATGAAGGGAGTCTTACGTCATGCTGAGCAGAGACCCTGTCCTCTAGCAGATGGATTTCTCAAGGTTTGGTAGTAACTGCTTCCAAAATGGACCTAATACAGCTTCTTGTGCACAAAGGAAGATGTGTTCAGCAGCTCTTTGTACCACCAGAAGGCTGACCAAGATCTACTTTGTTTTTGTAACAGAACACAGAAGTATATCAGCAACAGCCAACAGGAAACAATGGCTGCAACAGTAGCAGCAAATGCAAATAAGGTGCTTGGTTGTATGGAGCCTATTATGCCCAGCAGTTTATGAGTCACAGATTTTGGGGGAAATTACTTAAAAGGACAAAGCCTGATGTGGTGGCTATTCATATAGGGAAACTGACAGTACCTTAGGGAAATGGATTTTAACAGGAGGCAAATTATACGAGCGCGGTTCCCCTCTTGTTTAATAGACTAGGAAAATACACGGAGGGGCTCTAGTTCAGAGGCAATGCAGGCTACCTGGAAAGCTGAGGGTTGCTGGTTCAATTCCCAGGCTCTCCCCAGAACTAGGCATAGTAAACCACTTCTGTATCTCTGCCAAGAAAACTGCATATAAGGCCAAACTTGGTCCTGTATCAAGAATGGTAGTCTTGTGGTAATCTGAAGCCTTGAAAAAGAACATTCCTAGCAGACCCTCTAGGATTACCTGGTTTATTTATATTTTATGTATTATATTTGTACCTCAAAGCCCTGAGGGTGGGTTATAGCATACCATAAAAACGCAAAACACTAAAACATGTTTAAAATATAACCTTCCCGCCCTGGCAGGACTAAATTCAGAAGAAATCACGCATCACATTTAGGTGAAGATTTACATTTCAACCAGAAGCCGATAACCATATACACATACACCCACATAAACCAATGGGATACAGTCATCCCAGGTTACATAATGCAGAGAGAAGTGTGGCATTAGTCAATAGTATGTAAGCAGAACGGTGCAACAGTCAGTATAAGGATTCACATATTCCTCGATGGCAGAATTTGGACCACAGGAGTAAATACAAATGTATATATGCAAACACCAGAAGCCTTCGAGCTAAAATAGGGGACCTAGAAAGTTTAGTTATGGAAAATAGGATCGATCTTATAAATGAAACCTGGTGGACCAGTGAAAACCAATGGGATACAGTCATCCCAGGTTACAAACTGCACAGGAAAGTCAGGGAAGGGCAACGTGGAGGTGGTGTAGCCTTGTATATTAAGGATGAGATGGAATCTTACAAACTGGAACGTCTAGGTAAGTCTGGCTCTTCCACAGAACCAGTGTGGGTAAAAATACCAAGCCAAAAAGGAAGCCTAACAATAGGGACATGCCACCGTTCTCCCAACCAAATGCCCGAAGGCAATCAACAACTGGAAAAGGAGGTAAAGGAGGTATCCCAAAAAGATAGGGTAGTTATAATGGGGGACTTCAATTATCCTCACATAGACTGGGTGAACTCCTGTTCAACTCAGGAAAGAGAGAGAAATTCCTAGACCTGCTAAATGACTGTTCCATGGAGCAAATGGTCATGGAACCAACCAGGGGAAAGGGAATCCTGGACTTGATCCTAAGTAATGCTCAGGACCTGGTAAAGGACATACTGGCTGATCCAATTGGGAACAGTGACCACAATGCTATAACCTTTAACTTAAATACAGGGAGTAAATTCTTAACTGAAGTCTAACTCCCATAAGGGAAACTTCCCCAAAATTAGGAAAGCAGTAAATAGGAAATTGAAAGGGAAAGTTAGAAGAGTTCAAATCATTTCAAAATGCATGGAGACTACCTAAAAACACAATAATGGAAGTGCAACTAGAATGCTTGTTGAAGAAAGGGAACTTCCAGGTCCCAGAAGCAACCAATGTGGCTCACAAGTGCAGTAGATGAAGTCAGTAAAAAACAAAAAGAGTTCATCTAGAAAATGTTAACAAGTCACCGGGACCAAATGGTATTCATCCAAGAGTCCTTAAGGAACTCAAATGAGAAATTGCCAACCTTCTAGCAAAAATAAATAATCTTTCCCTAACATCAGGCTCTGTATCTGAGGACTGGAGGATAGCAAATGTAATGCCAATCTTCAAAAAAGGATCCAGGGATGATCCAGGCAATTACAGACCAGTTAGCTTAATGTCGGTTCCATGTAAGGTGATGGAAACCATTATTAAAGACAGAATTAGTGTGCACATGGAGGAGCAAGCATTGCTGAACAAAAGCCAGCATGGCTTCTGCAAAGGTAAATCATGCCTCACCAACTTGTTGGAATTCTTTGAGAGTGTCAATAAACACGTGGATGAAGGCGAACCAGTAGACATTGTCTATCTGGACTTCCAGAAGGCTTTTGACAAAGTTCCACATCAAAGGCTACTGAGTAAACTCATCAGCCGTGGAATAACAGAACAGGTTCTATCCTGGATTTGTGGCTGGCTCAAGGGCAGGAAGCACAGAGTAGTAATAAACGGCCAATTCTCAGGGTGGAAAGAGGTAAAAAGTGGGGTCCCCCAAGACTCAGTGTTGCGACCAATGCTTTTTAATTTATTCATCAATGGTCTAGAAGAAGGGGTACATAGTACAATAGCAAAGTTCGCTGATGATATTAAATTATTCAGGGTAGTAAATACCAAAAGAGATTGCTAAGAGCTCCAGAGGGATCTCTTAGCATTGGGTGAGTGGGCAACCAAGTGGCAAATGTGCTTTAATCTTAACAAGTGCAAAGTAATGCCCAGCGGGGCCGATAACCCAAATTACGTCTATAAATTGATGGGGTCTGAGCTTTTTGCAACACACCAGGAAAGGGATCTCGGGGTTTTCGTGGACAGTTCAATGAAGGTGTCAACCCAGTGCGCGGCAGCAGCGAAAAAAGCAAATTCAATGCTGGGAATAATTAGGAAGGGAATAGAAAATAAGTCAGCAAGTGTCATTTTGCCTCTTTATAAATCTATGGTGGGACCACCTTTGGAGTATTGTGTACAATTCTGGTCACCACACCTCAAAATGGATATTGTGGAACTGGAAGAGGTGCAGAAAAGGGCAACCAGGATGATTAAGGGTCTGGAACACCTCCCTTACGAAACCAGGCTGCAACGTCTAGGCCTCTTCAGTCTGGAGAGATGGCGTTTAAGAGGGGACCTGATTGCAGTATATAAAATCATGCATGGTATAGAAAAGGTGGATAGAGAAAATTTCTTTTCTCTGTCACGCAACACTAGAACCAGGGGGCATCTATGAAGCTGATGGGTAGGAGAGTCAGGTCTGACAGGGGGAAGTATTTCTTCACCCAGAGGGTCGTCGGCTTATGGAATGTGCTGCCGGAAGAGCTGCTGACAGCTACCAGTCTAGATGGCTTTAAGGCAGGGTTAGTTTCCTGCACTACTACCTTTTTAAAAATCCCAAACCCGTTCGAATTCGAAAATTCAGATTTTTGAAAATCTGATTCCAATTTGAATGTTAATTTTCAAATTTTCAAATATCCGTGCAGATCCCTACTGCATACTTGACATTGCCATGGGAGCTCCAGTTCTATTTTCTTTTATCCTCTTTGCGAAAACTCACGTAAGGGGCGTGTGCAAAGAAGCCCATTCCTTGCACTGCTAAAGCATTCAGAGTCCCACCCATTAGACAAGAGAAACCTGTTCCTGCATTGCAACATCAATTTCCCTGCACCCTTTAAAGTACAAACCTTAAAGATGATGCCACCAAACCAAACTAGGAAACGTCAGTCCATAGAAATGAGAATTCCATTCCAGTTGAACAAAAGCTACTGAAAAAGTCAGACACAGATTCATCATCATCATCATCACCACCACCACCACCAGAAGCAGCAGCAACACTACTACCTGACAGTGTAGGCGGCTAAACTAGAAGATGAGCTACTAACATCTGGTGGAAAGAAGGGAAGGAAATAGGATTACCAGGGAAATAAAACACCAAAGGGGAGAAAATAATGAGCCAATTCCGAAGCAGCAGAGTCACTGGCTTCAATTATCTGGTATTCCCAGGGGGAAAAAGCACATCACTTGGGAAGAAGGGGCTTTCCCACAAAGGGAAAGTAGGCAGCGTCCCACCACACCCAGAAGCCCATGAGCTGAATCTGCTGCCCTTTCCCCTCCAGGCACCATCCCTTATGTTCAGATCTTACGGCCTGTGTCTGGATATACTGAAAAAAGCACCCCCAGAGTGGCTCAGGTGGGGAAAGTGTGTCCCCATCCCAACCTTAATCTACATTCAAAGCCAGAGAGTGTCTTTTGGAAGTGCATCTTCTGGTCCTTCTGTGAATTAGGGCTCTGAAGAAGGCATGTGAAACAGTTATCGCCTCTCTGCACCCAGAAACAGATACAGAGAAGCGTATCCAGGTTTGTGATGGTTCTTAATGGGCACATGAAAACTAAATTAACACTGCTGCCCTTCTAACCACTGAGAACGTATGGAAGGGTTTTGCCCGATTTCAAATAACAGGATTAACGTGCACTTTTAAGCTTAGAAAATTTAGGGAGAAGAAACACAGCAGGCTGTGCATTAAGGGTGTGCATGATTTTATTTTTTGCATTCCAATTCGAGTCGAATTGAACATTCACAAATTCAGTTCAAAGCTGATGACCAAAGCAGCAGCAGCCTCCTGACCAATTTTCAAAGGTAACAGATCTCTTTTAGAGAAAATCCTCAAACAGGATTCAAGCTGCCAGACCTTCGCCATCCTCAGTGATGCCATCTGTGCTATTTCAGGACTTCCTGAATTCAGCAGGATGCTGCCGTTCTCCATCTGAGCATGGCCAAGGACTAGGGTGACTAAACCTCTGCTGTTCCTGAACTAAAACACCCAGCGTTCCACCCTCAGAATGGCACACAAGGGTGGGAATAGAATGCTAGCAGTTGTAAGCCAGGAACACCCGGAAGACCGCAGAGGGACCAGCCCTGCCCAAAACTCCCAAAGACCTGACCACAAAGAGAAGAAAGAACCCATTTAGGGAACTTTGGTTAACACACAATGCCTTCTTGGCCGCATTCCCATTACAAGCTTAAAACAGTTTCGAAACGGTTTCGATCCTCGCAGTCTCCACGTCAGGTTGGCTTAACGTGCTTTCCGCATGTTAAATCGCCCAAGAGCGTTGTAAATGTTAACACTCATTTCAACAGGTCTCGCTCCGGTTCGTGCATTTGAAATGTTTTACATTTCTTCCTGTGGGAACAGTACCGTTTTAGTGGGATGAGAATGCATGTTTAGGGTTTCCCTCCCGCAATAGCTTGCTTCCAAAGATAATGATTTCATGGTAAAAATCTACCCCATACAGCAGTGGTGACTGTAGCAATCCACCCACTTCACACCTGATCACACCTGATAACAATGTTGCAATTCTGCGCAATTCTGGCTCTTTAAAAGTTCTGACTTATAGAAAGGGAAGGGAAAGAAAGCAGCTGCAGGTTCTGGGAGATGTGTGAATGTTTAAGGCTGTGGCTGTGGAGGTGCTGTGTGCCCTGGGCAATGGGGAGAGGAGGGGAAAGAATCGCTGGCTGCCCAGTGCCTTTTTCCTCCATCCAGGCAAGCGGCAGCCACCCAGCCAGGCTCCGTGAAGGGGTCTGTTATGGGAGGAAGAGGGCAGGGCAGCCCCAAAAAGTGGTTTTTAGAAAATAGCCATTTGAGTCCCCCCTTGAGTCATGTACGCCATGTACAATTCTCAGAATCCAGATCGAATGCAATTAAGTTGAAAGTAATGGGATCAGGCAAATTCTTGTTAGCATCCAGTTCTATTATTTCAGTTTAGGAAAACCGTTTTAAGCTTGTAATGGGAACAGGGCCCTTGTGTCCTTACAACTGGTTCTTGCAGCCTTGAGGTAGAGAATTCTCACAGCTCAGCCAAATACAGACTAAAATATCCTTGGAAAACAGCAAGATCTGGTAGACAGCCCAAATGCTTCTTCCTCTTTGCCACAAGGTGTCGAATAAACTACAGTTAACTTGCTGCAAAAGCAAGAGGACTAGTGGCAAACTGCCTGGAAAGCAGACAGTTGCTGGTTCGAACCCCAGCCTCTCCCTGGAAGTAGGGAATGGCAAACTACTTCTGTATCCCTGCCAAGAAAACTGCACGGAAGGCCCATGGGGTGAACCAGAAGTTAGCCACACCTTGATGGTCCCCAATAAATCTACAGGTTCCTCATCCTCCCTGAAAAGCAGAGACAGTGACACACACCATGGACAGATAAATCAGGACAGCAGCTGCATTCCTTCCTCCTTGAACCTTTTACATGAGGCACACCTGTTCCAAACAGGCCCTAGAGAGAGCTCGGGGTTATCAGGTGACGCATATAACTTTTTTAAAAAAGCAGGAAAAACAAAGACAGAGCAGTTCCCCTCCGCCCCAACACACCCTTAAACTCCTCCGTCAACTAAAATATATTCAGTCAAAATAAAAGCTGAATTAAAAACAATTGCTGGGGAGGAACCGTTTACACTGGGAAGGCCTAGGCAAAGAAAAACATCTTCAATAGGTGCCTGAAATCTGGAGATTTAGAGTCAGTTTTTTAGGAGTCACAGTGGGGAAAAAAATGAATCCCACACTGATAAGCTACACAAAGCATCGTGAAAACAGCTCCAGAATGAACGACTACAAATGTTCGCTTCCAGCCACAAAAGGAGAGATTCTTCTACTGCCCTGTTTGGGCATACAGAACGCAGACACAAGGGCCTCTTGCCTTATATAGCTCGCTCCTCAGTCTTCTCAGCTCATTGTCACAAGGCTGTGATATTGCAGGATTTGGGGGAAGCGGTCAGATGGTTAATGAGAGAATTTCACCCCAACTTCAGGCTGAAAGGCAGCCAATGGGCCTGAACCTATTTCAGAGCCAGGCGCTCATAGAGAGACTGCAGAGGGATTTCCAGAGGGTCAGTCAGGGCACAGAGTTGTGGCAAACTCAACCCAGGTCTTTGAGGCGTTGTGAGCTAATGCATTTACAATTAACAAATGCATGACACTCACATATCTAGCCAGCCGGCCAGCAAACACAGGAAGTACAGTAAGGACATTACTGTGGACACTAAGGCAGCCTATAAATTTTAAGAACGCAAGAAACGGCCTAGTGGATTGGGCCCATGGCCCATCTAACCCAAGTTCGCAGGTCCCTGGTCGCCGCCCTTCACTTCCTGGTGACACCAAGACTGATAACTACTGCTAGATCTGAATCCAGTGAAAAGGAGAACCCAGGAACAACCAAATGAATGGCCCATCTAGTCTAGTAGTTTGCTCTCACAGCGGCCAACCAGTTGTACTGGGAAGCCCACCAGCTTGTCCAGTTCCCAGGGGTCATGCACTGGTCAACTCAAGTAACTTTTGGCTCCTGCGGGCTTCTATAGGATACAGGTGTCACAAATAATGAATAAATCATGAACGGCATCCGAGCAGTGACACCGTCAGCTGGAGAAGAGAGAAAATGGATGCTGACTTCTTTCCTCTTCCTGCCCAACTCGCTTTCCTCTAGTGCCAAGGTTTTTTGGATCAAAAGCCTAAAGGCAGGGACTTATCTGATTTTGCGGGCTCCCCTGGGAGCTTTTTATAGTCCTAAGGGAAGAATAGGCATACACTAACTCAATAAAAAAACAAACAAACTTCAGGATGGAGGAGAATGAAGGAAAGAAGCTGCCCACCGATGTACCTTCCAGCTAACTCTCTATACACTGCCAAAGGCGATGCAACCCTGCAGTCTCAGCATCCACTTTAAAATATATGAAAACAAAATACTGAAAGAACAAGAAAAAACGTTTTCATACAGGAAATACTAACCACAAGAGGCAAACAGTATCCATGCAAACATAACGGAAGTTTCAATGCAACGTCTATGCATTTGCAAAATTAATCTTCCTGAGAAGGGGCTGCTCAGTCCCAAAGGAAATGCTTCGTATTCCTATAGTTTTAACCATTGTAAGCAGACGAGGAAATTAAGCAGGGAAGAAAATGCACTAACAATCCTGATTGAGACTGGCTATACCTCAGTGGTAGAGGAAACTGCCTGGAAAGCAGAGGGCTGCTGGCTCCATTCCCAGCCTCCTCCCAGCAGTAGGCAATGGAAAACCACTTCTATATCTCTGCTAAGAAAACTGCACAGGGGAGCCCATGGGGTCTGGTAGCTCAGTGGTAGAGGAAACTGCCTGGAAAGCAGAGGGATGCTGGCTCCATTCCCAGCCTCCTCCCAGCAGTAGGCAATGGAAAACCACTTCTATATCTCTGCTAAGAAAACTGCACAGGGGAGCCCATGGGGTCTGGTAGCTCAGTGGTAGAGGAAACTGCCTGGAAAGCAGAGGGATGCTGGCTCCATTCCCAGCCTCCTCCCAGCAGTAGGCAATGGAAAACCACTTCTATATCTCTGCTAAGAAAACTGCACAGGGGAGCCCATGGGGTCTGGTAGCTCAGTGGTAAACTGCCTGGAAAGCAGAGAGCTGCCAGTTCAATCATCAGATTCTGCCCAGACCCAGTCACCTAAGGAACTGAGTTCAATCCACAGCCTCTTTCTGGAAGCAGGTAATGGTAAACCACTTCTGCATCTCTGTCAAGAAAACTGCACAGAGGTGGCCATGAGTCACAACTCAATGATACTCAGGCGGCAGTCCTGATCATAAAGCCAGCAACCCTGTTGCATCTGGAATCTGCACGAGGAAAAGGTACGCTCTGCTATGCAAGGGCCAATGCTTTTTAAAGCATTCAGCTCCCATAATTCCACTGGGCCCGGCACAGAATATGGGAACAAAATGCTGCGAGTTACAGTTCAGGAACATCTGGAGGGCCACAGATCAAGGACTACTGGTAGAGGCAAATGAATACATCTGAGATCACATGAACATGCCTAACAAGAGGCACTTTGTACTTCTACAAGGTTTTTCCTTGTCTGTGCTTGAGATGCCCAAGAGCATTTGGTGGGCCACCATGTGCAATGGGATACTGGACTAGATAGGTTGTGGCCTGATCCAGCAGGGCTTCTCTGAGGTTCTTATGGACTAGATGGGCTGTGGCCTGATCCAGCAGGGCTTCTCTGAGGTTCTTATGAAGCAGATGGGCTGTGGCCTGACCCAGCAGGGCTCCTCTTAGGTTCTTATGGAATAGATGGGCTGTGGCCTGACCCAGCAGGGCTCCTCTTAGGTTCTTATGGACTAGATGGGCTGTGAACTGATCCAGCAGGGTTCCTCTGAGGTTCTTATGGACTAGATGGGCTGTGGCCTGATCCAGCAGGGCTCCTCTTAGGTTCTTATGGACTAGATGGGCTGTGGCCTGATCCAGCAGGGCTCCTCTTAGGTTCTTATGGACCAGATGGGCTGTGGCCTGATCCAGCAGGGCTTCTCTGAGGTTCTTATGGACTGGATGGGCTGTGACCTGATCCAGCAGGGCTCCTCTTAGGTTCTTATGGACTGGATGGGCTGTGGCCTGATCCAGCAGGGCTCCTCTGAGGTTCTTATGGACTAGATGGGCTGTGGCCTGACCCAGCAGGGCTCCTCTTAGGTTATTATGGACTAGATGGGCTGTGACCTGATCCAGCAGGGCTCCTCTTAGGTTCTTATGGACCGGATGGGCTGTGGCCTGATCCAGCAGGGCTCCTCTTAGGTTCCTATGGACCAGATGGGCTGTGGCCTGATCCAGCAGGGCTCCTCTTAGGTTCTTATGGACCAGATGGGCTGTGGCCTGATCCAGCAGGGCTCCTCTTAGGTTCTTATGGACTAGATGGGCTGTGGCCTGATCCAGCAGGGCTCCTCTTAGGTTCTTATGGACTAGATGGGCTGTGGCCTGATCCAGCAGGGCTCCTCTTAGGTTCTTATGGACCAGATGGGCTGTGGCCTGATCCAGCAGGGCTTCTCTTAGGTTCCTATGGACTGGATGGGCTGTGACCTGATCCAGCAGGGCTCCTCTTAGGTTCTTATGGACTGGATGGGCTGTGGCCTGATCCAGCAGGGCTCCTCTGAGGTTCTTATAGACTAGATGGGCTGTGGCCTGATCCAGCAGGGCTTTTCTTAGGTTCTTATGGACTAGATGGGCTGTGGCCTGACCCAGCAGGGCTCCTCTTAGGTTCTTATGGACCAGATGGGCTGTGGCCTGATCCAGCAGGGCTTCTCTTACGTTCTTATGGACTGGATGGGCTGTGACCTGATCCAGCAGGGCTCCTCTTAGGTTCTTATGGACTGGATGGGCTGTGGCCTGATCCAGCAGGGCTCCTCTGAGTTTCTTATGGACTAGATGGGCTGTGGCCTGATCCAGCAGGGCTTTTCTTAGGTTCTTATGTTTTTTGAGGAAATTAGTAGCCAGAAGCTACTGAACATTCTTAGGTTCTTATGGACCAGATGGGCTGTGGCCTGATACAGCAGGACTTCTCTTAGGTTCTTATGTTTTGTGCAGAAATTAGTAGCCAGAAGCACATTATTACGGTTCATCCAATGCTTCAGTGACACACAACTCAAAGAAAAGGGAACAGCCACAGGAAGTGTGTGTTGAGAAAGCCTTTCTGTGAAATATATGGTGGTGGATCATTTATTTAAGTGTTTTATGTTTTGTCCTTTAACCCAAGATCCCAAGGTGAGTCACAACAACAAAAAATATAAAATATACCTGAACATATTGAAAACATAACCCACTATCCCTCCCTGTCAGGGAAACAGAGGAAGTTAAGCACCAACAGCCTGGGTGAAGAGGTAACTATTAGCTAAGCACCAAAAACCACGTAATGAAACTGCTTGGTCAGTCTTTAGAGGGAGGGCTGTTCCAAAGTCTGGGAGCCAGCACAAAAAAGGCCCTCTTGTTCTGTTTGTCTCTTGCACCTCTGGGAGAGGAGGAACTACAAGAAAGCCCTCTGAAATCTCAGTAGGCTATGTGATGGCCTCCTCAGATCATGAGACCCAGCTTTAGACTAGACCCATGTGGAAGGGCCAGGGTTTTATAAACTTGGCTCTCCCCAAAGATAAGGGGAAGGTAAGGGAAAGCTCAGTGCAGTTCAGGCTCGGCAGGGGGCCTGTGAAAACCCAGCCTAGGGTTCCTCCAGTCCCACCCTTTGCAAAGTTTGGAAAGCAAATCGGAGTTTCTGTTTACCTTGGGATACAGGCTGAGGTTCCAGAAATTGCATAGATGGCTCCGCAAGGTCCTTCCCTAAAGAATGCACCGGGGTCTCCGCCTCAGGGGTGTCAAAGTTACCTTCTGAATCCGAACTGCCAGCAGGAAGGGGAAAGAAAGAGAAATTAATCACTTCTGCACACTTCCGAAGCCCTTCTAGAGCCCTTACCATCCTAGATTTTTAAGGGGAGGATTTTAATTCACACTTGGGTGTATTCTAGAATATATATTCTGGATTCTGGTCTGCTGCCCACATGCCAATGGAGGCTCTAGCAGGCCTCACTCGGGGCCTGCCTTTGCTTGCATCAGCTTGTGGATACCCGGATCTTATTCCAGAATATAACCTCAAATGTAGCCAAGTGTGAACAGTCCCACCCTCACACCAAACGCCATCCTGTAACTTGCTAGTTGCCCAGGGTTCAGCCACTGGGCAAGGAGCCAAAAAGCCATCTGCCTTTGAGCATGTGCAGAGTGCTGTGCCGCGCCAGCTGACTGGAAGGGGGAACCTTTATGAAAGATAATCAAGCAGAATAAAAACAAAAACTGTTTCCTGAAATTCAGGTCTTGGAGCTCAACCTTGCCTTCAACCTGGAAACCGTCACCTTCGCTAATCTTGACCGGCGGCATCCAAACCAGGTTGCATTTCCCTTAGCAGCCCAGGAAAACCAGAACTTTTTCTAGGCCAAGAGGGAAGGGAAAGTAACATACATTTGCAAGGAAGAAATGAAATTCACTCTGTACATGCTTTCTCACGAAACTGATGCTCTTCCAAGCACTGCCATGCAAAAAAGGTCTAAACCAGACTAAGCGAAGAACTTCCCTGGTTTAAGGAAATACTTAATTACTTATACTTACTTACTGCCCTTCAACGAATGGTCCCAGAGCGGGTTACAATGAGAGTAAGGGCCTTTCCCACCAGGGCTTAGAACCCTTCTAAGACCCCATTAGGAACCCGGTTACTACCTGATTGGTATCAATTGGGAAGGCCCTGTCCTCACCTGGAGCCCATTGAAAGCCTCATCTGCAAGGCCCTGTCCCCACAAGGGAAGGGGAAATCCAGATTTAATGGGTCCTTCAGGCCCTTCAATCTGGATTTCGTGTGGACCTGATTAAAAGTGTCCACAGTGGGGTCTTCAGGCATCTTCAAGATCTGGATCTCCAGGAGGACCCCATCTCAAAGATCTGTATCTTGAAGACCCAGATCTTTTGACTGTGTGTGAAAAAGGGGGTAAAACATAAAAAATAGTTAAACATAATTAAAAATATAGCCCCCTTCCCTCCCACCCCCACCCTAACAAAACCCTGAGCAAGCGAATTAAACAGCAAAAGCCTGGTTGAAATGATACCTTTTAACCAGGCGGTGAAAACTATGTAGTAAACCCCAAGGGATAGGCTGTTCCAGAGTCTAGGGGCCACCACAGAAAAGGCCCTCCGGCAAGTCCCTATACCTCCTACCTCTCCAGGGTTTGTGTGTTTGTTGTGACACACCCTGGGACCTTTGGGTAAAGGGCAGCACGTAAATTCTCAAAAAAACAAAACAAAACAAAACCCAAACACTGTAATTATGGGATTGCATTTTTGCTAATCTGATCACAGTTTTATAGTTTTTGAAGTTTCCCTGACCGTTTGCGGTCGGCTCTAAGACACGGAGGCGAAGGGTGGGGATAGAATTTCCCCACAGTAAATGGATAAATGCGGTAGCCAGGCGTAAAATGCTAGTAGGGGCAGAAGGAGGGGGGGGGCCCTTAGCAGCTCCAATTCTAAGCCCTTCTCCTGCCGTACAGACAATCCAAAAGCTCCGAAGGGGGCCTTGCACGTGTGAACGGGTCGCTTCCCACCGGGCCCGAACCGTGACTCAGCTTCGTGACTCCTCCGAAGCCAGGCTGACGCGCAGGCAGACCTCCGACCCCTGACCGCGACACGCGTCGGCCGATGGCAAACGAGAGCCTTCGGGCGGCGGCCCTTCCTGGGCGCGAGGTTCCCGTGCTCGCACGTGGGAACCCGCCCGCCCGCCCGCCCGGGTAGGGTCGGGTCGGATCTGCCCGGTAAGCCGAGGCAACGAACGCGCCAGCCCCGAGCCCCGAGCCGCCTCCGCCCGCGCGTAACGTGTGAAGCCGCCCAGGCGCGCGCTCTTGCCTGAGACTCAAGGATCGGGTCTCCTCCGCCTGCGCCTCGTCGTCCTCCAGCTGCCCGGGCGCCGCCGCCGCCGCTTCAGCCCGGCCCGCCTGCTGCTCGGCCCCGCCGCCTCCCGCCCCTCCGCGCACGGCCGACCACGTCCACTTGGCCCACTGCACGGGCGACAGCATCTGCCAGGGCGAGCTGAGCGCCATCGGGGCGGCACCGGCCGCCGGCAACGCGGGCTCCGGGCGGGCGCCGGCTGCAGAGGGGCGGGCGGGCGGGCGAGGCAAAGGCCGAAGCGGAGCCGATCCGGATCGACGGCTGCTGCGGCTCCTGCTGCTGCTGCTGCTGCTAGTGCTGCTCCTCCGGCGGCGGCGCGGATGTGGTTAGCCGTGCGCCATCCTCGCCTCCCTCCTCCGCCTCTTCCCCTTCCCTGCTCCGCCTCGCGCCGCCTCGCCCGCCACGATGCAGCCCGGCCCGGCTCGGCTCGGCTCGGCTCTCCTGGGCGCCTGGTCTGCCTCGCCCGCCCGCCCGGCCGACGCCTCCCCTGCTGCCGCCCAGTCCGGCCGACCCGGAGAGCCCCGCCGCCCTGCCCGGCTGCCTGGGGGTCTCCGGTCACGCAGCGCAGGAGGAGGAGGAGGAGCCCTCCCCCCCTCGGACGCTCAGTCGGGCCCCCCCTCGACCATCCCGCTGCCCGCGGAGGAGGGTCGCCGCCGGTCGGTCCCCGGCTTGCTTGAGGCAGGCGGCGGCTGCGAGTGCGTCGTGGCGCACGGCTTGGCTGGCAGCATCAGCTGGCTGCTGCTGTTGGCTGGGGGGGTCGGGAGGGGGAGGAGGAGGGAGAAATCATGCCCCCACCACCACTACCCGTCTCTTTCGGCCTGGGCTTGCGGGGGCGGGGGGCGAGGGTCCGAGCCGGGATGGGCGAAGGGGGAGAAAGGAGGTTCACACGTTACGCGGCGGGGGAGAAGAGGGTCAAAACGCGCGATTCCAACGCTCCCCTTGGCTCTAGCGGCCTTTAGGGAGGGGGAGGGGGAGGCCGCTGGATGTACTGGCTCTGGGTTTAATGGTGTGGGGGGGGGGCGAGGATGTGTGGCAGGGGCAGCAGCCAATGAGGCCGCCTGGGTACCCATGACTGACCTGAGAAAGCCAAGCCGGGCTGGAGCTAGCTCGAAATTGGACAGGTGACCACCAAGAAATTCCAAGAAACTGAGGTTATTTTTAACATTTCCCCATAGCCAGCACACGAGCTAAGCCCGGCCTTGAAGCATCTTTACCTTTAGGCCCTGGAAGCTTAAAAGACGCGCTCCACTTTCAAAGAGAGCCCCAGGCCTGCAGCAGATAAAAATGTCTAGCTGGGCTCCCTTAGTGTTAAACTTTTTGCCACGTACCTAGTCTGTGTGAGAGATCTCATGTTGACACACTAGTGCCTTGCATGATTTGTGAGCAAGCCTGGAAAAAAAAAACGAGCCATCATTTCAGAGCTGCTTTACTCTGGAATATTGCTAAAAAACAAAATTTTCCAGAAACATCTGGAGCGGGTCTTGAAATTGACTATGAAATTGTCTAGCTCCAGTTAGATTCTTGTAAATGCAGCGTGCATGGTTTCCTGGAATAAATGAAGCAGACGCTTAATGGTGTAGTACTGACAGCACATCTATGTGCAGAATTTTGACTATAGAAAGATGAGGTTTGGACAACCCCCCCCCCCCCAACCCTTCTCCCCCAAAAACAGAGGGCTGAAAGAGTTTTACACTCCTGGCCGTGTTCTTCATTTTAGAAATCTTCAGAACCAGTAAATATGAATCTGGGGATTTTTCTGTTATAAGAACATGAGAGGCGCCCTGCTGGATCAGGCCACAGCCCATCTAGTCCAGCATCCCGTCCCATACACTGGCCCACCAGTTGCCCACCAACTGGGCATCTCAAGCTGAAGACGAGGCCAAAGTCTTCTCCTGCTCTTGAATTCCTGCAAATGGCCTTTAAATTCCTCCCATTTGTCTCCTAGGCTGGTTGCTATCACTACCTCTTCTGGCAGCAAATTGCAAAGACCGATGACCGTCTGGGCGCTCTTTTACAGAAGAGTAGGATGCCTTTGTAGTAGCCCCAACTAATTGACAATGTCCCTTGATTAAGGGAATTCCAATGTACTTTGCCTATGATTTAACAAACAGGGCTTTTGTGCCATTCAAATCTTACTGGTTACACTGGTTCATAGATCCTGTTCCCTAAACTGTGGTTCCCTTCAAGTTCCTTAGTTATTTTTTCTCAATGCCTGTGGCCACATGTAAGGCTTAATCCAGCTTCAGTCCACCTTGAGAGCGATAGAACACATCAGCAAAAGTGACTGGCAATTTTCTTTCCGCATTATCATTCCAAAGACGAATGTTCTGGGTTACTTAAACATTGAAAGAAAGCAGCTTGTCTCATTGTTGATGTATTCTCTCATTCTGAAAGTGACCTGAAGCTGGATTAAACCGTAAGTCTAATCACAGCCAATGATTGCTGAACTGAAGTAACTGGACTAGTTGACACTTTTGCAGAATCTTTATACCACTGAAAGCAGTTTTGTATGAAATCCAATACTATTTAAGCACTAAGTCGGTTATTTCCCTCTTTGGATCAGCAATCAGTTGCTGGGTTGCCAAAACCCAACCTGTCTTAAAAAGATTCCCAAAGCCTCTGTGCATGTACAGAGTGCAGATAGTAATTGTTAGATCAGATCCAGCCTACAGCTTCCTCCACTTAACCTATCAAACCTCTTTCTGCAACAATGTCTTGTAGGGAAGAACATAAGAACCTAAGGGAAGCCCTGCTGGATCAGGCCACAGTCCATCTAGTCCAACATCCCATCACACATGGTGGCCCACCAAATGCTCATGGGCATCTCAAAAAGAGACAAGGACAAACTTTTTCCTGCTCTCGAATCCCAGCAAACGACCTTAGAAGTGTCCTGCTTTCTGCCCCAGCCTGAAAGATGCACCTGGGCATTCATTCTAGTATCCATTGATACATATGTCATCCATAAATTTGTCTAGCCCTTCCTTAAAGCCATCTAGGCTGGTGGCTGTTACCACTTCTTCCAACAACAAATTCCATAGACTGATGACCTGCTGGGTGAAGGAATACTTCCTGTTGTCAGATCTGACTCTCCTACCCATCAGCCTCAAAGATGCCCCCTGGTTCTAGTTGTGTGATGGAGAAAATAAATTTCTCTATCCACCTTTTCTATACCGTGCATGATTTTATATACTTCAGTCAGGTCCCCTCTTAAACGCCATCTTTCCAGACTGAAGAGGCCTAGATGTTGCAGCCTGGTTTCGTAAGGGAGGTGTTCCAGCCTTTTAATCATCCTGTTTGCCCTTTTCTGTACCTTTTCCAGATCCACAATATCCTTTTTGAGGTGTGGTGACCAGAATTGTACACAGTATTCCAAATGTGGCCTCCCGATAGATTTTGCTGACTTATTTTCTATTCCCTTCCTAATTATTCCCAGCATTGAATTAGCTTCTTTCGCTGCTGCGCACTGGGTTGACACCTTCATTGAACTGTCCACCAGAACCCCGAGATCCCTTTCCTGGTGTGTTTCAAAAAGCTCAGACCCCATCAGTTTATAGACGTAATTTGAATTTTTGGTCCCAATGTGCATTACTTTGCACTTGTTAAGATTAAAGCACATTTGCCACTTGGTTGCCCACTCACCTAATGCTGAGAGATCCCTCTGGAGCTCTTGGCAATCTCTTTTGGATTTTACTACCCTAAATAATTTAGTATAATCAGCAAACTTTGTTATTTTACTATGTACCCCTTCTTCTAGACCATTGATGAATAAATTAAAAAGCATTGGTTGCAACACTGAGTCTTGGGGGACCCCACTTTTTACCTCTTTCCACCCTGAGAATTGGCCGTTTATGAAAAAGAAGAAGAAGAAGAGTTGACTTTTCTACTCCCACTTTTCTCACCCATTTAAGGGGACTCAAAGTGGCTGACAAACCTTCTGTTCTTCTCCCCACCACAGAACACCCAGTGGGGTAGGTGGGGCTGTGAGAGCTCAGAAGAGAGCTGTGACTAGCCCAAGGTGACCCAGATGGCTTTGTGGAGGACTGCAGAATCAGTCTAGTGGTCTAGTGGTTAAGAGTCCAGCTCCTTAACCCCTTGACCAAACTGGCATCAGGGGTGAATCCTAACTATAACCCTAACTCATACATAGCGCTTTAGGTATTTTAAGAACCAACACTAATCCTTACCATTCAGAAGTGATCAAACCTGATTGTCTCTGATTCACCAACATTGTGGCTCAACAATATACAAAGATCCAAAGGCTTTCCAGTCTTTCATGGCAGACAAATACCTTTCCTTTCTGTGCAGGCCCTGAACTGATCCCTTAACAGGATTTGCAACGCCACCCTATTAGAAGTGGGAATTTCTCTGTAGAAATTCTGACCTGATCTCTCAGTGCAAAGAGTAATAATGATAAAATACAAAATCTAAAGCCACGACCCTGCCTTTGAAGGACTCAGCGACTGCAAATGAAGATGTCAGCTGAAATAGTTTCATTGCCCTGGCATGAAACTTGGCTTGGAGAATCAGCTAGGAAAGCCAGAAGCGAAAATGGAATTTAGTAACAAGATCCCATACATGCATTATACCCTAGGCATGTATTGTCGCCCTCCAAAAGGAGCAAAACATGGATTGTAAATCACTTTGGAATTCTTTGAACTCATCGGATAGCAAGTACAGCAAATTTCAGGTTCAAGAAAGCTGCATTCAGACACAGTTAAAAAAAACAAAAACTTCTGACGTTGCTTCCAGACGTGACTTAAAAACCACAATTTTTCAGAGGCTGTATAGCAATTGCCACAAATATCCATAGCAATCCCAAAATACTCCAGGGATATATCCGCGTTTACAAAGTCTTATTTCATCAGATCTCCCGGTGGTTGAAGGTGAGGAACAGGAGCTTTTCAGGGGTGCAAAATCCTCTTCCCGAAGGGTTTGGAACTATGTTTAATCCAACTTCAGTCCACAATCTGAGTTAGAAAATACATCAGCAAAGTGGCAAGCTGTTTTCTTAAATTGCTGGCTGCTTTGCTGATGCGTTCTCTCTTTTTTTTTTCTTTTAAGTTTCTAGGAGACATTGCATGAATAACAATTTTTATTTACGCAAAAGAGAGGGCAAGATTCAAATATACATAAATACAGATATTGTCCTAAAGCCCTTGCTTAAAGTCCCCCAAAGTGGGCTATGACTCTAAAAAACAACCTTAATACAGTTCTGGCTGGGATGGATGAAAAATGTAGGACTTTCTGAGAGTGACCAGTCCTATTATATCTTTTGGGGGACATCCCCGCGCACATTTTGGTCCAAAACTAAATCGGGTTCGGCAAGGGGTGTCCCCATGCATTTTTAGATTTGGTCTGATTTCTGCAGGTCAAATCACCCAAACCAGGACCAAAAAAGGATCAAATTTGGTACTGGAAAAAACAAGTCTGGGCACGGTTTGGGGGTTCAGCACGCATTGCTTTGTGAGCCGAACCTGCGCATGGGGATGTTCCCATGCTATTTGGGGAGGAGATTGGCAATCACATCAGTGGGAGGTGGGGTTTCATGTCCTGTGCTTGCCATGCCTGCCCTGTGCATTGGAGATTGCAACCACTGAGATTTTTGGGGAGTAAATGGTGTTACAAGCAAAACAATGAGGGGGTCGAATGGCCTTCACTCCCCCACGAGACTCTTTTATACAAGTATTCCACCCCCCATTGCCCAATCACAGGATAATGGCTTGATTTTTCTCCCTTTTACATGGAAAATATTCCACCCCTGTTTCCCGATTGCCAAGGCAGGCATGATAATGGCTTGATTTTTCTGTTTTAAGCTTACCAAGTGTTCTCGCGGTTCCCGGGTGGAGCGGAGGTGTGCAAAACTGTTCAACTGCTCAACTGCCGCCAATCCTCGTAGCAGCTTTGGTTTTTAAAAATTATTATTTTTTTCCGTTCAGTCCTGGCTTCTCTGTCCTGCTAAGGGGATGGATGAGGCATTTGCAGCAGGCAGCACAGGGGTAGGGTGATGTCAATCTGGCTTCCAAGGAGGAGAGAGGGGGAAAGAGGAGATGTCGCTGCTCCCCCGTGCCATGGTTTCCTGTGGCATGCATGGGGATGGCTGAATCTTCACCCAGCCTGCACCCAGCCCCCGTTACGAGGAATGGCACAGGGCCGGGGAGCATTTGATCTTGGTCCCACACCCGGTCCAATGCGTGCCCAATCAGACCCAAACAGCTTGCCTGCTTTTCTAGCCCCACCCATATTTAACTGTTATTATTTTAATTATTTGGATATAAGTTATTTTACCCTTCCTCTGGATGTTTCTACTGGTGTAACACATAATATTAGTGCATTATCATTTTAAGCTCTTCCGGCTTTTAATATGTGTGTGTCTGTTGTGGAGGAAGGTATATTTAAAAAAGAAAAAGGACCAGTTATTTTCTTTCCATATCATCTATGCCAAAGGTGAATTTTCTGAGTTATTTAACACTGAAAGAAAGCTTGCGGCTTTGCTGATGTGTTCTCTCACTCTGAAAGTGGACTGAAGCTGGATTAAACCTGAAGTGTGACCACAGCCCCACTACAGCTTCCTTGCCACTGTGCCAAATTGGCTCTCCTGGGACTTCAGATTACAAGAAAGCATTGCGTGTGTCTCAGAATGATTAAGGGGCTGGATCACATCCCTTATGAAATCAGACTGCAACATCTAAGCATCTTTAGCCTGGAAAGACTGTTTAAGAGGGGACCTGATTGAAGTATATAAAATCATGCATGGTATAGAAAAGGTGGAGAGAGAAGATGCCTTTTCTCTGTCACGCAACACTAGAACCAGGGGGCATCTATGAAGCTGATGGGCAGGAGGGTCAGATGAGTCAAGTGGGTATTTCTTCACCCAGAGGGTCATCGGTTTATGGAATGTGCTGCCGGAAGAGGTGGTGACAGCTACCAGCCTAGATGGCTTTAAGGAAGGGTTAGACAAATTTATGGATGACAGATGTCTCCATGGCTACTAGAATGGATGCCTGAGTACTGTACATCTTTTGGGCTGGGGGACAAGCATGATACCTCTAGGGCCATATTCTGGGATTCAAGAGCAGGAGAAGGTTTGTCCTTGTCTCTGCTTGAGATGCCCATGGGCAATTGGTGGGCCACTGTGTGCAACAGGATGCTGGACTAGATGGGCTGTGGCCTGATCCAGCAGGGCCTCTCTTATGTTCTTATGGCTCTGTAAGACAAGACCACAAAAGCAGGTGTCTGGGTTTCCCCCTCTGGCCAAAAGCCAAGCTGCCGGTCAGCGAATTCGCCCTAGTGATGCTCTGCTGGACAAGGACTCAGAGTTGCTGGAACCAATCGGGATGGGAACGCGAGCCACATCCATCCATTGTCACGGCAGCACACTTTGTGCTGCCAAGAAGGAAACCTTCTGCCAAACAAGCAAAGGACTGAGCAGGGGGGTGGGGTGACCACAAACTGTGCCAAGGGGAGTCTCTGTCGTCATCCCAAATAAAGTGTGGATTATTCAACGGGGACATTCAGCCTCCCCTGCATGGCATTGGCCACGAGGGTCTAGGGAATGTGGAACTGGCCAGCATCCCCCTGCCAAAGGGACATTTGCAAACAACTCTGGGGGTGTATCAAATCAGGGTCACAGGCAACAAATAAACCAGATGCCACCAAAATGTTGCATTAAATTGCAATATTCTAGAGGAAAGGCCCTCCAAAATCATTGTGTCTTGAACAGACAGCACAGAAGGAGTAGGAGGAGCAGGAATTGCTTTTTATACCCCACTTTTCTCACTCTTAAGGGGACTCAAAGCTGCTGACAAACCTTCCATTCTTCTCCCCACAACGGAACAGCAGGTGAAGCTGTGAGAGTTCAGAAAGAGAGCTGTGACTGGACCAAGGTCACCCAGCTGGCTTTGTGAAGGAGTGTGGAATCAGACCCATAGACTTCCAGATAAGAGTCCAATATCCTTCTAAGGGAAATCATATGTAGAAGAAAAACTGTGTTAGGCATCATATTTGGGAATTAAGAACAGAGCGACAGAAAACACCTGTCTTCCTTGCATACACAAAGAGCCAAGCCCTTATAAGAATCTGCTCACTCCTTATATAACCATTTCAAGACAGGCCAAGAATAACCAGGGATTGGCTTGCTCAGAGGTGTGCCGTGGAGAAACCAGACCAGCCAAGAGCCTAAATAGAAGCAGGACATAGTCTGCATAAGGTCACAAAGACGACAGGTTGACATCTTGATGCTCTTGAATTCAAGCTGTTGCTAAGGCTCTGTTTTTCAGTAGCCGCTAGAGATAGGTGTGATCTTTGCTTTCCTGTCTTTGGTTTGATGTTGAGCTTTTTTCTCTGAACAGCAGGATGCCAGGTTCAAACTTGGAACTTTTCCGAACACTCCTGCTGGATTTGAACCAGTATGAACCCAAACCAGTTTGGCACATCTCTAGTAGCCACCTAGGCTGTGGTCACACTTATGGTTTAATCCAGCGTCAGTCCCCTTGGGAGCGAAAGAACACATTGGCAAAGTGACCAGTAGTTTTCTTTCCACATTCTCTAGGGTAGATTTTCTGAAAAGCTTGAAAAGAAAACAGCTTGTCACTTTGCTAATGTATTCTCTCACTCTGAAAGTGGACTGAAGCTGGATTAAACCTTAAGTGTGACCACAGCCCTAAAGGTTTTTCTTAGTTCTGTTCCCTGTCTGTGTATCACAGACTATCATGGAAACTTCCTTTGCTTGCTTTTCTTCTGTCAAAATGCAGCAGGGTCCTACTGCGGGAACATATGAAAGGTGTTGTGCCGAAAGCCAGGCAGTCGGACTGCAGCTATTTCTCTCCCTGCCATCTGCACCTGGCTCGGTTTCAACCTCTGCCTTGCCAAAGTTGGTACCAGCTGTGCAGCACTGCCTTGGCACTGCCCTGTGCCAAGAATAGCAGATGCTGCAGCATAGAATGTGAGAATCTTTGCCTCCTGCAGCCGTTCCACAGCTGACAAAGCACCATTCCTTAAGGAGGATTGGCTTCTTTTAAAAAATAAAAATAACACAGAGCCAACTGAAAACATTTTGAACATTTAAAGTAGGAAACTCTAGAAGTAGCAGGCCTGCAATGCAATATCTTAATATTAACCCAACTCCCCAGCGGGTACGTACAATAGACCGCAAATAACGTGTGAAAGGGGAACACTTGATAAGAAGATGGTTTAGAGCAGGCTGGTCCAACTGAAGCCCTCCAGATGTCTCTGAACTGCATCTCCTATCAGCCTTGACTGTCATAGCCAACCACGGCCCCGTCTACACCCAACTTTTAATCCAGCTTTGGTCCACTTTCAGGGTGATGCTGTGGTCACACCTAAGGTTTAATGCAGCTTCAGTTCATCTTCAGAACCCATCAGCATAGTGACCAGTATTTTTCTTTCCACATCATCTATCCCAAATATGAATTTTCTGAGTTATTTTACATTGAAAGAAAACAGCTTGTCACTTTGCTGATGTATTCTCTGTCAGAAAGTGGACCGAAGCTGGATTAGACCGTAAGTGGGACCACAGCCTGGGAGAACACATCAACAAAGGAGCAAATTATTTTCTTCTGGCATTACATAATTGAGAAAATCCACCTTTGAGTTAGATGATTTGGAAGATTTTTTTGGGGAAAGGGGAGATGTAAACTAGCATAACATCTTCTGTATGAGGAGCAAAAAGTGTAACATGCATGTGGACAGGATACTTACTGCCCTGCATATAACTTATCATATATTGGCGTGATTTTGCAAGTTCTGGCATTTAAGATGCACTTTGAAGAACAGGTTAGTAATTGCAATTAATGTCAGAGAGGTGAAATGCAAGTTTGAAGTGTTTTTTACAAAGCCTTAATCACAGCAGCTGCAGCCCTTATAAAGCCGCTAAAAATAATACAGGTTCAAGCAGAGTTATTCGGACATATATGATTGCCAGGTTTTATTTTTTACTCCTTCGATACATTGCCTAAATAACCACAGCGCACTTGAAGATTTCTGCAGTGTGTCTCCTGGAGATAAAGACAGTGGCATTTTCCTTCTCATAAGACCAGTTTCACCAGCATCTTGTTGCTAAGAGATAGCCAACGAGAATGGAGCAAATACAGAAATCTGGATGAGGGGAAAAGGAAAGCTATAGAAAAAGAAGAGGAGGAGGAGGAGTTGGATTTTCTACCCCGCTTTTCTCACCCATTTAATGGGACTCAAAGCAGCTGACAAACCTTCTGTTCTTCTCCCCATAACTGACACTCTGTGAGGTAGGTGGGGCTGTGAGAGCTCAGAAGAGAGCTGTGACTAACCCAAGGTCACCCAGCTGGCTTCATGGAGGAGGAGGAAGAAGAGTTGGCTTTTCTACCCCGCTTTTCTCACCCATTTAAGGGGACTCAAAGTGGCTGACAAAGCTTTCTATTCTTCTCTCCACAAAAAGACACCCTGTGAGGTAAGAGGGGCTGTAAGCTGGCTTCATGGAGGAGGGCTGAATCAAACCCGGTATTCTCAGATAAGAGTCCGGCTCCCTCACCACGAGACCAAACTCGCTCAGATAGAATCTTAGAAACCCTGGAATTTGGAGAGGACAGTTCTTCTCAGGTTTAAGTATTACCCAGAAACTAAATAAAATTACCTATATGTTTGATTAAAGAGTAGACAGGTCCAAGTTCAATTTGGCATTCAAGGGCTCAATCCAAAAAGGGTGGTTTGAAAGGTCCAAATTCGAACTGAGCCGCCCCCTGTTTGCCCTTTAAAAGAGATTTTAAAATGTAAAAATAACTTTAAAAAAAATTCCAATGTACAATTGATGCTGTCTAAAGAAGTTTAAAAAATTGAATTCAAAACCAAACTACTGACGGTTCAGTTTGATTCAAACTGATCCCTCTGACCCATAGACACAGAAAAACCTCCTGTACATCTCTATGCAGGAGAAATTTAATGCCCTTTTCCCTAAATATTTGGTAGCCTGCACCTACCATAACTCTCTCTCCCTAAACTGCCCCTGTCAACACTGAACTAACACAAGCAATCATGGATCTTATGGCAGGTGACAGTCATTGTTTTTGGAATTCCAACACCCAAGCACTCCCTGGGTGAACTACCATAAGACTGTGGTGACAGCAACCAGCTTGGGTAGCTTTAAGAAAGAATTAGATAAATCCACAGAGGGCAGGTATATCGCTGGCTACTAGAATGGATGCATAGGTTGAAGAGGCAGGAGACTTCTAAGGGTCATTTGCAGGGAGCTGACGGCAAGTGAAAGTTTTGCCCTTGTCCTCTGCTTGAGATGCCCAGAAGCAATTGGTGGGACATTGTGTGGGACAGGATGCTGGACTAGATGGAGTATGGCCTGAAAGGACATTCATGGAGGTCAGGTGCATGGTGGGGATGCTTAGTATTATCTCCGGGTTTGAGAGACAGTCAGGTTTGGTCTAGTGGTTAGGGAGCCAGATTCTTATCTGGGAATACCTCCCACAAAGCCAGCTGAGTGACCTTGGGCTCATCACAGCTGTCTGCTGAGCTCTCATGGCCCCACTTCATCTGGTGTTCTGTTGTGGGGAGAAGAATAGAAAGTTTTGTCAGCCACCTTAAATGGGTGAGAAAAGCGGGGTACAAAAGCCAACTCTCCTCCTCCTCCTCCTCCTCTCAGGGCCATTTGCAGGGAGTTAAGAGCAGGTGAAGGTTTTGCCTTCTGCTTGAGATGTCCAGAAGCAATTGGTGGTCCACTGTGTGAGACAAGGTGCTGGGCTAGATGGGCTGTAGCCTGACCCAGCAGGGCTCCTCTTATGTTCTAAACAGTTGATGAAGAATCAGAACCTTCTGGGTCCATTGTAGGCTCTAGCACCTTCCTCTCCTTCAATGAGAACCTAGGTGCATACAAACCAAGAGTCCAGCCTGGTTCGCCAGGTCATTAAATCTAAAGCACTTTTTCCTGCAACTTTCCCTGCACTTGAGGCGTCATCTGCTGGACGTGTGAATTTTGCGACTGTCATTTTCTGTAACTAAATATTGCAAGCATGGACCCACCCAGTACCATACACTTTGCTTTCCTTATTTTTGCTTGGCTGGATTTCAGGCAAGGGCAGCTGTTGCAAGCCGGCATGTGTGCGGATTTTGTTGTGTCTCACTGAAGCAAATGGGGCTGCAATGCACATTCGTGTGAACCGGCCTTTGCAAATGTCGGCGGTCTCAAATTTCATGCGAATATTCAACAATTTCTTCCTTCCAAGGGAAGGGCTGGCAACACTAAATTTGCCACTGCAACCACTAGCGAACACCAGATTTAGCAAGCGAGAACTCCTCCAAAAGAAAAGAAAAAAAATAGCATCTAGAAAACAGCTTCTAAAATAATAATAATAATAATAATAATAAAGCAGTGGTACCCAACACGCCACAGCAATAACTAATGAAAGCAAAGGCTGAAAACAAGATTTTGTGAACTTCAAAATCCACAAAGATATATATACACACACACACACAAAATTGAGATTATACAGTAAGACCAACACCTATATCCACTGGGGATACGTTCCGGCTCCTACCGTGTTTACCTGAGACCGTGGATAATTGCAAACAGGCCTTCTGGTTCTGGGGCTGTGCAACCCCGGAACCAGAAGTGCTTTTCTGGCCTCCAGAAGGCCTATTTCGGCCTCTGAAGAGTGTTGGAATAGCTGCGCGATGCCACCAGATGCCTCACACCTATCTACCAAACACCCCCTTACATTTTGGGAAGGGCTCCACTGGTGGCACGCACCTATTCCAACACTCTACAGAGGACAAAATAGGCCTTCCAGTTCTGGGTGCTTTACTCTTATGGCGCTTGCGGGAAATGAGGGTAGGGCTGATCTGGCAGCCATGGGTAACTGAAACCATGCTTAGTGAATCAGTGGATATGGGGGTCCGATTGTATATATTTTATATTAAAATAAGAATTTAAAATAAAAAAACCCAAGATTCCCCCCACTTCAGTAACCACCTTCCTTCACCCATCTCCACCAACAAACCCACAAGCAAGTAAACGATCATTTAACACCAAAACAAAGCACATGTTTACAACACAGCCAAACAAATAAACAACTACGTACAACAAATTCAAGGCAGAGAGAGTAGGAACGAGGGGGAGGATTTTGGAATGAGGGAGAGAGAGATGGAAATCCTCTTAGCAAAGGAGAGAATCCAGCAGCAGCAGCAGCAGCAAGCCAAGAGAGACCGCAGGCGATTCCACACTTCCTTTCCTGTCCCATATAATGTTGACTAGCATTTGCAACACTCGCGCGATCGATCACTGGCCTGAGATCGATTGCATGGCCGATCCACTCCTGGGCGCCGCCATCTTGAGTGTGGTGCCTGCCTAACTGCGTGTGCGTCAGTGCCATCACTGCGGCGACGCTGACGCTCTGCGCAGTCACGTTAGGCGGTCACGTGAGCCGCCAGTGCGCTTGTGTGGCAGCTCAGAAGGCCTCCCCAGCTGGAAGAAGTGCAGATGGTCGCTATGTTAGGGTTGTGCACAAATGCAACTTTTGACATTCAATTCGAATCGAATATTCGAATGTCTGAATTCGTACAATTAGAGAAAAAATGAATGTATTAAAATTCGAACCAATTCAAATACATTCGTATCTATCTGTACGGATATTTGAAACATTTGAAATTCGAATCAAAGTCTATACATTCAAATTTAGCATTCGAATGAATTTTCAAATCTTTCAAATCATTCGTACAAATTAACGTAATACGTATGCATTACATATGTATCTGTACTCATCTTATTCGTATCCATACGCGTTTGTACGGAGATTTACAGGATGACATTCGTATCTTCAAATACAAACCAAACACATTTGATTGAATAAAGAATATTTGGAATATTCTTGCCCATCCCTATTCCAGGTAGGTTCCCGGTCGTGTGGGGCAAAGATTAGATGGCTAGTTTACAATCAGGCAACACCTGGGCAGGCAGGGGTGCTTGTAGGCTGTAACCGCCTCATGTATGTGCAGATGCACCTGCCCAGATGTTGACTAAGGGTGTTTTCCCACTGTCACTACGTACTCATTTTAGCACCCATTAAGGACCCATTTGGCTGAGAGCCGGATGACCCCATTTCCACCACGGACCCCACTAGGGACACATTTGTTTCCACCACAGCTAGGGAAATCTGGATCATAATGGGTCCTTCAGGACCTATAATCTGGATTTCCTGTAGACCCCATTAAAGGGGTCTACAATGGGATCTTCAGCCTGAAAATCCAGATTGTATGGAGCCTGGCAATGGGGTCTAGAGGAGGCTCAGGGGAGGGAGGGAGGCACCCATGGGAGGGGTGCCCCAAAGTCAAGACTTCAAAGTCCCTCCAAAGGCAGCTCCGAAATCCCTCCAAAGTTGCCTTCGGAGATTAGCCAAGGCTCCCAAGTCCCTCCAAAGGCAACTTTGGAGATTAGCAAAGGCTCTGCAGAGAAACCCTTTGCGAGAGCAATGAGGTTGGGAGCTGCCTGTTACTTTCAGGCATGGAAAGAGGTGCATATTAATGAGGCTGACTCATCGTGCTCAGCTCACAAGGAGCTAATTAATATGCACCTCTCTTGCATTGCTCTCCCAAGGGGTTTGTCTTTGGAGCCTGTGCTAATCTCCGAAGTTGCCTGGGGTGACAAGCAGACCCCTTGTGGGTCAATCCAGATTTCCACAGCAGGGAGGCTAGCACACTGGGTACTTCCCTTAATCCGTATCTACTAGATCCAGATTAAGGGAAGTACCCATTCCCTAGATCCGGATCTTCTTAGATCCAGATTAAAGGAACGCGGTGGGAAAACACCCTAATTGTAAACTACTGGACGAAGTGCAAATCAGCCTCAGGCCAGTTGCCAAGCTTCGGGGTTCAGAAGCCAACCCACAACCACTTGCACCCCAACTGAAAAGAAGCTGGGGAAAAATGTGCTGCTCCTTGCTCTCCTTTCATACAGTCCTCCCTCCTGTCCTGAAATCCAAAACAGCACTTAGAAGACTCCTTTCCCTTGCACCAAGAGATAAACATCGGGAACCAAGGCAACCAATAAGCTATGCAACCTTTCATTCAAACTCCAGTCACCAATAGCAGAAAGCAAAAGCCCATAGGTAACTGGAAGGCATTTGCTAAAAACTACAGTCGCAGAAGCTGCGCAAGTGAAGGATGCAGGCCCTGTGAAAATAGCAAAGCCTCAACGAATGCACCATTTTTTCACTTTGCTTGCAAAGGCCAATTGCGAAAGTGCGAATGGAACGATGATATAAGAATAAACAGAGAAGAAGTCAAAAAGGAAATACAGAGAATGGAAAAAATAAAATATGGACGAATATGGGAAACAAGAATGAAAATAATACATAAATGGTACAGAACACCAATACAATTGTCGCACTTCTTTCCAAATGTAACCGAAGAATGCTGGCATGGATGTCAAGAAAGAGGAATATTTTTACATATGATTTGGCATTGTCAGAGAGTTCAGGTGTTTTGGAAGGAAGTAGAAAACATGATCAATAATATATACGCACTTAATATTAATTTAAATGAAAGGATAGTAATATTTCAATTGGACTTGGAGAATATAAGGCCAAAAGAGAGTAGGGAAGTAGTTTGTTCCATACTTAGGACGGCTCAATTGGTAGTAGTAAATGGATGGAAGGATGCATCTAAATGGGAAATACAGAAACTGTATGAATATATAATAGCCTCGATTGCAGTAGAGGTTCGAGAATGTCGGGAAAATTTTGAAAATGATTTAGTAAAAATAAGAAGGTGCAAAAACAAATGGAGGGAGGTTAAGAATTACCTGGAAGCGAGTGTCAGAAGTGAATTAGTTAAATTACAGTTAAGAATTGTATTCCAAATGTAACCCTTAGCTCATAAATGTTATTGAATATTCATTATTTAGGGGTGGGAGGGGGTGGGGAGGGGGGGAAAGGGAAGAATGTATAAGTGCATAATTATGTAAAAATTTTATTGTAAAAGGTAATAAAAATATATAAAAATGTCAAAAAAAAATTGCAAAAGTGCGAATATCCCAAATTTGCATGAAATGTGAAGATCGCAAAGCTACCTGGCATATGACGATCTGCAAGCATAGAAGAAGAGTTGGCTTTTCTACGCTGCTTTGCTCATCCTCTAAGGCAACTCAAAGCAGCTGACATTTTGTTCATACACCCAGTGAGGTTGGTGGGGCTGTGAGACCTCAGAAAGAAAGCTGTGACCAGCCCAAGGGCACCCAGCAGGCTTCATGGAGGAGTGTGGAATCAACGCCGGAATTCCCAGATAAGAGGCCACTCCCTACCTACTGGACCAAAGTGCATCAAGCCTGGAGACCTGCACAAGCCCACCTGCAGGCTTATAGAGCTGCACCTCCTCAAATGCTAGCCGTCACAGGTGACTTTAAGGCCCCACCTCGGGGCGGGGGCTGGAAATGCCCACCCAGTGATGGATCAGACTGCAACAACAATGTCCTACTTGCACAGCACTGCTGGCCCAGGGGGTGTTTCTCCTGCCTTGCCCTGCCTTGTGGGTGTGTTGTGCAAAGTACAAGGTGTGGCCGTGATCTCCTCTTTGAGCTGATTTGTAGTCTAAAGAGGGAGGAAAAGAAGGAAGGAGGGCAGAATATATTCCCCCTCTCCTCCCCACCCCCTGAATTTTACTGTATGCATTTTACTTCCGATGGGCTTGTGTGGGTCTCCAGCCTTGATACACTTGATGCAGAAAATTCCAAATTAGTGGCTACTGCACATTCCGGATACTCCTACAGCACCTCTGGAGGAACAGGAGGGAAGGCTTGGGGAAAACCTAAGCCCAGCTTCCCCCCTATTCTGGTGCCATCTAGTGTTTCTTTAAAAAGCAACCGCCACCCAGGCTGCATTCGCGTGCAGTAAAAAAGATGGGTCAAAGGCAGCTCAGAGATGGTTGCATCTGCACATTGGTGCTCCCAATTTATGTTAAAGGACAGAAAATGCATTTCCAAAGTTTATTTTCTGACTTTTACTGTGGATTAGAGGTGGGATGGAAACACTGGTGTCTACACGCCACAAACTCTGTGTGTTTTTAATTTTCTTAAGGGGTGTGGATGGATGCAGCCTACTCCCATAAGTGTGACCCACAGCAAGTTAGTAGGAGGAGGAGGAGGAGAAGGAGGAGGAGACGGCCCCCAGTTTAGGAAGGCTTAAGAGGACCATCAGCCAGTGTGGTTTTCTATCTTCCCAACAGAAAAGAGGAAGGGATTGGCATCACGGGAACCTTTTCCTCTGGAAAAGAAAGAGCTTGCAATCTGTACTTTCCCAGTTCTTTCCCAGTTCCCAGGTTGACAGGGATGTATAATGATAGATGACCTGGAAGCAAGCAGCAATCTCAAAGACTACACAAGTCGCTCTGTCCTTTGGCAGAGTTCCTGGAGTCTTAGCCGCTTGCTGCCCGACAGGCAGAAAGCTAGGAGATAAGGGTGGAACATAAGAATCCACCTTTTCCAATGTGGCTGCCTGCTGCAGGAATGACTAAACCCCTGGCCCTTCAGACTTTGTTGAACAGCAGTTCCCATGATTCCTAGGGCACAGTCAGTTTGGCTAACAGCCAGAGCTGTCTCAGGAGCTAGTGAGATCCTAGGCAAAACGGTAGCAAATCTACCAAAATGCAGGGATGGGATGGCCAAAGGAAGGGAGAGTCGGACGTGGGATGGAGTCCTGGATGTGTCTGCAATCCAAAACACCACTGGTCTCCTCATTTTCTTTGCAGACAAAATCTCTCAGATAAGAGCCGACTTAGATGCCACCATTGAAACAGAGTCGATAGATGAGGCGTCCAGTGATCCCGCCGATGTAATTATACTAGATCAGTGGCAATCTGTGAGTACCGAGGATGTGGACAAGCTGCTTGGTAAGATGAGGAAGACGACTTGCCCTCTCGACCCTTGCCCATCATGGCTGGCCGTCCAGGGGGGGGATGCATTGATGAGATTCCTTACAGATATCATCGGTGCATCATTCAGGGAAGGACACGTTCCATCTTGTTTAAAGGAAGCGGCTGTTAGGCCGCTTCTGAAAAAACCTTCCCTGGACCCCCTGGATATGAGAAATTATAGGCCTGTGTCACTCCTGCCATTTCTGAGCAAGGTGGTTGAGAGGGCGGTCGCTCTTCAGCTCCAAGCTGTCTTGGATGAAGCCGATTATCTAGACCCATTTCAAACCGGCTTTAGGACAGGCTTTGGGGTTGAGACTGCCATGGTTGCCTTGACCGACGATCTGCGCATGAGCATCGACAGGGGTAGTGTGACCCTGTTGGTGCTTTTAGACCTCTCAGCGGCTTTCGATACTATAGATCACGGCATCCTCTTGGACCGCCTGAGGGGTTTAGGTATGGGGGCACTGCTTTGCAGTGGTTCCGGTCCTTCCTCTCGGGTTGGTCCCAGAGGGTGCTGCTCGGGGACTGTAGCTCCAGTAAGAGGAACCTCACTTGTGGGGTTCCTAAGGGGGCTATTCTGTCCCCGATGTTATTTAACATCTATATGAAGCCGCTGGGTGAGATAATACGGAGTTATGGTGCTAGGTGCTATCAGTACGCTGATGACACCCAAATCTATTTCTCCATGTCTCGCTCATCGGCCTCGAATTCCAATGGCATCTCTTCGCTCAATGAATGTCTTCAAGCGGTAATGAGCTGGATGAGGAAAAACAGATTGAAACTGAATCCAGACAAGACGGAGGTGCTCACGGTAGCGGCCCCGAAACCAAGAATTGGGTTGCAACTTCCAGTCCTGGATGGGGTCACGCTCTCCTCCAGTGACTGTGTTCGCAGTCTGGGGGTACTCCTTGACTCGTCGCTCCTGATGATAAATCAGGTAAATGCGACGGTCAGGAGCGCCTGCTATCAGCTTCGGCTGATACGCCAACTGCGCCCTTTTCTGGAAGTAAGGGACCTTGAAACTGTTGTGCACGCACTGGTAACCTCACGCCTGGACTTCCGTAACGCTCTCTACCTGGGGCTACCCCTGTACTTGGTTCGGAAGCTTCAGCTGGTACAAAATATGGCAGCCAGGCTTGTTTCCGGTACATCTAGGAGGGACCACATTACTCCGGTTCTGAGGTCCTTACACTGGCTGCCTATTAGCTTCCGGTCCCGGTACAAGGTGTTGGTTATTACCTTTAAAGCCCTAAATGGCTTGGGTCCAAGCTATCTCAGGGACCGCCTTCTCCCGTACAATCCTCCCCGCGCTCTCCGCTCCTCTGGGAGGAATTTACTGCAGCCTGTAAAATCCAGGCTTGCAGCGACCTCCCAGAGGGCGTTCTCTGCTGTCGCCCCCAAACCCTGGAATGACCTGCCGGATGAGATCCGTCAGTTGACATCACTAGACAGCTTTAAAAAAGCTGTCAAGACGGCTCTCTTCCGGCAGGCCTTTCCAGATTAATTTTCCCCAGATAAACCATCCCGGCTCGGGCTTCCTGACCCCCTCATTCCCCTCGTGGACCCATAATAAATGTTGGTTGAGGAGTTCCGGAGGGATATTAGGGCTGTTAGCCCATTTAATTATGTTTTATATTTTGTTTTATATTTTTGATACTGTATTTTAATTTGTCATATTGTTTAATACTTTTTAAGGGGGGGAGGGACTATAATGTTTTATTCTTATATGATGTTTTTATATTTATTGTTGTCAACCGCCCGGATTGGTTCGCCACAGGGCGGTATACAAATAAATATTATTATTATTTATTATTATTATTATTATTATTATTATTATTATTATTATTATTATTATTATTATTATTATTATTATTATTATTATTATTATTATTATTATTATTATTATTATTATTATTATTATTATTATTATTATTATTATTATTATCTGCCTTGCAGCTGTTGACAAACCTGCTAGGGTTGCTGATGGGTCCATGCTGAGAGGCAGCTGCCATTTCCCTTGGTAGCGGCAAGGGTACTCGCTAGAGATATTTAAAGTTTAGTTCACGTTGGAAACTTCGATGGAACTGCTGGTGTTCGAGGACGTTCTGATTGGACGTGCAGGGGTCCGCGTATCCAGAGATTTGATGGAACTGAGTGCGTGTGGTCCTCACTTGTGAACTCTCAAGCAGTTCATGCTGGCTGTGTTGTTGCCTTTGTACGGGGCTTTCTTTCAGAGGAACTGAACCCAAACAACCGTTGGTTTGTTTAAATGGTTTGCCGTCGAACCAGGCGAACAAGTGTCCTGTCCAATGGCAAACCAAACACATCACTGTCGCTCACACACGTTCCTCAGATACACTCTTGTGTGAGGTCCTTGAAAGTGTGGGGCCTGAGGTAACTGCTTAGGGGATCTTACAGTAGAGCCACCTCTGCTAGGAGCAGAGACTGAAGGACTGAATACATCAGCCGCATCCAAAGAAGTCTCTACGGCCTGCAAAAAACAACTTCTGCTAGGGGTTTTCATCTGTAGCATTATTTAACAGTGAACTATGGTTAAACACTGCTTCAGCTAAACCCTGGGCAAAGCAGGGCGTGGAACAAATGGCTACCATGGAGATTTGGGGGGATTAAGAGCATCTCTTATCATAGATCGAAGGACAGAAAGCCAAGGTTGCATGTTTCAGCCATGTGCAAGAAGAAAAAGAAGAAGAGTTGGCTGTTCTACACCGCTTTTCTCAGCCATTTAAGGGGACTCAAAGTGGCTGACAAACCTCCTGTTCTTCTGCCCATAACAGAACACCCTGTGAGGTAGGTGGGACTGTGAGAGCTCAGAAGAGAGCTGTGACTAGCCGAAGGTCACCAAGCTGGCTTTGTGGGGGAGGGCAGAATTGAATGCGGTATTCCCAGATAAGAGTCCGACTCCCTAGCCACTAGACCAAGCTGGCTCATGGCAAGACAGCAACAAAGTGTTCTCCTAGGGGGATTTAAATATATATTATTTTAATTATATATTAATTTAAATATATATTATTTTGCAGGAAATGTATATTAAGAGCCAGAAAATGCATTTCCAAAGAGAAAATACATTTTCTGGCCCTTACTGTGGATTAGAGGTAGGATGGGCACATTGATGCCCACATACTACAATTTCTTGAACCATCTTTGGACAGGGGAAGAGCTTTGGGCTACACTCAGCTGGTCTGACCATCAGTACTTCCAGGCTGCGTTCACACCTATGCTTTTAATCCAATTTCAGTCCATTTTCTTTCCACTTTATATAGCCCAAAAATGGGATTCTGGGCTCACTCATGCTGACAGAAAACAACCTGACACTTTCCTGATGTGATCTCTCACTCTGAAAGTGGACTGAAACTGGATTAAAACTTAGGTCTGAATGCAGTCCCAGCATGCTAACCTCGCCACTACTCCAAAATCTCTTCCTGATCTGCCACAGAGAGCTCTGATCCCATATGCCTTTTCAGGTGAACCTTTCAGTTTAAGCAAAAGAAAAAAAGTTTTGCTTCTGTGCAGTTCCTTCAGTAACTGGTTCCCACCAGGACAAAAGTTCCTGGGACAGGCCATTGTTCTAGAACAATAGGACTATCAGCAGTTGAAAAACAATTCATGGCAAAGAGAGGGGGAAGCGTCAGATTTTATTTTATTGGGACCAAAGATCACAGCAGATGGTGACCACAGCCATGAAATCAGAATAAACTTGCACCTTGGGAGGAAGACTATGGGTGTTTTTCCACTGTCACTAGAAGTACCCATTAAGTACCCATTAATGGGTACAAAAATGCCATTATGTACCCATTAATGGGTACTTAATGGGTACTTCTAGTGACAGTGGAAAAACAACCTATGGCAAACCTGGACAGCATGTTAAAAAGCAGGGGCATCATCATGCCAACAAAGGTCTGTATAGTCAAAGCCATGGTTGCCCAGTAGTAAATGTATGGTTATGATGATGATGAGTGATGAAGAAGAAGAGTTGGCTTTTCTACCCCAATTTTCTCACCCATTTAAGGGGACTCAAAGTGGCTGACAAAGCTTTTCTATTCTTCTCCCCACAACAGAGAACACCCTGTGAGGTAGGTGGGGCTGTGAGAGCTCAGAAGAGAGCTGTGACTAGCCCAAGGTCACCCAGCTGGCTTCAAGGGGGAGGGTGGAATCAAACCCAGTATTCCCGGTCCAGAGTCCAGCTCTCTAATGCTCAGCACTGAAGAATAAATGCTTTCCAACTGTCATGCTGGAGAAGAGTTTTAAGGGTCCCTTAAACCAAGCCCTGAAGGACAAATAATGAAGCTGAAGCTCCAATACTTCGGCCACACGATGAGAAGACAGGACTGATCAGAAAAGACACCTTGAAACTGGGAAGGTGAAGGTGTCTTCATGAAGATGAAGAGTTGGCTTTTCTACCCTGCTTTACTCACTCACTTAAGGGGACTCATAGCAGCTGACCAGGGGCCTATTCACACTCGGCCTTTTTTCTGGAGTATATCTCAGGAAAGCGGCCTGTGATCAGTATCCTAATGCAGGCTCTGTCAGGCCTCACCTGGGAGCTGCTGTAGCCTGCACTAGCATGTGGACAAAGGGCCCCTATTCCAGGATATATTCCAGAATGAAGCCAAGTGCGAATAGGCCCCAGGTTTCTTTTCCCCACAACAGACACCCTGAGAGCTAGGTCGGGCTGTGAGAGCTGTGACTAGCCCAAGGTCACCCAGCTGGCTTCGTGGAGGAGTGCAGAATCAAACCCGGTATTCCCAGATAAGAGCCCAGCTCCTTAACTACTAGACCAAAGAAATAGTGAAGCTTTGACCACATGATGAGAAGACAGGACTGGTTGGAAAAGACACCTTGAAACTGGGAAGGATGGAATGGAAAAGGAGAAGCTGATAGCAGGGGATGAAGAAGATGAAGAGGCGGCTTTTCTATGCCGCTTTTCTCACCTTGTGGGGTAGGTGGGACTGCGAGGGCCCAGAAAGAGGTGGGTGGGTGGATGGATGGGTGAATGGGTGGGTGGGTGAATGGGTGGGTGGGTGGGTGGATGGATGGATGGATGGATGGGTGGGTGGGTGGGTGGGTGGGTGAATGGGTGGGTGGATGGATGGATGGATGGATGGATGGATGGATGGGTGGGTGAATGGGTGGGTGGGTGGGTGGATGGATGGATGGATGGATGGATGGATGGGTGGGTGGGTGGGTGAATGGGTGGGTGGGTGGGTGGGTGGGTGGGTGGATGGATGGATGGATGGATGGATGCGTGGGTGGGTGGGTGGGTGGGTGGGTGGATGGATGGGTGGGTGGGTGGGTGGGTGGATGGATGGATGCGTGGGTGGGTGGGTGGATGGATGGATGGATGGATGGGTGGGTGGGTGAATGGGTGGGTGGGTGGGTGGGTGGGTGGGTGGATATCGCCCAGGACAGAAGGGCCTTCTCCATGGAGTCACAAAAATGTGGACATGGAACCACAGTAGTAACTGCTTTCTTGCTCTGTAAGGATTAGGATGTGAGGAACGGAAAGAACGAGACCCTTTGCTGGGATGTGTACGAATGTATTTTTGACATTCGAATCCAAGTAGATTCAAATATCATAAAATCCGATTCGATTCAGATATTTAAGATTTGAATGTCTTAAAATTCGATTCAACTCCATAACATTTGAATCCATATGTTTGAATTTGTATTTAAAGATACGAACAACACTCGTAAAGATGCGTCAACAACATTCGTATCTGTTATACGTATCTGTGCGCACGCCGGAAAAATCTGTGTGCATCCTGTATTATCCCATACGCATCCCATTTTAATCCCGTATTTTAAGCACAAGATACGGATCATCTGAAAACCCGGAATGGATTTTCGAAAACCTGTATTCGAGTTTGAATGTCAAAATTTGGATTTTTGAGAATCCGATCCGAATTCGAATGTCGGAATCCGTCAGATTAGAATAGAACATTTGAGTTTTTGAATATCCGTGTGCATCCCTACTCTGGAAGTGAATTGAAGCTGGATTAAAGTTTACGTGTGGACACAGCCCGGCAAGTGTCCCAAAAAATGAGATGTCCTTTCTTTCACCACCACCACCCTGCTTCCACAAGCTATAAGCTACTTAGGACACACAGATTCTTTGAAGAAAAGTCTCTCCTTGGTTCCTTCCTTCCCATTGCCTGGCTCCGTTTTCAAACCCGGTGGGTCTGTCCACACGAGGGAAACTTAATCTGGCAGAAAGAGTGGTTTTGCATCTTTTTTTAAAAAAAAGAACCATAACCCACCCCCGCCCCCGCCAAAAAACCACCAGCTTGCAGGTTTAAAAAGCAATGGTTGCAAGCCAAATCTCTGGATTCGGCCATCCTATCCTGAGTTTCACCCCCAGGGAGTTTCGACCCGGAGCTTACCCGGCGGTTCCCCCGGGACTGTGGCAGGAAGAAGAATCCGGTGCTTCTTTTCCGACTGGGGAGGGGGCAGGGAGGGCCCGATCCCGCCGACTCTGGAACCCTCCCATGTTCGCAGCAGGCGCCCCCAGCACACGAACCTTTCCCCCTTCCCACGGGACAGAGAGCAGCAGGGCTAGGAGGATGTCTGGACGCGCCCAGCTCCGGCAGGGGCGGGACGGGAGCCTCCCTTGCCCCTCCTCCGGCCGCGCAGGTGTGTAGCGGCACCTGGGCGAAGATCAGCCAGCGGCGGCTGCCTGCGCTGTCGCAGCAGCAACGCGAGCAGGGCGCGGCGCCAACGCGAGGAAGGCAGTGGCGGGAAACTTTTGTGACCGAAAGCCGAAGTTTTTGTCCTCGCTGGTGGCTTTTGTCCTTTGAGCTCGCTGCGTCTACGAAAGCCATGTGTGAAACGGCAGGCAAAAGGAAGTATAATTTCGCCTCGAAGAATAGGATGCCGCGGCAATGAAGAAGAAGAAGAAGAGTAGGCTTTTCTACCGCGCTTTTCTCACCCATTTAGGGGAACTCAAAGCGGCTGACAAAGCTTCTGTCCTTCTCTCCCCAACAGAACACCCTGTGTGGGGCTGTGAGAGCTCAGAAGAGAGCTGTGACTAGCCCAAGGTCACCCAGCTGGCTTCATGGAGGAGGGCAGAATCAAACCCAGTATTCCCAGTCCGGTTCCTTAACCGCTGGACCAAACTGTCTCACTCAAGTTAAAGAACCTTGCATAGGTGAGCAGGGGCGTGGCTCAGGTGAAATGAGGCCCCATCACGTGACTCACACCCTGAGAACCCCTCAAAAAACCCGAGGGCAATAAAAAATATGACTCTTCCAGCATCCAAACCCTCCAGTTTTCCCTCCACTTTCACACCCTCCGTCCCTGGCCCACAACCAGAGATGTCCTCAGTCAGTTAACATGTGGTTTAAACACCTGCCACTGCACCTGGTGAGCCGTCGCTGGAACCATGGTAGGACCTGGAACCCAATCCCTGCGGATATGGGGCCCCAAACTCTATTCTGAATGTTCTGAGATGTTCTTTTTGGATAGAAGTTTTGTACATGTATATATATTTTTTCCTTTTTGATTGTGATACCGTTGTTATTACAGTGAATTTCTTTACAAGGCCAGCACAGTTTCCTTGCATGCCGAATCTGGTCCTCTCCAGAGAATGCTGGCTCATGCAAACTGCTGTATTACTTATCACTGAATTAGCAGTTTGCAGAGATCCCCATAATCGTTTCTGCTTCTAGCTGCTCATTTCCCCTAATAGGCAACTTCCCATCTGCTCAGCAGGCCGGAGTTTCACCGGTGAAACTACCCTTTCCAGGAGTTCTGTGTTCTCTTTCTTGGCTGCTTTTTTTTTTTTTAATAGCTTAAACTTTTCTTATTAGTGACTTTCATTTAAAAACTGATCCATAAGAAAAATACAAAAGCTTCCACCCCAAATAGTATAGGGCAGGCTGCAGGTAGTTAAAGCATTGCAGGTAGCGTAGTGTTGTGTGGTTACCGTTAGAGCCTCAGGCTGGAATCCCCATGCGTGGGGTGATGTTGAGCCTGACCTTGTTCTGAAGCAATGAATGGTGTGTCCCCATGCAAGCCGTCTGGCACACTTTGGGCACTATTTGGGCACGCATGGGTCAGACACGGGCACTGGCACGTATTTCGGGCATCTCCATGACGTTCCTGGCAATGCGGGATGGGTACGGGGTGGCCACGGATGGTGGTGTCCCCATGAGAACTGTGCCAAACCCTGGTATGGGGGAGCAACGCCACCTCCTCTCCACCTCCTCTCTCCTCATTGGAAGCCGGATTGACATCAGCCCACCCCTGTGCTGCATCCCCCCCTCCCTTAGCGGTGCATCCCCAAAGTTGCATGGGGACAAGCCCTAAGTGAACAGCCAACCATAAAGCCACAAGATTCTGCAAGGCCTCTTTTTTTGGTCGGATATATTGCAGGCAAACGGCTAGAGCTAACTGGCTCTGGAAGTCCCTGCAGTGTTTTGCTGATGTCTCAGGACTGTCAACATCCCTCTCCAGAAAACATTTTCATGATGCTTCCAGAAACAGGGAGTTCTGCCAAGCAGCAAGAGAACTTCCTCTCTCTCACACACACACACCCGCCCAGCCATCAATCTGTTCCAAAAGCAGGTCCGTGAAGTTCAAAGACAGCCACACTCTTGTTTTTCTGAGAAACTCTTCTTGGGAACAGGAATATCGAGGAAGGATTTGGGGAGATGGGGGTGGCCGAGGGAAGGGAGGGGGACTAGGGGGAAGAAATGTGACAAGAGAACGACGGGACTGGAAGAAAAGAGGTCTGGGATTTACTTTGGAGGAGGAGGAGGAGGAGAAGAAGAGTTGGCTTTTCTACCCTGCTTTTCTCACCCGTTAAGGGGACTCAAAGCTTCTGACAAACCTTTTCTATTCTTCTCCCCACAACAGAACACCCTTTAAGGGGCTCAGAAGAGAGCTGTGACTAGCCCAAGGTCACCCAGCTGGCTTCGTGGAGGAAGAAGAAGAGTTGGTTTCCTACCCGCTTTTCTCACCCATTTAAGGGGACTCAAAACTTCTGACAAAGCTTTTCTATTCTTCTCCCCACAACTTGACACCCTGTACAGGGCTGTGAGAGCTCAGAAGAGAGCTGTGACTAGCCCAAGGTGACCCAGCTGGCTTCATGGGGGAGGGCGGAATCGAACCCAGTATTCTCAGATAAGAGTCCGGCTCCCTAACCACGAGACCAAACTGGCTCACATAGGAGGAGAGACTAAAGGGGACCTCAAGGGACACATTAGGAAAGTGAAAGCAGAAAGGGCAAAACAAAACCACCAAACTGATGCTTAATATCAAGAAGCCTAAAATCTTGTCAACTTGCATGTTTGAGGGATTTTCAGCCAATGGTGAGGCGAGTGGAGGTGGTCTATTCCCCCCCACCCCAGGTTCCAAATAGAGAAGGTTAGGCAGTGTGCTAAAGAATTAAGGAGGCGAATCGGGAGGCCCACAATCTCTTTTCCGTGTTCCGTTTGCTATCAAAGCGAATGCAAAGGAAATCCTCGTTTGTGCAAGTGGAGCCACTTTGAATATAATAGGGTTTGAATCTCTGGCAGATCTCCTTCAAATGCTATTCGAATTCACTTCAAATCCCTGCCACCAGTCACACTTCCAAATCCCCGCCAAATCCGCTTTGAATCTGCTCTGAATCCACTTTGAATCTGCTGCAGATGTGACTGGGCAGCCGCCTGGCATGGCCACGTTCACAACTATAACAGCATCAAACGAATGCGCAACAGTGTTCCCTTTGCATTTAAATGATAATATTCAAATGTAGCCAATATTTGATCTGAATGCACATGTTTGGATTTGCATGAATGCGAACCTGACACCCCTAGAGCCAAATAATCTTAAATCTTAAACACTAAAAATGGTGCTGACAAGCTTGGATGAGGTCCTGGGTGTTACTCACGCCATCTCAGAGAGGGGGCGGCATGTAAAGGACCAGATGGCTGTGATGAGGCGCACACCAACCCCATGGGAAGAACCATGTGCTGGAAAAATGATCCGACCCAAACCCTTCCTTTCCTCCTCTGCATAGGCTCAGGCCGCCTAGCGCATCAGTGGGAAAGCTGACTAAGCATCATGTCTTTCCATGACTGATGTTGCTCTGCTAAATGTCACTTGGGAACTCCCCTTGTGCCATGTGAATGCTGAGAAAGGCACTCATATGGGGAATGACACCATGGCTTGGCTCCCACAATGCACTGGGGAAAAAGTTGGGCAAGCAGTTGCCTCCTGTGGACTGCTAAGGAAAGGGGCTTTGAAAGGATGGTTCGTCAGCGGCAGGATCCAGAAAAGGGACGAGGGCAGCAGCCTCAAAGGAGTTCCACTCTCCCTAGGGATGGGCATGAAGAAATAAAAGCAAATTTCTATCGCTAGCGAATCAAATGCCCCCAAATGCATTTCATTGGCAAATCAAGTCAAACGACCAGATTTTTGCAACTGCTTTGAACCTTTTTGTGAACTTTTCATGACATCTGAACACATAGTGAAAGTGCCCGACGCACCTCAGGAGAGAGATTGTTGCACACTCTGGGAGCCGCCACTGAAAAGGCCCTGCTTTGCCTTCATTCCTTCTGCTCTTATCCCAATAACAGGAAGAATCTGCTTGATGGCAGATGCGTGCATGTGTGAATTCCTTGACTAGATAGAGGTTTGGGAGTGGGCTGGTGGGCTATTCTGATATTGGCCATGTTCACTTCAGACCATCTTTCCATCCATATAATATTACCGGTCCAATTAACTGAGCCAATAGAAATTCCTCCACCGTGGTTAACCCTGTACCTTTGGAATAATGCAAGATACACCTTGTTGTTGTTATCTGTTATCTATTTTTATCTTCTTTTTCATTTTATAAGATTGTTTTTTATTGTGCACCACCCTGAGACGGTTTAGTATAAAAATTAAATGATACATCCAATGCATAAATAAATTAAGCCTGCTGGGAACTTCCTGGGGCTTGAGGTGATGGCGATGGTGAAGATGATGAAGATGAAGAAAGAATGCTAATGTGCATGCTCTGAAGGATGAGCTCTTGGAAGTCCCTAGACTTGTTTTTAATACCTTGTTTTAATCATCCAGTTTAATATGTTTTTTACCTGTGTCTTGTTTTAATATGTTTTTTAAATGCTGTTTGACCTGTTGTTACCCACCCAGAGACCTTCAGTTATGGGGCGGGATAAAAATGGAAACAAACAAACAAACAAACAAACAAACAGAGAGCCGGTGTCAAATGGGCAATGCTGGGGGAGCACATTCATGCCTGGCTTTCCAAGGCAAGGGGCAATGCAAGGCTTCACTCATAATCCACATGTCCAGAGACGGCCTTGGACAAGGACACACACCCCGTGGCAATGTCCTGGCACATGCTGGATGTGGCTGTGACTGTCGCCATGACGATTGGGATGGGCCAGGCCATCCACATTTCAAGTGCTGGTGGTGTGGTTGGGGCCTGTCCCAGCACTTGAAGTGTGGAAGGCCCCCCTCTGTGCCTGGTCTTCGCCTCAGTGGGGCGTCACTGCTATATGATCCCACTGAGCCAGACGCCCACAGGGCCCAGGTGTTAGGCCGCAAGCACACAAGAAGCTCAAGGGCTCTTTCGAAATCTGTAGCCTGCTCTTGGACATTCCAGCTGCTGAGCCGAGGTGTTTCCCAGCCAATGACAACCTTGCTTCTAGACATCCTCTTTTCCCAGACTCCGTTTATTTTTAGAGGTGGTAGGAGCAGCAAGTACCGTATTTTCTGGCGTATAAGACGACTCCCAACTTTCCAGTTAAAATATAGAGTTTGGGATATACTCGCCGTATAAGAAGACGACCCCTGGCATATAAGACGACCCCTGACTTTTGGGAAGATTTTCCTGGGTTAAAAAGTAGTCTTATACGCCAGAAAATACAGTATTTTGCAATTGCCTACCCACAGTAGCAGCTCACTTGCCTTCCACTCCAGTGCAAGATGGCTGGACCAGAGGAAACCGCCGACAGCGGCTGACCTGGATCACCTGCAGCCAGCACCTGAGTCTAGCGACCCACTGGCTCAGGGGCAGGCTGGTCCTCTCAGATGGAATCACCGTGGCACAATTCAGCTTTGAACACTACGCTCACGTTCTAGTTGGCCGCTGCGGCATCACTTATTCTGGAAGGTGGACTTTGGGAACTCTCAGGACCTTGAGATCCTACCTCTCTCCACTCCTTGGATCCCACCTGTTAGCTGGGGGGACATGCCACCTTTCTGCCTGAGGCCTTCATGGTCAATGGAAGGGAAGATGCTCTCCTCTGCCTAGGAGGCTGTTTCCCTCTTTATCCAGAAATCAAAGCAAACCCACTTCATCTGCCCCGGCTCTGCTGCTGCCTCCTTACCTTTCTCCAACTGCCCCGGCCTTGGTTCCTTGCTTCTTCAGAAATGACCAAGTGGAGGGAGAAGGAGCTGTCTGCCCAGGAGCAGAGCGGAAGGAAGGAAGGAAGGGGGCAGGGACTGAAGGCTTGGCGGGGCGTGCCGGGGTATCTGCTGGGGAAAGCAAGTCCTCCAGCCAGAGGAAAGGGATGTGTTGTAATCCATGGCAGAAGGAAGCCGCAGACAGGCCGTCCTTAATCAGACAGCTTCAGACGGTGTCCTGTCTGGGGATCCTTGACATTTAGGCATGCAACTAAAATCCAAGGTGGATTCGGGCTTTGTGTATGTGTGCCTGTCTGTTTCAAGCAGCAGTCCTGGCCTGGTCATGCTGGAAATATGCACGCTAAAGCGGGAGGAAGAGGCCTCTCTGCAGGAGAAAAAAGTCTGTAGCGAACATTTGCCTGTGACCGGCTCTGGCGTTCTCTTTTTTGAAAAGAAGGAGGAGGAGGAGGAGGAGGAGGAGTTGGCTTTTCTAGCCTGCTTTTCTCATCCTTTTAAAGGGACTCAAAGTGGCTGGCAAAGCTTTCTGTTCTCCCCACAACAGAGCACCCTCTGAGGTAGGTGGGGCTGTGAGAGCTCAGAAGAGAGCTGTGACTAGCCCAAGGTCACCCAGTTGGCTTTGTGGAGGAGGCCACTGGTTGGTTCTGGGCATCTCAAGAAGAAGAAGCCTTCACCTACTCTTGAATCTCAGCAAATGGCCTTCGAGGCATCCTGCTTGTGCCCCCAACCTGTATGATGTACTTTGACACCCATTCTGGGAGCCATTGAGACATGTCCATAAATGTGTCTAACCTTTCCTTAAAGGCATTTAGGCTGGTTGCTGTTCCCACCTCTTCTGGCAGCCAATTCCATAGACCAATGACACTCTGGATGAAGAAATCCTTCCCCTTCTCTGATCTGACTATCCTACCCATCATAAGAACATAAGAGGAGCCCTGCTGGATCAGACCACAGCCCATCTAGTCCAGCATCCTGTCACACATTGTGGCCCACCTATTGCCCATGGGCATCTCAGGCAGAGACAAGGGCAAACCTTCTCCTGCTCTTGAATCCCAGAAAATGACCCTAGAGGCATCCTGCTTGTCCCCCAGCCCAAAAGATGTACTTAGGCTTTCATTCTAGTAGCCAATGATACATCTGTCATCCATAACCTTGTCTAACCCTAGGCTGGTTTGAGCTCTGTTCTTCAGTGAGGCCCTTTCTGCATTGAGCCTTATTCCAGGTTTTATCCTGGAATAGGGACCTGTCATTTGCACCCTAGTGCAGACTGCGGCAGGCCCAGATTATCCGTGCTTTATTCCGAAACACCCAGCTATAGCAGAATAAGTAACCGACATCTGGATGCAGCCACCCTGAAGTCTGTTTTACTTCTATGAGATTTTTGGAGAACATCACCTTTGAAGTTACAAAAGCCTGTGGTTGTGTGCTATTGGTTCTCCGTGTAGCCAAAATGGAGGCAGGTGGATCCCATGGACGGGAGATTCTCTGTAGGATAGCGTCATTTGCAGGGTTGAAAATCCCCATTTTGCTCTTGTGTTGGGACAATGTTGAATGACTACAAAAGTAAGTAATGACAAAATAGCAGAATATAGTGAAATAATCATGTGTAGACTGGAGTTTTTGTGTGCTTTCTTCCAAGGGTTTTTTCAGAGGACGGTGCTGAGATTGGGCAAAATGAGTTTCATTTTGGAGACAGGATTGTCTGCTAAAGCACCTGGTTGGCCTGGTGTCTCTATTGCCATCTGTGCTTCCATGATTCTTAGCTTGGGACACCCCTAGCTGGGAAAGTCCATTCCTAGCCTATGAAGCTGAGTTGGAATGGGGCACTCACAGTGCAGCTGGCCCTTGGCGTGGGCCGCCGGCAACCTGGGTCATTGTGGACTCTGTGATGTGATATGGGCCAGCGTAGCACAGTGCAGGACAACCCGTGCCATGCAGAGAGGCCCTATGAGGCAGCGTTTCTCTGCAAACCCCTGTGAAAGCCGACTCTGCAGAGCGTAAAAGAATGCACACACTGAGGCCAACCTGGAACTGAAACGTGTCAAGGAGAAAGGGAGAGTGGGCTCTGGAAATCCTCACACTTGTCCCACTTGGGGGGTCAGAAGACGTTCCAGCATGGAGCATCTGTACCACGTGGAGCCGCTCCCATTCCATCCCCCAGACAGACAGATAACTAAAAAGTGTTTCACTGCTATACTAGTCAGGTCTGACATGTAGCTAGTACGCTCTTTTGGGTGAAGGTTGCATGGGACGCTTTTCTTTAAAGAGAAGGAAAAATGGAGGCAGGGCAGGGCAATGGGAAAACAGGTGGGATATCACTCGATTCCCAGAAGCTCTGACATGGTGGAAACTTGCCTTTTAAGTGCCACCAACAACATAGATCAACACAATCGCCCAATTCTGCACTTTCTTAGGTGCTGCAGGAGACATGCAGACATGGAATGCCCTCAATGTGTGTGTGTGTGTGTGTGTGTGTGAGAGAGAGAGAGAGAGAGACGTCCCTTTCCCTCCATTTTTATTTTTTTTTATTATGACATAGATCTTTTTGTTGCATGATCGTGCAATTCTGGGTTGTAACAGCAACAACAAAAACAATGAAACATTTACTGTGACGAATACTCTGGAGAGGGGTGGGGGTTGAACGGAGGCATGCCCCCCTTCCTCCGTTTTTAAAAATTATAACAGATATCCACAACTGTGCAGTTCTGCAGCTTCTTAGGCGCTGCTGGAATGCCTGCTAGCTTGAAAGCTCTGGATAAGTGTGGCGGCATGGTGGCATGCCCTTCCCTTCTCCCCATAGGTTGCAACATTGGAGCAACTATATCACAGGTGCAAAACTGACCGGAAAAAAAAAAAGCAAAGCTGGAGGTAAAACAGGTGGGTGTTACTGTTGCTGAATGCCCAGAAATTCTGACACTGGGAACCCTCATCTTTTATGGGCTGCTAACAAGGACGGCTGGTGAGTTGGGAGGAGAGGGAGAATGGAATGGGCATACCCTCCCCTGAGAAGCCAAGATTTGATTGACACAGTGCGCCCAATCACAGTGGACACAGGGAGGGAGAGAATGGGATGTGCAGACTGAGGCTGGGGAGACTGAAAAATGTGGACAAAGAAAAGGCCAATGGGCGAGTGCTATATTAGATGAGTGTGCCCCGTCTTGCCAGTCCAGCCTCCTCCTCAAAGGAGGCTGCACCTGCAATGGCACAGCAGCCTGGGCAGCAACCAGGACATAAGTGACCTTGTGAGTCAGTGGCCAGCGTTGGGGGAGCTCACAGACACCCCTGGGTACGAAAGCTGGGGCAACGAACCCCTAGAGCGCCCCTCTCCACTACTTCTTCACCAGCAGAAGCAAATCAGGCGCCGATCGCAGCGTTTGGCCCAGCTGTGCCAGCAAGGGCGTGGTGCTGGTTCCCTTACTTAACTGAGAAGCAGACACTGAGCCGGTGTTGCAGACAACTCTGGTGCAACTATATCCTGATTCTTGGACCCCCCTTGTGACTTTGCCGAACTTCTGGACACCTTGACCCTGGACTGACTGACCGTGCTGATACTTGCTGAACCTCCGGATGCCCCTGACTTTGGACTGAACTGACACTGAGTATTCCTGAGCTCTCCAAGGACTTCTGTAAGCGTGCACATGTGTTTTGCCTCGCTGCCCACACCTGCCTGGGACCCGACAGTGTGAGCAAGCCAATTACAGGCTAAATCCCTGTTTTGCCCTAGGATGTTCTTATCTGTTGTGGTGTGTCTGGGCCCTTTGGGTCAAATTGCTGCAATGAAATCTTTGCTTTTTGCTAGAAGTCAGGGCTTCAAACTGCACTAAACTAATGACTGGGAAATACAGCCCAATGGACAGGCACAAATATGTATGTATATATATATAAATGGATCCATGTGGATTAGGGATGTGCACAAATTTTTATTTTTATTTTTGTATTTGCACTGAACCAAATTCAAGAAAATTTATATTTGTTTGAATAAATCCTTTCTAATGTGGTAGGATTCAGTTTCGATACGAATGTTCCATATGAATTTGATATGAATGTTAGATACGGATTGAATACGAATCGCATACAAATCACATAGGAATCCATAATGAAGCTCTGTGTGAATGTATCAAAACATTCGATTTGAATTCAAATGTCAGAATTTGGCCGAATTTGTACAAACATCGAATGTTTTGACTATGGATTTTTAGAAATATCATACTGCCTTTTTCAAAATCCATTCTGGGTTGAATTGGTGAAGCGCTGCAAATGTGAATTACCCAGCAGGGGGAGCACAGAACTAAGGAATGGAGTTGCATATAAGTAAACGGCAAAAGCTTCAGAATATGGTCAGACAAAGGTTAGAGAGCACCTTTTGACCTGATGTCCTATAGATGTGCCAGAGATAGGCACAGTCTTTTGGCCATATCCCGCTTTTGTATCCACCCCAGTAGCCTTATTTCTCTTTTTCTTCATTTGTTTTCTCTTTTGCTGGGCTTGCAAAATAAAAAATATAAATTGCTTGGATGGCTGCATCAGCCCATGAAGATGGAGTTGGCCATTCAGGCCTATGGCCACGTCTTCACTTACGAAAGGGAGTCTCTGCTGCTGCCTTAGAAGGCACCCTCTGCCTCCTTAGCTCCATCCGCAGGTTCCTTGTTGTCACCGTTTACACAGCATGATTTTGCACCCTGAACAGAGGGCGCCATTTTGGCCACTGGAAATGGCCCCTCCCTGCTCTAAAATGGAGATGCAGAGGCTCGTTTTCAGTGGCAGATCATGGGCCCAGAATGTGCCTCCCCCACAGGCATACAATGCAGCCTCCTCATTGAGTAAGGGAAGAGCCAGCCTATGCGTGCAGCTAGAATTTGTCCATCTGGTCAGACCTCCGCTTACCTGGGAGGGAATAGGGTCTCCTGTAGTCTGCACTGAAAGTGAGCTCAGTTTCTCATGGCTTTAGATCCTCTCCTGTGGTCTATGTGGCTAGTCACCACTGATGTGCTCTCTTCCTCAAATCAGAAAAAGAGTCTGGAGGGCCTCCTATGGGGTGACAAATATTGCCAAGCAAAGGGGGGCAGCCCTCTTTTACGTCCATGTCCCAAATTCTTCTTGGCATTTTCCTGGAAGACTTAGAACCATCATTGTGATGATCCAGAAAGGAAGGGTAATGATCCCAGAGGTGCGCTGTCCTGTCCTGACCACAAGAAGGCAACAGGGGCCACTTTCTGCGGAAGGGCTGGGTAATCTCCAGCCAGGTTCTCCCGCCTCGTTCATTCTTTTCATCTGAAACTTCCTGTTATTTATCATCTTTATTCTTTAGTCTTCAGCAGTGCAGAAAATTGGCACTTAATTTGCTTTGGAAGCCAGAGCGCCGGTGGATTAATTGCCAGTCCCTCTCAGCCCATGTAGCTACACCTTCGTTGCATTTCAGCCGCTGAGCATTAACGTGACACACATTTATTTCCTGCTCCACTCTCTGCTCCGTTCCGTTCTGTTCAGCTCATGACAGTTTTGAATTCAGTTCTGAGGAACTGGGAGGAAGGAGAAAGGAGAAAGACTCCGAAGGAAGGAAAGGGAGAAGCAAGAAAGGCGCGAGGCAGATTTCTTGAACGGTTAGAGGTAAGATAGCGAGAGGATCTTCCGCTACTCTACTTAATTTCTAGGGAAGTTGTAACATTAATTATTCCTACAAATTTGTACTAATTTGGACACAAATCGAATTTTACAACGTATGTACAAATAGTTTCGACATTCATTCAACTGGGGATACATATCGGATATGTTTCGGATACGTATCTGTTCATATTGGACATCCATATGAATTCTAATAGAATAGAATCCTGCCACATTTGAAGGGGACACACACACACACACACACACACGGCCCACATTCGTTTTGATGTTGAACTGAAAATCTGTTTCATTGCCAAATGGTTCAATAGGAAAACTGGATCTTTGTGCCCATTTTTGTTTTTGTTTTTCACAGACGAACAGGCCAGTTTTGTTCCCGTCCTGTGAATGGGAAAGAAATGGATTCAACTAACGTTGACCAGCGCTCACGCTTGCGATGGCTAGTCAACATTAGCCTACCCGCCGCGTGATCGAATGCTTACCTTCTGTTTGATTGCTGGCTGGTCCTCTGCCGGGCGCCGCCATCTTGTGTGCGGTGCCCTCCATGACTGTGCGTGTGTCGGTGCCATTGCTACGCTCTGCGCAGTCACGTCAGATGGTCATTGGAGCTGCCAGCATGCTTGCGCGGCAGCTCTGATGAACTTCCTGGCCAGCAGAGGTGTGGGCGGTCACCACTGGATGCTTGCAGGTAAGTTGGGCTGAAGGTTGGTGAGCTTGGAGTGCACCATTTTGTGCTCCACATCTAGTTGATAATTGGTCAACTTCTGGGCAGGCAGGGCGTGTTTTTATGCTGTAAACGCCTCCTGCAGGTGAGATGCACCTGCCCAGATGTTGCCTAATGATCATCAATGGGACAAAGTGTGAATTGGCCCCTTTTTTCCCATTGAAAAAGTCCTTTTCCCAATCAAAAACACAGCGAAATACCAATGGCTGCTTGAATTGTTTGTTTTTCTCAAGCAGCAGACTGGTTTGTTTTGATCAAATTTTTGGATGTTTGAAAAACTGGTGAGGATTGAATGTGTTGTGGAACAAAGCCATCCCTATTGGCATGGTCAGTCCCCCATTCCTGATCTGAAGCTCCTGCCAGCTTTGGAGCTGCCCTGCAAAACCCTTGAAAACTCTGACAACAAGGAACAAAAGTTCTTAGCTTTCAGGACTCCTGGGGGACCCATTTCAGTGGAGCACCTTAAACTGGTCCCCTGTGATACACAAGGGGTGTTTTTCCACTGTCACTAGAAATACCCATTAAGTACCCATTAATGGATATTTAATGGGTACTTCTTGTGACAGTGGAAAAACACCCAAGTTCACAGAGGAATCCCTTCTGCATGCTTCTGTGCTGGTATACAGCCCCTTGTTTGCCAGTAGACATCAAAAGGAAGGAAGGAAGGAAGGAAGGAAGGAAGGAAGGAAGGAAGGAAGGAAGGAAGGAAGGAAGGAAGGTAGGTAGGTAGGTCTACAGGTAGACCAGACCAGGGAAATGTTTTGAGCTTCTTAGTCCAGCTATGATCCATCCTATGCAGACAGAGTGTTTTGGGAGGAGTCATGGCCTCTCTTTGGCTTGTAAACTGGAGCATGGTCTAGTCTACTGACAAGTATGGAATCGCCCATAGAATGCCCTGAAAAGGAAGGTGGAAGGCTTGAAGCACCTTCCCCATTCTGCTTCTTCAGAAGAGATTTATCTTACCTGAGGGCACCCACTACTAAAACATGCCGCACACTGTACTAGCCACAGCTAGGATACAGCTAGGACACTCCAGCATGGATCCTTCACAACTCTTCTGGTGAAGGGTATATGGGGCAGGGTGGCACAGCCACAATTATACCCCATATCACCTGGTCACAGGATCAACGTAACCATTGCCACAGTCAGGTGATCATTGCTTCTACAATACCATTCACACTTTGTGAAATGCTGGGCAAGTCTGGGGCAGGTTGAGCGTTCAAAATGTGGCTCCTAATCCATTCTAGGTCTTCACTTGTTTTCATGCCGAATGTTGTTTTCAAGCTATGAGAAACAGCTGGTGGACCTCAACCTTTCCAGAAGTGGTGGGTTGCAAGGGCCCAGCAGCACATCTCATTTTCACCTGCCTAAACCATGTTGTGATTCACTGTACACCTGCATGCAGGTGTTTATTTTGCAATGCTTCGAGTTCCTACTTGCAAATGAAAGGCACTGAGCCAAAACAGGTATTGAAACCAGGATGTTTTCTGGTTCCAAGAACAAACAAAAATCAGAGAAGGATCTTCTTGAGATTATATCACAGGAGGGATTCAGCAAGATTTTCAAGTTCAGAATCAAACTGTTCCGTTCAAAACACACACACACACAAGAAAAAACTAAAATCACGGTAAAAAATGTATTGGGTTGCTGGGACAAATTGTTTGCAGGTGTCAGCAGAGGAAGGAAAATATGGTTTTCTCCTGAAGGCCTTTGCTGTGAACTCCATAAGCCACGATGATGGTACTGTAAACATCAGCCATGTATGAATGTTCAGCAAAATGCCAAGAGAAGCAGTTTGGAAAAAAAAAAAGTAATAATAAAGCAAATGAAATATTCAGATGCAGAGCAGAATCCACCAACTTTCCACCACAACCACAGTTATTCCTCATAATAAGCACTTGGAAGGGACAATGCATTTAATGTCACATTCAGTTTGGCCATCCACTGAGTGAGGCCAATAGATGGGTGGAGAAACCAAACGGCAAAATGAATGTTGGAAAAGCAAATGAAATATTGCAGCACCGTGATGTCAGAAGAAAGAATCTTTCTTCATTCACAGAAGGTTCATTATTTCAGCTGACTTCTGGCTGGGCCTCACTCTGGCTCTCCAGTCCCACGCACAGACCTGGCCCTGCTGAAAATAAAGATCAAGCGTGAGTTGAGACTGGTCTGCTCTCTTTCCAATCCCAGTTTAGGACTGAGTTAAAATATGTACATGAAAGCCTATTTCATCTTGGTCCCCTATCTCCGAAACAGGAATATGAAGAACGAAAGGCATAGGTGTTTGTGTGCATTTGTGTGCATTTGTGTGCATAGATGCATGTGTGTGCATGCACACATCTGTGGGTGCATGTTTGTGCATGTGTGTGTGTTTCCAGGGACTGTTGTGCTAATCTGCTATTACAGACAAAAGCAAGGACATCTTAGGCATTTGAAACTACCCAATCAATCACACATTGCACACATTCCTGGATTAGAACTTGACTTCATCAGGTGCGTGGGTTGAAGCACAGCTTGGTGTTAAATGGAAGAGATCATCAAATTATCCAAACATGAGACGAGGAATTCCATCTCCTGCCCTCCCTCCCTCCCTCCTATCATCCCCTTTCACTATTTCAGATGTTTAGAGGTTTCTTTATGCAAATGATCCAACAAAGGAAGGATTTCATAACTCCTAGTGGATTCAGCTGACAATGTTTCCTAGAGGTGGAAAGGAGCCAGGAGTACAGGTTATTCATTACCCAGATGGCAATCCACTCTCCGGTGCCTTGAAACTAATTATTCTTCAGAAAAGCCTGCTGCAGGATCATTGATGCAAATTGCAGAATTGCTGGCAAACAGCCACTCACACAACCTGCCCTGGAACCCTTGTCCCCGATCCACCTTGAACCTCACGGTGCCTGAAGACGATAGAAAAACCGCCAACACTTCCCCCCGCTCTTAGGTTCCCTAATGCTGAACGCAGCACTTCTCATAGAGTGGTTTGGAGGAAAAAGAAGAAGAAGCAACTTGGCACGAATCGCCCGGTAGCTGAGGCTTAATTTAGAAATGTCATGTCAAAAGCTGGGCATGAACTGTGCTCAGAACTCATACCTGTTGCTGGTCAAAATGTCGGGATGGATGGAAATATTTTGCTGCACAAAAGTGTGTGGACTTCCAAACTGACACTTAGGGTGTTTTTCCACTGTCACTTAGTACCCATTTTAGCACCCATTAAGGTCCCATTTTGGTGAGAGCCGGATGACCCCATTTCCACCACGGCACCCATTAGGGACTCTTGTTTCCACCGCGTCTCAGGAAATCCGGATCATATGGGTCCTTTTGGGCCTTTAATCCAGATTCTCTGTAGATCACATTAATGGGGTCTACAATGGGGTCTTCAGCCAGAAAATCCGGATTAAAGGGATCCTGTTTCCATATTAGTTTGGCAATGGGGTCTAGAGGAGGCTAGGGGGAGGGGACACCCTTGGGGGGGAGCCCCAAAACCTGAGTTTCGAAGTCACTATGAAGCAACTTCGAAGTTTACTCCAAAGATCAGCACAGACTTCATAGACGCTCCAGAGCTATTTTGCACAGACTTCGAAATGACCTTGAAGTGACTTCGAAGTGACTTCAAAATGACTTTGGAGCCACTTTGGAGATTGCACCCCCTGTCCCCCCAAACACCTGGGGTGACAGGCAGACCCCTCATGGGTAAATCTGGATTTCCAAATGGGTGCTCTCGTGTTTCCACAGCAGGGAGGCTAGCAGCCATTGCTATTGGGTGCTAGACCACCCATGGAAACACATTGGGTACTTCCCTTAATCCGGATCTACTAGATCTGGATTAAGGGAAGTGCCCATTCCCTAGATCTGGATCTTCTTAGATCTGGATTAAAGGAGCGCGGTGGAAAAACACCCATACAGGCTTTGCCACACAGATTGTGGAAGAGGAAAGACTTCTTAATATATGAGATGCGCAGTTGCACCCGTGTTGCAGGCGCTGGTTGATTGCCAGTGTCTTGTTTGGGCATGTTCACATTGCTGATGCTGGATGACTGCCGGCTGCTGCCTCGATTGTGCAAGTCCCTGCGGGCCAACACCACAGCGGCAGACTGGCCGGCGACTGATCTGGGGGTGGGGGTGGGGCACGCACCCCAACAAGCCGCCAGGATTGGTCCCACCCCTTGGCATTGGCCTACAGACGCATCATGGAACATGTAACACGGCAGAGGGTGGCTGATCAAAGCAGCGAGGAGGCAGGACTCCCAGCTTTTGCAGTGGCGGTGTGGGCTGGTCAGTGGAGGAACATTTCTGGCCAGTAAGGGATGCTTTGGGGAAGAGTCCCTCCCGGTGAATGAGTGGCCCTCCTGTGCCTGGAGTATACTGGCCCTAGTTCACGACAGACTAATGAGGTAAATGCAGAAAAGGCCCTGGGTTGAAATCCTTCAGGGAGCTTCTAGCTGGAATCAGGTGTTCTTTTCTTTCTCTTTTATACTGCCCGTCGGCATCCATAGGTCCACTCACCCTTCCCCCACAAAGCCAACACAATCCTGGGTTCAGGGATAAAAGGTCTCAGGACTGCTGTGTCCTTTTTCCCACTGGTTTGACCAAATGGTGCATGGCAACCACATCTCCTGTGGTTGCCACCTGAGAGATACCTCCAGGCCCAAGGCTGGATTGTCATGGTACCCAGAAGGAGTAGCAGTCATTGAAATCTGCCAGAAATCCTGAGAAACCCGTTTGGGAAGTTGCCATGCCCAAAACTTCCTTCTGAATGAACTACACTTCCCAGAGTTCTTTTGGGGTGTTTCCACACTTACCGCTTGAAATTCGGGTTAAGGAAATCCGGATTTCTGAAATCTGTCCCTGGGAAAATCTGTCTGAAATAGGGATGGATCCAAATGAGACCTAACACATTTGCACATGCATTGGGAACATGGTTACTGAGGAACCGTCACTTGGCTGCTGTGCGGACGCCACAGCACCAATATCCAGGAGGATCAGATGTAACTTGGCGCATGTCCAATGTGAAGCAACTGTGGGATGGACTAAGTAGCTTGAATGCGGTGCTGCCGCCTCACTCAACATGGCGACTTCCGGTCCTGCCCACATCCATTCCCTGTCCTGCCCCTGTGTGGAAGCATCCTCCTTTGATCCGGAATTTGCAGGCAGGAATGGTTTGAAGACCTAATTTTTCAGATCTTCCCGAAAACCAGATTGGGCGGCCTCTAGACCCCATTAGAAACAGATCTCACGCAAGGTTAAAATAAAGCTTAATAATAATAATAAATTATAATTTTAAAAGACTGAAAGCTGCTACGAGTTTTAGTGGCAGTTAGGCGCTTGAGCAGTTTTGCACAAGGCAGGCAGGGAACCACTCCACTGGGAACCGTGAGAACGCCCACCAAGTTTAAAAGGGAGAAAATCAAGCCATTTTCATGATTGCCTTGGCGATCAGGAAACGGGGGTGGAATATTTTCCGTGGAAAATTTACAAAAAATAAGCAATTATCCTGCCTGCCTTGGAGATCAGGATTTTTCCACTCCCCAAAAATGTCAGCAGCTGCGATCTCCAATGCACAGGGCAGGAACGGCAAGCACACCACACCTCCCAATGATGTGAGCACCAATCTCCTCCACGAATAGCCTGGGACCAACCCCATGCACAGGCTTGGCTCACTAGGCAATGCATGCCGGACCCCCAAACCATGCCCAGACTTGTTTTTTCGGGTACAAAATTTGGTCCTGGTCTGGCACAGTTTGGGATGATTTGGTCCGCAGAAACCAGACCAAATAGAAAACACATGGGGACATCCCACACCGGGCCCGGTTTCAGTACCACACCAAATGTGCATGGGGACATGTCCCAAGAGCACCCCCAAATTTCACACCTGTCCCTTCCAGGGTATTACAAGCCCATTGAGGACAGGGTGCCTCCCAACTACACAAACCTGAGAACCTGTGGCACACTGCCTTGTCTGGATTCAGCTTCAATTTATTGGACCTTATAAGTTACTTGGATATCATCTCTGTGGCAACCAGGTGAAGATGAAGAGCTGGAAATTACGGTGAAGGTTTGTCAGCTGCTTTGAATTCCTTTAAGGGTGAGAAAAGTGGGGTATAAAAGCCAACTCTTCTTCTTCTTTGTTTCCTCCTTCTGTTCCTCTTCCTTCTCCAGGAAGCTTCAATGGTGTTGAACTATGATTCCCATCTCATGCCATCCTGACTGTGGCTGATAAGAACTGTAATTCAGGAAGATCTGCAGGGCCACACACTGGCCAGCTGTGCCCTAGAGGACAGCAAATGAGTAATAAAAGAAGTCTATGACTCAGAAGGAGATCAGCTGTAGCTAGGAAATGGTCTGTGAATGGGGCAGGTGCGGGAGGGAAGCATTCACACAGCAGTTCTCTAGCCCATCATTCTGTAAGCCTTTTCTGGCCATAGCTGTCATCAGCCAAGGAAATGTGATTCCAAGTATGTTGCCTTTGGCTGACCCAGAAAAAATGGAGTTAGACATGGGCAGTTGAAACTGTAGGAATAACGTGCAGGAGAAGCCCTTTGTGAAATGGAAGGCTATTGAGAAAGATAGGTTCCCACAGTGTCAAATAGGTCTCAGAATTGTTTCTCCAGCAGCATAAACTAGGGAAGGCAAATCCATCTGAAATGACTGTTACAGCGAGCTGCTTGCTCTGAGACTCCAGATATGTTGCTGGATTGAGAACGTGCTCCAGATGACAAGTTTTGCTTTCCAGTTCCAGGACACATGGAAATACAATATAACCGCATGTGTTCTATGCATATAAAAGGAAATACTGTGACTACATCTCCGTTCCCTCTTCAGTGAACCCAACAAGGCCCTTTCTAGACACCGCGTCTCCATTTGCAGTGGGCAGGAGGGACCTAGGGATAAGCATGTTGCCCGGCTGCACACACAATTGCCATCTGAGGTGGCATTTACAGGGACACGATTTGCTGCCCCCAGTAGAGGTGCTGAAGGTGACAGGCAGGTAAGGAAGGTGTGGACATGCGTTCCCACCTGGCTACATGCGAAAGGGGAACCTGTCCCTGTGTGTCCTAGCCTGAAAAGGCTGGCATGGGGATGAGACATCCCTCCCAGGCCTGCAGCTCTCAGGGAGGGAGCATGTGAATGCTCTCCCTCCCCAACAGCTGTGGAATGGGATGGGATGGTCAGGAACACCCTGAGCCGGGTGTAGGGCACGATTTCATGCTCTACACCCGGAACGTGTGTAGGGCACCCTGGGATGGGCTGGGGCAGTTCCAAATGGGCTGTCGCCCCAGCGGAGCGAATGCTCCATCCCAGGTCCTCCTACACGCATTCTGGAGGCCCTCGTGCAAACAGGCCTCGGGCATTCAATCCATTTTTTCATGTCTCCATTTATGGCTTTTTATTGGATTTACAGGGGGGGGACCTCTCCCCTCTCTCTTTTGCATCATACGCTGACTATGGGGCAGGGACCCAAACCCTGTAAGCCTGACCCTGATTAATGTTAGAATGGGGATTCTAACATTTTGCCTGGTAGAAACAGCTGAGCAAAAGAACAAAGCAATTTCACACTTTCCTTTTCAGATGGAATCTCTTTCCCTGCTGGTTCTTCCTGTTTGCACTTAAAACAGGACAACCGACATCGCAAATTCTAATGGAGGGCTGACAGTTCTTTCACTTTCTGTTTCTGTGAGGTTTGCAACAATGTAATGGCTTGAGGCTTGAGTTTTAAATGAGGGACAATATGATGCCTTCTTTTTCCTCTTGCGATCCTGTTCAGAGCAGGCAGGGCGAGGGGAGGGGAGGGGGGAGACCTTTGCAGCTGTGAAATCCCACCCACATCTGTCAGGCATTGGCCAAAAGGATTTATCCCCACCTCAAATAATTCAGTAGCATTCCCACTGGAGAAAAATAAAGTGGGGTAGTGGCAAAAACAGGAGTGAGAGCTGTTTCTCCGAGGAATTTTTTTAAAGTGAATTTTAGCTATTTACTCCTCAGAAAATCCAGGAATCTGTATTTGAATGGGGCCAAAGGACATCCAAACTGTTTTCAAAGTGATATAAGCCTTGAATGGGGATTCAGCACTGCTCTTGCAAGTGGAGACAAAGAGGCATTGTTCTCAGCAGTGATTGTGGTGCCTTCCCCATGTGCCTGGGAAGAACTGCTTTCATATCAAAGCAGAGGTTTTTAACCATTTCTGTTCCACCGACCGCATTGCCAGTCAGGAGAAGACCATAGACCTCTTCTCAGAATATAGCTGCAGAGAAAGCCATGGACCCATTCTCAGGTTGTAGCGGTTGTAGTGGTTGCAGGCAGTAACAGCAAACCACTCTCACATGTACATGCCCAGCCAGAGACAGCAAGATGGCAAGTCAGTTACCAGAGTTCCCAGGGATATAGAGTACGCAGAGTCAAACAAGCCGAGAGTTGGGGTACCAGAGAGTCGCCGTAAGTCCGGGATGTCAGTCAGGAGTCAAGAATCAGGGTTCACACAAGTTGGGGGTGCACAAGGAGATTCTTTGTTTGCAACAGCGGGTACAGAGTTGGGGGTTTCTTAAGCAGGAGTAAGAGTCATGCCCCCAGCAGCACAGCTGTTTCGCATGGAGCCAAGTGGCGCAGCTGTTGCCATTCTCTCCAGAGTGAACTCCGCTCTGGGCATTGCATATCATCTGAATCCAAACTACCCCCATTTTGGGGGACAGAAGCAGTTTCCAAATTTGGCCCCAAGGCACGCCTCCCTCACTTGGAAGACACAGCCTGTAACTAGCTACCTGAGCAGGTTTCCTCCTTATTTAAGAACGCCACAGTGCAGGTTCTTGAAAAAATAATCTACATCAAAATGGAATGACCATCATATAATGAAGTCAGGATAGACAGAGCATCTTTGGATGAAGCTTAAGCATTTGAGGGGCGGGCTCCAAAAGAGATGTCACCTTGCTGACAAAGATCTGGATTTCTCAATAATAATGTGTGGCTGTGAGAGCTGGACCATAAGGAAAACTGAATAGTTGACATTTTCAAACTGTGGTGTTGGAGAAGGCATTTGAGAGTGTTTTGGACTGCCAGGTGATTGAATCAGTCAACACACGACAAGAAATCAATCCCGACTGTTCATTGGAAGGACAAATACTGAAGCTAAAACTCAAATGTTTTGGCCAATGAGAAGACAGGACTCCTTGGAAAAGACTCGAATGCTAGAAAAGATGGAAATGAGAGAGGTGGAAGGAGAAAGGAGAAGGGAGCATGAGATGGATGAAGCAATGAACATGAGCTCAGGGGGACACTGGGGGTAAGGGAGTTGTGGATCCTGGGATCATTCAGGCTGTGCCCCCATGCAGGAAATTTAGTCCTGAAATAGTCCGTTTGGTAACTACTACTATTTTTTGGGAACTACTTTTAATCCAGATTGAGTGCCCATCAATTAATCCAAATACAGCCATCCCCATGTAGCTTTTTAGTCCTGGTTTTGGGACTATTTTAAATGTTAAAAGCAAGACTTTCAAATCCCCACTCCCCCCCCCCATGCAAACCCTGCCTGCATGAAAAGCAAAAACAGAAGTTTTAAAAATAAATTCTAGCTGCACACCCCACTTTCTTTCTCATATCCTCCACCCCTTTTGAGATTACTGTCCAAAAGTTTGCTCATGCAGATATGCAAGGCAATGTAACCCCTCCCTTGCAAACCCTGTCTGCAAGAGAAAAAGCAAAGGCAATCCTAATTACTTTCCCCTTTTCATGGCTTTCCTTTTGCAGTTACAATGTATCAACATTTCTAAGCTTCTGTCCTTTGCAAAAGATACATGTTTCAAATGATACATGCAAGAGATACATGTCTCAAGATACATGTTCCCAGCAAACATCTTTTAAAAGCATTTTTGCAGCATAAATGTTAAAGCCCCTTCTCCCCCCCCCCCCTTCTGCCTTTTTCCTGGCGCACGGAGCTTTCATTGCAAACATGGCAAGGGAGGGGGGACCTTTATATCTGTAAAAAAAAAACGACCCACAGCTGGCTGCCACTGCCCAGAATGCTAGACCTCCACCCCAAATAGCCTGGTATCATCCTCATGGGGGGGGGGGAGTGGACTCAGTTCCAAAAAGGGGACAGAGTCTTGTTTTCATCAGGACTTCTTTTCTCCGGATTTAGGCAGGATAGTCCTCATAAAATCTGGGAAGAGGGAATTGCATGGGGACGCTGGGTGCCGAATTCGGATTCAATTTGGATTCATTACAGTGGCCATGAGGACATTCCTTCCCAAATTCAAATCAAATTTGGATTTAAATGGCCAAAGAACAACAAGCTTCCAAAAGTAGAAACAGAGTGACAGCTGGCACTTTCTTTGGAACCGATGGCTGTGCTTCCAGTCGGTAAGTGGAGACACAAGGTTATTTGTAGTTCAGGGATGATCAGCTCCAAGATGTGCCATGCGCACGTCACAGAGCCATTTCTGCTCCAGAAATGGCTCTATGCATCTTGGAGCGTCCCAGAGCTGGCCGCACAAAGTACAAGCATGGAGCACTAGTGCACTACTGCACACTTGCACTAGTGCAGGACAGTTTAGGCCCTGGTATGCGTCTTCTGTACCACTTCTGGGTGGAAGAGGTGCTGAAGGAGTGTGTGATGCACCACTAGATGTGACATGCTGTGCACACACATGACGTGGTTGCCTGGTTATGGTGCCAGCACATGGAATCCAAGCACGGCCACCATCCGGCAGCCATTCGCATTTCAGGTAAGTTTTGGGGAGGGACTAGAGAGGGTTCAAATGCACTAAGCTTAGTGCACCTGGTTGGGGCCATTTTGCCCAGGGCTTCCCTAGTGCAAGAAAGCCCTTGATCTCAGCAATGTCAAGCAACAGTGACAGCAAAGCCGGATTCCACACAAGGGCAGAATCTGTGCTGAAAGCAAAGACAGACAGACAGACAGACAGACAAAGATAGATAGATAGATAGATAGATAGATAGATAGATAGATAGATAGATATAGATAGATAGATAGATAGATAGATAGATATAGATATAGATATAGATATAGATATAGATATAGATATAGATATAGATATAGATATAGATATAGATATAGATATAGATATAGATAGATCGATAGATATAGAGATCGATCGATCGATCGATCGATCGATCGATCGATAGATAGATAGATAGATAGATAGATAGATAGATCGATAGATCGATAGATCGATAGATAGATAGATAGATAGATAGATAGATAGATAGATAGATAGATAGATAGATAGGCAGGCAGGCAGGCAGGCAGGCAGGCAGGCAGGCAACTGACTGACTGACTGACTGACTGATTGATTGATTGATTGCGTTATATCCTGCCCTTCACCAAATGGTCCCAGGGCAGGTAGTTACACTAAGAATAAAACATACCAAATATTAAAATGTATTTAAAAATATATATATTTAAAAAACTTTGCTCACCACTTTATTGGGTTATGCCAGATGGCAAGAAGCAGAACAGGATGCATACAAGATCCTGTGATTTCCTCTTGTCTAGCAAAGAACAGATGAAACCCCTTCACTGGGGCAGCCTCCGCCATGAATTTGTACATGTATTGCAGTTTTAGTGGGAGATATCTTTCATGAGTCTCTGGCATCCCAGGGTTTGAATTTTGTTGGACCCTCATCTTGGGCAACATTTACAACACAAACCCCTGGCTTTCTGAGTGCTTCCAGAATGAGAGGAGATCCAGCAGGGAATGTTGCTTGGTTATTCCTGGTGTGGAAAGGCCCTGAGATCGGTTAGCACCCAAACTCCAGAGTTTCATTTAGAAATAGGGCCTAGGTACTGCCTCCGGGTTGGAGAGAGGCAGGAGGTTTCTGAGGCCACTTGCAGGGAGTTTTGTCTTTGACTCACGCCTGAGAATGTGCAGTTGGAACTGGTGGGCCTCCATGGAAGATGAGATGCTGGACTAGATGGGCTGTGGCCTGATCCACACCTGTATCCTCCTAATTTTAGATACAGAAGACAAACACCACACTCACAAATACTGCACAGGTGTCCCTTGCGTAATTCTGAGTCAGGGTGAGGGAATGAAAGAGAGAAAACAGGCAGGACAGAGAAGGAGGAAGGGAGAGAGAAATGAGAGAGAAATGAGAGAGGGGGAGGAAGAGAGAGAGAAAAGAGGGAAGGGAAAGAGGGAGAAAGAGAGGGGAGAGAGGGGAGGGAGGGGAGGGAGGGGAGGGAGAAATGAGAAGAAGGGAGGGAGAGAGAAAAGAGAGGGAAGGAGAAAGAGAAGAGAGAGGGAGAGAGAGGGAGGGAGGGAAGGAGGGAGAGAGAAAGAACGAGAGAGAGAGAGAGAGAGAGAGAGAGAGAGAGAGAGAGAGAGGAGCCCGTCCTTCCCCTCCCCTTCCCAAAACCTAAGGCTTCACTGTACAAAATTAATTAAAGCAACTGCTAACTTGGCAGCAAGAAGAACAGGGACAGCATCAGAATGCATGATTGGAAAGCATCTTTGCAAACCTACCCATGAAAGGCACACTCACCGTGCCATAGGTCTCCTGAATTGAAGAGGACTCATCCATCAATGTGAGCCATCTTGGCAAAAGCAGTGCATCGGGCTGTGGCGGTTGGACCTTCTAAGCAAAACTCTCAGCCCCCACCCTCCCCAACATTTCAGCAGGGACACAGCCAGGCTGAAATAGGTGCTCTGTGTGAAGGCAGCTGACGCCAAGGCCATAGTCAGGCTTCCACTATAAATCTTCTCTGGTCCACCTTCAGGTCTCACTGCGCAAACCTTTTCAATTCCGTTTTATTTGTGGACTTTCCACCACCCACTTGGACTTTGGTGTCCAGAAGTACCAGCATTGGATGTACCCCTTCGCCCATTTTCACTCCCCTTGAACATTTTCCCAGGGTAGTAAAAACATGAGAAGGCCCCAAGTGCCCACAAGCAAGAGAGTTTATTTTTGATCAACCCTTGCTGAGATGGTGCCTTGAAGACACAGTAGATCACAACGCCTGTTGGTCTCCAAACAGGTTTGGCTTAACTGGGAATAGTGGCTGGAGCTTGCTGGAGCTGCCAAGCCACACCAGGTGGAAGGCAGTTGGCTTGTGAAAGATCCTTTGTAGACACTATGAAAGGCTGTGTCCCCGACAAATTAAAGCAGCCCCCAAATCAGCTTAAAAGCAGCTTTGAGGTAGTAGCGTGTGGATGCTAGTGCTCTCATCTCACTTTTAATCCACATTATAGGCCAGAGAATACATTTTTGGAAGTGCAATTTCTGCCTTCTAATACGAGTTGAGACTCTAGCATACAGGCTGCATTCACACCTAAGTTTTAATCCAATTTCAGTCCACTTTCAGAGTGAGTCAACACATCAGCAAAGTGACTGGTCATTTCCTTTCCACCTTATCTAACCGAAAGGTGAATTTTATGGGTTAGATAATCCCCCAAACAAGCAGCTTGTTACTTTGCCAAAGCCTTATTTCACTCTGAGCCAGTTTGGTTTAGTGGTTAGGGAGCAGGACTCTTATCTGGGAATACCGGGTTCGATTCTGCCCTCCCCCATGAAGCCAGCTGGGTGACCTTGGGCTAGTCACAGCTCTCTTCTGAGCTCTCACAGCCCCACCTGCCTCACAGGGTGTATGTTGTGGGGAGAAGAATAGAAAAGCTTTGTCAGCCGCTTTGAGTCCCCTTAAATGGGTGAGGAAAGCGGAGTAGAAAAGCCAACTCTTCTTCTTCTTCTGAAAGTGGAATGAAGCTGAATTAAAACTTAGGTGCGAACACAGCCACAGATGCTGCCATTCTAGTCCGCTTCTGAGCTGCTTTTCTTTCCTTCCTATTGGATGCAGCCTAAAATCTGCCTCTCATTGTAAGCACAAACTGCACCCTTAGCTACAAGGAGTGAAATTGGGGATAAGGACAGGAATCCCAAGCCACAACATGCAATTCCCCGATTTTTCACGGTCATCCGTACACATCTAAAGTGATCCTCCTTAATTCCACCAGTCTCGGCTCTATCGGGCTCTCTGATAGAATCGTTCTGCAACCTTTCTCGATTCCTGCATTTAATAAAGTACATTTACAGAGTATATGAATTCCAGATTTGATTCAGGACGCTGGGGACCCATATTCCTGCCCTGGAACTTGTGTATCCGGTCTGAGGTTGGAGAGAGCAGCAAGGGAAGCCAGAAAGCCCTGAGCATAAGTATTGCTTGCATTACTTCTGTCTTTGACACACACTGTGCATGTTTGGAGGGTGGGGGGGAGGTTAGGCTGATAAACAGCATCTGGTTAAAGTGAGGTAAGTTGCACCCTGGGGAATACAAAACGCATCCCCGGCCAGTAGCTTCTTCCCTCCTTCTCTGCATGTTTTTGCAGATGGAAATAGACCTTAACTTGAGAAGGTCACGTAGGTAACGCAGGCAGGGCGCATAAAGTGGTTCTTCTCTCGGCTCAAGCCCACTGCCAGGATTTGGGGCACAAAGAAAGGTGTATACATACGCATTGAGTGCACCTTTCGCCCTCCTGCCTGGCAAGAGATCATTCTGAGAACACCATCAGTCAAAGAACGTTGTTGGATGAGGAGCTTCTCCTGGCAACCTGGAGAAACTAGTGTCCACAAACAGGAAGCTCCAGTCGGGCGGGGGGGGGGGGGGGACGGGACACCGGTGCAATTCATCTGCGAGCCATGAGCGTGCTCCTCAGCTTCATCCAAGCAAGAGGCCTTGGGGAGAGAGACGAGGATGGGAACGACATTCCCTTCAAACCCAGAACGAGGAGCAGACCATGCAAAGAGGATGTACTGCAGCTTGTTCATGTTCAGCACGCACTCTGGCGTGGGGACAATCTCCCTCCGTGCCTCGATCTGTTCCTCCTGGCCCCCACCCCCAATTTTTGATGGTCTTCCGGAAGAACGGCCCAGCTGTCTGCACAATGCATATTCCCTCTTTGCCGCCTCATCCTAGTGGTTGCCAGAAGCCCTGTGCTTCACATGCATTCGTATCTCAGTCATTTCTTGACAAAGGTTGTGTTCACACGTAGCAAAATAAAAAGGTGGCTCAGAAGTGCCTTGGAGATTGTAGCTTGTGACCCTGGTGTTCTCATCCCATCTCTAATCCACCTTTTCCAGCCTAGAACATTCATGAGAGCATGAAGGAATGCAATCCCATCGTGAACAATCTCTAAGCCATCTCTAGGGCCGTGTCTTCATGCCAACCCTTATTTCACTTTCCCTAAACCGAGATAACAGAACCGGATGCAAACGCGAATTTGCCTGTTCCCATTACTTTCAGCTTAATCGTGTTCAATCCGGGTTCTGAGGACGTACGTGACTCGAGGGGGGACTCCAGTGGCTACCTTTTAAAAGCCGGTTTTCGGGGCTGCCCTGTCCTCTTCCTCCTGGCGTGAACGCGCCACCCATAACAGACCCCTTCACGGTGGCTGCCTTGCCTGGATGGAGGAAAATCGGCAGCAGGCAGACAGCGATTTTTTCCCCCTCCTCTCCTGATTGCTTAGGGCGCGCAGCAGAAAATAAACATGCACACATCTCTCCAAATGGCAGCTGCTTTTCTTTCTTTCCCTTTTAAGAAGGCCAGCACTTTCAATAGCAAGATGTTATCAGGTGTGAATTGCTTGTTTGCTACAGTGAATTGCTTGTTTGCTACAGTGAATTGCTATTCGGGCTGCTGCTGCTATTGGGGGAGGGAAACTCTCGTCCCTTAACACGGAAGAGTTCCCACAGTAAAAAATGTAAAACGTTTCAAGTGCACAAACCGGAGTGAGACCTGTTGAAATGAGGATTAACATTTACAACGCTTTGGGGTGATTTAACACGCGGAAATCGTGTTAAGCCAAACTGCCGTCTGGACTGCAAGGATTCAAAACATTTTGAATTCGAAATAAGGGTGCCGTGAAGACACACTCTCTGTCTGCATTCACATGGAGCCAAAAAGAGAGTCATGGTCACGCCTTCACTTTAAGTCTTCTTCAGGCCATCTTCAGGCCCGACTGTTCACACCTTTCCGTTTCTATCCATTTTATTTGTGGACTTTCCATTCAAGAAAGTCTAAATGGAGGGTGGAAAGTCCACAAATAAAACTGATGGGAATGAAAAGGTGTGATCAATCAAACCTGAAGGTGGACTGAAGAAGGTTTAAAGTGAAGGGATGACCATAGTCTTAATGACCATAAGGTGTGTCACTCATGTTCTTATCTCTCAGCTGTCCTCAGCAGTGGCCACCAGGTGCCCATCTCTATTGGAATGGGCCTCCATCAAGGACAGCAATGTAAGAGCTCTGTGCCATAGAGACAAATCCATTCCCAAAATGCAAGGTAAGATGGAGACCAGGCTGAGCAGGTGGTCTAGGCTCCTGAAATGACTTTCTGGGATCCCTGTGATTCCTGGACCTCTGGCAAAACCTTTGTAGACATATTTGGTACTCATCTAGGGCTCAGGATTCCAAAGGGCATCAGCAGCTAAGAAGGGAGTTATTTACTTCGCCCCTCTATGGAAAAATCTGGATTTAGTAATGATTACAGATAATAGAAGAATTTGCAGGTAAACGCACACACTCTTTAGTTGAGCGCACACTCTTTAGTTGGTAACATGGCCATGTGAAACTAAGAGAACATGGCAAGTCCATCTCACAGGAATCAGTAGTTGGGAACTGCTGTTAAAGTCTTTTTTTCTTTTTCTTTTTGCTTTATCCTGGAATATCTGAATAAGTAACCGATGTCTGGATGCAGCTGTAGTGATATTACTTTGGTGGCATCCAGACATCGCTTGCCTATTCCTCTATATTTGGATATTCTAGAATAAAGCATCAGTGTTCCAGAATATCCATGCTTTATCCTGGAATATCCAAATATAGCAGAATAAGTAACTGATGCCTGGATGCATCCTTTACCTGATGCTTTCTCCAGGGATGCTTTCTGTTGAAAATGTCTATTGGGTATGCACAGGAAGTGGGCACTTATATAGTTCTGGATATTATGTCATCAGAGGCATTCTGGGAGGAAGCACCAGAAAGGCCAGGGCCCAGGCTTGCTGTGGGATTTTACTACCCTGCTCTCTGATGTGTGCATGGCCACGACCCTGCATTTTCCTCTCAGCATCTGAAGGCAGCCTTCACGTTACTATTAAGTTCCCCCCTCCCTTCCACTGGGTGAAGCTAAGAGTTGCAGAATCCATCAGAGTTCTAAACAGTACTGCACCATTACCCAGAAGCCTCAAATAAGGTGGCCTTGGGGTGCATCCCCATAATCAAAATACTCCGAGGGGAACCCGAGTTCTCCTCGAACCATCCCATGAACAGCCTCTAATCCGGACTACATTCAGGACGAATGGCACAAATCTGCACCCAAAAAGACACCCTTTCCAACTGTTCTTGCTCCAGATTAGGAGGCAAGCACATATTATCTTGAGCCATCCTATTATGCCCCCCTTTTATCTTTTCACAGGGATTTCCCCTGTCATCGCTTCACTGGGTGGGACAGGGCATGGTGATGTCAGATGGGCTTCCTATCAGGGCAGAGGGGATGGAGAAAAATGGATGCGGTTTCCCCAGTGCAGGGGTTTACCGCATTTGCTTGGGGACAGGTGGATTTGCCTTCAACCTGTGCTCTCCTCAACTGCATGGGGACATCTTAATTCGAACTACAATGTGGATTACGGATGCCCCGAATCAGCAGCGAAATAACTGGAGCCCATGGGAACACAGCCTTGGTGTGTCCACAACGTCTCCCACGTGGTTTACGGTACTTTTGAAGCACCTCCTCCCTTCAAAGTAGCTTTTAAAATGATTTTGACAGCGCTCAGGGAAGCAGGCCCCAAAAGGTGAGTAGATGGGTCCTACAACTGGAAGTCTGGATTGCATTAGTAGCCGTAGCCTTTGGCTGATCCAGTGCGGCCGCTCTTTTCCTTCTCCTTGCTTCTTCCTGTCATCTCTGCACCCTGGGAAGCCCAGGTCCGTTCCCATTTTCAACCCGAGTGCCCTGCTTTCTGCCACTTTCTGTATTTAGAATCCTACAGAGCATTGGGCAGGCAGAGAGATTCTTGAAATATCTGTGCATTCGCCACAGCTCCGGGACTGGGAGAGATACAGAAAGATACAGAGAGACACCCTTGGAGTCTGAATGGGAACACATGACAGCTGGACTCATTGAGGAATTTGGTCAGCTGTGAAACCCCAGGATTTCACACTCCCGTCCGCGTTTCTTTGGCAGTGCCCCAGGCCACATGTTCGGCAGCCCAAGAAGCAGCTTGTGGTGAACAGCAAGGAAAGGAGGAAGGAAAGTTCTTATCAAATGTGTCTTTGCCTGGAGTTGCCGGTTCATAACCTGGACATGTACTCTGATGTCTCCCCTGGCAAGGAGGACGTGGAGCGGCTGCATCCCTCTTCCCCCACCCCCTGTCCTCCATGTTTCTAGCCACGCATTGCTTCTAAGTGAAAGGGGTGGGCATGCGACGGACCCAAGAAAGGAGTGGGGGGGGGATGGGTGGAGTTAGTGCCCTGCCTTGCTTCCTGGTTGCTCAAGAAGAAGAAGAAGAAGAAGAGTTGGTTCTTATAGTCTGCTTTTCTCACCCTTACGGGAACCCAAAGTAGCTGACAAACCTTCTGTTCTTCTCCCCACCACAGACACCCTGTGAGATAGGTGGGGCTGTGAGAGCACAGAAAGAGAGCTGTGACTAGCCCAAGGTCACCCAGCTGGCTTTGAAGAGGAGGCAGAGGAGGAGGAAGTTGGCTTTTCAACCCTGCTTTTCTCACCCTTGATAGGACTTGAAGTGGCTGACAAACTTTCTGGTCTCCCCACCACAGACACTCTGTAAAGTAGATGGGGCCGTGAGAGTTCAGAAAAAAGAGCTGTGACCAGCCCAAGGTCACTTCGTGGGGGAGTGCAGAATCGAACCGGGAGACTGCCAGATAAGAGCCTGGCACTCTAAATTGGCAACTTTAAACAACCAATGCTGGCTGCATCCAAGCAGGTTGTAAAACCTGGGATTATGCTGGAACTATGGTGAGATTGCCACATCTCAACATAACCCCAACGTACTATAATGGAAGCCTAGGTCTCATTGAGGTGCCTTTATAGACCACAAATAGGGAGTCAAGAGCAGGCGAGGGTCTCGCCCTCATCTTCTGCTCAAAACCACCCAGAAGCAAATGGTGGGCCACTATGCAAGACAGGACGCAGATCTAGATGGGCTGTGGCCTGATCCAGCAGGGCTCCTTTTATTTCAGCTTGAGAAAGCAGGTGAGTAATTTTATCTGAGCCCGTGCCGAGAGGTACAGCAAAGGCAGGGGAACTCTGTGGGCTGAACACATCTGTTTCTTAGCGGCATGGCTTTATGGATTGCCCGTCCAGCAGTCTGAGAATTTCTGTGAGTGGGAGCAATTTGAGAAAATCTCCATTCCAGGAGGATGCAAAGCCTGGAAGAAACACGTGTGTACACCAGTCTAGCCGTGGGAAGGAAGCGGAGGATCTGTGCTCTGTGAAGAGACAGTGGAGGAATTCTTTCCAGTGCCCAGGCCCATCTCTTTCACTGGCACAGAGTATAAATCCACCAAGTTTCTGCAAGGAGGGAATTCTTTGCTTCCACAGTAGTGAACTTTGCAGAGTCTGCAAAGATTTGTGGGAGGAAACCGCCACACGCCCTCTGCTGAAGCACCTTCTAGAACATCTGTTCATTTTAACTTGCTTATAAATCTAGTCTGGGGCACCAAAGTGCTGATGGCTGCTCTTTGGTTACCACAGATGTGCGAACTGCATCACGCGCAGTTTGGTCTGAAGTGAGTCAATTTGGTCTTGTGCCTAGAGTGTCCAACTTGCCTCCTGGTTTGATTCTGGACTCCTCCACAAAACCAGCTGCGTGAGCTTGGGATAGTCACAGCTCTTTCTGAGCTCTCACAGCCCCACATACCTCATGGGATGTCTGTGGTGGGGAGAAGAACATAAGGTTTGTCAGCCACTTTGAGTCCCTTTAAGGGTGAGAAAAGCAGGGTACAAAAGGCAACTCCTCCTCCCCCCTCCTCCCCTTCTCCTCTTCCTCTTCCTCTTCCTCTTCTTCTTCTTCTTCTTCACAAAGCCAGCTGGGTGACCTTGGACTAGTCACAGCTCTCAAAGCACCACCTACTTCACAGGGTATCTGTTACTGGGAAAAGAACAGAAGGTTTGTCAGCTGCTTTGAGTCCCCTGAAGGGTGAAAAAAGAAGTGTATAAAAGCCAACTTTTCTTCTTTTTTCTCCTCCTCCCTCCCTCTTCCCTTCCTTCCTGACATGGTGTGGAAAGGGCCTTTGGTCCAGTCTATAATGCATCCCTGCCGCCCTAGCAAAAGACATCTAAGCTGTGTAGTGAAGACACACCCACAGCGAATCCCCACAGCAAGCTTATTTCGCTTTTCCTAAACCGAAATAATAGAACCGAATGCAAACGCGAATTTGCCTGTTCCCATTACTTTTAACTTAATCGTGTTCGATCCGGATTCTGAGGATCGTAGGTGGCGTACGTGACTCAAGGGGGGACTCAAGTGGCTACTTTTTAAAAGCTGCTTTTCGGGGCTGCCCTGCCCTCTTCCTCCTGGCATGGACGCGCCACCCATAATGGACCCCTTCACCAAGCCTAACTGGATGGCTGGATGGCTGCTGCTTCCATGGATGGAGGAAAAATGGCAGCGGGCAGCCAGCCAGCGATTCTTTCCCCTCCTCTCCCCATTGCTCAGGGTACACAGCAGCAGCGGCAAGTAAAGCCCCTTTGCTTTAAACATTCACATTCAGCTGCTTTCTTCCCTTTCCCTTTCTAAAGTCAGAACTCCAAAGAGCTCGAATTGTGCAAAATTGCAACATTGTTATTCTAACCATCAAGGTGTGAAGTGGTTCCATCGCTACAGTGTAGCGATCGCTGTTAAGTGGATTTTTACACTGAAATCACTGTCTTTGGAAGCAAGCTATTGGGAGAGGGAAACCCTAAACATGGATTCTCATCTCTTAAAAAGGTACTGTCCACACAGTAAAAAATGTAAAATGTTTCAAACGCATGATCCGGAGTGAGACCTGTTGAAATCAGGATTGAGATTCACCACACTTTGGGGTGGTTTAACACGGGAAAAGCATGTTAAGCCAAACTGCCGTGTGGACTCCGAGGACTGGAAACGTTTTGAATCCGAGATAAGGTTGCCGTGAAGACATGGCCCCAAAGAGAGAAAGGTGTACAGGGGAAGCTGCTGAGTTCCACATGATGAGCCAAGAGAAGCAGTGTTGCAATGAGCAGCCTCAATCCCTGCTGGGAGTTGCACGTTTCATGACATCTCCTTCTCTTCTTTGGCCTGCTGCTGCCCATCTGAGACTACCTGGTCCTGAGGACATAGTGAACACAAAATGAGCAACTTTTTTTTCCTTCTGGTCTGCCATACTGGGGGGCATGAAGCGTGCATGCGTCCTCGTCTGTTGATCTAATTTCCCTAGGACAAGAAGAAAAGGAGACGTCTGAGCTGATCCCAATAAAAGGCCATATTGGATTATTTGGTTAAGCTGTTTCTCCCTCCCAGGCCTCCTGAAATTATACCACTGCTACAGACTCCACGCTGCATCCAAGTGCTTTGAAAATTCAGTCCAAAGATAGTGCAGAATTCCAGTGGTGTGCCTTTGTAACTGCAGGGTGCAAAAGAGATGTGGTTGTTGCAACAATATTCTCTCCTAGTTCAGATAGCACATTGCAAAACTGCCCTTCTCGCTGAGAAATCTACTGGAAAAGCAAAAGTCCCATCCCTTATTATTTCTAAATTAGCATATGCCTGGCTTATGCAGATGACAACATTCTTTTGCGTTTTTTGTTGGTGATCTTTCCTTTCTCCCTTTTAGGGGTGGGGGTATATATGCATGGCCACTTTAAAAAGCCTTTTGCTTGTTCTTCCAGGCAGGGGCATTTCTACCATGAAGAAAGGGTGACATTTTTGTTACATTTCATAGCTTTATTATATTAAGCCCTTTCTGCACTTCCTTGCCATGCCGGATCAAGGAGCCTCATAGTCCACATCATCTGTACTAGGGATGTGCATGAATAATCTGGCATGCTCGGAATTCGGACGAATGTGTCCAAATTCCAACATTCGTGGACGGATTGCGTAGGGCCCTATTCGTAGGGCCCTATCCATCCATGAATCGGATAATCCAGTATCCGTAGAAGCTTGGGTTGAAGCTTCTATGGATACTGGATGCCCAGGCACCTTCCCGGGGCCACCTTACCTGCTCTGGTGGAGCCCTGGGCCTCTTCCCCCCACATCTGGAATGCCAACCAGGCCAACCGGTCTCGCAAGACCCTGTCTTCAGCGTCTGGAAAGCCTGGTTGGCGTCCCAGAAGGCCTGGAAACAGGCCCGGGCTGCCACTGGAGTGCTCCTGCCTGCCTCCCCGGTGCCCCCTTACCGGTGGGGGTGCTCCAATGGTGCAGCGGTGGCGGCGTGGAGTGCAGTGGCAGTGAGGAGGTAAGTGGGGAGGGGGTGGGAATAGAAGTGGGGGGAGGTTTTATTCATTCTGTGCATGGATATTCATAGAATATCTGTGCACAGATACGAATACCCCCAAATCTTTGGGGGCTACTCTTTGACCAGAGGCAAACACATTCTATTCATCTCAAATAGTATGTGGAAATTGGCTCCGTGGACACCCCTAATCTGTACTAGACTAGTGGTAATCCTGATCTGATCTGTACTAAGGGCGCAGTAATGCGGATTATTGGCGGAGTCAATCAATTGGTAGAACTGGACTAGCACAATCTGATGGGACATCTGGACCTTGAAGGTGACTAGGAAATAGTGGCTGTGGCATAAAAGAATATGCCCTGTGATGGCGAGACTGAGAAGATGCCCTTTGCACTCCCTCTAGAATAGGGATGGGCGCAAAACATTTTTCGGGGTTTGATTTGAACCAAATCAAACGCGCGAAAATTTGCATCCATTCAAACAGAGCCCCTTTGAAGGTGGCAGAATTGGAATTCAGTGTGAATGTTCAATATGAATCCGATTCGAATCCCTGCTGCCAGTTGCGCCAATGAATCGCCTACGAATCCCCTACGAATCCACTCTGAACACATCAAACCCACTCTGAATCTACTCTCAACCCACTTTGAATCCACTCTGGATCCACTGCTGATGTGACTGGGCAGATGCTTTCCTGCCTCCCCAGGTTCACAAATGTAACGAAGCTCCGTACGGATGTATAGAAACATTCAATTCAGCTCTAAAGAGGATAAGCATAAGAATCAAGCCAGGAAGCTGAAATTACCTTCAGGGAATGGGTCAGTGTACAACCTATTGCAAGAGTAACCTGGGCACAGTAACCTGGGCACAGTAACCTGAAATCACCAGAAAAGGAAGAAGTAAGAACAGAAAGGGCTTAACAAAGGAATTTTACCCAAAAGATTTGATGACTATGGGTGTTTTTCCACTGGCAGAAAGTACCCATTTTTGCACCCATTAAGGACCCATTTGGGTGTGAGCCAGATGACCCAATTTCCACCACGGCACCCATTTGGTACACCTCCGCTGGGGAAATCTGGATCATATGGGTACATCTTGGCCTTTAATCTGGATTTTCTGTAGACCCCATTAATGGGGTCTACAATGGGGTCTTCATTAATGGGGTCTACAATGGGGTCTTCAGCCAGAAAATCTGGATAAAAGGGAGCCTGTTTCCACATTAGTTTGGCAATGGGATCTAGAGGAGGCTAGGGGGAGGGGTCACCCATGGGGGGAGGAGCCCCAAAACCTAGGCTTCAAAGTCATTTTGAAGCCATTTTGAATTTACTTCAAAGTTGCCTTCTGAGATTAGCAAAGGCTCAGAAGTCCCTCCGAACGTAACTTCTGAGATTAGCAAAGGCTCCTAAGACAAACCTCCAAGAACAAAGGGAGAACAAAGAGGACTGTTACCTTCAGGCATGGAAAGAGGTGCATATTAATGAGGCTGACTCATCCTGTTACCTTCAGGCATGGAAAGAGGTGCATATTAATGAGGCTGACTCATCCCTGCTCACAAGGAGCTAATTAATATGCACCTCTGTTGCATTGCTCTAGCAAGGGGTTTGTCTTCAGAGCCTTTGCTAATCTTTGAAGTTGCCTTTGGAGGGACTTTGGAGCCTTTGCTAACCTCCAAAGGCAACTTTGGAGAGATTTCGGAGGGACTTTGGAGGGACTTTGGAGATTGCACCCCCTGTCCCCCAAAACACCTGGGGTGACAGGCAGACCCCTTGTGGGTCAATCTGGATTTGCAAATGGGTGCTCCGGTGTTTCCACAGCAGGGAGGCTAACATCCATTTCTATTGGGTGCTAGACCACCCATGGAAACACATTGGGTACTTCCCTTAATCCGATCGACTAGATCCGGATTAAGGGAAGTACCCATTCCTTAGATCCAGATCTTCTTAGATCCAGATTAAAGGAGCACAGTGGAAAAGCCCCCTATGTTTGCTATGTGAATGTACAAAATGAGGCTGAACCCACAAGATGGAATGAAATGGTGCAGCTACCCACTTCAGAAGAAATGATAGCTGGTAAGACTAAGAAATGGTAGCTGAAAGACTAAGCCCTTGAATAAACTGAAACTTGAGAATCTCCATGACAAGTTATATCTGCATAACTGAAGAGATTATCACTTGAGAATGGGTTTCTTGGTATATTATAGCAAGTGTACACTTCAGTGTAAAAAAGGCTACTTTTCTGTGTATGTTGCAGTATGGAAAGTGCTGGTTGGATAACGCTGCAGTAACAGTTGTACATCTCATGCTGTCTCTCCAAGCAGGTAGTAGAAAGACGGACCCTGGCATCTCTAGACATGCATATCTGATGTAAATAAGTTATAAGATCCATTAGTTATAGATAAGTAAAGTTATGTTGAAACAATTCGAGAAGAAAGTATAACTTTCTCAGTATAAAAGAAAACTACACTCTCTAGGCCTTTGTACACCATATTTAGGTGTGCAGACTGGGAGGCATCAGGTGTCCATACCTTGTGATGCCTGACGTATCCAGAACTTACCCAGTGCTTCCACTGGGCTCATCTTGCCATGGCAATGGTCATGCGTGATGCTGTTGATGTATGTATGTATGTATGTATGTATGTATGTATGTATGTATGTATGTATGTATGTATGTATGTATGTATGTATGTATGTATGTATGTATGGATGGATGGATGGATGGATGGATGGATGGATGGATGGATGGATGGATGGATGGATGGATGGATGGTTGGATGGATGGTTGGATGGATGGATGGATGGATGGATGGATGGATGGATGGATGGATGGATGGATGGATGGTAGGTTGACTGACTGGCTGGCAGGCTGGCTGGCTGACTGGCTGATTGACTGATTATATCCCACCTTTTTCCAAAGTGGTGCAGAAGAGTTAACAAACAAATACAATAAAAACATTCAATTCAAAAAGTCACTTTGTTATAAAAACTCCAAATACTAAATAAGTAAAACCTATTAAACAAGCGATATTAAACGTAAACATATAAAGCATCCGTCAGGAATATAGGTAATTTCATTTAAACTATAAGGAGGCCAACTAAATAAATTAAGGGTAAAACTGGAAAGCCTCTTGAAATTTTTTTAAAAAATGTTTTTCTTCGTTTATGGAAGGACGCCAGAGATGAGGTCAGCCTAACTTCCCTGTGGAGAGAATTCCAGAGCTTAGGTGCAGCTATGGAAAAGGCCCTGACTCTAGTTTCCACCAATCTGGATAAATGAATTGGAGGGACCGAGAGAAGGATCTCTGACAGGCTCATTGAAGATGAGTTGATCTTTCAGGTATTGTGATCCTATATCATTTAGGACTTTATTGGCGCGTCCCCATGCATGCAAATTGGGCCGTAGGGTGTGTTTGCTGTTCCTGCCCTGTTCATTGGAGATTTGCAACTGCTGACATTTTTTGGGAGTGAAAAAATCCTGATGACCAAGGCAGGCAGGATAATGGCTTAATTTTTGCCCCTTTCCCCAAATATTCCACCCCCATTTCCCGATTGCCAAGGCAGGCAGGATAATGGCTTGATTTTCTCCCTTTTAAGCGTGCCGCGTGTTCCTGCGGTTCCTGGTGGAGCGGAGGTACGCAAAACTGCTCAACTGCCCAACTACCGCTAAGCCTTGTAGCAGCTTTGGCTTTTAAAAAATTATTTAAAAATTTATTAGACTTAACTTTTTAAAATTATGCCCCCCAGTCCAGTCCTGGCTTTCTGGGTCGCTAAGGGTGGGGGGGGATGCGGCATTTGCAGCTGGCAGCACAGGGGTTGGCTGATATCAATCCAGCTTCCAGTGAGGAGAGAGGGGGCGGAGAGGAGGAGACGCTGCTCCTCCATACCAGGGTCTAGTGCAGTTTGCATGGGGACGGTTGCATTCGCACCGAGCTCGCGTTACCGGGAATGGCATGGGGACAGGCAAGATTCGATCTCGGACCCACTCCCGGTCCCATGCGTGCCCAATCAGAGCCAAATGGCTTGCATGGGGACACGCGCCCTATGAGTCAAGACAGCCAATTTAAATCAAGCCCTAGCCGGGATTGGTGGCCAATGGAGATCTTTCAACAAGGAGGGCAGTATGGCCTTTGTAACCAGCTCCCGTTAGGAGCCTAGCTGCTGGCCTTTGAACCAGCCTGAGTTTTCCCATGTACAAAGAGTTACAATAATCCAGCCCGGATGTAACCAGTGCATGGATCACTTGCCTGGAAGAGGTGCAGAAATGGAGGTCTGCCAGGCTATCCTAACCAGTGGCCAGGGTAGATGTAGATGCAGCTTTACGCATGGGGAATGCGCTGGCAGGCAGAGAGCCACTTCTGCCATAGAAGCAGCTGTGCAAAGTGTGTATGCTCTGTGTGTGAGCTAGTGCAAAAAGTAACCCACCCACCCCCCAATCATTTTCTTCTCCCGCTGCCTATATTAGGTTGCTTCTGAACCTTCCAACCGCCTAAGGAAGTGGAGAGTGAGAAGCATGAAAAGGGAGCATGCTGATGGGGCTGAAACCACAGTCTGCCCTGGGTTTGGGTTTATGGAATTACAAAGTAGTTATGCTGACAAGATCAGGCAGAAGGGAGCCCTTTAATCTCCTTTGGCTGGGTGGTACAAAGGCCTGCTTGTGTCGAAGTCTGCAGAATAAGCCTTGATGGAGAAAACATGCCTCTTGCATTTGCATCCTCATCTCATATATAAGGTTTTAAAAAGAAGAAGAAAAGTCCTTCAGCTTTGGATGCCATTTGGCTTTGCATTAACTTACTCCAAATGTCTCCATTTACACTGCAGCTCCCGGGGCCCCAGTGACAGAATAGTAATGTGCAGCACTTAGCATATGCTTGACTTCAAAGTGTTTGGAAAGATTAATCACTTCTTTTAAGCTTGCCCACCCACCAGTCGCCCCCCCCCCCCATGCACACCCAAAGCAGGCACAAAAGAGGCGAAGCATTTCAAGCAGGCCTGCTCAATTTGTGGCCTTCCAGATGTTGCTCCTGAATTAGAATTCCCAGAGTTCCACTCTTTTCCCACGGCCAATGAGGCCTGGCATGGCATGATTGGAGTGGAATCTCGGGAGCTGTAGTTCAGGAGAATCCAGAGGGATGCAGTGTCATAAGCCCTGCCTCAAGCTGTCCAGATTTGTAGCAAGAGAGCAATGGGCATCGGCTCTCATCAGGACTGCTCCAGCAACAGGACTCTTTAAATATGGCTGTATTCAGTACTGTATCCCATAGGCCAGAGCCTTTTATGGGTGGATTTGTAATCCAGAGGCCAGTTTGACTTGGCCTCGTAATTTATTTATATTTATATTTATTTATATTTATATATATATATATCCCGCCCCATACCCAAGGGTCTCTGGGCGGCTCACAACATTTAAAAACAAATACATCAAGAACTATATCAATCCTAAAACCGGTACAAAGTTTAAAAATCCAGCATTAAAAAATACAAAAACAGTTTAAAAACAGCAGTGTTTACAATGGGGGAAGCGTAGGGAACATTTAACCAAAGGCCTGAGTGAAGAGGTACGTCTTCACCACCTTCCTAAACATACTGACGCACCTCGAGGGGGAGACCATTCCACAGCCTGGGGCCACTACTGAGAAGGCCCTCTCCCAGGTGCCCACCCGCCTAGCTGCTGAAGGTGGTGGGATAACCAGGAGGGCCATAGATGTTTGCCATAAGTGAACATCTGGGCAGGTGCGCCTGCACCTGCAGGAGGTACTTACAGAGCAGAAACGCCTTCTGCCTGTGTGGATGTTCACCTATCGTTCACGCCACCTAACCCTATCCAATCCTGTCCCACCTGTCCTGCCCACACTAGGGGTGTGCACAAATTTATTTTTTGCATTCGAATCTAAGTGAATTCGAATATTTGAAAAATCAATTCGTTTTAAATTTTAAAAATCCGCATTTTTGAAAATCCAATTCGAACTCACAAATACAAAAGTTCAGTCCAGGTTAAAAAATACAAATGTCGATAACATTCATATCTGTTTTTTGAATTTGTACGCAAGTGTATCCATCCTGTATGCATCCCATTTCCATCCTGCATTATAAGTGCAAATACGCATAATTTTCATGCATATTCGTATGTGATAAATACAGATCTGTTCATTCCAATTATCCGATTATTCGAATTTCTGAAAATCCAAAATTCGTCCAAATGTCGAAATTCAAATGTTTTTAAACACGGGTTCAAATTCGAATATTGATATTTGACAGATCTGAATTGGATTTTTGAATTTTTGAATATTCGTGCACTTCTCTAGGCTAGATTAAATCAAAGTACAGCAGATGCTGGTTCTGAACATGTGAGATACGCAGAAATGAGGCTGATATGTGATGCTGAAAGTGGAATGTGGAGAATTATCCTAGAACATTTGGAGGACTAATGTTTGAGGACCACAGATCTAGAGAACCACTGTTCTAGAGTCATAATTCAACTTCTGCTTCTTTCTTTCTTTCACTTTTTCTCCATGTCTCACCAGCTGAAGGGCCTGCTAAGCACCCTTTGTGTGTTTGACGCTGACAGTAAAAAGCCTAAGAGTCATTTGTTCTGGTAATTCCTGGAGCCAGATGTGTGCTTTTCTCTAAAATGGACATGGCACATCTGGTCTGGGTTTTGGTTTCCATCGTGGAGTTTACCACATCCACCCTGGTCTGCTGGAAACACATCTGGAAGCAATTCCAGCTGTCATGCTTCAAGGAACCACCAAAATGGAGAAGAACACTTGATCCTGCAGTTCACTTGCTTCTTCCAGATTTCCAACATATGCAAGAAAATAAAAGAGAGAGAGAGACTGATCCTGTACAGTTCTGCAAAACCTAATTCATGCCATTCACAAAGGAGGCAGTGAAACTATTGGCTGGTGGGCATGGTCACCTTGTTGCACTGGAGAAATCAATAATAAAATTATGCAATTCAATAAAATTAAGGCCCCATCACATTCGGAACATGACAAAGCTAGGCAGCAGCTCCAAGGAATCATGTTTCCTTTGGAAGATTTTGTGGGAATTTAACTGACTCACAGAGTGAGAGAGACCAGAAATGGTTTTCCTGCCAGATCTGTCTGCTGCTTGTGTTAGGTAATCTGTTGCCATCAAAACAACCATTTATGCAAGACAATAACTTGACACACACACCCAAACCAGTAGGAGACATTTCAGTTTCTTAGGGCATTTTGTTGCGGGCTTGAAAATGTGAATCTTTGAGAAAGGAAGGCTTCTAAAAACCCTCTAGCATAAAACAATTGAACTAAGAGCCTCCAAACCCAAAGGTCAGATCAAATCCTTGGCAAAACAGAAATATTGTTTCGTGCTGCTTCTTACGTCTCTGATTCTGGCAGGATATGCGTTTTTAATTTGTAGGGTTGCAATGTAAAGCAAAGATCGGGGACCCTATATCTTCCTTTGATGTGTATAAGGGGAAAATTCAGGAGATCTGGGTGGCAATGCCGAAATTCCGTCTTCCACAGGGCATATTTTGGTCTGAATTGAAATCAGGTTCAGCAAGTGTCGTCCCCATGCACTTTTGATTTGGTCCAATTTCCGCAGACCAAACCCGTACCAACGTTGTACCAAATTTGGTACTGGAAAAAACAAGTCTTGTCACTGTTTGGTGTCCCGGTATGCATTGCTTTGAGAGCCGAGCCTGCATATGGGGACAGTCCCGGGCTATCAGTGGGAGGTGGGGTTTCATGTCCTGTGCTTGCCGTTCCTACCCTGTGCATTGGAGATCACAACCACTGAGATGTTTTTGGAATAAATGGTCTCAAAGCTGAAATGATGAGGGGGTCAAATGACCTTCGCTGCCCCTCTTATACAGATCTACCTGTGGTAGGAACTCTGATCTGGCTTCTGTAAGGCAACTTTATCCATTGGATACCTGAAAAAAAATCAGTTGATATTAATTTGATTACCCAAAATAAAATTACGGCTGGGCTGTCTATTATTTGTTTGTTCGTTTGAAATGTTTATATCCTGGCCCATATCCAAAGATCTCTGGGTGGCTTACAATAAAAGACCCATATACAACAAGACATTAAATACTTACCCCTCTAAAACAGTATTAAACAGCGTATTTAATTAAAAGCTAAAGTAAAATTAAAATAGTGCTTGAGTGAATTAATGTCCAAAGGGTTTGATAAAGAGCAAGGTCTTTACTTGGTGCCTAAAAGTTGGAAGAGTTGGCGCTAATCGGGCCTCAGAGGGAAGGGCATTCCATGGGTGGGGTGCCATGGCTGAGAAGGCCCTCCCCCATGTCCTAACACAGTGGATTTCTGTAACTGGTGGGGCATGGAGGAGCCCCCCTCCAGTAGATCTTAAACCATGGGTGGATCTGTATGAGAGGAGGCCTTCCCTCAAGTATTACTCAATTACAGCTCCCAAAAGCCAAATCCAGCCAAGCTAATGACCGTTTCCACAGTGTGGAATCCTCCATTCTGGGATAGGCAACCCATCCCACACTGGAATGGGTAGCTAGTGGAGTGGAATAGGCCTGTCCTGCATTTTGGATCGCCTGTGCCATCCTAACCCTGGCCACCAACTTCAGAATCTAGGTCCAGTCCTCAGCCATCAGCCTTTGTAAACCAGGAATGTTTCACTCCCAAACTTTGGAGTGTGGTTTCCAGGAGGAAACTTTTCAATAGTGCACTTCTGGTGCCACTGCCAGCAGGGTTTGCAGGTCCCTCTTGGAACTTTTTCCAACTCTGCCCTGCTTTGAAGTTCCCCTTCTCCTTCTCCTCCTTCTCCTCCTTCTCCTTCTCCTTCTCCTCCTTCTCAGTCTCAGTCTCCTTTTCCTTTTCCTTTCCCTTCTCCTTCTCCTCCTCCTCCTTTTTGGTTCACCTTGGCAATTGCCCCTACCCTAATTGGAGAAAGAGAGGAGGCACCAGATGAAGTAACTCTTTCACATGCCACTTTGATGTTGCTTTCTTTTCCTTTTTTTCTCGCCATGCTTGTTCTCTCTCTCGTTAAAATATTTTTATAGGCTTTGTCTTTTAAAAATAAGAGAACCCAAGCAAGACTTTCCACAAGATTGCTTGGCTGTACGTTTTATTGAAAAACACAGATCTGTTCAGAAGAAGCCAGAATTTGCTCGCAGCCTCATTTGTTTTGGACATCCAGGACTCTAGCTAAGCCTCTAGCAGAGAGGGTTCTTACAGGAGGAAAAGTCCCCCTGGCAGGCAAGAAAGATGCCAGAAGCATCCATGAAGGTTCTCCTCTCCCCTGTTGCAAATGCACCCAGAATTTAAAAGGCAGCATGGAAAATTGTTAGCCATCAGACCTGAAGGTGGACTGAAGAAGGTCCTCTGCCTTCAGTATTTCCCAGGATCAGGAGGCCAATTCACACTTAGGCCTCTAGTCAACAATTAGTGCAGCTCTGGAGAAGAGCATACGCATGCCCACTGGGCCGCTACAGCCTAGAAGCATTCCCATGCATTAATTGTGGATTAGGTGTGGAACACGATTTTGTGCTCCACACCTTTACCTATCTTTACCACAGGCTTACCTGCAGTGTACGGAGGCATGACCATTGCTTTCATCAAGCTTGCTGCATGTGGTGGACGGGGAGTGTGTCCTCAGCACAGACGTGGCCACATTGCCAGTGTCTTGCACAGCTGCAGCTGGATAGATGGCACAGGTCCCCCCATTGCCGATTGGGCAGGTGCCCATGGGCAGGTGCCGCAGTGGCAGGCTGGGCAGGGGCCGATCCCGAGGGCGGTGGTGCATGTCCCCCCAACATGTCCCCACAATTGGTCCCACCCCTCTGCCTCAGCCTACCGGCACGTCACAAAACATGTCATCATGCGGCTGGCAGTGGCCAATCAGGGCAGTGGGGAGGTGGGACTCCCAGCTTTTGCGGTGGTGCCAAGGGCTGGTCAACGGAGAGCCAGTAAAGGATGCTTTTGGAAGTGACACTCCTGGCAAATGCAAGTGGTCCTCCTAATGAGGTAAGTGCAGAAAAGCCCTAGGGTCTTTTCCAAGGAATCCCATCTTCTCATTATGTAGCTAAAGTATCTGAGCTTCAGCTTCAGACTTATGTACAAGTCCATACACAGCTTCAGTTTTTGTCCTTCCAGAGCCAGGGTTGACTTCCCTTAAGTTTTGATGGATTTGATCTCCTTGCTATCCAAGGGACTCTCAAAGGTCTTCTCCAGCACCATAGGTGGAAAGCGTTGATTCTAAAGTGTTCAGCCTTCCCTCTGGTCCTTTTAGTCACATTCCAATGGCAATTTTAAAAAAATGACTGAATAAGAATTAGAGTTAAAAAAATTTTTTTTGGGGGGGGGGGCTTCTAGAGTGTTCTTTTTTGGCATGCAATATTCCCTAGAAGTAAAACTTCATCTCTTTAGTGTTGTAGAATTCTCTGGGCAATGTCCCTCTTTGATCTTGGGGGGAAAGGGCATAGGAAAATAACGTTTCAAAACTAAGAGAAGCATGGGTTTGAAGCACAGCAGCTGCATTTCTGCTTGCAGACTGCTTTGGAAGTCTTGTAGGTTCACCTTGGCTGCGGTCACACTTGAGATTTAATCCAGCTTCAGTCCACTTTCAGAGTGAGAGAACACATCAGCAAACTGTTTTCTTTCAGTGTTAAATAACTCAGAACATTCCCCTTTGGGATAGAGAATGGGGAAAGAAAATTACTGGTCACTTTGCTGATGTTTTCTCCCGTTCTGAAAGTGGACCGAAGCCTGATTAAACCATAGACGTTCGGAATAGGGGTGGGCATGAATATTTGAAGGTATTTGAAATTCAATAGAATTCATCCAAATTTTGACATTCGAATTTGAATCAAATGTCCACAAATTTCAATTTAAAAATTTGAACGGATTTCGGATCTATTCATTTGAATTATCTGGAGATTTGCACGTGTATGGACTTGTACATAATGCAAACTTCAACATTCACATCTTTCCTGCATCCATATGCATTTGTACAAATCCGTGTGGGACAAAACGGGTTGCGTATGGGGTAACTACAGGATGCATACGGACGCATACGGGATACATATTGAGGCGTAAGGGCACATAAAAATGTTGACATTCGTAAGTGCAAATTCAAGTGGAAAATTCAAACAAATAGATTCAAATTTGCTTAATTCAATTCAAATTTGGTTAAATTTGAATTTTAAAGATTCAGACCGAATCGAATCCCACAAATTGCATTCGTGCTCACCACTACTTGGGATGGAATGTCTCACCCACGTCTCATTGACAGGCTGAATTTTTTCTAAACATTCTTATGGATTTTATTTTAGTTTTTGCTCCGCTCCTTCCTTAGCAGCAACAGCCAATCTAGTGATCTTTTCACTGCAGCAAACTTCACAGGTTAATTTACAGGCTGAGTGAAGAAGTGTTTCCTTTCCCTAGTGATTCATCTTTTTTCTTTCTTTTAGCTTCCCTTAAAAATCCTAGTTAAACTACATACATGAATGAATCCTTTTGCAGATTAATGTGATCTTACAGGCACCATGCAAATGGAGGCCCAGGCAGAAAAACAGTCTCAGTGTGCAATCAGCATATTCAGCTGCTCAGAAGATATCTCTCCATTGCACAACACTTGCAGGATTCTTCTCCCCCCATGCCAAAGTGTTTGTGTGGGAGAAACACACCTGAACAATACATCAAAGGAAGCCAAGAAATAGTGCATTGGGAACTGCCCAGGACAGCTCCATGGCTGTGTTCACATCTAAGCTTTAATCCAGTTTGAGACCACTTTCCACGTGAGCAAATGTAACAGCTAATTGACAAATCTTTTTCTGTCCTCTTTATCTAATCCAAAGGTGGTTTTTCCAGGTTAGATAATGATCAAAGAAAACAGCTTGATACTTTGCTGATGTATTCTCTTACTCTAAAAGTGGACCGAAGCTGGATTAAAACTTTACTGTGAATGCAGCTCTTGTGTGCTGCTGAGGCCTAAGGTGCAATTATACAGGGCTTTTTACAATTGCCCTTTTTAGAAAATTCATCCTTTCTGTAGATGCAAAAAGAAAAAAAAATACCAGGCATTCAAACAGTTAATTTTTAAAAATCCTACATCATGTTTTCACACATTGCTTTTCCTTTGCCACTGACTGGTCACTCGCCTGCCTGGCTTTCAATGGCCATGATTGATTGCTCACTGGCAGTATTTGTTGCCATGCTGTGATTGGCTACTTTCCCCTCCTCTATACTTATGAAATTCCCCAACCAATGTGACCGAAAGAAAGAGTTGCTCTCGGTGTCATTTTATCCCATATGAGGGAAGGGCATTCACCCCAGTCTTCAGGATGGGATAAGATGATTTTAGGGATTTTATATCTGCCTTTACAACCTCAGATTTGCCCAGAGGCTGTCTCAGTACATGTGTCTGAGCATACCCCTAGTCACCTTGTCAGGGCTGATGTGAAGGAGTGCTGATGACTGACTACCATCAGAATGAAGCACCAGAGTTATAGCTAGTAGTGGCTAGTTCCCATGTGAGAAATGAAACTGCAAATTGACACATCTTGACTCAACTGGAGTAGTGATGGACATACTATGATTCCCCTGCCGATCTCTCTGATGTTAAAATTCCACATTTAAATGTCACCATTTCTGACAATATTTTATAGACTTATGTTCCCCTATCCTTCTCCTCAAAAAGCTAAACTGTAAATTTTACAAAGGTTTCAATGCCACACGGGGCTGCTGTATCACAATGTTTCTCCCACTCAGTTTGCGCAATCTTATCGCATGCGCTAATGAGTAGGGGTATGCATGAATGAATGCAAGTTTCGAATCTGATTTGTAATGAATTGAATATTCAAAAATTTGAATGTATCTGCATAATGGAGAAATGAATGTCTGGACATTCGGTTCAGTACAAATACATTCGTAAGTATTCCTACAAATAATTCTGATATTCGTACCTCTACGGGTACATGCGCATCTTGTACATACCTGTATGCATCGCGTTTTCATAAATCAAGAAATTTGTATTTGTTCAAATTCTGAAGTCAATTTGTACACGAATGTCGAAATTTGTATGAATTTGTACAAATAATGAATATTTTGAACATTCATGCACATCCCTGCTAATGAAGAATTATGAATTCGGCTTGCAATAGGGTTGTGCACTAATATTCAAAAATTCAATTCGAATCCGTCGAATGTTGCCATTCAAACCTGAATCAGATTTTCGAAAATCCGAATTTGAACATTCAAACTCAGATATGGATCTTCGAATAATTCAAATGTGTAGATTTGTATCTGTCATATACGAATCTGTGTGAAAATTATACGTATGTTGCTCTTAAAATACGAGATTAAAACGGGATGCATACGGGATTTTTACAGGATGCATACAGATACGTAAAGCAGATTCAAATGTTGTCAACATTCATATCTTTAAATACAAATCTAACATTCGAATGTACGGATTTGAATGTTATGGATTCAAAGCAGATTTTATGACATTCAGATCTTAAATATCCAAATCAAATAGGATTTTATGACATTCGGATCTAGTTGGATAATTTTCGGGAAGATTTGGATACGACAGACAGGAATCTACACATTTGAATCATTCGAATCTCCGTATTGGATTTTTGAAAATCCGTGTTCGAGTTTGAATGTCCAATTTGGATTTTTGAAAATCCGATTTGAGTTTGAATGTCAAAATCTGCCGTATTTGAATCAAATATTTGAGTATTCATGCAAATCCCGACTCTGGGGCAGAAGTGTCTCAGCAGCATGCCAGATGCACATGTGACAGAGTGTCTGTGGCTGTCCCGGAAGGTCAGCTATAAAAAGGCCCCCAAAGACAAACAGCGAGGGAGAAAACTTCAAGTTCACTTCCGCTCTTAAGGAAAGAGGAATTATGGATTGTGTTTCAGTTGCTTTTGAGGAGGAGTGACTTTCTTGAATCTTTCTCTTTCCCCCAAACAAACAAGGATATTCAAACACAGCTAATGTACACTTCCCCATCCAATATTTTGATTTTCACTGCATCAATAGGTCTCAGCCAATATGCAGAAGGAAGAAGTCTAAGAATGAGTCTGTACTTCAGAGAAGAGAGGGGCAAAATGCCATCGTGAATACCTAATGTTTTATCTAGCGAAATAATCTCCCACGTAGAAGGAAAACACTGTCTCAAATGTTTCAAGAAGCAATTGAGGTGGTGTTTTGTCCGTCCCTACTGCACAACATTGTACATGAAAGGCTAGGAAAGGGTTGGAGGACATACTTCTGTGGGAGAATCATACTGGTGTGCAAATAAACCCACCCATAACAGAGGGAAATCAGAAGCTGTGTCCCGCTAAGGCTGGCGCACGCGGGGACGAATCCCCCATTCACACTTTAACCGGTAAGGGACACGTTCCCACATGTCCCTTACTGGCCAAGGTGTGAATAGGGCATCCATCCCTGCATGTCCAAGCCCAGAAAGGCTGCAGCGGGGGCAGGATGACCCACCTGGGGCTGCTGCCAATGGGCCATATTGGCCCACTGGCTGGCAGCCTGGTCCTGGTCTATCTTGGGGTCCTGCGGGCTACCATTGGTGCAATTGCACAGGCAGGAGCCCAAGGGGCCCTCCTGGGTGCCCGCCCCCACCCAGGCATCCATGCTGCCCCCAGCTCCCCGCACACAACCTACTTCTTCCGATGTTGTGTTTGGACTGGTAGGCCCCAGGGGGCAGCACTTGTGAGCTCAAAGTGCGTTGTTGTGCATAGTCACATGCTATGACCTGCGATTGGGCTGCAGTGCACACCTGCGTGGACCACCTGGTTCGATCCAACAAGCCTAGGCCCCGGGGAATTGAACCAGGCAGTCTGCGCAGGTGTGCACCACAGCCCAATTGCAGGCCACGGTGCATGCCTGCACACAATGCCACAGTGTGAACTCGCAAGCCCCGCCAAACTGGAGCCTACCAGTCCAAACCTGGTGTCAGAACATGTAGGTTGTGCACACAGGGCTGGGGGTGGTGCAGACCCCTGGGTGGGTGTGGGTGTCAAGGGGGTCCCTGCAGGCTCCCGCTAACCTGATTGAGGTGGCAGGCACCCGTGGGACCCCAGGATGGGCCCAGCCTTGTCTCGCCTCACCCCCAAAAGGGGCCGTCAGCCAGTGGGCCGGGCCAGGGCTCGAGAGCTGTCTGGCAGGGAGAGCGCAAATGCTCTCCCTGCCAGACAGCCCTGGGACAACCGGCGACATCTTGAGCCAGGTGTGGAGCACAATTAGGCCACCCTGGTACTGGACGGGATGGTTCCGGACAGAACCGCCTGGCCGACAGAGTGAATGCTCTTACGTGTATACCAGAGGCCCAGGTGTGAATAGGCCTCTGCTCTGAGAGTTGCCAACCTCACCCAAAGCAAACCTATTGAAAGAAGCATCTCCGGACACCTTTAAAGTGGTTTGAAAAGAGGCACTTTAAATGGCCTTTTGGAACTTCTTGAAGGCTCCTCCTGGTGTTAAGTCCAGCTCCAGCTTGAGGGACACCAATCTCTCCCATGCTTGAAGATGGGTCCTCAAAAGAAGGACAGAAATGGTTCGATACCTGCCAGGGCCTGTCCATGCAAATCCTTTATGCCAGAAGGGAAGTGCAAGCGAGGTTGGGAAAACTAAACAAGCTTGGGTCAGTCTTCCAAAGCTGATTAAGGGTTCCTTGTAACACTTGAGATTTTTCACAGATCCCCATATGGAAGGAGTTATGCTTTTATTAGCATGCTGCTGTTCTCTATTATTCTGTGTAAATCCTTCTCTCCTCTGTAATTCTCCAGCCCTGTTGCCAGGGGCTGGACCAAAGCTTTCAATAAATACTCTTTTGCCTATGATACAATGTATGTGTTTGTGTGTGCCTTTTAATGGGACAATCAAAATGTATTGCTGTGCCCCATACTTACATTTCCTTGCTTGGATCAAGCCGATCATTTCCATCTGGAAAGGACAAACCAAGAAGGGGAAAGAGAGTAATTATCTCCTTCCCTCTATTTTCCCTCCATTTCTCATTATGGCAAAGAAACACAGATCTTGTGGCAGTATCTGGTCACCAGTATATTCACGGTTCCTCAAAGGAGTCAGGATTCTCCGTTATGCAAAAGGTCAATCTAGGGTGTTTTTCCACCGCGCTCCTTTAATCCGGATCTAAAAAGATCCAGATCTAGGGAATAGATACTTCCCTTAATCTGGATCTAGTAGATCCGTATTAAGGGAAGTACCCAATGTGTTTCCATGGGTGGTCTAGCACCCATTAGCAATGGGTGCTAGCCTCCCTGCCGTGGAAACACCAGAGCACCCATTTAGAAATCCAGACCTACCCATGAGGGGTCTGCCTGTCACCCCAGGTGTTTGGGGGTACAAGGGGTGCAATCTCCGCAGCGCCTTCAAAGTCACTTCAAAGTCTGTGCAAAATAGCTCTGGAGCGTCTTTGAAGTCTGTGCTGATCTTCAGAGTAAACTTTGAAGTGACTTCGAAGTTCACTCCGAAGATCAGCACAGACTTCAAAGACACTCCGGAGCTATTTTGCACAGACGTCGAAGTGACTTCGAAATGACTCCGAAATGACTTTGAAGCTTAGGTTTTGGGGCTCCCCCCCCCAAGGGTGCCCCTTCCCCCTAGCCTCCTCTAGACCCCATTGCCGAACTAATGTGGAAACAGGCTCCCTTTAATCTGGATTTTCTAGCTGAAGACTCCATTGTATACCCCAGTAATGGGGTATACAGAAAATCTGGATTAAAGCCCAAAAAGTACCCATATGATCCGGGTTTCCCGTGGTGCGGTGGAAACAAATGTGTCCCTAATGGGTGCCGTGGTGGAAATGGGGTCATCTGGCTCTCACCCAAATGGGTCCTTAGTGGGTGCTAAAATGGGTACTAAGTGACCTTGGAAAACACCCCTAGTCTGATTTGCTGTTGGCCCTCGGCTATTTAGGAATTAGCAGGTTTTGGAAAAGATGGCAGGTGTTTATGCAAACATTTTTCGTGGCCCCTGAGGTCCAAAAAAAGCCACTTTTTCCCCAAGTAATGACAGCAGAGGTCTTTTGAGGTGGCAGTTCACTCACTGCTGCAGAAGAAACAAATGTAGAATTTAGGAATCTGCATGAATGCTTTCTTTTTGTGTTCGATTCAAATAGAGCCCTGTTGAATGTGGTAGGATTCGAATTTGATACAAATGTTCCCTGAATGCTATTCTAATCTGATTTGAATCCCTGCTGCCAGTCACGTCTATGGATCCCCTGTGGATCTGCTATGAACATGTGAAATCTGCTCTGAATCTGCGTTGAACCTGCTTTGGATTCATTGCAGATGTGACTTTGTCACCTTCCCACCTTTGTGAATATAATGAAGTTTCAAACGAATGCACAAAAGCCTTCGCTTCGCATTCGAATGTCGGTCTTCACATATAGCCATCATTTGATTTGAATTCGAATGTATGAATCTGAACTAATTAGATTGGATTTTTCAATGTGGTGAATATCAGTGAATTACTGTACGTTCGGGCAACATTTTATTTATTTATTTTCCCAAGGGTCTCTGGGCAGCTCACAACATTTAAAAACAAACATATCAAAACTGTATCAAACAATACTAAAACCAGTAAAAGGTTTAAAAATCCAGCATAATAATAATAATAATAATTTTTAAAAAGATACAAAAACAGTTTTAAAACAGTAGAGTCTGCAATGGGGGAAGTGTAGGGAGCATTTAACCAAAGGGCTGGGTGAAGAGGTGCGTCTTCACCGCCTTCCTGAACATAAACAGAGAAGGGGCCTGATGCACCTCCAGGGGGAGGCCATTCCACAGCCTGGGGGCCACTACCCAGAAGGCCCTCTCCTGGGTGCCCAATCGCCTAGCTGCTGAAGGCGGTGGGATAACCAGGAGGGCCTCCCCTCCAGATCTTAAGACACGGGCATGTCGATATGGGAGAAGGCACTCCTTTGGAGCTAAGGGTGTGAGATAAGTAGGGTATAAAAGCCAACTCTTCTTCTTTATACCCCACTTTTCTCACCCATTTAAGGCAACTCAAAGTGGCTGACAAACCTTCTGTTCTTCTCCCCACAACAGAACACCCTGTGAGGTGGGTGGGGCTGTGAGAGCCAGAAGAGAGCTCAGAAGAGAGCCCAAGGTCATCCAGCTGGTAGAGAACTATCACACTTTCTCTTTGGCTTGCCAACCTCACAAAATCTTCACAAAACTTAGGTTAGCAATTACATATCACGAAAGAAAGCTGGGTTGACTCCAGAACATCCCTTGGATATCCTGGAAGATCTGATGGTCTTCTTCTTGGAATGCTGTCTATATAATAACCTCAGGAACTGCTCCTGAACTGCCCTTCTAAAGAACCATCAATTACTTGGCTAAACTGCATCCTCTGCTTACGGGACAAGATAAACACTCTACCCTAAGAGTGTTATTGTTCATATATAAAAGTATATAAAACCATGGATGGTACAGAAAAGGTGGATAGAAGAAAATTATTTTAGAGGAAAATACATTAGAACCAGGGGGCACTCTATGAAGCTGATGGGTAGGAGAGTCAGGTCAGACAAGGAGAAGTATTTCTTCACCCAGAGGGTCATCAGTTTATGGAATTTGCTGCCGGAAGAGGTGGTGACAGCAACCAACTTAGATGGCTTTAAGGAAGGGTTACACAAATTTATGGACGACAGATCTATCAATGGCTACCAGAATGAATGCCTAGATACAGCATTCAGGCCATTTCTAAGGCCATTTGCTGGGATTCAAGAGCAGATGAAGGTTTTGCCCTCGTCTTCTGCTTGAGATGCCCATGAGGAATTTGTGGGCCACTGTGTTGGACAGGATGCTGGACTAGAAGGGCTGTGGCCTGATCCAGCAGGGCTCCTCTTATGTTCTTATGTTCATCCTTAAGGCCATGAAGATTCAAGCCATGTACCATAATTCCAATTTTATACAAGATTTGGTTTTAAATATTCCTTTTTGGTATGATCAATATTGACTCAGTATTGACTCATCAATAAACGTGTTCTATTCTAAATAGAAATATGAAAAATAGCAACCCATCAATAGCAGCCTTTGTGATACAAAAATAGATCACCAAGGAAGAAGGGGGAGAATACATACATTTCTCCTTTTTGTATATTCTGTACAACTCTCATGAATTCATAGGAGTCCCATGATAGGCTTTCTCTGCCTTTGTTAAAATTCAGAGAATAGCCCAGACTAATTGCTTGACTCTCAGTCAGATCTGGACTAAATGGTCTCTCTGATTCCATCTGTGTGTAATGGAAATGGTAAAACTCCCAAGATGCAGCCTTTTAATCAGACACAAGTAAACGTCGGTGCATTCATGGGCTACGCCTTCCCTCCCTGTCTCCTCTTCCCACTCAGGGGGCCAATATTCGACTGTGAGTCATGCCTGCCAACTGACAATTGTCCTGAGTGCATTGGCAAAGGATGGTATATAAATGGAGGGAATAAGATCAATCAAAGGCAGAATATATGTCTTTCCTGTTTCTCTGGAGATTAGGGACCTGTTCAAACAGGGGAAGTCCAAGGATACTTCAAGACTGAGTTTCCACTTTTCATGAAGATGCTCCAGAATCATCTTTGCATTTCCCAGACCATCCCTCCAAGATGGTTTTTGTGCTCCACATATATTCTAGCCATGAGCTGATAAAAGCCTGGTACGTCCCCTCTTGTGGTTACAGTGTCAGAGTCTTATCTGTTACTCTCTCGGTTTGAGTCTGCACTCCTCCACACAAGGCCAGCTGAGTGACTTGGGCTAGTCCCAGCTTGCTTTCTGAGCTGCCACAGCCCCTCCTGCCTCACAGGGTGTCTGTGGTGGGGGGAGGGGGGGAGAAAGGAAGGTTTCACACCTACTTTGAGCCCCCTTTAAATGTGCAAGAAAAGCAGGGCAGAAAAGCCAACTCTTCTTCTTCCTCTTCCATGAAGCCAGTTGGGTGGCCTTGGGCTAGTCCCAGCTCCCTTTCTGAGCTCTCACAGCACCACCTGTCTCACAGGAGGTCTGTTGTGGGGAGAAGAACAGAAGTGCTTTGCGTCCCCTTAAATGGGTGAGAAAAGCTGAGTATAAAAGACGATTCTTCTTTCTCTCCTCTTCTGGGCAAACACATGCCATGGGCCGGAACAGGCACAGTTACGCAATGCATCACCTGGTTCCCACAGCAATGGTGCTATCCATGCGCACTGGTGCCATTGCTGTGGCAAGGCAAGCTCCTCTGGTACTGAGGTGACTCACACTATGGGTGTTTTTCTACTGTCACTAAAAGTACCCATTAATGGCATTTTTGTACCCATTAATGGGTACTTAATGGGTACTTCTAGTGACAATGGAAAAACACCCTATAATTCACTTTGTACATCACTAGACACCATTTCTTTTGATTATTACAAATAAGCTGTTCTTCAATATCGTATTTCCCACCTAAGCTTTAATCCGGTTTCAGTCCACTTTCACAGTAGAGCATATCAGCAAGGTGACCCATCATTTTCTTTCCACATTACCTAACTGTGAGCCACTTTGGTCTAGTGGTTAGGGAGCCATAGTCTCATCTGGGAATACTGCATTTGATTCCACACTCCCCCACGAAGCTACCTGGGTGACCTTGGGCTAGTCACAGCTCCCTTCTGAGCTCTCACAGCCCCACCTACCTAACAAGGTGTCTGTTGTGGGGAGAAGAATAGAAAAGCTTTGTCAGCCACTTTGAATCCCCTTAACGGGTGAGAAAAGCGAGGTGGATAAGCCCATTCCTCCTCCTCCTTCTTCTAACCCAAAGGTGGATTTTCCGAGTTAGGTAAAGCCAAAAGCAAACACCTTGTCACTTTGTCAATGCATTGTCTCACTCTGAAGGTGGACTGAAGTTGGATTAAAGTTCAGGTGTGAGCATATACTTTATAAAGGATCATTCTGGGTCTGCAGCTTCCATGTTCCATTGGTTATTCTGTCCTCAAAAACTGCCTGTCTGGATGGCACTTACAGGTGACAAAATTGTCTCCTATCCCTTTCCAGCACCCAACAAGCTGGTGCTGGTGTTCGCACGGCAAAACAGCTCAGTGACCACGCATGAACTAACAAAAAGAAGACGCATGTCTTCATGTGCTATTTGCACAAACCAGTTTGAAAGTGGTAACTATGGTTTGCATAAAAATACAGTTTTGATGTCAGTGCCAGCAGCATTTCACGCAGAGGACAGCTCCACATCGGTCATTGGGTGTCGTACTGATGTCCAGCCACATGCAGCAGCTCTGGGTGATAATGTCCTTTCTTCAGTCCCTTCCCCCCTCCAACCCCTGATGCACGTTGCCATGTTTTCCATTGTGTTTCCTACCCAGCCATTAACCACGCATGAAAGATTCTGCATTGCTGCAAAGGCTCAATGTAAACCAACACCCAGGAAGCCAGTTTTATAATTGGAATTCCTGCTCGAGATTAAAGATCCCGGCCGGCCATCGGAGGCTCATGCTAATGCCAGCGCATTGGTCACGGGCCATAAAGGCCACACGCGCCATAGGCTGAGTGTGCCTCCCTCCACTGGCCTTCTCGGAGGCCCAGTAGCCACATCGGAACGGCTGCTCTGAGCCAATCAACGGAAAGCCTGCTTCCTCCGAGCGCAGCGGCCTAAGGACATCTGATGCCAGCCTGAATTGTTTTCAAGTTTCTTCCACTCAGCTGTTCCACAGGCCCTGGCCTGGCCCTACCCCACCTCCGCCCTGGCTCCCCTGATACACACCACACGTCTTTCCCTCCACCCCAGCATCTTTGATCCTTGACTCCGAAACAGTTCAAAGTGGCTCATGTTCCAACGCTGCCGTCTGGATAACAGAGACCTAATCAAACCCGCCTTGCCTTAAAAGGAACTTCATTTGGAAAGATTTATATCAAATGGACTTTTTTGTCTGGGAGACACAGAGAGAGAGGGAGAGAGAGAAGGAGAAAGAGAGAGAGAGAGAAAGGAGAGATTTGCATCAGAGCCTCTGCTTCTCTGGCATCCTTTCATCGATTGTCTTTGGGTTCATTCATTAGGGATGCAGAGAAGAATTCCATCAGAAGATGAGAGCAACAGGATGGATAATGAAGAAATGATGCTGGCAGTGTCAACAAAGGCCTAAGGCCCTGCCTGCAGTGGGTCTTAATCCAGATTATAGCCTGGAATAAAAGTCTACCATCTACGTGCAAGTTCCAACCATGGAAGACCCCACCTTGGGCCTGCTGGATGCTGCTGCACCATCATATGGACGGCAGGTCCCTATTCCAGGACATAATCCAGAATTAGACCCAGTGTATAAATTGCCTAATAGTGCGATCAGACAGGGTTTGTTTTGGGTGACCATTGATAAAAGATCACCCAGTCTGCAGATTCATCCCACCCACCTATTGCATAGTTTTGAAAATAAATGCCTTCTCTTTCTCATTGTTGACTTCCATGCTCACCTCTCATGGTCACCACCAGCCAGGGATTCCATGGCCTTGATTGTTTCGCTGTCCCTAACAGTTGTTTCCAAACTGCTGTTGGTGTTGGAGACTCCATAGCTTCCTGCCCCATCAAACCCAAACTGTAAATAACCCCAAGAGCACTTGATTTCAAATCTGGAAAAGTGGCACACAAGCAGATTCTTCTGGACACAGAAAAATGTGTTTTGGATATATTTTAATCGCCTTTGAATACCTTTGTTCTACTTCCTGCAGGCTGACACTTCTGGACGACAGGGGTATCAATGGCGACTAGGATGGATACCTAGGTACATCCTCCAGGCTGGGGAGATGGCCAGTACACCCCTGACAGCCATTTGCAGGGAGTTGGAAGCAGGTGAAGGTTTTGCCTTTGTCTTCTGCTTGAGATGCTCAGAAACAATTGGTGGGTCACTGTGTGACGCAGGGTGGTGGACCGGATGGGCTATGGCCTGATCCAGCAGGGCTCTTCTTGTGTTCTTAGAGGATTGCAGAAATTCAAGGAGGACAGTTGTATCAATGACTGTTTAGATCTGGCTCTGGGTTGGAGAGGCAGGCAAAATGTCTCTGAAGGCCATTTACAGGAATTTCAGAGCAGGTGAAGGTTTTGCCCTTGTCTCTGCTTGAGATACCCGGAAGCAATTGGTAAGCCATGTGTGGAACAGGATGCTGGGCAAGATGGGCTCTGGCCTGAAAGAGCAGGGCTCCTCTAGTGTCCTTAGGATGCCTCCAAAGGCCATTTGCAAGGAGCTGAGAGAAGGGGAAGGTTTCACCTTTGTCTTCTGCTCGAGCAATTAGTGGGCCACTGTGTGAGACAGGGTGGTGGACTAGATGGGCTGAAGCCTGATCCAGCAGGGCTCCTCTTAGATTCTTAGGTTCTTATGTCCTTACGTTCGCCATTTTGTGGTCCTTGTACACCTGAGAGATCATTTCCAGTAAGGTCATGTCCTGGTTTTGATAGGTGCAAGCACAGATAGTAAACCAAAGGCCAATTTACACTTGGCCTCTTAATTTACAATTAGTTAACTTCTGGGCAGGCGTTTGCAGCCTACGAAAGCCCCTGTCTGCCCAGAGGTTCACTAATTGCATACCAGCTGTGGTGCACAAAATCGTGCACCACAAGCATACTAACCTTGACTAAACGTGACTGCAACCTTTCCTGGTGTGTCCACGCATACCCCATCTAGAGTAAATGGTGCCATGCAAGTGCATTGGCACCTCAGACGACCCCCGATGCAACAGCGTGTGCACAGAGCATCATTGCCACCTCATGCAGGTTCTGCAACCAAAATGACGGTGCCCCATGGAGGATTGTACACATGACCGGACACCGGTAAGTCTCCAGTCGTGTTAGGGCTAGGCTAACTTACACTAGCATTCCCTAGTGCATAGGTGAGTACACATTAGTCTATCGTGCACCTTTTCTGCCCAACGGATGGTAAAGCGAGTGCAAAAATGCCCCAACTGTCACAGCTTCCTGCTCAGTGATAGGCAAAGCTAAAATGCCTCCCTGGTCGTGTTCCCACTTGGGTTATTTAAGGCAGAATTAACAAAAACAGATGCCTTTGTTGTTGTTGTTAATTCTGCTTTAAAAAGCAGAGCATGGCAGCAGTGCAGCAGTGGCTGAAAGGGAGGGGGAGGGCAGGGCTCGCTCACTTGCTTGCTCGCCCACCCGCCCGCCTGCCTGCCTGCCTGCCACCCGGCGTTCCTCCTCCCTATGCCTCAGGAGCGCCATGGCTGCTTGGCGGAAAGCAGAGCAAGCAAGGCGACAGCAGCCAAAATGGCAGAACGGCAAGGCAGTGGTGGTGGTGGTGGCTGAAATAGCGGGCAGCTGGGCGGGCGGGCAAGCAGCTGGGTGAGCAAGGCAGTGGCGGTGGCGAAGCCTGAAAGGGCAGGCAGGTGGGCGGGCGGGCGGGCAGGTGAGGCGGCAATGGCTGAAAGGGATACTGAGTACTGTTCCCAAAGGGAAAATAAAGCGTGTCAAAACGAAAAATGGGAGCGAGAGTCCTTTAAACAAGTGGTTTTTTAATGCATTTTTTTCCTATTTACTCCTCGAATAGTGCGGGAAGCCAGTTTCCAATGCGGACAAGCAGTTTTCAAACTGTTTTCGGCATGCAATAAAGTCCCAGTGGGAAGGGGCCCCCTAATCATCAGCTCTGCAAAGGCTGGGAGATCCGGTTGCTAGTATTATTATTATTTTTAACCTACCCCTACCCCCCCCCCAAAAAAAAAACCTCTACAAAATTATTCTGGCTGAGAACTGGAGCCGCTCTTCTTTCTACCACTTCCTGCCATCTGGAATCAGGGACTTGAAAGCAGCGGCTGTGAAACCGAGTTCCACATTCTGCTCTTTGTTCCAGGCAGCATCATTTGATGGAGGCTAATGTGTCATATCCATAATCTTCTATATATAGATGCCAGCTTCTCTCCTCCCACCTCAGTTCCACCCCAGTGCTCCACGCGTTCTGTTTAGTTTAAGCAAGAGACACAGCACAAAAGTTGAGGCAATGCCAGGCATGCTGGGTAGTCAAGTACTGACGCTTCCGTGAGGAATGGCTCTTCTCGTGCCTGATGTTTTTCTCTCCTACAATGTATGGGTCGCATGCCTTACTTAGAGAAATACGCTTTGATGTGCGCACCTTTCTGAAGGAGCATGGAATGGCATACTCTTAAGGATGTGTACCTTATAGGCCATGGTCCCACCTTGCTTTTTATGCAAACGGAGGCCATCCTGTATCTGGAAGGATCAGATGCAAAAGTCTGCATCCGTTTTTTTCTAGGGACTTTCCTCCCCTGGGGCCTATTCGCACTTGGCTTTATTCTGGAATATATCCTGGAATAGGGGCCTGCTGTCCACATGCTAGTGTATGCTACAGCAGGCCCTAAGGGAGGTCTGCCAGAGTCTGCAGTAGCACCCAGAGCACAGGTCCCTATGCTGAGATATATCCTAGAATACAGCCAAGTGCAAATAGGCCTCTGGTTGGGACTATCTGCTGTGTGGACTATCTCAGCACCGAGCCCATTTCGGCTGCAAGAAACAAACCCAAGCCAAGTCCTGCAGAGAAAGAACTCTGACCCATGCCGGACCCAGAGGACCACATCTGTGCCACGACCACCATCTTGCCGCTACCACTCCATCACCACCATTACCCTGCCATCCCCATGCTGCCACCATCCTGCCCCTGCCGCTGTCACACCGAAGCTTAACTATTTGCCAGGCAAAGGGGATCCATGCAGGTTCAGCAGGGTGGTGATGGTAAGGTGGTACATTTTGATAGGAAGGACCAAGCAGTTCCAGGCTGAAAATGGCCTAAGTTCCCTGCCGGTCCCTGAGATGGACTATCTTTTTAGAGTGTGATCACAGCCTAAATGTCACTGCCTGGAGAGCCTTGGTTTGGATCTGTTGTAGACATTCCTTGTAACAAGAAGACACATGGCTGGGGGTCTTATTCCAGATTCCCCATAGTCTGCTTGTGCAGACTATGGGGAACCCTAACCCTAGGCTAACCCTAAGCCTATGGTACCCTAGCCCTACACTGCTTGGGTTGGAGACCATATTGCCTACTTGCTTCCTCTGCCACTTCACTTCAGTCCCACAATAGCACCGGCCCAGCCAGCATACAGTAGGGATGTGGCAGGGATATTCAAAAATCCAATTTGAATTCAACAAATATCAATATTCAAATTCAAATCGGATTTTCGAAAATCCGAATTTCCAAATTCAATCAATTTCAGATTTTTGAAAATCCGATAAGGATTTTTGAATAATTTGACTGAAAAGATCCATTTATATCGCATCCAAATATCGGGTCTATTTGCACTTATAACATGGGATGATAACGGGATGAAAACGGGATGAAAACAGGATGTGTGCGAATTCAAAAATTGGGTACAAATGTCGCTGACATTCGTATCATTTGATCTGAACTGGATTTTTGAAAATTCAGATTTTTGATTTTCGAATCGAATCAAATATTCAAATATTTGAGTCAACTCAAAATCGAATGGAAAAAATGCATTTGTGCATATCCCTGGCATACAGCCATATTCTTTACTTGTTCCCTCTGGCTTGTCCTTTACTTTCAAAGACTTCAGGGCTTAGAATGGCTTAGGGCAGTGATGGCCAACCTATGACACGCGTGTCACAGGTGACATGCCAAGCCCTTTTTGGTGACACACATGGTCACCCTGGCACCTGGGTGTGTAGTGCTTGCTTGTTGAAGTGTACGAAATACCAATTGAAGATTTAGCAAATGGAAAGAATTTATTTGTTTTTGCTTTTCATAAAATACATATTTCAAAAATATAACTTTTTAACTAGAGCTACAAATATCACAAAATGATGGATATGTCTAGATGTGACACAGCACCCGAGTTAAGCTAGGTTTTCTTGCGAATTTTGACACACCAAGCTCAAAAGGTTCACCATCACTGGCTTAGGGGCTGACATTTCCACATGCCACCCTCTCTGTTGAAATCAACCTTGGATTTAATTAGACTATCTCCGAAACAATCTTTTGTGGCCTTGCGCTAATTGAGAAGAACTTTATTAATGTCTTCCATATGTTCAAAGCTTTCTTTCAAACATCTTCAAATCTTGGATCAAAAAGGGTGTGTACACACCTCTGTGTCCAGTTCAAATTTGAAGTCTGGGCATTTCTACATGGACCATTAATCTTGATTAAGGGTCCATGTAGAACACTTCTAGGCCACATAGATCTGCACACATTAATGCAGACCTATGAGGCCATGCCTCAAGGTGCCCTGCCCTGTCTGCACGAGACAGGGAAAGATCTGGATTAAGGAGGGCCTTGGTTTGGATGTGTTGTAGACATGCCTTGTAACAAGGGGTGTTTCCACATTGGCTGTGGAAACCGGTTTAAACAGATAATAAAGACACATAGAAGACACTTGAAAACTTACCTTCCGCACTGGAGACCTCATTCGGGACACTTGGAGGTGGCCGCTTCTGCATTTTGGCGTGCAAGATCTGTCTCTAAATCGGGTCCCACCGCTGAAAACCGGTTCAACAGGAAGACCTCAAAAATGAGGTCTTCAATCCGTCCCTTCGCCTTCATCCGTGTGGAAGCAGGACGCTTCCGCACATGGACAGGCGAAGGGACAGATGTCCCTGCGGCTGCCATCTTGGGAGGGGCATAAGCAGGATGGTCTGCCTCCGGAGACCCTTCCCTGCGTGCCACGTGCCGCCAGAAACGCGCGGTGACTGGCAGCTGCCTGCTCCAGTCCCGTGGCTCCGGGGGTGGCGTCAGCAGCGTGGGAATCTGGTGGACTTTTGGAATGGGTGCTGTGGCTTCCGCACAGCACCCAGACCATCCGTCCTGACAGATCCGTCCTCTCCACGTGTGTGTGGACACACGAGGGCCCTTTGGATCCGTCCCTATTTGGGATGGATCCTCCAGAGGACAGATTGCCGAAAAACGGATCTTCTTTGATCCGTTTTTCGGCGGCAGGTGCGGAAGCACCCAAGACAACACTTCACCAGATAAGCAGATGCATGTCTATTGTTTCCTGTGTTTGAGAGGAAGAATCAGCAAATCCATCCATTTCTGGCCCACAGTGAAGATGCAGCCTTAAATTTAAATGGTTGTGTTGAAGAGAAGATAAAGATTGAGCCAGGCTTCTTCTTTTTCTGTAGCCTTGGGACAAGTAAAGCTTATAACTGCAGGTTGTCTTTTAGAGGAAGGATTATACGATCCTCTCATAACTGCTTTAACAGGAAGGAAAGTTTTTATACCAAAGTTTTCCTGCAGAAGCATCCAAACTCAAAGAAGCAGAGCATTGGCTCTGGAATAGCTCCGTGTTTTAAGTTTATTCATTTTGCTCCTGTTTTTTTCCTCTTGGCTCTATGCCCTGAGCTTGGAAAGGTACTACATGGGTCAAAAAGACCTCTTCTCTTCTTAAAGGCTTTTTGAACTGCTCCAGGATGGAAGTCAGGCTGGAAAAGTGGCCAATCAAAGCAAAACATTGCTGTTGTCTTCATTCGGTACTATCAGCCTGGGTGGCGTCAACTGACTTCCGATGGCTCCGCTGACGGCTCTCTGCGTTTCTTTTCTCTTCAGAACGAAGCTGGGAAAGAAACTTGCAATCCTATGTTCTCCAGGTGGTTGCTGTTCAGATGAGTGAAGTCCAATTCCATCCAAAGTGAAGCACAGTTTTGCACTGACCTTGGTTCTGGGACAGAATCCTTCCCACAGGTTGGGTTTAAGAACTATGTATGAACATGAGCTGGCTGGGGCCTCTTTCTTTTACAGCAATTTTTGCTTCGTTTTCTTTTGTTTTCTTCTATACTATTACTATTACTATTACTATTACTATTACTATTACTATTACTATTACTATTACTATTACTATTACTATTACTATTATCACTATCACTATCACTATTACTATCACTATTACTATCACTATCACTATCACTACTACTACTACTAGTAGTAGTAGTAGTAGTAGTAGTATCAACAACAAATGAAAAATAATTATGAATTTGTCTAATTATTGTTTTGCTTTTTTACCTTATACAGTTGATTACGGTATCTGTTTACTGTACATTTTCATAATGTATGTCTCTAGTAATTTTAACTTTTCTTTATCTGTATCCTTTTATTGTACTGTTTTTTAAATATTTGTAGTTTGTACAGCGCTAAGTATATTTATAGCGCTCAAGAAATAAACTTTAATAATAATTATAGTTATTTTTCATTGATTTAGCCATTGACTGTAGCCTACTGACAGAAACCTATACATGCCACCAAAACAACATTTTTTTAAAATTAGAAACTAAAATGAAACGTCAGCAAGAGGAATCTTCTGAACAGAATAAAATGCAAAATGGCGCCAGCAAGAGATCTGAGTTAACGGCCTTCTTAATCTGAGACGTTTTCGCACAGGGCTGAACGGAACGCGGAAAAGACAGCTGTGGACACGTCATCCGCATTGCCCGCGCGCGGCTTGCGTTCCGACGTGTCCGCAGCTGTCTTTTCCGCGTTCGAAATGTAGAGCACTTTAAACTGCTCTACATGCGTTCCAACGCGGACGAGCCGCCCGCAGCCGTTCGGGAGGAGAAGCGTTCGCGCCTGCTTCTGTCTCCCGAACGGCTGCGGGCGCGCCTCCGACGCCGTGCGGCTTTGACAATCAGCTGTTTGTCAAACAGCTGATTGTCGATCTGCCTCCGCGGCTGTCTGCGCGCCCCTGGCCGGCGTTTGCCGGCTAAGGCAGCTTCGGGCGCTTTGAGCATTCGCACCCAGATGCTCCGGAACGCGTTTACACGTGTTCTGGCGCGTCTGTGTGTGAAAGGGGAAAGCGCCCGGAGCTGCCTTAAGCTTTCCGCCTGAACGCGTTCCATTTCGAGCGCGATGCAGTGCGGAAATGCCTCTGGTTTTGGCTCCGTCCAGTGCAGACAGCGGGGACAGGGCCTCCTTGATCCACATTACTATGTGGATCAGAAGGCCTATAATCCGGATTAAGAGGCTCCTTAATCTGGATCAACAGTATGGCCACGTCCCCATGGAAACCATTTGGCATGGAATGGGCACCTATGGGACCAGGAGTGGGCCTGAGATCGGTCCTTTCCTGTCCCCATGCCATTCCTGGTGACACAATCTAGATGCGGGCTAGGTGTGGATGCAGCTGTCCCCATGCAAACCATGCCAAACCCTGGCATGGAGGAGCAGCGCACCTCTTCTCCACACCCTCTCTCTTCACTGGAAGCCGGATTCACATCAGCCCACCCTTGTGCCGCCAACTGCAAATGCTGCATCACCCCATCCCTTAGCGGCACAGAAAGACAGGACTGGGCTGGGAGGCATGACATTTTTAAATAATAATAATAATAATAATAATAATAATAATAATAATAATAATAATAATAATAATAATAATAATAATAATAATAATAATAATAATAATAATAAAATTTTAAATAATTTTAAAAGACCCAAAGCTGCTACGAGGTTTAGTGGCAGTGGGTGCTTGAGCAGTTTTGCGTACCTCTGCTCCACTGGGAACCACGAGAATGCCTGGCAACCTTAAAAGGAGAAAATCAAGCCATTATTATGATCGCCTCAGCGATCAGGAAACAGGGGTGGAATATTTGGGGAAAGGAACAAAAATCAAGCCATTATCCTGCCTACCTTGGCGATCAGGATTCTTCCACTCCTCAAAAATGTCAGGGACTGCGATCTTCAATGCACAGGGCAGGAACGGCAAGCACACCCTACCTCCCAATGACACGAGCACCAATCTCCTCCCAAAATAGCCAGGGGTCATCCCCATGTGCCATCTCGGCTTCCTATGCAATGCGTACTGGGACCCCAAACCGTGCCCAGACCTGTTTTTTCGGGTACCAAATTTGGTCCTGCACTGGCATGGTTTGGGGTGATTTGGTCTGCGGAAACCAAATCTAAAACTCTTGGGGACACCCCTTGCCAAGCCCAGTTTTGGTACCGGACAAAATGTGCATGGGGACGAGCCCTAAGTGGTGAAAGGGCTTATGGGTCAAGTTGTCAGGTGGGCAGTCTGGCACTTTACTGATACACCATAGCCAGGGGCTGATTTGCACTTTGGCCCATAGTTTACAATTGGTCAACATCTGGGCAGGTGCATTTGCACGTACAGGAGAGGCTCACAGCCTACAAGCAGCCCCTACCTGCCTAGGTGTTGCCTAATTGTAAGCTACCTGTGGAGCATGAAATCATGCATCACAAGCTACCTAACCTTTACCCCATGTGACTGGGAACCTACGTGGAAGCATCCAGCCAGCAACCTTCTGCACTTCTTCCAGCTGGGGCGGTCATTGAGCTGTCACGCAAGCACGATGGCAGCTCACATGAACCCCTGACACGACTGCGACTGTGCAGAGCATCAGCATCAGCATCACTGTAGTGATGGGACTGATGCACACGCAGTCAACGTTAGTCTCTTGCACACCTTTCCCATCCACGGGAAGGGAAGGGAAGTACAAAATCACCTCTGGACCCTAGAACTTGGGTTTTTGAGGGTTTTTGCTACACTTCAAAATGGAAATTTGCTGAAACAATGGTTGGATTTTGCTCCAGGAAAGGACATAAACAATAGACATAACACTCTCCTGGTGTGTTCGATCTCCCAAAACCACAGAAAAGGATTTGTGAGTCAAAGGCCCTGGTCACACCTGTAGTTTAGGATGACTTCAGGTTGTCTTCTGGTCGTGTTTCTCATATTATTTTTATTCAGTTCATTTTCCAAGCTGGCCTACCCTCATTAGATCATTCTAACCGGAGTCCTGTTTTCCAAAGGACTCAGCCCACCCTGGCATGCTAGGCGGTTTTCTCCTCCTCATTGTGAGTGGGGGGGGGGACGGGCTAAAGGAGGCTGAACCGTGCTGTGCTGGATGGATCCAGTTGTTCCTTCGGCCAATCAGCACGTGTGGAGTTCATGAGGCACCTCCCCTTCTCTCCTCAGTTTATGTGTATGAGTCCTCTATCTCATATTTTTCTGCAAATTTATTATTATTATTATTATTTAAATTAATTGCATGGAGAAGAAAAGCACATAAAAAAGGAAAGGGGGCATGGAGGTGGGGGAGCAGGTTTAAAAAAGAACTGGAAACACACACCTTCGCCTCCCTTGAGTCACACAAAAGCATTCAATAAGAAAGGAAGTAGATTTGACAAAGAAATTGTTTGTTTGTTTTTTCAAGAGCTCTGTGGAGGAGGCTCAGGTCAATCACGGAGACAGCTGTGAATGATGCAGCCCAAAGCGACGACAGCCTGAGGACAACCTATAACGATCTAGGTGTGAACAGAAGCGGTACAACCTCAGTTCGGATTATGAATAGGACGTCCTGACTCATATGGGTGTGACCAGGGCCAAATGGAGACCCTTCTCTGGCTCCTTTCAAAGCTCCTCCCTGGCACTCCTCTGTTCCTCCGTGGGGGGAAAAATCTGTATGCATAGGTTTGAAAGCAAAAGTCCACTGTATCCCTATACTTGACTTTATGGGGTTTATGTATTCCTCACCCTATGGAAAACAGTGGACAAATTGCCCAAACTATCCCTTAAAACAATCAAACCCTGGACTGGGCACCTTAGGAACAGGGGCACCGACTCTGCTTTGTCCTTTTTGTGCCAATTAGTTTCCTGCTTAATGACTGTTGAAAAGAAGAGACGGTAAAGAAACAGCTGCCTATATCGCTAGCCGCACCTCTGGGCAGAAAAGCAAAATGCCTTTTCAGACGTCCTCGCGCAAAAGTGAGGCTCCCTAAGAGCGTTCCTGCGTAAAAGTATGAGGAAACCCTTCCCCCCGTCAAAGGCAGCACCTGGAGCCTTGTACCACTGCATGATTGGTTGATGTGACGAAGTTGCAGCTAGTGCAGAATGAAGCTGCCTGAGTGCTGACCGGAACAGCTAGCCGGATGCACATCATGCCGGTTTTAAAAGAATTGCACTGGCTGCCAATTCACTACCGAGCCCAATTCAAGGTTTTGACTTTGACTTATAAGGCCTTAAATGACTTGGGCCCCAAATATCTAAAGGAACGCCTTCTCCCATATCGACCTGCCCGTGCCTTAAGATCAAGTGGCGAGGCCCTCCTGGTTGTCCCACCGCCTTCAACAGTGAGGTTGGTGGGCACCCGGGAGAGAGCCTTTTCTGTGATGGCCCCCAGACTGTGGAATAGCCTCCCCCTTGAGGTGCGTCAGGCCCCTTCCTTATATATATTTAGGAGGGCAGTAAAGACGCACCTCTTTGCCCTGGCCTTTGGCTAAGTTGTTAATGTTCCCTCCCCCAGTACAGACATTATCATTTTAAACATGTTGTATATTGTTTTATATGTACGGAATTTTTAACATCTTTTAATGTGCATTCTGTTTTAATCTGTTGTTTTAAAGTTGTAACCCGCCCAGAGACCTTCGGGTATGGGGCGGGATATAAATATAAATAATAAATAAATAAATAAATAAATTTACACATTTGGACAAATTTCGGATTTTTGAAAATCCGATATGGATTTTTAAAAAGAATTCAAATGAGTAGATTTGTATGTATTTTATACGAATATATGCAAAAATTATATGTATTTGCACATATAATACAGGATGAAAATGTACAGTACACGGGATAAAAAGGGGATGAACACAGAATCATGCAAATTAATATAATGGATGCAAATCTTATTGACATTCATATATTCGGATACGAATCGGATTTTTAAAAGTACGGATCCAGATAATCCAGATTCGAATCTAAAATCCAGATTTTTGAAATTCAAATTGAATCAAATTTTCAAATATTTGAATGCAAAAATTCGAATTCAAATGCAAAAAACACACACACAAACGTTTGTGCACATCCCTAACTATAAGTAAGTAAGTAAGTAAGTAAGTAAGTATGTAAGTAAGTAAGTATGTATGTAAGGCTCCCTAGCCAATGGCCCCCTGTGCAGAATTGCGTGATTCTTGGTTGTAAAGAAAAAAAATTCAAACTATTTATGAGCCCATTTGAGTTTGATCTGGAACCAGGTTGAGCATGTTCCAATTTTGAGTTTGTGCCCCTCTCTAATGTTTACTCTTCTATTTATTTATTTATTTATTTGTTTGTTTGTTTGTTTGTTTGTTTGTTTGTTTGTTTGTTTGCATTTCTATCCCGCCCCACACCCTAAGGTCTCTGGGTGGGTAACAAACAGATTAATCACAAGAACAGATTAAAAACGGAAAGCAGATTAAAAATAATATAGGCATTAAATACAGATTAAAAACACTTAAAAATTCAGCAAATTTAAAACAATACACTCCATATTGTATTCATTGTGCCTGTGACTAGGGAGGGGGGAGAATGTAATCATCTCAGTCAAAGGCCAGGGCAAAGAGGTGCATCTTTACCACCTTCCTAAATATATGTAAGGAAGGGGCATGACGCACCTTGAGGGGGAGGCTATTCCATAATCTGGGAGCTATCGCCGAAAAGGCCCTCTCCCGGGTGCCCACCAGCCTCACTACTGAAGGTGGTGGGACAACCAGGAGGGCCTCACCACTTGATCTTAAGGCACAGGCAGGTCGGTATGGGAGAAGGCTTTAGATATTTGGGGACCAAGTCATTTAGGGCCTTATAAGTCAGAGTTAACACCTTGAATTGGCTTCGCTAGTGAATTGGCAGCCAATGCAACTCTTTTAAGACCGGCGTTAACTCTGCACTCTCGCGGCTGCGTTTTGCACTAGCTGCAACTTCCGAACCATCTTCAAGGGCAGCCCCATGTAGAGCGCATTACAGTAGTCCAATCTAGAGGTTACCAGAGCATGGATAACTGTGGCCAAGTCGTCTCTATCCAGTCGTCTCTAGCCGTAGTTGGGAGTAGGTACTCCTGGCCACGGCCTCCACCTGAGCTTCAAGTGTTAGCGCAGAGTCCAGGAGTACCCCCAAGTTACGCACCTGTCCCTTCCAGGGCATTGCAGCCCCATCAAGGATTTGGATTTTTGAAAACCCAATTCAAATTTGAATGACAATATTCAGTGGATTCAAATCAGATTTTTGGATTTTTGAATATCCATGCCCATCTCTACTTATAGTATTTATATTTTGCCCTTCACCTGAGTGTCCCAGGGTGGTTTAACAAGAGCAAAAAGATATACGGTGCTTTCATGCCTAGGTTGGGTGCAAAAACTGGCACACAACTGGCATGCATCAGGCGTCCCCAGATGTGGACGCCCAATGCATCCTAAATTTATTCAGCACTTTGCCAAGTGCCGGGTAAGGGGAATTGCCACAATGGTCGCCTCACTGCATCAATGCCCATCTGCCTGTTGCCACGATCATCCCACCCAACACACCCATGGCTATCCGCCCAGGAATAGAAGCGGCTTCACATGGTGTGGATGCTCAGTGTGGGAGTATCCCCCAGCTGTCCCAGTGGGCCAGTTAAAGAATAATTTAAATACTGTATATACCACAACCCTCCCTCCCCACCTCCCTGGCAGAATTGCAGTGTAGCTAACCGTTAAGGCCCCAGGTGAAGAGAGATGTACCAACCAGATGCCGAAAATCATACCGTGTTCGAAAGCTGATGGCGCCTCAGAGCAGCTTCCTGGCTAAATCTGGGCAGACATCTTTGCCTGCCAGGCTCCAGGGGCTCCTAAAGGTGCCCATTTTCCTTGCAGCCTAGTGGCCTACTCTGAAGCAAACCCCACCAGGGTCAAAGGGACTTACACCGAGGAGCTTACAGGGCTGCAGTCCGAAGGAACTGTTTTCTCAGCAGGCTCAGACCAGACTGTTCTCCGGACGAGCGGTGCCAGAAATGTGCCATTTTTAGAAGCCCCCTGATTATAGAGAGCGGGAAGGAAGCCATTTTGCTGGCAAGCCACAACAGTTTCTGATTCATGGATTGTTGGAAAGAATTTTCACTGGTTTTGTGTCTCCTGTTTCCATGAAATGGCACTTTCCCCCATTTCTTTAATTTTATTTAAAGAGAGAGAGAGGGGGGGGGGGGTTGTTTGTCTTGCATTCAGAAAACAGGCCAACAGGAGTCCATATGGGTTTGGAAACTGGCCTGAACTGATTAGAAAGGAGGCCTGTTTTCTGTGCAGGAGTGGAAAACAGGTCCAAGGCTGGATAACTATGAATCTGTGTATCCAATATTTTTTTTTCCATAAAAAGATCCCATGTTTTAGTGGCTTAGCAGGCCCAGAAAACAGAACAGTTTTCCTTTCTATGGAACAATGCAGGGTCTTATTAGCTACCTAGAAACCAATGAACGAACGTTTCACCAATAAGAGCAGTTTCACATAAAAGCAGCAACAGAGGCAGGATATTAATAAAGACGGATTGATTCACAATTCACACATCCTGAGGATTTCTTTGTGTTTCATACCATCATGAGATGTAAATTTTCATCAGGGAGGAAGTCTTTTGGTTTTGTGGCTAGAAGCTGCAAGTATGGGGATTCCACATCTCCTAAAGTGCAATGAATCTAGCCCTTCTGCACTGTGAAGGTGTGGACGTTTCATATCCAATTTTTAAATTCGTGTGCATCCTGTTTTTGTCCCATTTGCATCCTGTTGCCATCCCGTGTTATAAGCGCAAATAGATCTGACATACGGATGCAATATGCAATGTTATATTCAGTCAAATTATTTGAAAATCCATACTGGATTTTCGAAAAACAGAAATTCAACCAATTTGGAAATTCTGATTTTCAAAAATCCGATTCGAATGTGAATATTGATATTTGTCGAATTCGAATTGGATTTTTGAATTTTCGAATATCCATGCACATCCTTAGTTTGAGCACTTTCTGGCACACCATGGAGCCAGAATGTGCCCAGGCTGTGGCCACACCCAAGGTTTAATGCAGCTTCATTCCACCTTCAGAGCGAGAGAACACATCAGCAAAGTGACCAGGAATTTTCTTTCCACATTTTGTATCCCAAAGGGGAATGTTCTGAGTTATTTAACACTGGAAGAAAACAGCTTGTCTCTTTGCTGATGTGTTTTCTCACTCTGAAAGTGGAGTGAGGCTGGATTGAATCTTAAATGTGACCACGGCTCCAGTGTGTTCAAACATCTTTGATAGTAAAAACTGCTCCACAGCAGGCATGAGCATGAATAGTTGTGACATTTGAAATTGAACAAAATCATACGAATTTCAACGTTTTCCTGCATTTGAATAGATCCAGCCTCCATTGTACCTAGCAGTCTGTGGGTCTTCATGAACATGACACACTACCAGCACACCAACTGGACCCAAGTAGCCCCTGTGCCCTTGGACTCCACTGTGGCACCATAGCAATGCCAGGCAAACTTCACTAAGGACATGGCCCCATGCACATTTTGATCCGAATCAAAATTGGGCACAGGAAGAGGTGTCCCCATGCATTTTAGATTTGGTCCGATTTCTGTCGACCAATTCACCCAAACCAGGACCAAATTTGGTACTGAAAAAACAGATCTGGGCACAGTTTGGGGGTTTGGCACACATTGCTTTGCAAGCTGAGCCTGTGCATGGGGACAGTCTCGTGCTATATGGGGAGGAGATTGGCGATCGTGTCAGGGGGAGGTGGGGTTTCATGTCCTGTGCTTGCCATTCCTGCCTTGTGTATCGGAGATCGCAACTGCTGAGATTTTGGGGGAGTGAATGATGTTAAAGCCGAAATGATGAGGGGGTCGAATGGCCTTTGCTGCCCCACGAGACTCTTTTATACAAGTATTCCACCCTCCCATTTCCCAATCACCAAGGCAGGCATGATAATGGCTTGATTTTTCTCCATTTTAAGCTTGCCGGGTGTTCTTGCGATTCCCAGCTGGAGTGGAGGTGCACAAAACTGCTCAACCGCACAACTGCCGCCAAACTTCGTAGCAGCTTTGGTTTTTTAAAATAACTATTTTTGCCATTCCGTCCTGGCTTCTGTGCCACTAAGCGGGGGGGGGGGGGGAGAGATGCAGCATTTGCAGCGGGCGGCACAGGGGTGGGGTGGCATCAATCTGGCTTCCAATGAGGAGAGAGGAGGTGGAGAGGAGGTGGCGTTGCTCCCCTGTGCCGGGGTTTGGTGTGGTATGCATGGGGACGGCTGAATCCGCACCCAGCCCGTGTTACCGGGAATGGCATAGGGATGGGCAACATTCGATCTTGGTCTCGCACCCAGTCCAATGCATGCCCAATCAGACCCAAACGTCTTGCAAGGGGACACAGCCTAGGAAGTCAATCTATGCAGGCTTAAGTGCAAGGGATGAAATTCTCAAGGAACGTGACATGCGGCCTCTCCGTCTAGCCAGCGCAGATCTTCAGATTACCAACGTGGGAAACTCAGGAGCCAGTGAATGCACCCTCCGTGTGAAAGCTGCTGTCTAGTGCAAAGAAAAGCGAACAATGGGAGCAGGTTGCGCTCAGAAGCTAAGAAGGCTGGCAAAATTCCTGATTTGCCTTCTCCAGCTCTCAGGAGGGTGGAGGAGATGTGCTCCTCTTTCTTTCTCTCCCTCCTTGGCGCAGAGTGAAGGCTTTTCACAGCCTGCTCTGCATAACAATAGATGGAAGAACAGTTTGCTGCCTCAGAAAATACAAAGGGGCTGTAAATTACTGGAAGGAAAGCGAAAGGATGGGGAGGGAGGGCGCAAGAAGAGTTAGCAGCATTGTTGATTCAGAAGTAGATTTAAGGAAGATTGCTTTATCCTAAGCTTCCCTGCCCAGAATAGAAATGAAGATGAATGTGAATGAAGGATATTATTATTATTATTATTATTATTATTATTATTATTATTATTATTATTATTATTATTATTATTATTATTATTATTATTATTATTATTATTATTGTGATGATGTAAAACAGCAGTTACACACAGCAAACGAGATCACTATGCTGGATTTCGTATTATATCACTAGTCGGGCACTTCCCAAGCACCTAGGACTGCGTGATGTATCGGCGAATTATGCGAGCAGACCCCAGTAAAGTGACTTTTTGTAGTTGGCAGATGGATATTTTGTCAATGCCAAAGGTTTTTAGGTGCCCGCTGAGATCTTTTGGCCCCGTGCCCAGTGTGCCGAGGATGACTAGGACCACTTTCACTGGTTTTCGCCAGAGTCGCTGTAGTTCAATTCTCAGATCTTCGTATCTGGTGAGCTTCTCCAGCTGTTTCTCCTCAATTCTGCTGTCACCTGGAATAGCAACGTTGACGATCCACACCTTCTCTTTCTCAACAATTGTAATATCAGGAGTATTATGCTCCAATTTTCTGTCAGTCTGAAGCCTGAAGTCCCAAAGTAGTTTTGCCTGTTCGTTTTCAACAACTTTTTCTGGCTTGTGATCCCACCAGTTCTTTGCCACTGGCAGATGATACTTTTGGCACAAGTTCCAGTGGATCATTTGTGCTACAGCATTGTGTCTCTGCTTGTAATCAGTTTGTGCGATCTTCTTGCAGCAGCTGAGTATATGGTCGATTGTTTCATCCACTTCTTTGCAGAGTCGGCACTTTGGATCTTCTCCTGATTTTTCAGTTCTGGCTTTGATGGCATTTGTTCTTATCGCTTGCTCTTGTGCAGCAAGAATCAGTCCTTCTGTTTCCTTTTTCAATGTTCCATTTGTAAACCAAGACCAGGTCTTTTCCATGTCCACTTTGCCTTCGATTTTCTCCAAGAACTGTCCATGCAGTGCTTTACTGCACCAGCTGTCAGTTTGGCGTTGAATTGCAGTTTTCCGGTACTGGTTCTTGGTTTGCTGCACTTTGAGAAGCTTCCGGTTACTGACTTCAATCAAAGCTGATTCTTTCCTTATTATTATTATTCAATGTACTTCAATGCCGAACAGGTAGTTGGTGCAACAAGGTACTGCATGGACAATTCTTGGAGAAAACTGAAGACCAAGTGGATAAGGAAAGGACCTGGCTATGGCTGACCAATGGAACACTGAAGAAGGAAACAGAGGGACTAATTTTTGCTGCATAAGAACAAGCCAACAGAACGTATGTCATCAAAGCTAGAATTGAAAAATCAATGGAAGACCCAAAGTGCAGACTCTGTAAAGAAGCTGATGAAACCATCGACCACATTCTGAGCTGCTACAAAAAGATCGCACAGATGGACTATAAACAGAGGCACAACATAGTGGTACAAATGATACACTGGAACTTATGCCAGAATGACCATCTGCCAGTGGCAAAGAACTGGTGGGACCATAAACCAGAAAAAGTGGTTGAAAATGAACAAGCCAAACTACTGTGGGACTTCCGACTTCAGGCTGATGGAACACTGGATCATAATACCCCAGACATCACAACTGTGGAGAAAAACAAAGTGTTTATCCTTGACATTGCTGTTCCAGGTAACAGCAGGATTGATGAAAACCAGTTAGAAAAACTTACCAGATACAAAGACCTGACAATAGAACTGCAGCGACTATGGCATAAACCAGCCAAGGTGGTCCCAGTGGTTCTCAGCCAAAAGATCTCAGTGGGCACATGAAAAGCATTGGCATCAACAAAATATCCATCTGCCAGCTACAGAAAGCCACTTTGCTGGGATCTGCTCATATCATTCACCGATACATCACTCAGTCCCAGGCACTTGGGAAGGGCCCGGCTGGTGATAACAGTGACCAAAACCAACATAAATATCTTGTTTGCCGTGTGTTACTGTTGTGTTATGTCATAATGATGATGATGATGATGCACTAAGCATTATTATCACAGCAGGAGATCAATGATAGGATTTCCCAATGTTTCTGTTTTATTTTAACTCTGATTTCTTTTCCTTTAAGGCAGCCATAGGACAGAACCCGAGGCATTTCCGCACTGAATCGCGTTCGAAACCGAACGCGTTCAGGCGGAAAGCTTAAGCCAGCTTCGGGCGCTTTCCCCGTTCACACACAGACGCTCCGGAACGCGTGTAAACGCGTTCCGGAGCGTCTGGGTGCGAATGGTCAAAGCGCCCGAAGCTGGCTTAGCCGGCAAACGCCGGCCAGGGGCGCGCCGGCGGCCGCGGAGGCAGATCGACAATCAGCTGTTTGAAAAACAGCTGATTGTCAAAGCCGCGCGGCGTCGGAGGCGAGCCGGCAGGCGATCGGGAGACAGAAGCGGCGCGAACGCTTCTTCTCCCGAACGCCTGCGTGCGGCTCGTCCGCGTTGGAACGCGTGTAGAGCACTTCGAAGTGCTCTACATTTCGAACGCGGAAAAGCCAGCTGCGGACACGTCGGGACGCAAGGCGCGCGCGGCCAATGCGGATGACGTGTCCACAGCTGGCTTTTTCGCGTTCGAATCAGCCCCGTGCGAAAACGTCTCAGGTCTATGCTCTATAAGGCCTGCAGAAACTTCCCCATATGCTCTCGGATGGGGGTGGGTGGGTGCTGTGTGGGACTTCCCCCATCAACTCAGGCTGCTAAAACTGCAGGGGGACAAGAAACCCCTGCAAATATTTGTGCCTTGGTAGCCCACACTGTGGGGCAAGAAAAAGAGGGCTATGAATAATTCAAGGAGCAGGCTTGGCTTCCCTGCTTTTGCATCCTTAAATGAAACAATTTTTGCATAATTTATTCTGCTTCTGTAATTCACAGGGAGATGTGAAGCCTTGAAGTCCAGACAGGGAAAAGAAAGTTGGGGGTGGGGGAGCATTTTGGCTTCTGAACGATAAAGAAGAAGAAAAAGAAGAAAAATTCACTTTTCTGTAGCCATGAGGACTAGAAACCTGGAAAATTTAGAAAACAGAAGTTCTATGAATGTGTTAGTGGCATATATACAACCCTGGCTGCTTCTATTCAAATTCTGAATTTAGACATCCCATCTCTTCCTGGATCCATGGCTCTCAGCATCACTGTAGGGGTCTTCTGTCTCTCCTTCTGTCAGCCATGATCATGGCTTGGAGGCCAACTTCCCTGCTGGCAGAGACAACAGCTGAAGGGCCAGGAAGGCGAGGCCCCTGCTGATTGTGTGAAATCTGCATCCCCTGCAGATGGAACTCAGGCAATTTTTCATCCGTTTCTATCCCTCTAAATATTTAGCAGCCCTATTTGCATTTTGGGTATATGATAATAAACTACACTCCCAGGGCACAAGGAGCAGGACGGAGACAAAACTTATTGGCCAAAAACTTGTGCGCCACTGCTAATCTGCAAAGCTTCCTGCAGACATGAGCAAAACCCCGCCATGATTCTTCTGGTGTTGCACTGGAATTGCACTGAACTCCCAATGCAACGAATTTACAATGTGCAACAAACATCCTGAGTTGCTATCGCTGGAAATTCAGGTTTTCCATAATAACCCCACTTCCCTGGCAAGATGCAAATGAAATCACCTTGCTAGTGACTTAACTAAGCTGGCCAAGTGCAAAAAAAAAAGAATAAAAGAAAGATGGTGGGTCCTTGGCTGGTTCTGGGAAGTTACCTGCGAGGCCATTGGGTACGTATCTCACCAGGCATGAAGGTAAGGCAGGGCTTGCATCTCAAACGACATGGCAAAAGGCAATGGTGGCATTTCGTTTATGACCACATCTCCACTTACCCTCAGAGCGGGGCTCTTTGCATCCAAGAAGGCACCTGCTATTGCCCCATCCCCATTTTTGGCAGCAGTGGGTGATTTCAGAGCAATCACATTTCCTGTTTTATGGGACAATCGCTCACAGAGGCGCCTCAGAAACAGGATGGTTTTTTCCTGACTTGCATGGAGATCTTTGCTCCAAAACGAAGACAAAGAAGTTGTGGCAGATAGAACCTCTATTCCGTGTCCCCTGGAACAGAGTCACCCCTTCCAGTTTGGTCTTCTTGTCAGAGTATTGTACCCTAGGCCCTGGTCACACCTTTAGTTTAAGATGACTGGAGGCCGTCTTCTGGTCATGCTACTCACATCATTTTTCTTCAATTCATTTTCCAAGCCAGCTTACCCTCATCAGACCATTTTAATTGGAGTCCACTTTTCCAAAGGACTCAGACTGTCCCTGGCATCCCGGGCAGGTGGGACTAAAGGAGGCTGAACCATGCTGTGCTGGGTGGGGACTAGTCTTTCCTTTCAGCCAATGTCTAGGGGAAGGCAGCAAGTGCGGAGTTCGTGAGGCACCTCCCCTTCTCTCCTCAGTTTATGTGTGTGATTCCTCTAGTATTTTTTTAAAATTAATTGCACGAAGAACAGGAGCGCATAAAAAAGTAAGGGGTGTGTGGAGGTGGGGGAGCAGGCTTTAAAAAGAACCGCAAACACACCCTCGCCTCCTTGAGTGACACAATGGCATGCAAGAAGAAAAAAGATAGATTTGATGCAGGAAAAGGAGTGGAGAGCCAAGAGTTCCACGGAGGAGGCTCAGGTCAATTGCGGAGACAGGTGTGAGCAATGCAGCTCAGAGTGAGGACGGCATGAAGACGACCTATAACAATCTAGGTGAGAACAGAGCTGGTACAACCTCACTTCTAATTACGTCCTGTCTCATACAGGTGTGACAAGGGCCTAGTAGCCTCCCAGTTTGGTTTTGCACTCCTACATTAAGCCAGCTGGGTGGCCTTGGGCTAGTCACAGATCTCTTTCCGAGCTTTCCTGGTTGGCCACATGCTACTGTCCCATCCCACCTGTAATATGCAGGAAAAGCCAAACTTTCAGGTGGAAGTACCACCAGCATCTTTCCGGTTGCGAATACCCAGATGCTAGCAAGTGTCTGGCCAGTTACTTTGTTTTTATCCAGCTGACAGAAGTAAGAAATCCCTATTACGAGAAGTTCAGCATTGTTGCTGGATTTCTCACTTAGCTTGATTTCAAGGTTTTCAGTTCTCCAATCGAGGGCTATATTTGGAATGTCACAAATACCAGTATCTTCCTAGGAAAATCACAGGTTTTTACCCATATCTGGAGGCAGCTTGGCACTACATAATCCATCACAGCCTGTTGCCCATAGACTTGCAAGGATGGGTTCACACCTAAGGTTTAATCCAGCTTCAGTCCACTTTCAGAGAGGGACAACACATCAGCAAAGTGACCAGTCATTTTCCTTCTACATTATCTATCCCAAAGGTGAACTTTTCTGAGTTATTTAACACTGAAAGGAAACAGCTTGTCACTTTGCTGTTGTATTCCCTCTGAAGCTGGATTAAACCTTAAAGGTGACCACACCCCAGGACAGAGGATTTTTTTTTTCTGAAAAGAAGACACAAGGCAGTATTTAAGTTTCTCTGGCTTCTATAACTATAATGCTTCATGTGTTAATGCAAAGGAGGAAGAGAGGTATCAGGTCTGCATGTTTGGAATGAAAGGGGCAGAAAAGGTCCTGCCCCAGTCAACTAACAGGTTGGCATGAGTGACCATCGCCCTTTCCATATTTACTTGTTAATCTTGATCAAGGAATCACTTAGTATGGCTGCATCCCCATTACAAGCTTAATCCGGTTTCCCTAAACCGAAATAATAGAACCGGATGCAAACACGAATTTGCCTGTTCCCATTACTTCAGCTTAATCACTTTCGATCCGGATTCTGAGGATACGACGTGGCGTACGTGACTCAAGGGGGGACTCAAGTGGCTACTTTCTAAAAGCTGCTTTTTGGGGCTGTCCTGCCCTCTTCCTCCTGGCGTGAATGCGCCACCCATAACGGACCCCTTCACTGAGCCTGGCTGGGTGGCTGCCGCTTGCCTGGATGGAGGAAAAACGGCAGTGGGCAGCCAGCAATTCTCCCCATTGCCCAGGGCACACAGCAGCAGCGGCAACTCAAGCAAGGGGACTTTAAACATTCACACATCTCCCAAAACCTGCCCTGCTTTCCTTTCCCCTTTAAAGGTCAGAACTCCAAAGAGCTAGAATTGTGCAAAATTGCAACATTGTTATCAGGTATGAAGTGCCTGGATTGCTACAGTGGAGCGGCTGCTGTGAAGGTTGGATTTTTACACTGAAATCACTGTCTTTGGAAGCAAGCTACTGGGGGAGGGAAACCCTAAACATGGATTCTCATCCCTTAAAACAGTAGGGTCCCCACAGTAAAAAATGTAACACGTATCAAGTGCACGATTCGGAGTGAGACCTGTTGAAATGAGGGTTAACATTTACAACGCTTTGGAGTGATTTAACACGCGGAAAGCGTGTTAAGCCAAACTGATGTGGGGTCTGCGAGGATTGAAAACGGTTTGAAACTGAAATAAGCTTGTAATGGGGATGCGGCCTCTATGTTGTCTGCGTGGAACTAGTGTTAATCAGCTCCATGCGAAGGGCACACTAAATCCAGCTTAGTGGTAAACCCAATAAGTCTGGTCCACATCCATGCTAGTGCCTGCTAATCAGAGGCCAGTTCACACATGTCCCCGTAGTAGACGATAGGGTAACATCTGGGCATCTGCGCTTGCAGGAGGCCTTTCAACCCAGAAATGCCTCCTGCTTTACTAGATGTTACCCTATTGTCTACTAGTGGTGATGCACAAAATCCTGCACCACGTGCCTGCCACCCCTTACCCAAAGCTTACTTGAAACATCCAGCGCTATGACCATTTGCACTGTTTCTGGGGTAGGGATCATCTGAGGTGCCACACAAACATGCTGGCCTCACAAATGATCGCAAATGTGATGGCAGCTGCTCATGCACGGAGCATCATCACTGCCCTGGCAATGGAGCACACACGATTGTGCCAGACTCCAAAATCGAGATGTTGAATGCCCTGCCGGTGACCACACACACACCTGGACACAGGTGCATCTCCAGGCACGTGGGGCTTAGTGCAATGTGTACTAGTGTTCCCAGGTGCGAATGCTAACACATGTTAGTGATTTCTGCACTTTTCCCACCCAGTGGACAGGAAGCCAAGTGAGGGAATGCTTCTGGATTGTTGTTTTGTATTCAACTGAATCCAATGCAAGGACATTTGTATTCTTTCAAATAGATCACCTTTGAATGTGGTAGGATTCGAATTCAAAATGAATGTTTGATACGAATCGTATATGAATCCCATACTAATCTCATACATATCTGCTATGTATCCAGTACGTATCTGCTCCGATCACATCAAATCTGCCCAGAATCCACTTTGAATCTGCTCTCAATCCACTTTGAATTCCCTCTGGATCCTTTGCAGATATTCCGGGGGCAGCCACTTTCCCGCCTCCCCAGGTTCACGAATGTTCCAAAGCCTCTGATTCAAATTCAAATGTCAATCTTTGCCCAAATTCGTACAAATTTTGAATGTTATATGAACATTTACGCACATTCCTAGAAAGATGAGGCTGCCTGCTGCTGATCTGGATCTAGCTAATCTGGGCCACATCCCCATTATAGGCTTAATTCGGTTTCCCTGAACCAAAATAATAGAACCGAATGCAAACGCGAATTTGCCTGTTCCCATTACTTTAAACTTAATCGCGTTCGATCCGGATTCTGAGGATCGTATGTGGCGTACATGACTCAAGTGGCTACTTTTTAAAAGCTGCTTTTTGAGGCTGCCCTGCCCTCTTCCTCCTGGCGTGAGCACGCCACCCATAACGGACCCCTTCACCGAGCCTGGCTGGGTGGCTGCCGCTTGCCTGGATGGAGGAAAACTGGCAGCGGGCAGCCAGCGATTCTCCCCATTGCCCAGGGCACACAGCAGCAGCGGCAATTCAAGCAAGGGGGCTTTAAACATTCACACATCTCACAGAACCTGCCCTGCTTTCCTTTCCTCTTTAAAGGTCAGAACTCCAGAGAGCTAGAATTGCACAAAATTGCAACATTGTTATCAGGTGTGAAGTGCCTGGATTGCTACAGTGTAGTGGCTGCTGTGAAGGTTGGATTTTTACACTGAAATCACTGTCTTTGGAAGCAAGCTATCGGGGGAGGGAAACCCTAAACATGGATTCTCATCCCTTAAAACAGTAGGGTCCCCACAGTAAGAAATGTAACACGTATCAAGCGCACGATCTGGAGTGAGACCTATTGAAATGAGGGTTAACATTTACAATGCTTTGGGGCGATTTAACACGTGGAAAGCGTGTTAAGCCAAACTGACGTGGGGTCTGCGAGGATTGAAAACGGTTTGAAATCGATATAAGCTCGTAATGGGGATGCGGCCCTAGTTTCACTGCTGCGGATTAAGCAAGGCTAGTGCAGAAAAGGCCAACATTTTCTTCTCAAAGTTTCTGTTGTCACGGTGGCTAGAGGCTTGCTGCTTTCCTCCTAGCCGAAGGGCTTAAATGTGCTGTTCAGAAGACTTTTTACATGTCTGCAAACTGCCAAGGCTGAAGAAACAGCTGGGAGTCCTCAGCCAAAGCTGCCATCCTTCTTACTAAAGCCATCTGATTTCCTTCCCTGAGGCCTAATGGGGGGTGGGAGGAAGCCAGGAGTGTAACAACTCAATTTCCTCTCCCTTAACCCAGCTGGGAATCAGCATTTTGCCGCTCAGTAGGCAAACCTGGTTATGTTTCCTTCTCTGAGCAAAAAACCTAACATTATAGTGGATTGCGGAATGCATATTTATACCCACCTTCCTTTTTATCTTATCTTGCTCTCCCTTACTTTAATATCTTAATAAGGAAAAGTCCAGTAAACCAAGCTGAACCCCTGGTGACTGCATGAACAAATCCATTTTTTTTGGAGGGGAATTAACAGGAGGAGAAGGAAGAGAGTTGGCTTTTATACCCCACTTAAGGGTGAGAAAAGTGGGGTATAAAAACCAACTCTTCTTCATGAAGCCAGTTGGGTGGCCTTGGGCTAGTCACAGCTCCCTTTCTGAGCTCTCACAGCTCATATACCTCAGAGGGTGTCTGTTGTGGGGAGAAGAAGAGAAGGTTTGTCAGCCTCTTTGGCCGCGTCCCTATGGTGGCCAGTTAGCACCCTTTGGGCACTGTTTGGGCACACAGGGGCCGGGCGCGGGGCCGGGCATGCATTTTGGCATCTGCATGGGCTCTGGGTTCGAGGCTCAGCGCGGATGGAGCCATCCCCAAGCAAGCTGCGCTGAGCTTCGGCACGGGGAGCAGCTCCACCCCCTCTCTGCCCCCTCTCTCCTCAGCCGGGGTTGGGGTGTGCTTTTTGCTTCTTTTGCACCCCCGATTTTAGGTTTATGGCGTTCCCCATGATTTTTCGCTGGAGCAGAGGTGTGCAAAAGTCAAGCACCTTTAAATTTTTTTTAAAAAAAACTAAAGTTATAGACCTCTGCTCCAGCGAAAATTCAGGGGGAACGCCATAAACTTAAAATTGGGGGTGCAAAAGAAGCCAAAAAACACACCCCAACCCATGACGTGAGCTGGAAACTCCTCCCCTTTAGCCCACAAGCGTCTGCATGTGGGTTCCTGGCTCATTAAGCAAGTGCGCTGGGCCCCCAAATGGTGCCGAGACTCATTTTCCAGGGTGCCAGATTTGGTCCCCTGTTGGCACTGTATGGGGGGATTTAGCACTCTTTTTGCGTGCCAAATCAAAAACCCATGCGGACAGCCAGCGCCGATCCCGCTCTCAGCACCGCAGCTTTTTGGCATGGGGTTGCCCCCTTTGAGTCCCCTTAAAAGGGTGAGAAAACTGGAGTAGAAAAGCCAACTCTTTTTCTACTGTAAGTAACCCGCCATCACTGTCACTAAAAGTACCCATTGAGTACCCATTAATGCGGTGATGGCCAACCTATGACATGCATGTCACAAGTGACACGCCAAGCCCTTTTGGGTGACACACATGGCCACCCTGGCACCTGGGCGTGTAGTGCTTGCTTGTTCTTGAAGTGTACGAAATGCCAACTTTCAATTGAAGATTTAGCAACAAAAGTCACTAATGTAAAAAATTATTTGTTTTTGCTTTTAATAAAATACATATATCAAAAATATAACTTTTTTACTAGAGCCACAAATATCACAAAATTATGGATATTCCTAGATGTGACACAGCACCTGAGTTAAGCTAGGTTTTCTTGCAAATTTTGACACACCAAGCTCAAAAGGTTCGCCATCACTGCATTAATGGGTACAAAATGGCATTTTTGTACCCATTAATATGTACTTAATGGGAACTTCTAGTGACAGTGGGAAAACACCCATTGTAAGATTTCTTGTAGAATAATATTATAGATGGTCTAGCAAGTAACCCAGGACTAAACTGGGAATGCCGCAGATATATATGATATTCCCAATATAGTGCTAAAAGAATTGTGTGTTTTACCCCATGTTTTATGTTTGTTATGTTATGCTATGTGTTATAAATACTTTTACCCTTCCCTTCACTCAAAGGTCTCAGGTCAAAATAACAAAACAAGGCTCAAATCAATGAACTAATATCAATATAATATAAATGAGCATACAACATGCAAAACCTATGCTGAACTGGAATGTCTTCTGCTCTTTTTCCTCCTTCTTTCTTTTCTTGCTAGTTTCCCAAGCAAACCCCAGGTGCTTCTAGCGGCCAAAGAGTTCATTTTTCCAGAAAGACGCATTCCCATCTGTTCAAATGTGAAGGAACATTAACAAGCCAACGGAAGCAAATGCCACTGTCCCAGGGCTACCGTTGATTGCCGGGAAGACTCATCTGCTTTTACAAGTGCGTGTCCCTTAGGGTGTGAGATGGTGTTAAAGAGATCACCTTGGAGAGGAGATGCCAGCGAGTACAGCATCCACCGGGGCCCCATCTAGATGGCCGTTTAGCCGACTCAGCAAAAGCTGAAGCAGCCATGTGGAAGAGAGTCAGCAGGCCGGCCCAACTTGGCGAAGGACCAAAGCAGCTTGGAAAGTCTTCAGCAGAAATTCCAACTCCCAGCCAGTTCTTTCTCCAACTGAAGCCAAGTGGAGGCCAAGAGATGTAGCACATGAGCTTCCTACACAGCAGAGGGACAGGGGTAGTAAGAAATGCAGATGCTGAGTGCTCTACCTGGCCTGAACATCAGCAGCCGTGTCCTCTGAGTAAGAGCGTTAGTTTGTCAAGACTACATGGTACATGGGACTTTGTTCAGGAATGGCTGGGAAGGATGAGTTATGGGTTCCATCAACCAGAAGACAAATGGGAACATAAGAAATGGTCCAGTGGCTTGGTTCAACAGCATGATCCCATGATGGACAACCAGCTGCACAAAGAAGCCACCAGAAGGACATGAGCACAGTCTCCAACAGCTGGTCTTCAGAAACCCACCATCTTCTGCTGCCCTCAGAACTAATAGACCTTGATAGCCCAGGATTCCATGAATATAACAACATAACAGATGTCCCTCTGAATCACAGTAACTAAGCAGGTATGCGAGGGAGCCCACCAGTAAAGCAACAGAACACAACTTGCTTTGCTGGTGGTCTCCCAACAGCTGACTTTTGGAAGCCTACCATCCCCTGCTGCCTTCAGAGCTAACAGGCAGTAGTTGCCCAGAATTCCATGAACAGAAGAACCCAAGAACTGACCCACTGGATGAGGGCCCATCTAGTCAACCACCCTGTTGTCCCAGTAACTGGCCATCTAGCCATCACCTTTCGATGGCACCAAAGGAGGGTAGAAAAGGGCCGTGGAGCAGGTGCCGGTGAACTGGGTGGTTTGGAGGGAATACACCTTTGCTAGGAGGAGGAGTTAAAGAGGTGGGGACCCTGGACTGGGCCTTCTTGGTGGTAGCCCCTGGGGCTATGGAATAGTCACCCTGCTGAGATGCACCAGGCTCCTTCACGATTTACATTTAGAAAAGAAATGAAGCCATGCTTATTAACCCTGGCCTTTGGTGGAACCAATCACATCTTGATATCAGGGATGGCTTGCCGCTATTCAGAATTGTTTGGAAGCTGCTTGTCAACAGTTAGGCCAAAGGCTGGAAGGGAGCCGTTGCCTGTCTCCAGCTGAAGGTAAGCTGTTGCCTATGGAAGCCCATGCAACTCCCTGGTTTGCCAGAAGATTGGCTTGGTAAAGACCTCTCCTCTAACCCCTCCAAAAGCCCCAGATCAGATCCGTTCCTGCTTTACAGGCGCCCTTCATCACTCTGATTTATGGACAATATATCCCCCAGGCATCAGGGAGCTGCCTACATTTTCTTCCAAGATTTGTGGGTGGGGGGTTAAGAACACGACTCTTTGAAAGAAAAAAAAAAGGAAATATCCAGGCTTTAAGTCTCATTCATTTTCCTTTTATGCAGCTCGCAAGATTTATAGTCAACAGATTGAATTTCTCGGCTCATGGACAGGGAAACGTGACCAGGTGGAGAGCCCAGGGCCTGCAACTCAGTCCTTTGCTGTTGCTCACTGCTGTGCAAATAACAGGGCCATGCAAGGCGGTTCAGGTGCCCTGTATGGTAGAGGGAAATAACCTTAGGAAAGGGGTACTGCTGCCTAGGGATGTACATGAGTATTTGAAAATTCAAATATCCAATTCAAATGGCAACATTCAAACTCGAATCAAATTTTTGAAAATCCGAATTTTCACATTCCAACTCGGATACAGATTTTTGAATAATTCGAATGTGAAGATTCGTATCTGTCGTACACAAATCTGCGCAGAAATTATACATATCTTGTGCTTAAAATATGGGATTAAAACAGGATGCATACGGGATAATTCGGGATGAATACGGGATGCATACGGATTTTTACGGAATGTATAACAGATAGGAGTGTTGTTGACATTCGTATCTTTAAATACGAATCTAACATTCAAACATACGGATTCAAATATTACGGGTTTGAATCAGATTTTATGACATTCGGATCTTAAATATCTGAATCGAATCGGATTTTTTGACATTCGAATCTACTTCCCTGCTGCTGGCATCTTATGAACAGTTGGTTCCTGGACAGCTGACAGGGCAATCCACAAGTCCACTGGGTTTATAATAATGTTTCCACAAGGCAATTTAGAGCATAATTAGCATATGCAGAATGTAGGCAGGTTTCTAACTATCTCGGGGGTAGGAAGCCATGCACCATGGACGACCAGCTGCTTGGAGACTGAGGCTCTTTCTGCACTAGAGCGTTGATCTGGTTCCAGATCGAGAACCCATGCATGCACATGTTAATCCAGATTGTGGCGATCCACCCCAGTTAGGCTGGTCCCATGCACGTGGGACAAAGCTAGATCTAAATCAAGGGGCCCTTGATCCAGGTCCATTTATGGGGGTCTACAATCCAGCCTCAGGATCTTAATCCTGATGGCATGGAGGTGGCATGTCTCCGAGATCAAGAATTCCCAGAAGTGATTTTCACCACGGAGCACCATCGTGCACCACCACAAACCAGCCCCCCACGCCCCACCGCTGGGAACTGTCATTCCTAGCTCTCAGGGAATGGGGTACCGGTGGCTGTGAGCTCATGCTGCATCATGTAAGCTTCGCAGCCATTGGGGGTAATCCAGATTGTTCAGTAGATCTGGGGAATTCTAATCTACCAATCAAGATTGTCTGTGCCCTGGGTGCAGAAAGAACCTTGTTGCCTTTAGTCTTCGGCTGTCCCATTTTCCCTTCCATTTCTGCCAAGCATTCAGACAACGTCTAAAGCACTGGATGATGTCAGCACCATGCTGGGATTGTCAGGTGTGTCTATGGTAATCTCAACATAACCCAGGATATTGGAATGAAATCCTGCAATAACATTACTGTGGGGAAATCCACTCCCAAACTGGGTTTTGCTTATAAAGCAAGAGGACTTACCTAGTCAGCCATCTTGGGAATGGCCATAGAACCAAGCCAGGTCAAAAACGGTAGTTGTCCATGCAGGTGGGGTGGTGATCACCTCTTACTAGATGTTTCACGGCCCAGAAATACCCTGATGTGCACACCACGCCATTGCGGGAGCATGCATCCACAGCAGTAAGTGTTACCATTTGTATCACTCAGCTGCCCTGCTATCTGGGCAAGGTGCAGTCTTTATTCCAGAAGTATATTATTCCAGAATCCCACTTAATACTGACCTGCCCGTGTCTTAATATCTGGAAGAGAGGCCCTCTTGGTTGTACCACGACCTTCAGTAACAAAAGGGGTAGGCACCCGGGAAAGGGCCTTCTCAGTGATGGCCCCTAGGTTATGGAATAGTCTCTCCCTTGAGGTGTGTCAGGCACCTTCACTGTACCTGTTTAGGAAGGCAATGAAGGCGCAGCTCTTTGCCCTGGTCCTTTGGTTAAATGGGGATACACCTTCCCTTTCCCACTGCTATTGTTTTAAAATATACTGTTATTGCTTAAATATGTACTGTATATTTGATTTTAAATGTTGTTACCTACCCTGAGACCTTGGGGTATAGGGTGGCATAAAAATGCAAATAATAACAATGAACAGGCAAAAAATATTATGGGACTTCAGAATACAAACCGATGAAGTCTGGGAACATAACACCCATGACATCACCATTGTTGAAACGAAGATGGTGTCGCTCGTTGATTTTGCTGTACCAGGAAACAGCAGGATTGACGTGAAACAGACAGAGAAAATTACAAAATAAAAGGACTTAAAGATTGAAGTTCAAAGACTCTGGCACAAGCCAGCAGTGGTGGTCCCAGTGGTGATTGGCACACTGGGTACCATTCCAAAAGACCTTGGAAGGCACTTAAAACAGCTCAACATTGACAAGGTTACTATCTGTCAAATGCAAAAGGCTACCCTGCTGGGCTCTGTACACATTATCCATGGGTACATAATGTCAGGATCTTGGAAGGTGCCAATGCACTATGAAATATCAAAGCCGACATATTTAGTGTCGTGTTATATCACTGGTTCTCAACCTTCCTAATGCCGCGACCCTTAAATTCAGTTCCTCATGTTCGTTGCTACTTCATAACTGTGATTTTGCTACTGTTATGAATCGTAATGTAAATATCTGATATTCAGGATGTATTTTCATTGTTACAAACTTAACATAATTAAAGTATCGTATTCACATCAACCACAGCGGAATATAAAAGTGTCCTTTTACCTCCAATGCTGCTGCTTTCTGCACAGTAGCTGCTCTCTACTGCATTTGTATGGGGTGTATGTGATGGGGTTGCTGCAATGATATCATCACGCCAGGTACTGGTATGTGGGCGTATCTGCATGTGGGCGGACCCACCTGGAGATGGATAAAGGGACGGTGTCTCGGTTCCTATGTGCTTTCCGATGGTCTTAGACGACCCCTCGGAAAGAGTAGATCAACCCCCAAAGGGGTCACAACCCACAGGTTGAGAACCACTGTGTTATATTGTTGAGTATATTGTTCTTGTATATAACAAGAAGAAGAAGAATAGGATTAAGCAGCCAACATCTGGGGGCAGCCTTGGTTTACCAGCCTTCCATGGTAGGCAATGACGAACTCTTCCATGCTTGTGTGTATAATAGACTGCACTAAACATGTATCGTTCTCCAGTCTTGTTCTAAAATTTATTCCACTGGTCCCAAGAAAAATAGTTCTGTTTTTCATTTGTATCTCCGTTTGTAAAAGGCTCTTAGACATTCACTGGGGTGGGTGATGTATTTCTCTCTGCTGGTATGTAAGCAAACATTTTCTCTGACATTCATTAATTTTACTGAATGCACCTCTGGCAGAAGTCCCACTGCGGCAAGAACGCTGGCATTAAGAACATAACAACACAGAGGAGCCTTGCTGGATCATGCTGCAGCCATCTAGTCTAGCATCCCGTCTCATAGGGTGCCTATTAATCGCTTCTAGGCACCTTGAGCAGAAGACAAAGGCGAAACCGGTGCCTGCTCTTGAATTCCCTCAAAAAGCCTTTAAAGCCATCCTGCCTGCCTCTGGAACCTGGAGGCAGTGCCCAGGTATCCATTCTAGTAGCTATTGATACACCTGACCTCCAGGAACTGTGGGAGCCCTGCTGGATCAGGCCACTCCCCATCTAGTCCAGCATCTTGTCTCACACATCTGGACATCAACAGCTTCAACTCTGGGCATCTCAAGCAGAAGGTGAAGACAAAATTTCACCAAAGGCCTTTCTGCACTACAGCTGAACAGGGGGGAGGGGGGGTGGATCTGAAGGTGGGGTCTAAAAAGGTGGGGGCAATGGGATCCAAAGGTGGACTCAAGAAGGATTAAAGTAAAGGTGTGCCCACGGCTATAGATTGTTAAATCATCTGCTCTCAGTTGCCTGACTTCTTGTCACCCAGGGCTAGAAAGACCAAGTTCTTATAACTATAAACAACTGATATAGAAAAATGTGTCTGGTTGCAAAGATGGAATAAAGAGCCTGTATGTGTATGAAAATACAAGGCCAAATACCAGAGGTAGAATATTATACCATTTGGAAACCTTTTTCTGACTCACCCAGATACACTACCCCAAAGTTGTAAGAATTTACAACTTTTACAGACTATTTGCAGAATTTAGCTTATTTTTTCATTCCATTCAGAATCGTAAAGGAATTTTATATGCTACCATACTTCGAGAAGGTTGATTGTTATAGGTTTAATGTCTTATGTCTATTTACATTTCCCACAGAGGTTATGTATACTTTTCTATTTTTGTGATTAAAATTATTAATAATAGAACCTCTACAAAATGTAAAGTGAAGTGATATAATAAATAAGAATATAAATGTGGCTAGAATATGTGTTCAGTTCACACAGCCAGCAGAAATTGAGAATGCTCTCATTGACGCTAACATAAAGCAGGATATTCTGGGGTGTATGAACACCATAGTTCTGATATTGCTTTCATAGTTGCAGCCATCGGTGTGCAATTTGGCCCAAGAACCTCAAATAAAGTGTCTGCACTTGGCATCCTAAGATAATCCTTTTTGTCCCACCAGTTAGGGGGACAAAAATAAACTTTTTTCCTGTTGTTTATTACTTTTGTGGTTTAATATTGCTTTGATTTTTGATGCATAACTACCATGGCCATCTGGAGGATTTCTGCCTTTGTTCCAAAGAAAGAAAAAGAAAGAAAGAAAGAAAGAAAGAAAGAAAGAAAGAAAGAAAGAAAGAAAGAAAGAAAGAAGTTAACTCCAACTGTCTGCCTCTGCTTTCCAGTTGGTTTCTTCTGTACAGAGATTATGACAATAAGAGTAGATTGTCTTTTAAAGGAACAGCACCTATGTATGTATGTATGTATGTATGTATGTATGTATGTATGTATGTATGTATGTATGTACGTATGAAAAGCAATTTGTATATAGGCTCTGCCCACAACTGGGTTTGGGGACAGTTTGTCCTGTGCAGGATTAACAGTCATCTGCACTGGAAGCATGGGCATGTCTGGTGAAGCTACTCTGAAACCATGTTCAGAGTGGAAATCCCCCAAACAGAACGCAAAGAAAGGAAGCTCAACTGAATTTGTGGCAGCTTCTAGACAATGAACGTCCAAATAATTCACACAAATGGTTCAAAACAGTCAAAATTTGTTTGAATGTTTAAATTCGAATGTAGAGGCATTCGATTTGAATGAAAACGTCCACATTTGAACAGATTTTGAATGTTTCAAATATTTGTGCATATCCCTACTTAAGACACTCTAGACTATCTTTAATAAACCTCTTAATCCAGGTGATCCCATGGTAGCATTAAGACCCCATGTGGATCTTGCCTCCTCCATTTCTTACCCTTTGACTCAAAACACAGCCATTTCCATGGTGTGGGAACAGTGGTGGCGTTTTATAGGTAGACAGTTAGTACTATTCCAGAAGAGACATTGTCTGTATACACCAGCACTATAAAGGAGGAATCACTCCTTGGCAACACCTACTCCACTGACCCTCATAGCCCAATTTCATAGCCAGAAGTCAGACTACAAAAGATCTGGGTGCTTGTGGACGTAGCATATACTACAATCACACAACACGCATGGGGCTGGGAATGTGAACATGCCTGTGGTGGTCATAGGTAGGGCCAAAGCCTCAAAGGTCCATGACAACTTCATCAAACAAAGCCAAAAACGCCTCCTGTTAAACCTCCCTGAGGCAGCTGCTTGTCACCAGACACACACAAACAGGGAGGACAGGCCAGATGTTAAAACTCAAAATGGTGCCAAAAGTGAAAGAGTCACTTTGTTCTTGGAGAAAGGCCACAGAGATCACGAGCAGAACATCTGCTTTCTATATGCAACATGCTCCAGTTTTAGGAGTTCCTGACAGATTCCAGGGCCCCAACCAGAGCCTGGAACACGGCATAACATCCCCCAAAATGCTACAAATAAGTTTGAAGCCGGCCGTGAAAGCCAACATACAACCATTGCTATTAGGAAAGGATTCTGGGTCACCACAAACTTAAACTCCCAAGAACTTAGCCAGCAAACTCTCAAGCACCTTTGCGGATCTCCATATCACACCCATGCGGGAACAACAGGGCCACACGTTGGGCTCATAACAACGTCCTTTCTTTTGGGACAAGTGCAACTGCCCAGCTGTTCAGCCTTGGCTGGACTTCTCAGGAAAAAATCCTGGCAACCCCAGAGATGTCAACAGCAGCCCATCTGCCCCTTGGTTCATAGCCACATCCTCTGGAGCTCTTCCTGAGCTTGAGTCTAGGACAGGTTTTGTGAAGGAATCCATCATGTTCATTTAAATGCAAAGTAACACCAGGGCCTTATGCCTCAAAGGTCACTGCCCTTCTGTATAGAGGGTAAAACACTAGTTTGGATTAGAGGCATGCAAAATTCAGTTTGTGGCTGAATTTCCATGCAGGAAATTTAGTCCTGAAATAGTCCTTCAGGACTATTTTTTGGGGACTACTTTTAATCCGGATTGAGTGGCCATAAATTAATCTGAATTATAGCCGTCCCCGTGCAGCTTTTTAGTCCTGGTTTTGGGACTATTTTTAAACGATAAGCCTGTCCTTCATCACACCAAACAAACCACTTTTGGGTTTGTTGATGAACCAAATGCATGATCTTACTTCACACACCTCTCTAGCTGAAATGGTTTGATCTGGTATATGTCAGCTTACAAATTAGGAATGTGTTCGATTCATATCGAACCAAATGCAAGAAAATTCCTATTCGTTCGAATAGCTCCCCTTTGAATGTAGCAGAATTTGTATTCGATAAGAATGTTGGATACATATCTGATTCAAATCCCCTGTACAAATCATCCCCTATGGATCCATTACATATCCACTAAGTATGCCCTATGTATCTGATCTGAATGCATCAAATCTGCTCTCAATCCACATTTAATACACTCTGAGTCTATTTGAATCCAATCTGGATCCATTACAGAAGTGACTGAGGCAGCCCCTTTCCCACCTCCCCAGGTTCATGAATGTAACAAAGCTTCGTACGAATGGAGCAACATTTGATTCGAATCCAAATGTCTAAATTCAGACGAATTCATATCAATTTTGAATGTGATGAATATCTGTGCATATTCCTATTCCTAAAAGATTCCTCCATAGAGCATATGCATGTGTCCTCTTTCCACTATGGCCATGTGATGGTCATCCTCATTCTCCCCAGATGATCAAAACACAAAATATGGACAAAATCTCCAGCATAGAAGTCCAATATGTTTGGTTGTAATTCTAACAAGCTTTTCTCTCTGGAAAAATTCTGCAGTGCCTAAGGGCCCGCCTGTGAGAGGAGATGTGCTGCTTTTTAAAGCCATTAATTTATTGTTCAGAAATTCTACCTGTGCAAAAAAAAAAGTCACTTTGAGGACCCACTGGATCAAAGCGAAAGCACGGTGTTTATTGGGTCAGCTTTCACAGTGAGAAAGCAACCGTATATCTTCCAGGCCATAAAAGTGAAATATCGCTCTTTCTGAGGGTTTTTCTTTCAACTTGCTATTGTATTGGGATTTTCGCTGCTGACCTTGTAAAACAGAGAAAGACCAGTGGTAGGCTGGTCCCAAGCGTCATTGGAGAGAATGAATAATGCTGCAAATTATTCCCCAGGATTGTCTCCAGATGGCAAAAAGCAACACAGGATATATAAGAAAGGGACTCTACCATGTTTTGTGGGATGCACACAGCAAGCCTCAGCTTACCTGTGTGCCTGGCAAAGTGCAGGTGAAATCACCTTTCTGGGGACTTTGGAGAGTCACTCAAGAACACACACCCCTTTATTCTGTTAATGTTTGCATGCTGGTCTGGTTCCTAGAAATCCCCAGACAGGCTGCAACTGTAGGACTCTTATGGGGAAAAAACCAATATCACTGTTGGATTTCCCATTAAAGTGGCGAATCTCATTCTTTGCATGTTGCAGTCGGCGTTGAACTGGGAATTCTACGTGGGTTTCCAACAAACTAAATGCAAACCCAGGAGGATCACAGAGTTTACATCACATCTGCAAGCAGCTCAGAAAAGGCCAGAAATGATGCTATATGCATGCCTGGAGAAATAAGGCCATAAGAAGATAAGAGGAGCCCTGTTGGATCTGGCCAATGTCCATCTATTCCAGCATCATGCCTCGCGCAGTGGTCCACCAGTTGCTTCTGGGCATTTCAAGCAGAAGACAATGCAAAACCTTCACCTGCTTTCCACTCCCTGCAAAGGCCTTAAGAGGCATCCAGCCTGTCTTTCCAAATTGGAGGTAGTACCTAGGCACTAGTTCTAGAAACCATGAATGTGTCCAATCCCTTTCTTAAAGCTATCCAGGCTGGTTTCTGTCTTCACATCTTCTGGTAGTGGGTTCCTGCTGGATCAGGCTACAGTCCATCCAGTCCAGCCTCCTGTCTCACACAGTGACCACCAATTGCTTCTGGGCATCTCAAGCAGAAGACAAAGGGGAAACCTTCACCTCCTCTCAACTCCCTGCAAATGGCCTTTGTCTGACTCCAACTCTGTTATTAGGCCTGGGAGGGCCCTGGCGCCCGTTCTGCCTTTTGGCGCTGTTGTAGGCCCTGAAGCTAGGTATGCGGACAAACATTCAAAATATGTTTGTATGAATTCAGACACTCATATACGAATATGAATATTTCGAGTTATTCGTTCAAATAATTCGGACATTCATATGTGTGTGGTATCCGTACGCATCTTGCGCATATTCAGGTATGTACGGTATGAAAACAGGATTCATATGTACCTGTACAGATGCAGATTCCTGAATTATTTGTACGAATACTTATGAATGTATTCGTATTGAATTGAATGCCCAGACATTCGGTATTCGCATATATTCGAATTTTCAACTATTTGATTTGTTACGAATTGAATTTGAAAATTGCATTTATGCACAGCCCTACCTGAAGCCCTTTGGCCCCTGTCCATGGATGACAATTTGCTGGAAGTGTTACTTAAATAAGCTAAAGTTCTTTGGGTAAGACTTTGAAGCAGTGCGTTAGAAACTGCTTGGAAAACAGTCCTCTGGACAGACTTAGTGATGGGGTCACAGAGAAATGCCACCAAACAGTGGATCCTGTCAGACGGTTTCCCCGGTGATGCTTGTCAGCTGTTCCCTTTCCAGTGACAAGTTGCTTTTTCTCACATTTGAAAAGTTCAGGCCCCTGACCTCCTGTGTTCGCTGTGTTTTCAGCACCATTTTCTCGCTGACAAGCATAAAGTGAGGCGACAATCACCTTATTTGGAGCTGGAATAACTCAGCCAGGAGGGAGCGTGGAAAGCAGTCTGAAAAACAAACAGTGAAAGTTGGGACCTTTCTGCACTTACCTCAGTTAATCTGTATTAGCTAGATCCAGATTAGCTAGATCCAGATCAACTATAGGGAGAGGAATCTGCATTGAGAACGGCACATGTGCGCTAAAGAGTGCTAGCGCAGGTACAGACCACATTTATCTGGTCTCCTACTAATCCAGATTAGTGGGCACAGTTCTGATCTGGATGATGATAATGATAACAATGGCACTGACAACAGCGATGATGATGATGATGATGATAATTAGAAGAAGAAGAAGAGTTGGCTTTTCTACCCTGCTTTTCTCACTCATTTAAGGGGACTCAAAGTGCCTAATAAACCTTCTGTTCTTCTCCCCACAACAGACACCCTGTGAGGTGGGTGGGGCTGGGGCTGTGAGAGCTCAAAAGAGAGCTGTGACTAGCCCAAGGTCACCCAGCTGGCTTCATGGGGGAGGGCAGAGTCGTACCCGGTATTCCCAGATAAAAGTCCACCTCCCTAACCATTAGACCAAACTGGCTCACAGTAACAACAATAGGCTCTTTCTGCACTTTCCAGGCCTTAATCCAGATCAGTGAGTGTGAGCACAATCAGTATCCTGAAAGGTTTTCGTGACTGGAAGAATTAATCCACATCTACCGTCAGCATATTTGCAAGCTGATTAAAATTCAATCAAGAGAAAGCAGGCACACCATTTAACTCACTTTGTGTCTTGTCTCTGTTTTACATAGCAGCCCATTTTGTCTGGATTTCTTTGTCCTGATCACTTCCAACTTAGGGTGGTTCCACACTGGCTGCCAGAAAACAGATTAAAGAAAATCCATTTCCCGGCAATCCGGCCTCCCGAGGATCCGTCCAAAATAGGGACAGATCCAAACAGGCCTTGCAACATGTACGGAGGACAGATCCTGCAAAACAGATTTTATGGGTGCTGTATGGAGGCCACAGCACCCATTCTCAAAGGCAACCGGTCTCCCACAGCGCCGACACTGCCCTCGGAGCCGCGGGACTGGAGCATTCAGCTGCTAGTCACCGCACATTTCCGCCGGTGCATGGAGCATGGGGAAGGGGCTCTGGAGGCAGACTGGCCTGCTTCTCCCCCTCCCAAGATGGCAGCCACTGGCACATCCATCCCCTCACCTCTCCATGTGCCGAAGTGTCCTGCTTCCACATGGATCGAGGTGAGGGGACGGATTGAAGACCTAATTTGTCAGGTCTTCCTGGATTTTTTGGTGTCGAGACCCCATTAAGAATGGATCTCACACACCCCTGTGCAAAAGTAGCTGCTTGGAAGGGTCCCTCATCTGGCCTCCAGTGCGGAAGGTAAGTTTCTAAGTATCTTACATGTGTGTCTAATGTGTCTTTAATGTGGTTTCCGCGGCCAGTGCAGAAACACTCTTATTTCACTATGATATCCAAGTACTGGGCTGATGAGCAACCAGGGCTGCCATTTTGTATGCCTTCCACTCCTCCAATTTAAATCAGATTGCAATTCAAACCAAAGACTCCTTCAAGTAGTGGACTGTATGGGAAATATCCTACAGGGACTCTCATACTACTCATTTTAAAATTACCATTGTCACACCTTCACTTTAAACCATCTTCAGTCCATCTTCAGTTCTGGCTGCTCACACGTTTTCATTCTATCCACTTGATTTGTGGACTTTCCAGTTAGGAAAGTCCAAATGGAAGGTGAAAGTCCACAATGAAACAGACATAAACGAAAACAGATGGAAGAGCCTCAATCCAAGCAGCCAGAGGGTGGAATCCTATCTGCAGGGGTAATTTGCATAAAATCCCAGTGCATTCTGGGAGGAAGGCAAAGAGTCACTGCGAGCAGGAAGGTAGCGGAGAAGAGCCTCACTCCAAGCAGCCAGAGGGTGGAATCCTATCTGCAGGGGTAATTTGCATAAAATCCCAGTGCATTCCGGGAGGAAGGCTGCGAGCAGGAAGGTAGTGGAGAAGAGCCTCACTCCAAGCAGCCAGAGGGTGGAATCCTATCTGCAGGGGTAATTTGCATAAAATCCTGGTGCATTCCGGGAGGAAGGCTGTGAGCAGGAAGGTAGTGGAGAAGAGCCTCACTCCAAGCAGCCAGAGGACTGGATGCCTAACAGTTCATGAATTTTAATTTTCTATCAATTTTAATTTTTGATAAATTTTAAATCAAGTCTGGAAGTATCTTCTTCAGTTTAGTTGTTTATATGAGGGTGTTGACAAAACACATGAGAAAATGGAACAGGAGAAGAGCTTTATTGTCAGCTGCGATCTATGTAGCATATGCACTGCGCCTGTCACAAGTGCAAGCTTGTGGTACTGTTGGAAGAAAAAGTACGAAACCTCGAGGCAAGAGTATCTACATTGCAACTTATTAGAGAAAGTGAGGACTTTCTCAAGAAAACAGAAGAAATTCTTCAGTGTGATTTCAGTGAAGAAAATAGTAAACCTTCAATGGGGAATGGAAGCACATTACACGAAGAAGCAGGAGAAAACAGCAGTCAGCACCTATAGAATTGAAGAACCAATACATGGCTCTCACCCAGGAGAACAAGGAGCAGGAAGATTCGATAACTCTTTCCAGAGAGAAGAGTCTAGCAAGTCCTCAGGAACCCCTTGAGCAGAAAAATGGAAGGATTGCTGTGAAGAAGAATAGGAGAGTAGTAGTTGTGGGAGATTCCTTATTAAGAGGAACAGAAGCAGCTGTGTGCAGACCTGATAAGACTTCACAAGAGGTCTGTTGTCTTCCTAGAGCACCAATAAAAGATGTGACTGACAGGTTGTCAGGACTCTTCAAAACTACAGACCACTACCCATTCATCCTATTACATGTAGGGACAAATGACACCATATGGAGGAACTTTGCAGCTATCTGCAGGGATTTTGAAGATCTAGGAAAGAAAGTGAAGGAGCTGGGAGCTCTGGTCATGGAATGAGAAGATGGAACAGAATTGTAGATGTGAACAGCTGGCTACGTCAGTGGTGCTATCAGTGGTCAGGAGGATTTAGAGTGAAGTTCTTGCTTGATGGACTTCTTGCAAGAGTTGGGCTGCATCTTACTAAAACAGGAAAGCATATATTTGGGAGTAATCTTGCTGCATTCATCAAGAGAGCTTTAAACTAGAGCAAAAGGGGAAGGGACGTAAAAGTCCAGACAAAAATATAGAGCTAATGAATACAGATAAGGATCTGACTATCAAAGGTAAAGGGAAAGAAAAAAGAAAAAAAGCAAGGAAAGAAACTAGAGGAGTCAAGCCTGTAAGAGACATCTGCCACAAGCTAAAATGCTTCTATACCAATACACAGAGCATGGGAAACAAGGAGAACTTGAAATACTAACACAGGAAAAGAAATACACTATTATTGGCATCACTGAAACATGGTGGGATGATACACATGATTGGAACATTAAGCTCAATGGCTACAACTTATCTAAAAGAAATAGGCTTAACAAAAGGGGAGGAGGTGTTGCATTGTATGTAAGGAAAGCATTTATCTCCACAGAAATTCATCTTTCAAATAGTAGCCTTGTAGAAACTGTCTGGGCAATACAAAGGATACTATTGTGGGTGTTTACTATAGGCCTCCTGGACAAACAGAAGATATGAACTAACTATTTCTACATCGGATGGCCAAGCTCTTGGGAAATCATGACATAGTGATTATGGGGGATTTTAACTATCCAGACATTTGTTGGAGATCTCTCTTAGGCGAAAGTTACAGTTCCAATAAATTCTTATCCTCTCTTGCAGATAATTTAATCTGCCAAAAGAATGAGGAAAATACAAGGGGATCTACTATCCTGGATCTAATTCTTACCAACAGGGAAGAAATGGTGAAGGAAGTAAGGGCAACTGGGACACTGGGAGGCAGCAACCATGCCATCATTGAATTTTGGTTAACAAAGGGCGGGAAACCTAGGATGTGTCAGACTTCAAGGTTGGACTTCAGAAGGGCAGATTTTGATGGACTCAGAAGGAGGGTGCAAAGGATAAATTGGCTGGATGTCCTAAAAGGCAGAAATGTCCAAGAAGGATGGGAAATTTTGCAAAAGGCAATTTTAGAGGCATAATCCTTAATAATTCCTAAAAGAAGGAAGAGTGGGAAACAACTAAGACCAGGATGGATGAACCCAGAACTCAATAACCTGTTAAAAAGAAATGTTTAAGAAATGGAAAGAGGGAGGGGGCATATCTAAAGAAAAATATAATGAAACTGCTGAAACTGCAGGATAAATATTAGAAAGGCTAAAGCTCAGAATGAATTGAGGATTGCAAGAAAGGCCAAAACTAATAAAAAGGGGTTTTGGGGGAGTACTTCAGGAGCAAAGAAAAGTGAAAGAATTTATAGGACCTTTACAGGATGAAAATGGTGAGCTGGTCAAATGTGACATAGAGAAGGCAGAAATTCTGAATTCTTACTTCACATCTATTTTCTCTCAGAAAGGAAAGGAAAAACTAGCTGGCCCTCATTGTGTTGTTGGAGAAACAAGAGAATCAAGGTTCTGTGTGGACGAAGAAAAGACAAGGGAACACTTAGCTCACATAAATGAATTCAAGTCTCCAGGTCCAGATGAATTACATCCTAGAGTGCTGAAGGAATTAGCAGATATAATTGCAGAACCACTTTCTATGAACTTTGAAAATTCCTGGAGAACAAAAGAAGTTCCAGAAGACTGGAGAAGGGCAAATGTTGTCCCTATCTTCAAAAAACTGAAAGAAAATTGACCCAGGTAACTACAGGCCTGTGAGCCTGGCCTCAATACCACATGTGTGCAAGTACTTAGATGGGAATGCAATAATTAACCAGAGCCAACACTGATTTGTAACAAACAGGTCATGCCAGACTAGATTAGAGAATATTGTTTTATGACAAAATCACTGGATGGGTCAATCAGGGAAATGCTGTAGATGACCAGCGCTTGAAGTGCAGATGGCCCAGTAATGGCTGCAGCAACAGCTACAGCGTTACTATGCTGATCGGCCTGTGACGCGCAACTATGCATCCACAGCCACACTGCCCATTCTCAGCTTTGCGCCTGGGAGACGGTATGAACACCACTGATTGGGAGCTCAAGACTTTGCTTGTTCAAAGTCGGTAAGATGCTCAGGGCCAGCAGTGGTGTAGATGGGCCTCCCCAGGATTAGCTGGACTTGCTCCAAAGAGGTAAGTACAGAGGTTACTATTATCTGGCACTAACATTAAGCAGCCTTCATAGAGGACTGTCCTCCTACACCTAGGACCCAAGGCCCTCCCTCCCTCCTCCTGGCCCTGTTCCTTCCCCCGGGCCAGCTTATCCCTTGAGGTTTTGCTGCTTCCAAAAATGCCACTTCTTTTCCGATCATGCCCCATTAACCACAGCCTAATGTCTCTTTCCATCCTGGGACTGAATGGAATGCAAGCTGTTTTCTTGGCAGCGGGATCAGAGGGGAGCGGGGGGTGGGGGTGGGCTCTTGCACTTTGTGAATAATCCATGAGTTTGCATGCGTGGGAGGCTAGTAACACTGTTGTCTCCTGTGCACAACTTACAAGTTCACTGAACTTGCTCTTGTGTGCGATTAGTGGCAAACCCCAAGAGGCGGAAGCATGATGCCTCTCTTCCCTTGGAATGATCCTTCAATTTTTGAAAGTGGTTAGCGTGTCCGTTTCTCCAATCCTTTCTCCCGTCTCCTTTTGTAAAAGGTTTTAATACCCTGCTCACCACCAAGGACGTTCACTTCACGGCGTATCGACTATATACTCAGCTGCCGTAAAAAGATCACGCAGACTGGCTACAGATGAAGACACAACCCTGGCCAAGAGGATGACTGGAAACTTTGCCAAAAGTGCCTTCAAAAAGTACAACAGCAAAGGTCCGGTGGGATCACAAGCCTGAAAAACTGGTAGAAAATGAGGAGGAGGAAGAGGAGGAGGAGAGTTGGCTTTTCTACCCCCTTTTCTCACCCATATAAGGGGCCTCAAAGTGGCTGACAAATCTTCTGTTCTTCTCCCCACAACAGACACCCTGTCAGGTAGGTAAGGCTGCGAGAGCTTGGAAAGAGAGCTGTGACCAGCACAAGGTCACCAGCTGGCTTCGTGGAGGAACATGGGTCAGACTCGGTGACTACAAGATATGAGTCCAGCACTCTAATCACAAGACCAAACTGGCTCACAGGCCAAAATATTGTGTGACTGTATTCAAAGAGACAAGGATGCTTTCTGCACTGGGCCTTATTCCACATTATATCTCAGAATAGGGACCTGCCGTCCATATGTTAATGGAGACTGTGGCAGACCCCGGGCACAGTCTGCCATAGTCTGCACCATCATGAGGATGGCAGGTCCCTAATCTGAGCTATAAACCAGAATAAGGCTCAGTGCAGAAAGGGCCAAGCTCTTAGCACACAGCACACTGATGAGAAGGAAAAGGTGTGGCTCATTGATACAGTGGTACCTCGACATACAAGTGCCCTGACATACAAGTGTTTTGAGATACAAGCCGCCGAGCGAGTGATATTTTGCTTTGAGATGAGAGCAAGATTTGAGATACGAGTATGTAAATACAGTACAGTACATAACAAAAACAACTGAGGTGGTGTTTTGGGAGCTGGAATGGATTAATGGGAAAACTGCTTTGGAGATACGAGCGATTTGACATAAGAGCAAGGTTACGGAACGAATTAAACTCGTATGTCAAGGTACCACTGTATTGCAATACCTGGTAGTAGTAGAGTCAATGAGAAACAACATGAAAAAATAGCCAAGAATGAAGGCCTAAGGACTCAAGTGCAGAGACCCTGGTACAAGCCAGCAATTGTGGTATCACTGGGTACCACACCAAAAGGCCCTTGGCAGCACCTCAAACAAATCACTGTTCACAAAATCACCATCGGTCAACTGCAGAAACCACACGCCTAAGATCTGTTCACCTTATCCGCCGATACATTGTGATAGCCTTAGATCTTCAAAAGAACGCAGTGCGCAGTGAAAGCATTTTGCATTTGATTCGTATTGAATCGAATGCAAGAAAATTCATATTCATTTGAAAAGATCAAATAGATCTCCTTTGAATGTGGTAAGACTCGATTCTTCAGTTTGAATGTTCCATAGGAATTGGATGCAAATGTTAGATACAAATCACATATGAATCTCATATGTATCCACTACGTATCCCATATGTAGCCAACGAGTGATCTGGTGGTTGTGTTATACTGTAGCTTTGTGTGTTGCATCATAATAATAACAAATGAAGTGATGAGGCTGAATAAAATGAGGTTGTCCCAACCTAAATGGTCCCGCGGCACTTTGAAATTGCTCCAGCAAACAATGCAACTTGGAGAATCCTCCTTATGCACTATTAACTGGACCTGGACTTTCCCGGGTGTCTAAAAGAGAGCTGTGTAACAGATGGCCTACAAATGCTGCTGAACTACAAGTTCCATCACTGTCAGCCAACACAGCTAACAGCAAGGGATGATGGGGAATGTAGCTTGGCAACTGTGTACTCCACATCGTGCAAAAAGCCATCTTGTGACAAGGCCATTTGGGCCTTCTCAGTGTTGGCACCTTCCCTACCCTTCCAAATTACAGATGCCCAATAAAGTCCTATCATTTGAAACAGGCATTCCTTGTGTAAAAATTTGGCTGTGATCACAACTAAACCTTAATTTGGTTTCACTTTCAGAGCGAGAGAACATATCAGCAAAGTGACCAATGATTTTCTTTCCACATTATCGGTCCCAGAGGTGAATTTTCTGTGGCCATATCCCCATTCCCAGAATCCGTTTAGTTTGAATTGGACTATTTTTAGTCTTGATGCAGGGTCCAGTTTGAATTGTGCCTGTCCCCATGCAATTGCCGATAAAGCGGGCTCTATTCGAATACGGCCGTCCCCATGCAAACTGCACTAAACAGCACCTTTTCCTCTCCAGCCCCTCTCTCCTGATAGGAAGCTGGGTTGACGTCACCAACCCCTGTGTTGGCTGCTGCAGCAACAAGGAACACCTTCATGGCATATAGGGCTGAAAGGCAATAATAATATAAAGATAAGAAAAATAATAAGAAAAAGCCAGATCGTTTTGCAAATCCGCTACGAGGTTTGGCAGCAGTTTCGCGGAGGTACGCACCTCCACTCCACTTGGTACGGCAGTTTAGCGCTTGTTCGCTAAATTAAGCCATTTAAATTAAATTATCATGCCTGGTTTGGCGATCAAGGAAGGGGGGTGGAATAATAGTTGCAGAAAAGACTCGTGGGACAGCAATTGCATCTTACTGGGGCGCTCAGTTAATTGTATGCACGTTTCAGAAGCTACTATTTTGTCTTGCACGTTCGCCTGGCTTGGTGATCAGGGAATAATGGTCAGAATAATGCATGCAGAAAGAGACTTGTTTCTCTTCGATCACCATTTATTGCCAAAAATGCTCAAGCAGTTGGGATTGCCAATGCACAGGAGAGGAATGGCATGAAACCCCACCTCTTAGTGACACCAGAGCCAATCTCCTCCCCAAATAGCCTGGGACTGTCCCCATCCGCAAACTCGGCTCCCAAAATAATGTGGACTTGGCTCCCAAACCATGCCAAGAACAGTTTTCTACAGGACTAAATTTAGCACGGATTTGGGTGATTTGGTCCGCATAAGGTCCAGAAAGAGGGCTTTGCATGGGGATGGTCTTTACCGAATTCAGATTCGATTCAGACTATATAGTGCATAGGGACGCAACCTGTGTTATTTAAGACTGAAAGAAAACAGCTTGTCACTTTGCTGATGTATTCTCTCCCTCTGAAAGTGGACTGAAGCTGGATTAAACTTTAGATGTAACCATGGTCACTCTGAAAGTAGACTGAAGCTGGATGAAACCTTAGATGTAACCACAGCCACTCTGAAAGTGGACTCAAGCTGGATTGAACTTTAGATGCAACCACAGCACTCTGAAAGTGGATTGAAGCTGGATAAACTTTAGATGTAACCACAGCCATTCCGAAAGTGGACTGAAGCTGGATTAAACCTGCACTGGGTCTTATTCGGGATTATATCTCAGGATAGGGACCAGCCATCTTCATGCTGGTCCAATCAATGGTAGGCCATACCAGGGCCTACCACAGTCTGCACCAGCATGCAGATGGTTGGTCCTCATCCTGAGATACAATCTGAAATAAGGCTTAGTGCAGAAAGGGCCTAAGTGTGACCACAGCCTTGGCCCACTCAGGACTTAAGGTGAATTTATTGCTGATTCTTATTTATTTATTCTTTTCACCCTTGCTTTTAGTGCTCTGTTTATCCCTTTTGTTATGTCTGAACGCAGCTTTGGAATTCTCAGCATCTTCCTTTGTGCCACAAAGTGAATCAACTGTGTGGGGTTGCAGTAGGGAATCTGAAGGTACTCAGACTCGAATGGCATCATTGCCAAAACTTATCTTGGAGCAACACCTGAAGTGAATCTCCCAGTCTCGTCTTCTGGCAAGGCATCTGAAGAATCTTGAAGAGAGCAAAGGCGAGGAGGGATGTTTGGGGAAAGGAGGATTTTGTGCACCCTAGAACAGCCCCCACAACTACAAGCCTTGTTTCCAGCAGATATAAGCTAAAGACTTATCTACTGTTGTTTATTTTCAAGTAAACAGATAATGAGAATTCAAACTATGTGGAGACAGAAGAAAAATTCCTGCACACCTGCCAACATATTTGAATTCCACTGGCTTTTGATCCCATGCCAATATTGTTCTTAGAATCTGGAGGGTGAACAAATCTTTTTTTAAAAAAAACACTACAGTACCCATGGTTCATAGCTACAACCATCAAAAATCATGGGCATCATAGTTCAAAGATAGAAGTTTTCTGCTTCACTCCTCTACTTTGGAATTATGTAGTAGCAACTCAGCTTTCTTTCTCCATACCTGAGACGTTTTCGCACTTGGCTTCCTGTCCACTGGACGGGAAAAGAAGGGGTGTGTACAAATGTATTTTTTGCATTCGAATTCAAGTCCGAATTATGATCCAAATGTCAAAAAATCCAATTCGAATCCGTACATTCGAATGTTAGATTCATATTTAAAGATACGAATGTTGACAACATTTGTACCTGTTATACGTATCTGTGTGCATTCTCTATACATCCCATATTATCCTGTATGCATGCTATTTTAATCCGGTATTTTAAGATCAAGACGTCTAGATTTGAATGTTATTAAATCTGATTCGAATTTGAATGTCAACATTCATTGGATTTGAATCGGATTTTTGAATTGTCAAATATTTGTGCCTATGCCTATGGAAAAGGGCATGGCCAGCTAACAGGTACTAGCACTCACACTTGGGAATGCTAGTACATGCCACACTATGCCACACAATGAACTCAGAGACTTACCTGTGTCCAGGCTGCATCTGATCACTACTGGGCCCGATGCAACTGTGTGTATGTCACCGCTGTCACCACGGCAATGGTGATGCTCTGCACATGTGCTGTCATGTTTGGGTTCATCTGTAGTGCCAACACACTTGTGCAGTACCTCAAATGACCCCTAGCACTAGAAATGTGTGCATGGTCACAGACCTGAGGCATTTTTGCACTAAGGCAAAGATGCCGCAGGATGCTTCAGCCCGAACACATTGAGTACAGTTCCCCATCTGCACAGGCAGGTAAAGAACGCATTCCAAATGCATCCTTTACCTGCCTACGTGCAGAGGGAGAAGTGTACTCAACGTGTTCAGGCCAAAGACCCTCCCCTGGCCTCCGCTGATGGGCTGCCTTGCAGCCGGGGTGGGGGGAGGCCAGTCAGGTCCCTTCCCTGGGGTTCTGCCACCCACATCCACCAGGATCAGGCCTATGCTAGTGGCAGGACCCCCACCCAGCACACCCCTCAATCCATCCCAAGGTTGCATGCATGCATGAACGGCGCTTACCTGCTGCTGCCAGCTTGATTCTGGCTAGAATAGGCCAGGGACATTCTGTGCATGCTCGCGGGGCAGCCCCTCATTGGCCGGGCACCCACGCCTGCGCAGATGGCCAGTTGAGGCCAGGCAGGTGCCCAGCCAATGAGGGGCCACCCTGTGAGCATGCACAGAACGTCCCCGGCCTATTCTAGCCAGAATCAAGCTGGCAGCAGCAGGTAAGTGCTGTTCACGTGTACGCTCAACCCCGGGTTGAGTTGAGGGGTGCTGGGTGGGGGTCCCACCACTTGCATAGGCCTGATCCTGGCCGATGCAGGTGGCAGGGCCCCCGGGAAGGGACCCGACTGGTCTCCCCACCCCTGGCTCCAAGGCAGCCAATCGGGGGAGGCCGGGGGAGGGGCCCAGCTGTCACAGGGGGATAGCGTGCAAATGCTCTCCCTCTGGAACAGCTGGGGATGCGCCAAACACATGGAGACGCTTTCAGAGCAGTTTTTTCTGCTGTGAAAATGGAACGTGTGGAGAGCGCCTTGGGATGCTTGGGGCAGTCCAGAACAGATCTGCCCCCCCCCCCGACGTGTGAATGCAGCATCCGCGCGTGTTCTCCACGTGTTCAAGACCCCCTCGTGCAAAAAGGCCTCTGGATGCAACAGGCAAACTTTCGGTTAAGGTTGGGATGTATGTGTTGCATGATTTCGTGCACCACTGCTAGCAGATGATGGTGCAACATCTGGCAAGGCAGGGGGCATTTTTGGGTTGGAAACACCCCCTGCAAGTGCAGATGTTCCTTACCAAATGTGACCCTATTGTGTACTATGGAGCCAAATGTGACTGGCCTCAGGATTATGCCCCCACGCTGCGAGCAGCAAAAATTCACCTGAGTAAAACCACTACCAGGTTTCTTAAGGGGCAAAAATGTCTCTCACCTTTCTAGCAGCTGTCGGGAAAGGGCCAGAAACCACTTTCCCTTTCCTTTCGCCAACCAGAATGCACGCAATCACACAAGGATGTTTTTCAGGCACCCTTTCTGGCTGAGAGCACAGCATCCTCCTCGAGACAGCGCTTAACAGTCTATTTGAAGACTGGAAGGGAAAGACAAGAGGAAAACTGGCATTCCATGGCTCCTGGCTTCCCCTACCATAACACCTCTCTGGTAGGTCAAAATCTGCTCCACATTCCCTGTGAAATTTCAATCCTGGCTGGACACAGCCGGTAGAAATGCCAACACTCTGTACTTGAGCGGTAGTTGAGAAAGCATGAGCTTCCAAAGCATCCTATATTTTTAAAATTATCTCTAAAATTACAGGTGGCTGTACCTTTCCTAAAAACTGCATTTGGTACAGCTTACCAATAACAAATATTGGTACAGGCACCAGACTGGTTCGATTTAAACCTGTTTGAATTCAACAGGGGGTGTTTCAAAGGTTAAATCTCAGGGCCTATTGGCACTACCTGATACAGTCTAGGGAGAGAAGGACCATTCACATTTGGTGAGAGGAAAGTGTACCGAAAGCGTTTCTTACTGGCCAGAAGTGCAAATGGTCCTCCCACTTACCAGCCTGCACTGGTGCACCTGGAGCTGGAAGTTCCGCCTCTCCACTGCCATGATTGCCGCTCAGACGCCACTGCGCGAGGGGCATGTTCAATCACAGGCTAACCCGTGATCAAACACCCCTCTCGCGATTCTACGGTTGACCACCACTCCCAGGCATGAGGCATTTCCGCACTGCATCGCGTTCGAAATGGAACGCGTTCAGGCGGAAAGCTTAAGGCAGCTCCGGGCGCTTTCCCCTTTCACACACAGACGCGCCAGAACGCGTGTAAACGCGTTCCGGAGCGTCTGGGTGCGAATGCTCAAAGCGCCCGAAGCTGCCTTAGCCGGCAAACGCCGGCAAGGGGCGCGCAGACAGCTGCGGAGGCAGATCGACAATCAGCTGTTTGACAAACAGCTGATTGTCAAAGCCGCGCGGCGTCGGAGGCGCGCCCGCAGCCGTTCGGGAGACAGAAGCAGGCGCGAACGCTTCTCCTCCCGAACGGCTGCGGGCGGCTCGTCCGCGTTGGAACGCGTGTAGAGCACTTTAAAGTGCTCTACATTTCGAACGCGGAAAAGACAGCTGCGGACACGTCGGAACGCAAGCCGCGCGCGGGCAATGCGGATGACGTGTCCACAGCTGTCTTTTCCGCGTTCCGTTCAGCCCCGTGCGAAAACGTCTATGGTTTGTATGTGATCGATCATCACTGGCAATGCCACTGCACCTGTGCGGATGGCGCATTCCATGCCCACCACGCACAGTGAGCCAAAAACAGAGTGAATGTTCGCACAACTGGACGCTTGTGATAGGTTGGGACAGGTGTGGGGCACAATTTTGCATTCCACACCTCAGCCGCAATTAGGACAGCTCTGGTATGGGTGGAGATGCTTCTATGCAGTAGCAGCCTGATGTGAGCATGCATGCTCCTTACTAGATCCGTCCTAATTACATACCAGAAGTCTAAGTGCAAGTAGCCTTCAAACCAGACATCCTGCCTGTTCAAAAATAAAAGTTTGTATTCAAACCGCCCAAATATCTACATACTTCTTCCAGGCTTGTGGGGACAGGCAGAGGCCTCTAAGGCCATTTGCTAGGATTCAAGAGCAGGTGAAAGTTTTGCCTTCATCTTATGCTTGAGATGCCAGAAGCAAGTAGTGGTCCACTGTGTGGGACAGGATGCTGGACCAGGTAGGCTGTGGCCTGATGCAGCAGGACTCCTCTTAGGTTCTTTTGTTTTCATAAAACAAAGGGGGGGGGACCACATCTATATAGTCTTGGTGTATGCCGACTCAAAAATATACTCTTGAGGTGAGAATGAGTCAAAGAGTCAAATGGGCAAGAAGCCACGGAGGCCGCATCCCCATTACAAGCTTATTTCGCTTTCCCTAAACCAAAATAATAGAACCGGATGCAAATGTGAATTTGCCTGTTCCCATTACTTTTAACTTAATCACGTTCGATCCGGATTCTGAGGATTGTACGTGGCGTACGTGACTCAAGGGGGGACTCAAGTGGCTACTTTTTAAAAGCTGCTTTTCGGGGCTGCCCTGCCCTCTTCCTCCTGGCATGGATGCACCACCCATAAGGGACCCCTTCACAGAGCCTAGCTGGGTGGCTGGGTGGCTGCTGCTTCCATGGATGGAGGAAAAATGGCAGCGGGCAGCCAGCCAGCGATTCTTTCCCCTCCTCTCCCCATTGCTCAGGGTACACAGCAGCAGTGGCAACTAAAGCCCCTTTGCTTTAAACATTCACACAGAACCTCAGCTGCTTCCCTCCCTTCCTTTCCCTTTCTAAAGGTCAGAACTTTTAGAATTGTGCAAAATTGCAACATTGTTAATCAGGTGTGAAGTGGTTCCATCGTTACAGTGTAGCGCTGCTGTTAAGGGTGGATTTTTACACTGAAATCAATGTCTTTGGAAGCAAGCTATTGGGAGAGGTAAACCCTGAACACGGATTCTCATCCCTTAACACGGTACTGTCTACACAGTAAAAAATGAAACACGTATCAAGCACACGATCCGGAGTGAGACCTGTTGAAATCAGGATTGAGATTCACCACGCTTTGGGGTGGTTTAACACAGGGAAAGCATGTTAAGCCAAACTGCCGTGCGGACTCTGAGGATTGAAAACGTTTTGAATCCGAGATAAGGTTGCCGTGAAGACACGGCCGGAGTCTCTTGGCCAACACTAGCCTGTTTTCGCCACCAATCCCCAAAATAAGCCTGCAGTGGCGTGTGGGAAATGAGGAAGGAAGGTGACAATGAGGGAAGAAAGAAAAGGTAAGCCACCTGTTCCTTATTGTGCAACGTGGACCTTTCATCCACAGATGGGGCCATCCCAGGAAAGGAACGTCCTGAAGGGCAAAGAGAGAGGAAGAGAAGGTTTGAAACTGCTTACCCAGCAGATTGAACAATCTACTGATTATCATTTCTCTATTACTGCCAATAATAATTAGAGCAATTGCCTGATATTATAGCTCTAGATATATTAATATACATAAAACCTTTGCAAAACGGTGCCTCCCCTCCTTCGCTGTGCCGGTCTTGGTTCTGCGCGTGGAGCGAATCTGGTCTGACCTTGATCGGTTGCTAGAAGGGGAAATGGCTGGAAAGAGATATAGACCCTTTAGAAGTTCCATGTCATCAATAAATAACCTATCTGACGACTGAGCATTGGCAAAAGTTCAGGAAGTGAAGTAATCCCCCCCCCCTTCCACCGTTGCTTTCCTTTGTGGTGCTAAAAAGTGACAGGAGTCTGAGCAATAATTGGAAGCCACAGGAAATAACCGCAATTCTCCCGCTGTCTGACTCCTTTCCTACCTCTGAAACCAGTGGAAAACGGCGCTGAAAAGGCTACGGAGTCTGCACTGCTTCTCCTTGCCAAGCAGACAATACTGGGTGCGGCCAAACATGGCTTGCAATGACATTTTCCACAGTTCCATATTCTTCCAGTTTTCCATTTGAAACAACTTGACGCAGACTATTGAAGTAGCTTCTGGGAGCTGGAGAAAATCAGAGTGGAGCATGCTGGGTTTCCTACCCCTAAACTCCCTGATCTTCCTCCCTTCCTCTTTTCTTTTAGCCAGTCGGTCCAGCGGTTAGGGAGCCAGACCCTTATCTGGGAATACCGGGTTCGATTCCGCCCTCCCGCATGAAGCCAGCTGGGTGGCCTTGGGCTAGTCACAGCTGTCTTCTGAGCTCTCACAGCCCCACCTGCCTCACAGGGTGTTCTGTTGTGTGGAGAAGAACAGAAGCCTTGTCAGCCGCCTTGAGTCCCCTTAAATGGGTGAGAAAAGCGGGGTAGAAAAGCCAACTCTTCTTCTTTTTCTTTTACTGATATGGACCGTTTTGTGAAGCACTAAAAATGGTCCCAGAAGTAGACCTATTTGGAACCAGGAGCAAAGGCAAGTTGCCTTAGTAGCTGCTGGATTTTACTGCTCTGCAATGGGAACATTCCCAGGCCGTGGTCACACTTTCTAATTTTAAGGGATGAAATGTGTTTTCCGTGCTCAGAACCAGACACCACATCTAGTTTTAGTTCACTTTCAGTCCACTTTCGGAATGAGAGAAGACAACAGCAAACTGACCAATCATTTCCTTTCCACATTATCAAACCCTAAGCTGGACCTTCTGAGGAACGCAAGGCCAAAAGAAAACACCTTGGGTGCATTCACACTGAAGTTTTAATCCAACTTCAGTCTACTTTCAAGGTGGGTGAACAAATCAGGAAAATTGCAAGGGGCTTTCCTTTGGCATGATCTAACGCAGAAGAACCACCTTTGGGTTAAATAATGACTAGTCAATTTGCTATGTTCCTTCACTCTGAAGTTGGGCTGAAGCTGAATTATCCCAGGAGCAAATCCTGAGACTGGGAGTGAACTGGGCATTGAATGACATACAGGCCCTTTCTGCACTTACATGTTAATCCAGATTAAGGAGCTGCTAATAATGCATTGTCTGCACAGGAGTGTAGTAGATCCGGATCAGAGGCGTTTTTGCACTAAGGCAAAGACGCCTCGGAACGCTTCCCCCCGAACGGGTTGAGAACACTTTCCCGTTCACACAAGGGCAGGTAAGGAACGCTTTGAGAGCAGTTCCCTTACCTGCCAGTGCGAATGGGAAAGTGTTCTCAACCTGTTTGGGGGGAAGACCCTCCCCCGGGCTGCTCCCATTGGCTCCTATGGAGCCAGGGTGGGCAGCCGGCTGCCTTCTGTCCCTGGGTTCCTGCTCGCTTCCGAACCCCAGATCGGGCTCCGGAGGTGGGCAGGAACCCCAGCCAAAAGCCCCCTACCCATCCCAAGGGTCTTACCTTTTCCTGCAGGCTCCATTCTGTGTAGAAAGGCCAGGCCGTTCTGAGCACGCTCGAGGGGGCGGCCCCTCATTGGCTGGGCACCTGCACATGCTCAGATGGACAATAGAAGCCAGTTGGTGCAGAAGCTCCTTAGATATGAGAAGTCCCATTCAACTCAGTGGGTGATCTTGGTCTTCTGAGTAATTAGGAGGATGCCTAATAATTAGAAGGGGCTTTGGCTCTTGGGAGGAAAGAACTGGACATGCAGTTTTTGTTCATAGACATTTCTGTTTCCAAAAACTCACTTCAGTGTTCCGGAACCTGAGCATCCAGCCATTATCCTGCAAAATGTTGGTCGGTCCTATATTGGAGTAGGCAAGTAAACTATGCAAAAATGGCAATATCCAACCTATCTAGCCAGGCTTCCTATCAGGGCAGAGAGGGTGGAGAAAAAAAGGATGTGGTTTCCCCAATGCAGGGGTTTACCACGTTTGCTTGGGGCCTGGTGGATTCGTCTTCAACTCACGCTCTCCTCAACCGCATGGGGACATGTTAATTCAAACTACAATGCGGATTACGGATGCCCTGATTCAGCAACGAAATAACTGGAGCGCATGGGGATGCAGCCTAAGTCATGATTCATGAAATTCATGGAAGAAGAAGAAGAAGAAGAAGAAGAAGAAGAAGAAGAAGAAGAAGAAGAAGAAGAAGAAGAAGAAGAAGAAGAAAAGCCTACATTTCTTGGATATCCTCATCGGTAGATTAAGCAGTGGAAAGTTCAGACTCAAGTCTATCAAAAAACCAGGACTTGGCTGGGTGGCTTTTTGATAGAGTTGAGCATGAACTTTTCCATTGCTTCATCTACTGACGAGGTCGTCCAGAAAGGGTGGGCCGTTGCTGTTTTCTTCTTCTTTCATGATTTGATTCCACTGAAGATGTTGGTTATTCTTTTGTGTGTAGATTCTAGCAGGTTCTTTTTTAAAGGTAACAGATGGATCATCAATGTAGTGGGTCCGTGCTTTTGGTCTAAGAACTTCCCAACAGAAAGAACAAAGCAAAGAATGCACCATCTTCATGGCAATCTAGATCGAGGGGTTGCTAAAAACGCCTTGGCTGTGGTCACCCTTTCTTTCGGTGTTAAATAACTCAGAAAATCCACCTTTGGGATCGATAATGTGGAAAGAAAATTACCGGTGACTTTGCTGATGTGTTCTCTTGTTCTGAAAGTGGACTGAAGCTGGATTAAACCTTGCAGGTGTGACCACAACCAGTGTCTGCACAGGGCTCAATAATCTAGATTAGTGGTAGATAAATGTGGTCTACACCTGGGCTAGCACTCTTTAGCACACATGTGCTGTTCTAAATTCCACTCAGTGCAGATTCCTCTGGCTGTGGTTGATCCAGATCTAGCTAATGTGGATCTAGTTAAAATGGATTAACCAAGGTAAGTTCAGAAAGGGCCACAGTATCCAAAGAAGTCAAATCAGGGGTGTTCTAGAAAATAAAATGCCAAGAATACCATTAAGTAGGATAAACTAGCAGAGGATTATTAGTAGGGCCCCTCCAGGAATACGAGCTAAATGTAAAAAGACCATGACAATTTTTAATTGCACTACAAATAGATGATAATAAACATTAAACAGGGAGTTGTAGGAGGACTAGAACGAGCCAAATCGAAAAAGGCAGTTCTAGAAGCCTGAGGCCTTTTCGCACTAAGGCTAAGACGCGGGGGACTGATTCCCCATTCACACCTAGGCAGGTAATGAATGCGTGGGCGCTTGTTCCTACCTGCCTTTGTGCGAAAGATGAAGATGGCCCCACGTGTCCTAGCCTGAAAAGGCTGCCGTGGGTGCGGGACACTCCTTCCAGGCCTTCTGCCATTGGGCCAGGTAAGACCCAGGGGCGGGCAGGCCTGTCCAGCCCCTTCCCCAGTTCCTGCGGGCTCTAGGGGACAGGATCGTGTCCCCTACAGCCCGCAGGAAACACCCTGGGCACCCACCCACCCCAGGCACGGGCCTACATGGGGACATGTGCGTGCAAGAGGCACTTGCCTCATGCTCGCTCTGTTCCAAAGTGGCCAGTGCGGCCGGCAGCACTGTTCGCCTGTGTGCCCCACTGGCTCTGATTGGCTAGCTACCCACACGCAGGTAGCTGACCAATCACCGCCGGCTGGGCTCACCGCTTCAGAACCCGGCAGTGATGAGGTAAGTGCCTTGCGTACACATGTGTCCCCGCATAGGCCCGTGCCGGGGTGGGTGGGTGGATGCCCGGTGGTGGTGGTCCTGCAGGCTTTAGGGGACCTGATCTGGTCCCCTCGAAGCCGCAGGAATCTAGGGAAGGGACCTCACAGGCATGCCCAATGGGGACAGCCGGAGACGGGGCCTGCAGCTGTCAGGAAGGGAACACTCTCTCTCCTCAACAACTGCAGGACGACCAGGGACGGCCGTGAATGCCCTGGGCCAGATGTAGGGCACAATTTCGTGCCCAACACCTGGAATGTGAATGGGGCACCTTGGGATGGGCTGGGGTGGTTCCAAACGGAGTGAGTGCTCCCTCCCATGGCGTCCTACACGCGTTCCTCTGGCCCTCATGTGAAAAAGCCTCAGGTGCTTAAACTAGCTCGCTGTTAACAGATACATGGACCTAGACTATGGGACTGTTCGCACTTGGCTTTATTCTGAATATATCCCAGAATAGGGGTCAGCTGTCCACATGCTAGTGCAGGTTACAACAGGCCCCAGGTGAGGCCTACCAGAGTCTGTGTTAGCCTGGGGGCCTCAGACCCCTATCCTGAGAAGTGTGAACAGTCAGGGCTTGGGTGGGGTTATCGCTTCCCAATGTGACTCCTCTCATTCCCATTGGTCCTGCCCAGTGGCCCCTTAGTGCTATGCAAATTTTAATTGCAGGTCCATGGCAGAGGTACTGGAATTTTGTGTCCCAAATGGAAATAGTTGGACTCTCCTTGTCCTGGGACTGGAGACAGACATTTCAGAGGAGATTTCAAGGACCCACAGGGGCGGGTGGGTGTGATCAAAGGCTGGAGACACATCATGTATGAAAAGCCAAGGGGAGTGGGAGGATCAGTGGGTACTGGGAAGAGAGGAAATGATTCTGTTTCCCCGTGCTGGGGACTTGCATGATTTGAGTGGGAACTGCAGAATTGAAATTCAGGCCGCTTTATCATGAAGCAAATGCGAACGGCCAGATTGCGCACTCGGTTCTGAGGAAAATTCAATCCGATTTAGAATGGTCCAGTGGGAATGCAGCCAAAGGAAAGGCAGCATCTGTAAGGAAAGCTACCGGAAAGGTTGGGTCTGGAGAAAGGAGAAAGATGGCGGTGCAGTGGTCAAGCTGACCAATCAGGCCTGAGGGATCCAAGTGCCACAAGTACAATATAATACAAACAGTCCAAGAAAGTTGACTCATCTTGAAGATGTTTGCTGTGTGTTTTTTCTACAGCTTCATCAAGTGAGTTATTTTTTCCCCATAATTGCTGGTTCTCAATGTTCTGACTGGGGCATTTTTTTTAGACCAGCCGTGCATGGGTGCATGGAATGTGCTTTATATTTCCTCCCTCCTAACACCATCACTTTTTCACAATGCAAAGTTGTGTTCCAGAAAAATTTCCATGCTTACCCCTTACCCTACAAAGGAGCTCACCCTCCAAGAAAGCATGCATAGGATTGTGGCATTAATCTTCTAAGAAGCGTAATTTTCTAGATATATAATGCATTGACAATATGAGCACAGCATGCATTTGGCGAGCTCACCTTCAATTATACTGTTGGGCAGGATAATCCCTATAATTAGTTCCCTTGCTCTGTTATCTTCTCTTGAGAAAACCGCATGCAACCTTTCCACCACAGGAAAGATCAGGATCCCAAACTGGTGCCTTCCAGATGTTCCTGGACTACGACTCCCAGAATCCTATGTGGAATGCTGGGAGCCACCCTCCAAGAACAGTTGGAGACGCATGGTAAGCAGACCTTCTGTAGGGCAGTCTCACCTCCGAGATTATTCCAGGCTTCCTTTACAGCAGAAGTTATCCCTTGCCAAAAATGGTTGAGTGAAGAGGGATCGACTTGTATTAGCAGTAGATTCTTAGATGTTGCTATTTTTATTATTTTTTGATGCAGTTTGCAGGCGTGTCTCAGCAGGTGGCAGTCCTACGCCAACCTTGGCTGATTTCAGAAGCACAAGCAGGGTCAAACTTTGTTAGGATTGTGTTGGGATGAGCAGCCACCAGGAGATTCCAGGGCTCCAGCCTTGTTTGGGAAATCACGGACTGGTGTGGAAAGTGCCAATGGTCGGCCATTTCCATACTGCTGACAAACAAAGTACAGGAAGGTGACCATGTCTCAGGATCTCGAGAGGGATCAAGGGGTCGATTGGCTTGCTGATTGGCTTGCTCTGATTGGCTAGCCAATCAGAGAGCGGCCAGTGTGTGCAAGCGCACTCGGCTTGCCATTTTGGGACCCAGAGAGGATGAGGTAAGTACCTCGCGTGTGCACATGTGTCCTTCCCTAGGCCCAGGACCGGGAGGGTGGGTGCCGAGGGGGGTTCCTGCAGGCCCTAGGGGACCCGATCCGGTCCCCTAGAACCCACAGGAACCCGGGAAAGGTACATGACCGGCCTGCCCAATAGGGGCGGCCAGAGGTGGAGTCCAAACCTGTCAGGAAGGGAGGCGTGCAAATGCTTTCTTCCCTGAACAACTTTGGGATGGCCCTGAATGCCCTGGGCTGGGTGTAGAGCAGTATTAACTGCTCTACACCCAGAACATGTTGAGAGTGCTCTGGGACAGGCTGGGCAGTTCTGAACGGAACCGCCCACCCAGAGGAGCAAATGCTCCATCCCAGGGCATTCTTCATGGGTTCCAAAAACCCTCATGCGAATAGGTCTCAGAATACTGGCGGATCTGCATGGGGTCCCCATTCTGCATGCTGGTGGAAGTATCGGGGGAACTTCAGCCCCTTTTAGCACGCTCCATCTGCACTAGGGATGTGCACAATCTTTGTGTGTGTTTGACTCAAGTCGAATCGAATGTGAGAAAATTCACATTTTTTCACATAGGGCCCCTTCTAATGTGGTAGGATTCGAATTCAATACAAATGTTGGATATGACTCCTATTCGAATCTACTAGTTGTGCCTACAGATCCCCTATAAATCCACTCTGAACACATCAAATCTGCTCTGAATCCACTTTGAATCTGCTCCCAGTCCACTTTGAATCCGTTCTGGATCTGCTGCTGATGTGACTGGGCAGACGCCTTCCCACCTCCCCAGGTTCAGAAGTGTAACAAAGCTCCGGATGGATGTACGGAAACATTTGATTCGCATTTGAACGTCAGCCTTCAAATGTACCAACATTCAATTTGAATTAAATTGTCCGAATGCAAACAAATTTGAATGGATTTCAAATGTAATGAACAGTCTACACAGGATGGAGCATAAGCCAGACTGGGGCTCTCCTGTTTCCCTTACATTTACATTGAATCAGAAACACACCACCGGTATCAGAGGAAAAGTGCATACAATCCCTGTACATCTGTACCCAACAAGCTGACTGGACGATCTGATTTTAACCCTGGGATTTAAACTACTGCGCTTTTTTTTTATTATTATTGTTTAAATGCTTTATTTAGATATAAAATGTTATATAATTTTCCATTATCCGTCCTATACAAAACTTGAACTCTCTCTGAACACAATTACAAGTTATATCTCTTACCAATTATACTATAGCATCAAAACCATTTTATTTTGTTTTACCCCCCTCCCCCTTCCCTCCCCCCTTCTCATTGTTGTACACTTTGGCATCACTGGTTACAGTTGAAATATTAATTGCAATTTGACTTTTAAACAACTTGGTCCCAGTCTAGTATTCATATAATCCTTTACTCGCGTCCACCTATCTTTACAATTTCTCAACTTGGTTGCGTCGTTCATGTTATTTATTTTGCAATTTAGAAATTCAGAGGCAATCAGGTCCATAATTCCTAAATACCAATTTTCCATTGTCCATTTTGTAGCATCTTTCCATCCTAATGCCACCACTGCTTGCGAGCAGCCCAAAATTTTGGAAACCACATCTCTTTGTTCCACCCTTCCTATTTGATTAAGATCTAAATTCATTAAAGCCATTCTACCAGTTGATCTCAACTGTATATTAAAGATTTCATTAATCTTCTGTTCTACTTTTTTCCAAAAAAATTGTACTTTGCTACATTCCCATAACATATGATAGAGGGTTGCCCTTTGTTGCTGACAACCATGCCAGCAAGATCCATCTATGTTGGGAAAGAAGTGCGGTATCAGAGGAAAAGTGCATACAATCCCTGTACATCTGTACCCAACAAGCTGACTGGACGATCTGATTTTAACCCTGGGATTTAAACTACTGCGCTTTTTAAAGCTACTTGGGTCTTCGCTGGTATCTTTGTCCGCGTAAAAATACTCCCTGCATTTTCCTGTGGCTTGCTCACAGGTTGTAATTTAGGTGTATGAGTACTTATGCGCTCTGAGCAAAGCTATTTAAAGCCAGACCGACTACGAACTGATCTTTAGCTCAGGCAAACATAGCCTGTGGAAAGGTGTATCTAGAAAGATATATGGGGCATGTCTCCTCTCCTTGTCTGAGCTTGAGGATTAGAGTGTCCCAAAACAGGTGGAAATAGTATCCAAGGTCAAAAGTGCAGCACCCATGTTTAGAAGTGTGTTTGGATAGACACCTGCAAAGATGGTGTGGGTGACGTCAGCCCTAAAATGGGGGCTGTACAAGGACGCTTTTTTCTAGGTTGCATATTTAGATTGTTATGTTATATTGCCAGCTCACATCGGGAAATTTGGGGTAAGAACATAAGAGCATTAGAGGATTGGATGCAGGTGATGTGGCCACGCCACACCTTGTGAGATCATTTCATTCTTTGTACTCAGAGAAACCTGGTCCAGTGTAGTAATGGTGACTAAAATTATGCCTAGGTACCACCTCCAGGTTGGGGAGACAGGCAGGCTGTAGTGCAAAAAGGCCTCTGGTTTGCCATGGGGACCCTTGCAAAACCTGAAGTCTCTGACTCCCAGGACTGATTACTGGATGGATCCTCATTTAGCAACATGTTGACTATTTAACATTCTTAGCCATGCAAGATGAGAATCGGGAAGAAGGTCCCTGGGGCTGGCCGTGGCTTCAAGCCGCTGTTGATGTGCGCAAGCTAATCTTGTCTAACAGCAGAGACACGATGCTCGGTTAAGCACAGGCCGCTGGACCCAGGCCAGGGGAACATCTGGCCAAATTAGAACCAGTCATAAGGCTCCGCTCCACCTGGTCCCAACAAGCAGCCAGAAAGTTGTCCCGTTCCAAGGCGCTGCAGGGCCAAGTGCAACTCTTGCTCGCCATGTCGAACATGGTGGGCTGTAAAAGACAAAAGAGGCTGGGCTGGGGAAGAGGAGAGGATGGGAACTGCTCCCCCCCCCCCGTGTGTGTGTGAAAGAGAGAGAGAGAGAGAGAAGTGCCAAACTTCCTGCTTTGCCAATGCAAGCCAGACAAACTAGGCAGAATGGAAACGATGCCAGCTTGCTATATTCCGCAGCTGCTCTTGCCTAGGAGCAAATGCAGAAAGGAAGGGGCTAAAGGACATTCTTGTCCCCCAGAGATGTTCTCTGGAGGACTGGGTGTTCACCTGTCCCAGGGAAGCAAGGGATAGTGTGCCACTTCCCTTATGACAGCATTTAAGAGGGGACCCGAGTGAAGTATATAAAATCATGCATGGTATAGAAAGGGTGGATAGGATCAGCACACACCAGCGGCCCCAGGGAATACCTCATCCACCTTGTGGATCAGTCTACCAGGATTCCATGCCTCCTAGTAGAATCCCTCATCTGCCTGGCGTGCGGCACTGGAGCAGTCTTTGGGGGATAACGATGGTGCTGTGGCCAATCCTACAGGAGATTGCTTTGAAGCAGTTCCCTAAGCCTTCCCTAGCAGAAGACCAACCCAGCTGCTCGTTGTGTACAGGGCAGCAAGCGGCTGGTCCGGTCTACCAGGAACAAGGGACCCAGGAGTCAGACCATTTTAGTGGGCTCCTGGAAGTGGTCCCAGAAGGTGGTCTGGCTCTGAAAGTCAACTCTTGAGAGATGGTTTTCCATTGTGAGAACTAACTGCTGGATGGGGCCGATGGGGCATTTCTTATGTTCTTATGCCTTGCTGTGTTTGGATATAGACCCTAAACTAACACCTAGCCCTCCCAATATTGTTGAATGACCGTTCTCATCAACCCCTATGTCTACAAGAACAGGGACAGAGAACGGCTGGAGACGCCACTTCTGGAGGGCCACCGCCAGTCACCCTTTGGGTGTTGAAAGAGAAAAGAAAAACATGTTCCAAAGAGAGATCTGCACAAATACCAGTTATTCTTACTAAATCAGCCAAATTTGGACATTCGTGCAAGACTCAAACGTTATGACATTCGTATATTAACATTTGTACGAATTAGGGATGTGCACGAATATTCAAAAATCCGATTTGAATCCGACAAATATCAACATTCAAATTCAAATCAGATTTTCGAAAGTCCAAATTTACACATTCAGGCAAATTTCCGATTTTCAAAAATCCAATACGGATTTTTGAATAATTCGAAAGAACAGATTCGTATTTGTTGTATACGAATATGCACGAAATTAAACGTATTTGCGCTTACAGTGTGGGTTGCAAATGGGATGCTTGCAGGATGACAACGGGATTCACACAGATGTGCGCAAATTCAAAAAATGGATACAAATGTTATCAACATGCATATTTTCAAATACAGATCAATCTATCAAATGTACGGATTCGAATAATGTGGAATCGAACTGGATTTTCGAAAATCTGGATTTTTAAAATTTGAAATGAATTTTTGAATATTCGAATCAACTCGGATTCGAATGCAAAAAATACATTTGTGCACATGAATGTTTTGGGATATTCATTAAACTGGGGAGGTGGGGAAGGGGCTGTGCCAATCACAGCTGCAACGGACCCAGAGTGCATTCGACATGGATTGAGAACGGATTAAGAGGGAGGATATCTTCCAGGATATGTATTAGATATGTATTGGATACGTACCCGTTCGTATCAGATGGTTGTATGAGTACAAATACATTCATTTCGAATAGAATCCTACCACGTTTGAAGGAGATCTATTCAAACGAATACGGACTTTCTACCATTTGATCTGTTACAAATTGAATGCCAAAAACACACTTGTGCATATCCCAGGTTCAGAGTTTAACTTCACTCTCTCCGTTAATTAGAGTGGGAGGGTAAAGATGCTCAAATTCGTGAAAGGTCAGGATTCATGATCTTCACTAGAAGTTCCTAACCTGGCCAGGTGAACTGATAACCAAGCCTTACTCCCACCGAGAGAAGTCTCTCTGTAATTTATGGGCCGCTTTACAACAGCTGTAAAAAGACTATAAATTAAAGGAAGTGAATAAATTAGGCATAGGTCTGGCCACGAAGATCGAGGGCCCCCATAGATACATCCACATCAGTGGAGATCCTTCATGAAGTGTGTGTGTGTGTGTGTGTGTGTGTGTGTGTGTGTAGGGAGGCGGAATTCCACAGGCCCAATTAGCAAGCATAATAAATTATATTTTTGCCCACTTGAGGTTGGCTTGAGGAAGGGTTGGGAGGAAAAGGCAGTAAAACCCGGAATGCCAGATCAGGCCAATGTGTTCAAAGAATGGCAAAGAATCTGCCTGCCCCCAAACAGCCCTAATTTAGTCATCTTCAGTCCCTGTTGCCATCTGTAAGCCAAGCCACCGGTAAAAAGGGCTGGTGGTGAAAGGGAATGCAAGAAGTCCCACGTGGCCAACCTGTCACTTATTCTGCAACTTCTGGACACAGAGCAGGAAACAAACATTAAAGAGGAACCATTATACACAAGGGCAGTTTGCTTTTACACAAGCCAGTTCTGCAATGGCTGGAAGAGCAGCTCAGAATGCATGCTAGAAATCTCTCTTCTGCGTTCTGCCAGGGTCCCCGCCACTTCGCCGGCCTGATTGGGTTGTGACGCACCGACAGGCCGATGCGGAGGGGTGGCGATGATTGGGGGCATGAGCCCTACCGGCCCCTGTAGATCGATCTGAGACAGGCTGCGGCGGCAGCATTGGCACGTGGAGACCTGCCCAATGGTGGCTACGTTGTGCATGCACAAGCAGGCAGCAGAGAATCAGCAGGGGTAATGCCACCGTGCGCGCGCAGGATGCCGTCTGGCAATGCAGCTGTGCGTGTGCTGACAATGCACTACCATCCGAGATGGACCAAGAGTGAATAGTCATGTCACCAGACGCCCCAGGTCAGCCTGGGGTAAACGTTGGTATAGGTGTCGGGCACAATCACCTAATCAGTAATTAGTACAGCTCTGGTGAAGGCAGGCACCCTAGTGAGCGTACATACGCTCTTCACCAGAGCTGTCCTTGTAGCCTAAGTGCAAAGAGGCTTCTGGTCTGGTATACCAGCCCGGGCGCATTCCCGTACGGCAGAGGTCTGCAAACTGCAGCTCGGGAACCACATGTGGCTCTTTGGCCACTTGAGCATGGCTCTTCCAGCTTAGGAGTACCCTAATTAAGTTAATAACAATATACCTACCTTTATAGTTTTAAGTTTTAAAAATTCGGCTCTTGAAAGAAATTTCAGTCGTTGTACTGTTGATATTTGGTTCTTTTGACTAATGAGTTTGCTGACCACTGCCATAGGGCCTAAAAGCTGGGGTGATTCGGTATATGGGGTTTCCATTCAATCTCCCAATCCCCCGAATCCCCCCAGCATTTTCCAGCCCTGTCCCCATGCCAGTTTTCTTTCCACGGATTTTTATATTTCACTGTGTTTTGGCCATGAAAAAGAGCTTTTTCAATGGGAAAAAGCTGTGAAAACTTTGATTTAACAATTTGATAGGGAAAGTACTGTGAATTTTTCATGCACAGACCTACCCCACAGTCGCCTTGCTAGCATGGAGAGCAGAGCAGAACAGAACAGAATGGCAGAGCAGAGCAGAGTGAGCAGGGCAGAACAGAACAGAATGGCAGAGCAGAGCAGAGTGAGCAGGGCAGAACAGAACAGAACAGAACAGAATGGCAGAGCAGAGCAGAGTGAGCAGAGCAGAACAGAACAGAATGGCAGAGCAGAGCAGAGTGAGCAGGGCAGAACAGAACAGAACAGAACAGAATGGCAGAGCAGAGCAAGCAGAGAAGAACAGAACAGAATGGCAGAGCAGAGCAGAGTGAGCAGGGCAGAACAGAACAGAATGGCAGAGCAGAGCAAGCAGAGAAGAACAGAACAGAATGGCAGAGCAGAGCAGAGTGAGCAGGGCAGAACAGAACAGAATGGCAGAGCAGAGCAAGCAGAGAAGAACAGAACAGAATGGCAGAGCAGAGCAGAGTGAGCAGGGCAGAACAGAACAGAATGGAAGAGCAGAGAAGAACAGAACAGAATGGCAGAGCAGAGCAAGCAGAGAAGAACAGAACAGAATGGAAGAGCAGAACAGAACAGAACAGAATGGCAGAGCAGGGCACGGCAGAGTGAGCAGGCAGAACAGAATGGCAGAGCAGAGCGAGCAGGGCAGAACACAATGGCAGGGCAGAGAAGGGCAGAGCGAGCAGGGCAGAACAGAATGGAATGGCAGAGCAGGGTGAGCAGGGCAAAACAGAATGGCAGAGCAGAGTGAGCAGGGCAGAGTGAGCAGGGCAGAACAGAATGGCAGAGCTGAGCAGGGCAGAACAGAACGGCAGGGCAGAGCAGGGCAGAGCGAGCAGGGCAGAACAGAACGGAATGGCAGAGCAGAGCAGGGCAGAGTGAGCAGGGCAGAACAGAACGAAATGACAGAGCAGGGTGAGCAGGGCAGAACAGAATGGCAGGGCAGAGCAGAGCAGAGCGAGCAGAGCAGAGCAGATGAAAGCAAAGCTTGCTCTTATCATTCAGAGCAACAGGCCTTAGGCCTTTGTTTTGGTTTTCCGTACAGTGTTAGATCTCAGGGAAATGCTATCTCATTGCAGTATCAAGTGCTAGTCAATGAAGCAGAACAGAGGAGGAAGAGAAAGATTTATTTCAGGGCAGGAAGGGTCATAAGGTTCCTTGGGTATGAAGCTATAAATATTTCAAGCAGGGAACAAACCTCTGGGCACCTGACCAGAAGCACATTTGCACACAAATGGGTTCTGCGGATGCAGCCTCCTGTCTGCTCATCAAAACCATTTGAGTTGATTGTTTAAGGCACAAGAGTCCATCAGGAGATCATTCGGAGCCATAAACCCTGGTGGTGAGTTCCATTAACTATGAAGCTGGCTTTCTATGGAAGAGAAAAATAAGTGCAGAGATCCCAGGGTTTGCAGAGCTCACAAACAAGAGAGGCAGACACAGAGAGAAGTCCTTCCGGGCAGATGCAACAGGGGAGCAAGACAGTGCCCAGAGAGACTAAAGACTGGAAGAATGTTAAGAAGAGTTGGCTTTTCTACCCTGCTTTTCTCACCCATTTAAGGGGACTCAAAGCGGCTGACAAAGCTTCTGTTCTTCTCCCCACAATAGGACACCCTGTGAGGTAGGTGGGGCTGTGAGAGCTCAGAAGAGAGCTTGACTAGCCCAAGGTCACCCAGCTGGCTTCATAGGGGAGGGCGGAACCCAGTGGTTCCCTAACCACTAGACAGAGCTTCAGGAGGTGGATTGCGGCTTGGTTGGCAGTGCTTGGCATGCACTGGGTGACAGTTTCAACCCTAGACATCTCCCCCAGAAGCAGGCAGTGAGAAAATATTGGTGCCATGTTTGCCAAGAAAACCACATGAATTTGTAGAACTCGTAGGATGGTAGAAGCAGAATGTGGGATGCTAAGACCAGATTCTCACACTCTGGCCACACATGTCCAGCTATCAAGATCTATTTATCCTAACCCCATGAAGTTCATGAGCTGACCATGGACCAGTCAGTATCTCTCAGCCTACCTCACAGGATTGCTGGACGGACACAATGGAGAGGGGGGAGATTCAGTCTCTTTCAGCATTTACCTCAGTAAATCTGTATTAGCTAGATCCAGATTAGCTAGATTTGGCACAGGCATCTGCATTGAGTGGGCTTTCAAACAGCAAATGTGTGCTGAGGATGCAGGGCACATTTATCGGGTATACCAAGGACCCTTTAGCACAGTTTTAATCCAGATCTACTCTACTCCCATGCGGACAATGTGTGAGCCCCTTGTGTCTAGTGGTTAGGGAGTTGGACACATATCTGGGAATGCCGGGTTTGATTCCACAGTCCTCCACAAAACCAGCTGGGTCACCTTGGGCTAGTCACAGCTCTCTTCTGAGCTCTCACAGCCCCTGCCTCTATTGTGGGAAGAATAGCCTTGTCAGCTGCTTTGAGTCCAATTAAATGGGTGAGAAAAGCAGGGTAGAAAAGTCAACTTTCTTCTTCTTCTTCTTCTTCTTCTTCTTCTTCATTATCATCATCATCATCATAGCCATACATTTACTACTGGGCAGCCATAGCTTTGACTATACAGACCTTTGTTGGCAAGATGATGCCCCTGCTTTTTAACATGCTGTCCAGGTTTGCCATAGTCTTCCTCCCAAGGTGCAAATGTATTCTGATTTCATGGCTGTGGTCACCATCTGCTGTCATCTAACTCAAAGATTTTCTGAGTTAGATAAAACCAAAAACAAACAGTTTGCTGCTTTGCCAATGTGTGATCTCGCTCTGAAAGTTGACTGAAGCTGGATTAAAATGCAGGTGTGAACACAGCCTAAGTTAAGCAGCCAGCTAAACTGGAGATGCCCAAACCCATCAACCATCTACTTGGCCTCTTTCAATTAACGGGCTCTTTGTAAGTTCTCAAGTGTTAATGGCCCAGTAAGCATCATGTTCTAAACACGCCATTCTCAGGTGGCACCTCCATAAAGATGGCCTGAAGGGGAAGATGTCCTCGGTGCCAGCGAATGGGCATGGAAGCCAATTTGGGGAGCCCATGAGAGCAGGCTGTATTGTGCACAAATTGCCCACCGCACCCCAATTTGGCTCACAGCAGCTACACTCAGCCAAAAGGTTTCAGCAGGAATGTCTACACTAATGAAAATTGTGTGCTTTAGATTGCTGTTGAGCCAAACACCCTTTTGTTTGGTTTGACGGTGAACTGTTTAATGGAACATGTCCAAAAAGTTTTTTGTTAAATACATTTTTTTTTCCTTTGGGGGACAAAAATATTAATGCAAACACAAACTGCTTCATCAAATAGCTTGTGTTCCTGAGTGGGACACTAGTTTGGCCCAATTGAATTGGGTCCAATATATAAAGCCCTGTATGCTTGGTTTGAAGCGAACATCACCGGCACAAATGGTTTGATCAAATTTGCAAACACGAACCAAGCTGTGCACACCTCTAGGTGTCAGTATGGCCTGTTCTCTCTCAAGCCTGGCTTTGAGAAGGGCTTCAGGTCAGGGTTCACCTGAAGATCTATTTCTGATGTCTGAATGCAGCCACATACTCTAGTCTATACCATGGAGGGGGTGGTGGTGTTCCACTGACCTCCCTTAATCTGCATCTAAGATGATCCAGATCTAAGGAATGGGTCCTTCAACAAATCCAGATCTAGTAGATCCAGATTTAGGGAGGTACGCAATGTGTCCCCACGGGTGGGGCAGCACCCAATAGCAGTGGGTGTTAGCCTGCCCCCAGTGAAAATGCCGGAGCACCCATGTGGCAAATCCGGACCGACCCACATGGCAAATCCAGATCAACCCACATGGGGCCTGCCCATCACCCCAGGTTTTTTGGGAGACAGGGGCTGCAATCTCCATAGACATTCCAGAGCTTCTTTGAAGATTCATGAGGGTGACTGCCAATGGCGGCTGTGGTGCAGTGTATGCTGGTCCTCCCACTGCCAGAAGCCACCACGCAGCTACCAGGTAAGGACCGGATCACAAGCGCACAGCCCCCGGGCAAAGGGGAACCCGGGGAAGCCAGCTGCCGGCCTCACCATGCTGGTTCCAAAGGAGCCAATGGCGAAGGCTGGTGGGCATGGCCAGCTGTCAAACAGGGAGAGTGACAGCTGGGCATGCGCCGGCAGTCTGGCTCTTTCCCCTGCCACTGGAGAAGCATTTGCTTCCAAAATGGTTTCAAGGGAAAAGCCAGATGTAAGACCTAATTTTTCAAGTCTTACATCTGGGTCGGATTTCAGCGGCAAAACCAGTTTAAGAAACCGGTTTTGCGTGCCAACATGCGGAAGTGGCGTCCTCAAAGGGACCCTAATTCCATTCCCTTTGCGGAAGCCTAATCCCTCCCCAAACAGGCTCTAAATCCATTTTTAGAGCCTGTGTGGAAAGGCCCAGAGACACCATATTTAGGTTAAGACTAACCGCTGCTGCAGATTCATCTATGCTCAAAACTTCAGACGAGTATTAATTTCTTTTTAACTCCTGGGTTTGACCATAATCCGATGGGCAGTTTTTTTCTCTTACAGGCATCCTCATTTTCCGAGTAGTAAATCCTCAAATGTCTTTCTCAAAGCATGTGGGAACTTGAAGTGAATTATTCTTCTGTTCTGTGACCTTCCCATCCTGCCCCTTTCCATTCTGGTTCTACAGGCAAGCAAGGAGATGTTTTGTCTTCATGTCAGAAAAGACACTTGGCATAATAAATGCCAAGCCAAGAAAGACCAGAGATTTGTACGTGATGATTCTGTTCTCTGTGCCACCTACATCTCTAGTCATAGGGCATAAGTCAAAACAGGAACATATAGGCTGCCTTCTGGGTTACACCCTAAAGACTAAGCTAGAAGAGTTGGTTGTCATCCACTTCTGAGCGTCCATCACACACACAGGAAAGGGTGTGGGGCCAACGGGCTGAAAGAAGCGTTGCTTGAAACATGTAGCGATGGCAGATGTGGAAACGGAATTTGAAAATCCAGTGGCAGAAGTGATGCAGCAAGTAGTTCATGCTAGACCACCCACACTCCATTAGCATCCAGGCTGGACTACTGTAATGCACTTTATGTGGGGCTTGCCCTTGAAAATGGTCTGGAAGCTGGAACTAGTGCAGAATGCAACAAGCTGGCTTCTGATGGGAGTTTCTGACCAGATGTGCATCAGCGGGTCCTGAAAGATCTGCACTGGTTGCCTGTTTGCTACCAAACTCAATTCAAAGGCTGTTTCCGCACAGGGGCTAATAAAACTGGATCTCTGGCACCCGGATTTAGTAAAACCGGTTCCCGGGGGAACCAGTTTTAATAACTCCGGATCACAGATAGATCTGGTTTAATGGGGTAGATCAAGATCTAAGAGATCCGGATCTACCCTGCACCCCTGCCGCCGCACACGCGGCGTAGATCCAGATTGGAGGCGAGTGCTGTGCGGAGGCACAGCACCCGGCTCCAATTCGGGACGGAGGGCCCTCCCCCCAACCGCCATGATTGGCTCACCGGAGCCAAGCATAGCAAGCCGGGGGACCTCGTTGCCGCGGCTCGCCCTGGCCCCATCAAGTAGAGGATCGCCGCTTCTGGGACCAGGGCGAGCTTGCCAAAAGCCCACCCTAGCCCACCCTGCTGGGAGCGTGGCAAAATCCCTCTTTACCTCGTCAGCATGGTTGTCTTTCTGAGGGTCTTAACGCTGACAAGGTAAGGAGGGGATTGTCCACACTCCCAGCGGGGTGGGCTAGGGTGGGCTTTTAGCAAGCTCGCCCTGGTCCCAGAAGCAGCGATCCGCCACTTCTGGGGCCAGGGCGAGGCGGTAGGTAGGAGCCCCCGGCTCACCATGCTTGGCTCCAGCAAGCCAATCATGGCAGGCGGAGGGAGGGCCCCCATTAGTTACACTTGCGCCGTCCAGACGCATCCTAAATGGATGCGTTTTCACGGTGCAAAACCACTTGAGATGTGGTGTGTAACTAACACCCTTTAGTCACACATTAAGCACGGATAGGTGCAGACGCACCTACCGGAAGTGTGCTTAATAGCCCCCTCTAATGCGGACGCGACGGCGCCAAACCAGTTTTGCCACCGAAATCCACATTAAAGAGAGGCGCGCAATGCGGACACGCGTGGCCGGAAGTGTGCTAAAAAGGCACATAAATGCGGACATGCGTTTCCCAATCCGTGCTTAATGTGTGTTAAAGGGCCTGTGCGGAAACACCCAAGGTGTTGATGTTAACATATAAAGGCCGAAACAGTTTGGACCCTGCGATCTGAAGGAGAGCCTTCTCCCATACAGGCCTGCATGGGTACTACATAGATCTCAAGGCCTTGTAGTTCCTCCTCTCCTTGCATAGGTGTGAGGAACTTGGACACCCAAGAAGGGCTTTACTGGGATGGCCTCAGACTTTTGTGACCTACCTTGGGATCTCTTGGTGAAGGGCAGCATATAAATTCTTAAATAAAAAAGAACTCAACCCTTATCTAGAGTACTGTGTCCGGTTCTGGACACCCCATTGTAAAAAAATTAATTAATTGAAAAACTAGAGCAAGTTCAAAGGAGGGTTACCAAAATGGTTAATGGTCTGGAAACCATGTCCTATGACAGTGATGGCGAACCTTTTGAGCTCGGTGTGTCAAAATTCGCAAGAAAACCTAGCTTAACTCGAGTGCTGTGTCACATCTAGAAATATCCATAATTTTGTGATATTTGTAGTTCTAGTAAATATCCATAATTTTGTGATATTTGTAGTTCTAGTAAAAAAAGTTATATTTTTGATATGTGTATTTTATTAAAAGCAAAAACAAATAATTCTTTACATTAGTGGCTTTGGTTGCTAAATCTTCAATTGAAAGTTGGCATTTCATACACTTCAAGAACAAGCAAGCACAACACACCCAGGTGCCAGGGTGACCATGTGTGTCACCCAAAAGGGCTTGGCGTGTCACCTGTGACACGCGTGTCATAGGTTGGCTATCACCTTCCTATGAGGAACCGTTGAAGGATCTAGGAATCCTTAGAAGAGGAAACATGATAGTGGCCTTCAAGTATCTGAAGGGCCTTCACAGTGAAAGGCAACGTCCCTATTCTCACTTACTAGAAACAACGGATGAAACTTCAAGGGAGTCAATATAGATTAGCTATTAGAAAAAGCTTTCTGACAGTGAGGGCAGTCAGTCAATGGAATAGGTTGTCACGGGAGGTCTTCAAGCAGAGGTTGGACAGATATACAGTATGTCTAGCACAATTTAAGAAACCCTGCATTGAGCAGAGTTTGGACTAGAAGACTCTGCAGGCCCCTTCCAACTCTATAATTCTATGAACTATAGATCTTCTAATCTTTCAGAATTCCTCAGAGGAGACTTAAGTGAAGGCTCATGGTTCAGTTCCGTTAAAATGACCTCAAAACAGTTCAGTTTGATTGGAACTTGTCAAACATGAACTAGAGGCCTTTTCGCACTACAGCCTATGTGCCAATGGGGAAAGCGTCCCCACGTGTCCTAGCCTGAAGAGTCCGGCACGGGGGTGGGACCCCACTCGCGGGCCTGTCTGCCATTGGGTCAAATTCGACCCAGGGGTGGGCAGGCCTGTCATGGTCCTTCCCCGGGTTCTTGCGGGTTCTAGGGGACTGGATCAGGTCCCCTAGGACCTGCAGGAAACCCCCTGGGCACCCACCCACCCACCCACCCGGGCCTACACGGGGATGCACATGTAAGGCACTTACCTCATTCTCGCTGGGTCCCGAAATGGTGAGCCAGGTGTGCCTGGGCGCACTGGCCACTCTGATTGGCTAGCTCTGATTGGCTAGCTCTCAATCAAAGCAGCCGGTGCGCAGGGGCACACCCGGCTCACCATCATGGGACCCGGCAAGGACAAGATAAGTACATCATGCACACATGCGCACCACTGCATAGGCCTGGGCCCGGGTGGGTGGGTGCTCGGGTGGATTCTTGTGGGCCCTAGGGGACCTGATCTGGTTCACTAGAACCCGCAGGAACCCAGGGAAAGGACTGGACAGGCCTACCTGCCCCTGGGTCCAACTGAACCCAATCCGGACAGGCCTGGGGCAGGTCCTGCATTTGTCAGGGAGGGAGCCTGTGAATGCGCTCCCTTCCTAATAGCTGCGGAACGGCCAGGGACAGCCGCAACCACCCTGGGCCGGGTGTAGAGCACAATTAAGTACTCTATACCCGGAACTCATCTAGAACACCTTGGGACGGGCTGGGGCGGTTCTGAACTGAACTGCCCACCCAGAGGACCCAATGCTCCATCCCAGGGCGTTGTTCAAGCGTTCCGACAGCCCTCATGCAAACAGGTCTCAGATTTGCACATTTCTACGTGCCAATGGGAAGGAGTTGAGAGAAATTATTCAAAAAATATCAGATAACAATTTAATTAGACTTTTCATGCAAGCAGACTAATCAAAATTAACATTTGTGATGCTCAGGTAGAAAGTCCTATCCAGGCATAAGGATATCTTAGAATTAGTTATTAATGATACCCTGAAGTAATAACACAGTAATATAATTTCTTCCTCAGATCCTGAACACAAAGATGCTTTATATAGTCTTGATGTAATGGCAAGCACATGTATCAAATTCTATTTAAGTGTATAATTGCATCAAGTAAATACTATGCACACACACCAATTGCCAACCATGCTTTTAATAAGAATAAATAGTTTTATTTTACAAAATTTCTCTTTCTACACTGAGAGCTGCAAAACCAAATCTTTCCCAGCCACTTACAGTTAGAAGGTTTCCAGCATCTGGCACCCCAACTCCAAATATTGTATCACCATTACTCTACAATTCATCAACAGCCCACTCAAGAAATCAAAGCAAATTCAGACCTGATCATCAGAGGCCTATTTGCACTAGGGCCTCTGGATAGCAGTCAGGCCAGCCGTGGTTCAGAGCATCTGCTCTGTGCGCCAGGCAGTTCCGTCCAGAACCGTCCCATCCCGGGGTGGCCTAATTGTGGCCAGAGGGTGGAACACGACATCCCCAGCCATCCCAGGGCTGTCCGGCAGGGAGAGCATTCTCACTCCACCTGCCCCACCCTGCTGCCATGGGACCCTGTGGGCACGCCGGCTGGCAGCCCCTTCGTGGCCAGAGTGAAACTGGGCTGGGCCTGTCCTCAGGTCCCACGAGCTGCCGCCGGTCTAATTGCACTGGCTGGAGTCCGCGTATTGAACTTGGGTCCCACAGGGATGCCTGTTTGATCCTGGGTGCTGAGCAGGTAAGTCGCATGTATGGGGATGGGGGGGGGGCAGCGCATGCCCCTGGGTCAGGGTGGGTACCTAGGGGGTCCTTGCAGGCTTCAACTGGCACAATTAAGCCACCGGCAGCCAGTGGGACCTCAGGATGAGCCAGGACCAGCCTGGCAGCCAGTGGGCCAATACGGCCAATGGCAGCAGGCCTGGGTGGGGCGCCTCACGCCCACGCCAGCCTTTTCAGGCTGGGATGAATGCCCTATTTGTACTTGGCCTTTAAGGGACGTATTCCCACACATTCCTTTCTGGCCGAATGTGAATGGGGCATCCATCCGTGCATGTCCCAGCCTAAGTGCGCTACAGCTATACAGCTGTAGTGCAAAAAGGCCTCAGGTCTTTGAATGTTAAGAGGAGTCCTGAGCTTACCTTCTTGTCTGTCAGTAGCTTCCATAACTGGCCTGGCTGGGGCTACCAGAAGCCATCCAAGCACCTGTCCACTTTCTTATGTTGTTTGTAGATGCTTGGCTGACAACCTCTTTCTGAATGGGGCTGACGGACTCCAAGGTAAGTGTTGCTTTTATGGGAAATCCCACATCACTGATGGATTTCCCATAAAAGTGGCATTTCGGATTATCACATGACTAATCCAGGACCATACTGGGAATGCTGCAATTATATCTGGTATTCCCAATAAACCAGCAGGAAAGCTGTGAGTTTTAACCCACGTCTGGAAGGTTATCCTCACACATGTGTCTGTACACATAGCACTATGGATGTGCACAAACATTTGTCACATTCAAAATTCATACCAATTCATCCAAATTTGGGCATTTGAGTTTCAATCGAGATTGACATTCAAATACAAATTGATTGCTTCGATGCATTCATAGGAAGCTTCATCACAGTCATGAACTTGGGGAGGTGGGAAAGCGGCTGCCCCAGCCACATCTGCAGTGGATTCAGAATGGATTCAAAACAGATTCAGAATGGATTCAAAGTGGATTGAGAGAGGATTTGACACGTTCAGAGCAGATACATAAGGGATACGTAGGAGGTTTGTGGGCAATTCGTAGCGGGGATTCTAACTGGATTCTTATTGAATATTTAAATCGAATTCAAATCACACCACATTCAAAGGTGATCTATTCAAACAGATATGAATTTTTTGCATTTGATTCTATACGAATCGAACACGAAAGAATTTTCACGCACATCCCTGCATAGCACACATTCACACAGTGCAAGGTAAGTAAGTGGCAACTTTTAAAGAGCTTCCTGTGGCATTGTCATTGTTGGGTCTTCAGTATTTCTTGTCGATATGGAATGTGGAGAATTGAGTGGCATATTGCAGAAGAGGAGCAGTGAATACTTTGAGAGGGTGTGCAACCAAGTATCCGGGCAGTGAGGTCTTCAAACCCCACGTAGGCATTTGGAAAAGAGCACATGTTTCCAGCTCCTGCAAAGCCTTGTGGGAACATTTTAGGTATCTCAGTGCCACAGATGACTCAATGAGTCCCAGCACTGGCAAGATATATTCCTTCCAATTTCATGACTCCACCCCAAGAGCCAGGCTGGAAATAGAAGAAATAACAGCCAGTGCCAAACGCACAGTTCATACATGCCAAGTTCATATGTCCTTCTTGAGGAACAGGATTAGAAAGGAGGGAGAGTATTTTAACCAGCAGGAAGATCTTCCCCTAAATAAGGGATGTGCACAATTTTTTTTCCATGTTTGATTCATATAGAACAAAATGCAAAAAATCCAATTTATTTGAATAGATCCCTTTTGAACATGGTAGGATCCAAATTTGATACAAATGTTCGATATGAATCCAATTTGAATCCTCACTACGAATCGCCTACAAGTCCCTTACGTATCCCCTATCCCTGATGTATCTGAACACATCAAATCCGCTCTCAATCCACTTTGAATCCACTCTGAATCTGCTTTGAGTCCACCCTGGATCCGCCACAGATGTGACTGGGGCAGCTGCTTTCCCACCTCCCCAGGCTCATAAACGTTACAAAGCTTCATCCAAATGTACAGAAACATCCTATTCATATTTAGATGTCAGTCTTTGAATGTACCAACACTCAATTCGAATTCAAATGTCCAAATCTGGATGAATTCATACGAATCTAAAATGTGACAAATATTCGTGCACATCTTTCCTTTCCTGAATGCTTTGGCGTTTCGGCATGGGTGGGTTCTTTTCTACCCAGATTCGAATAATATATTTTGTATTTATTTTATCTTATTGTATTTTTATTCTGCCCTATATCCACAAGTATATCCTCATTTGCATTTGTATTTCCTCTTCCCAGTGCTTATTTATGTACGTAATTTGTACTGTAGTGATGGGTGAAAAATTTTCCTCACCATTGCGATTTGTACGAATTGCGAACGTTCAAAATTTCGCATTCAAACTGAATATCGGCTATATGTGAAGACTGACATTTAGAGGTGAAGCGAAAGCTTTTGTGCTTTCATTTGAAGCTTTGTTACATTCAAAATGGCTGCCCATTTGCCTCCAGAGTGGATTCGCATCAGATTAGGAGGCACAGGGATTGGAAGAGAATTCAAGGCATTCGAAGTCACTCCACGTGAATGGGGGTGGGTGGGAATTCATGCACATTTCTATTGTATTGCTATCCTGCTCTATACCTGAATATGCTTCACTGTTTCCATAGCAACTGATTTTTTATGGGGACAAGTTGCTAACCTAATGCCCAACCCTCTCTCCTTTTTCATCCGAGCTTGGAACCAGCATTGGTGGAGCTACAGACGGACATAAAACGGGACAGCAGCCGCCAACAACATTTCCTGGGGTGTCTTATTGCCCCATGTGCTATTTAGCAAGGGACGACCTCAGTCTAAGTCTATAGCTGAAGGCCTCAGGAAGGGTTGTAACCGTGAAAACAAAGCATAAAACGAATCCACTAAAAACAATACCAGTGCCTGAAAGTGGAGAGGGGAAACTCCTTCCTCAGCCAAAGGCCAGGGCATTTAGGTATGCCTCTTACCACTCTTCGGAACATTTATAGCAAAGGCGACTGGTGCACCTCAGGATGGAGACTGTTCCACAGTCTTGGCGCTACCACTGAGAAGGCCCTATTCTGGCCCCATACCCCTTTAGCTCCTGAAGTTGGTGGTACAACCAGGAGGGCATCCCCTGCAGATCTTCAGGCGTGGGCAGGTTGATTTGGGAGAAGACTTTCCCCTTAGGGTTAGTCATATGGGGATCCATCTCATTCCTGTTGAAGAATTATTCCTATTGCAATTAAAAGGTTCCTATTGCAGTTAAAAGGTTCCTATTGCAGTTAATAATTCCTATTGTAATTAAAAGGTTCGTTGCTGCAGAATGTGCGCATGTGCATGCAACTACCCTCGCTCCAGTGCTGCTTTTTCAGTATGCGAGGAAAGGACTGTGTCAGGGACAGCCTGACTTCTGCAGCAGGGTGCAACACAGGCCTGGATGGGGTTGTCTGCACTCCCAAGGTAAGGCAAGCTAACCCAGCGGTGTCTTCACACTGGGTCTATTGGCACAGTTTGGAGATGCTTTCACAGGGAGCCATATAGCTGTGGAGCACTAGAATGCATGCCACAGCTATACTAGTCATGTCCGGGGCATGGCTAGTGTACTTCAGCACGCACTGGTGCCTGGGGTGTGGTGGCATAGCCACAGCTGCATGTTGCACTGTCCAGTTGCCACTGCAACAGCTGGTGCAGATGGCCACTGCCGCAGTGAAGCAATAGTTGCTTCTAGAGTGCTGATTGTGCTTCCCCAGCACACGGTGAAGTGCCAGGGAAATTTGGCATGTATTGGTCCTTCCAAAGTGCGGACGTCCAATCCATCCTAGTTGTTCACTAGTTTCCATACCTAAACTAGGTGCGAAAGCATCCTAAGATAAAGGGGTGGGGGGTGTAGTGGGGTGGGGGTGGCAAGGGCTGAGGGAGGCAGTGTGGCCTCGGGGTGGGGGCAACATGGCCACTGGGCAGCTCTGCGCTCTGGCACCACTATGCCAACTTGTAGGGAGGTCACCTGCACCTTTGACCTCTGACCCCCTTGCACTTTTGAACAGAAGCCACTTTGTGCCCATCTCTGCTCCGCATGGCCCCAATATTCCCTTTGGCTGAGCCAACCCTCGGGGCCACATTCTTCCTGCGACTTTGCTCTGAGCATTTGGCGGGCAAGAGGCGAATCAGGTCCAGCAGACCCTGTAGAGCTGCCTCTTGCCATCCACATCTGCAGCTGGCATTCACGGTTCCTTGAGCCTGCCTAGGACAGCAGCAGTAAATCTGGGATCTTTGCAGAAGCTGAGGAGGGGTACATCTGAGGATCGTTTTCAAAGTGAACTCCAGTAAAAAGGGCACCATCCCCTATAAATCTGTCATCAGGGGCTTCTTGAAAATCCTACTCTGGCCTCCCATCTCATCAGCTCCTTTCACAGACAGACACCATCTGTTGCCCCAGTGCAAGCCAGAGGAGGGCATCTCCAATAAAAAGCCCGGCTCCTGTCCATAGTTCCTTCACTGTAGATCCCAGGCATGATCTTCTCCTCCAGACACTGTGAGTTTTTTACGTGGAAAGCCCTGGGATCGGACACAGTGGCCCACAGATTCCAACCAAGAACAACCTGGGCTGGATCACCATCATCTGCCTGATGGCACCTGGTCCAGACCAGGCCACTCTGTGGCTTTGAAACGGCCCCATTTCAGCAGTGCGCTGTGGTGTGCCACTAAAATGTGTCCCCTAGTACTCCAGAACATGGGGGGAGAAATTTCTGCTTCATCCAGTTTTATGTACAGCGCTTTAGAAATAAACTAATAATAATAATAATAATAATAATAATAATAATAATAATAATAATAATAATAATAATAATAATAATAATAATAATAATAATAATAATAATAATAATATGGCTCAGGCCCTCTGCTCCTCCGGGAGACACGTTTAATGTTGTCTGTTGGTATTCCCAATCAGGATCATGCTCCGTCTCATAACCTGTGGATCTTTGAGAGCCAAAATTGACTATGTGGCCAGAAGTTTACAGCTCCGCCTCAAACAGACCGGGACCATTCCCAGCTAGGGGGAAAAAATGGGCTCGGGTACAAAATTTTAGAAAAAGTCCTGTTTTCCCCAGGATTTTCGCAGGATAATCCTCAGAAAATCCAGGGATAAGAAGTTGAATGAGAACGCTGCTTGCTGAATTTGGATTATTTGCCTAAGTAATGGGAACGGTGGATGCCAAATTAGAATCCAGCGTGGATTGAATTGCCTATGAAAACGCGCCCTAAGTGGAGCATGGGACTGAGCACTATCCATAGCACAAAGCTGCCTCCATACATTGTGCCATTCCCTTAAAGGAAGCGTTGACAGGCAGCATCAGGAAGTTGTGGGAGTGCAACCCCCCATTTTAGTCTAGAAGGGAGAAGGATGGCAGACGGAAAGTGTTCTAGACAAGGTCGTTCCCAAGCCTTAATGCCAGAACATGGATTGAGGACAGAGATAAATCAGTAACCAAAGTAACTGTGGTCCAAACAGTGATAAAAATTAGCTACACATACCAAGAGTCTAGCATTACTATTCGGTGAAGGGTTTCAGATCTCCGGTAAATGCTCTATCATCTATCTATCTATCTATCTATCTATCTATCTATCTATCTATCTATCTATCTATCTATCTATCTATCTATCTATCTATCTATCTGTCTCTGTCTGTTCGTCCGTCCGTCCGTCCATCCGTCCGCCCGCCTGCCCGCCCGTCCTGCCCTACACCCGGGCAGGTAACAACATCTAAAATCAGACATTATTAAAACAATAACAGTATGTATTAAAACAACAGCGTCTGCAAGTGGGAAGGGAAAGTGTATCCCCATTTAACTGAAGGCCAGAGCAAAGAGGTGTGTCCTCACTGCCTTCCTGAAGTGTACAATGAAGGTGACTAATGCACCTTGAGGGGGAGACTATTCCACAGCCTAGGGGCCATCTCTGAGAAGGCCCTCTCTCAGGTGCCCACCCCTGTGCTGCTGACGGAGGTGGTACAACCGGTAGGAGCTCCCCTCCAGATCTTAAGGCACAGGCAGGTTGATACGAGAGTAGGTATTCTTTCAGATATTTGGGGCCCAAGTTGTTTAGGGCCTTATAAGTTAAAGTTAACTTCTTGAATTAGGCTCAGTAGTGAATCAGCAGCCAGTGCAACTTTTTTAAGACCAGTGTGATGTGTGTATGGCCGGCTGTCTCAGTCCGCAGTCCGGCAGCTGTATTCTGCACTAGCTGCAGCTTCCGAACCGTCTTCAAGGGCAGCCCCATCTGGAGCACATGATAATTATATAGAGGTTACCAGAGCACGGATAACTGCAGCCAAGTCATCTCTGTCCATGCTAGTTATCAAAGTTCTGCCTCCATTTTCTCAAGTGATGCATCCACACACCTTAAAACATGGAAATGGTCAAATGTTTAAGAACAAGTTAGATTCATTTCAATAGGCTGTGTTTTGTGTTTTTTAACTTAAATAATTTGACATTTCCTATTTGCTTTCTGGGTCTGGCACACACGTTGAAGGGAGGGCTTTCCTTTTGAATAGTGAGTTAATAGTGGTTTGGTACAGATCTAGCAGAAAATATACTTTGAGATAAAAAGCAAACAATAATTACCTGATATCTAAGATGTCACAAGAAACGCCAGTTCTGGCAAGGCCCAGATATGTGGATTTCTGAGCATAAGATGCAGCACTGGAAAGAAGGGGGCGGGGAAAGAAAGCGGAGGCCAGTTTGCACTTTGGCCTCTAGTCGGCAATTAGTGCAGCCCTGGTGATGAACATCTGCACAGCCACCAGGCTGCTACAGTCTAGAAGCGTCCCTGCCTCACTAGAGGTGCACTAATTGCTGATTAGGTGTGGAACACAATTTTGTGCTCCACACCTGTACCAGCCTTCACCGCATGCTTACCTGTGGTGTCTCGCAGTGTGACCATTCGCACACCTTCCAGTTCATTGCATGCGGTGTGTGGGGATCGCGTTGTCTGCACGGGCGCAGGCGTATTGCCGGTGCTGGTCGGTTGCTGGTGCCTTGCGCAGGCACGGCCACATTGCCGGCACTGATCCAGGGGGTGGAGGGGCATACCCCCCCCCAACATGTAGCTGGGATTGGTCCTGCACCTTTGCATCAGCCTGTTGGTGCAACACAGAGCATGTAATGCAGCTGGCGGCAGCCGAGTGAGGCAGTGAGGAGGCAGGACTGTAGGCTCTCGCGGCGGCAGCAAGGCTGGACAATAGAGGACCATTTGCATTTCTGGCCAGTAAGGGAAGCATCCCTCCCACCAAATGCGAATGTAGGGATTGGCATGACGAATACTGACATTCGAATTTCTGAACCTGAATTTCTGAATTTGAACAGATTTTGGATTTTCAAAAATCCGATACGGATTTTTGAATAATTTGACTGAACAGAATGTCGTATATCGCATCTGAATATCGTGTTTATTTGCACTTATCATACGGGATGCAAACTGGATGCAAATGGGACGCAAACGCAATAAAAATAAGATGCGCACAAATTTGAAAATCGGATACGAATGTTCCCAACATTTTTATTTTCGAGTCCGATTCAAATTTCCAAAAATACGGATCCGGATAATCTGGATTCGAATTGGATTTTTGAAAATCCGGATTTTTTATTTTCGAATTGGATATTTGAATATTCTAATTGACCCGAATTCAACTGCAAAAAATGTATTCATGCACACCTTTACTGTATGCGAATGGTCCTCCTGGACCTGGAGTCTACCAGCCCTGGTTCATGGCAGACTAATGAGGTAAGTTCAGAAGGTCCTTGGGACACCTCTGAGTTAAATCGTCCTGGTCTAAGCCAACTACTACCAACATTCCTCCCATGAGGTCCTCTTCTATAAATGTTTCCCCTTCTATAACCACTGCTAAAGTGGGCGACGTAGGAAATTGGCCCTCTAAGGCCTCCCCTCCAACATGTTCCCTATGATCATTTTTAGCACACACACAAAAGTGCAGCTGTTCCTCAGTTGCTATGGTCGATGCAGACATCTGCCTGCCGGCTGGCACAGCTGTTTGCTCAGTTGCTGCAGAGAATCCAAGCGCCTTCCTTCAAGGCAACGCGTCTCTCCCAAGGAGACGGCATTTTCACAGCACTCAGACTGTGAGATTTTAGAGCTGGGAAGGTGTGATTCAAGCACTACATGGGTCTCCTCTCGTGGGGAAAGGAAACCATGGCTGTCCTCAAAACCAAAGTTGATCGGCAACTTAGACAGGTCATGTACACAGGTAAGGTAAAGCATCATTTGGAACCTCAGAGACTAAGGACCTTTCCACACAACATGGAGTGAGGTGTCATCAGTATGTAGATGATACCCAGCTCTATCTCTCTGTGCCATCTGTATCAGGAGAGGCGGTCGAAGTGCTCAGCAGGTGTCTGGAGGTGGTAACGGGCTGGATGGAGGCCAATAAATTGAAGCTGAATCCAAACAAGACAGAGGTGCTGTGTGTCACAGGGTCTCGGGTCCATGTAGTTGGAGATACCCTGTCCTTGATGGGGTCACAATGCCCTGGAAGGGACAGGATGCAAAACTGTCACAGCAGATGTTACATGGCCCTGGCTCGCACTTCCTTCATCCCAGTTTTCTAAGGCCATTTAATACTCTAAAGACCTCTGCTGGATGGCTACTTGAGAAGGCAATGGTGGTGGAGAAAGAACTACTTTTCACTGCTGTTACCGCCACGTGGTAGGCACAAGAGTGTGCTCTAACCCATGTTCAGTCGGATTCACAGCCAGATTTATACCACCTGCACTCTAGCCATCAACCTTCCCTTTTCATGGCCCGGTCATCCATGGAATACCAAGGAGCTTTTCGGGCTCTACAAGAATGTCAAGGACACTTGGGGGCAATTGTGTCTATAGCCCTGCTCATGTCCTGATTCCAGAGAGAGACCAGAGTTTCAAGAGGAGCACCAGGCATGCCAAACGGAAAATCCCTCAAGGCATTCAGGAATCGCTCAGATTCCATAAGTCTCCGGGTTAGGGACTCTGTAGCAATCCACAGAGACGTCAAGGATCTTGGCAGAGAATAGAAGGAACAGGTAGCACAGGTTGCCTTCTCATCTCTCCTCCCAGCAGTTGGTAGTGAAGAAGGAGATGGAACAGGATTCTAGAGATGAAAAACTGGTATGTCAATGATGCTATCGGCAAGGATTTCCATTTGTAACCCATAGGGTGGACTACTTGCAACAGATGGGCTGCATCTTACAGAGACATGAAATGACATTTTTGAAAGCATCCTGCAGCCACACCCAACAGGAGAGCTTTAAATAAAGCTAAAGTGGAAGGAAGGGAAGTAAAAAGCCATAGAAAAATATATCACTAATGTATACAGATGGCAGTCATACTACCAGAACTGGAAGGAACGGAAAGATGACTAAACTCTCAAGAAAGCAAGAGATGTGCATGGACTTAGATGGGCTGTTTGGTTTGAATCAAACTGAACACCCCTTTCTTCAGTTCGAATCCGAATACTTTTTTCTTCAAACAGGCAGGGTGTTTGTTTTGAGCATGACCCTTTCAGGCACCTTCAATCACCTTTAAACCGCAGATCAAACAGCACATGTTCGAGACGTTGGTTTGAATGCCCCTTTGTGCGGTTCAAACTCTGTTTTCAAACAGGCAGATGGTTTGGTTTGAACTTGAACCTTTCAAACACCCCTATTCAATTTGATGTGGTTCAAACCTGAAGTGGTTCGGCACAACTCTCAGCACAGCATAATGATTAACAGATGTTCTAACTATTTGAGCATTTGTTGGGAATCTGTCTCAGCAAAAGTCACATGTTCAATAAAAGGCATGCACACATTTTTCATGTTCACATTGAAGCCAATGGGAAGGAAATTTGCATTCATGCAAACAGAGCTACTTTGAAAATGGTAGCATTCAAATCCACTGAGAATATTCTCCAACTGCTATTCAAATCTGCTTCAAATCCCTGCCGTCAGCTGTACCTCTATATCCCTTCTGAATCTATTCCAAATCTGTTTTGAATCCACACCGGCTGTGCTCACATCTACGTTTTAATCGAGCTTCAGTCCACTTTCAGAATGAGAGAATGCACCAGCAACATGACAAGTGGATTTCGTTCAGGATGATCTAACTCAGAAAATCTACTTTGGGGTTATATAATGTGAAATTAAAAGGAATATTCAGATTGTTGGTGCGTTCTTCTGCTCTGAAAGTGGACTGAAGCTGGATTAAAACTTAGGTGACTTGGCAGCTGCTTTGCTGCCTTCCCACCTTCTAGGGATGTACACAAATATTTGTAATATTAGTTATTCATACAAATTTGTACAAATTCAGACATTCGTACATGAATTGAATGTTACGACATTCGCACATGAACATTCATATGAAGTTTGGGCCTTCGTTAAACTGAGGATACATACTGGGTCTGTACTGATACCTATGTGTTCGTATAGGATACATATCCGATATGTATCTGATACATATGTGTTGGTATAGGATAGGTATTCAGGGTATGTATCTGATATGAATGCATTCATATCGGATATTTGTATGAATTTGTACGAATACACTCATAGCGAATAGAATCCTATCACATTCGAAGGGGATCAGGTCGAATGAATGCGAATTTTCCAACAATCGATTTGCAGATAATGTATTTGTGTGCAACCGTGCCATCTTTGTGCTAATAGCAAAGCTTTGAAAGAAGGCACAAAAGCATTTGCTTCGCACTCAAATACCGGTCTTATTTATTTATTTATTTATTTATTTATTTATTTATTTGTATTTCTATCCCGCCCTATACCCAAAGGTCTCAGGGCGGGTTACAATATTATATTAATCTTAGACAGGTCCCTGCCCTCAGGCTTACAATCTAAAGAGACAAGAAACGAAAGGAAAATGGTGTGGGAGGGAACAGGGAACAAAAGTGTCCTTGCAATGGTAAAATACTTTTATTTTCTTTTTCTCCTCCATTCCCCACAGGCAAGATGGCTCCTTCATAGCCTGTTTGATGACAGTTGGGAGGGAGGGGCCAATGCTGGGAGCTTGATGGGAGGTGCTCACCCAGTTTCCTTCGTGGTTCCTTCATGGCTGTAGGATCTGAAATCAACGGACAGAAGAAACAGAAAGAATCTGTTGGAAGGGCGTTGGTTGTGTTTGACCTTCTGCACCACTCATTCCACGATTTGACAGAGCCAACTATTTCCCAGCACCCAGAATTCAAAACAAAGGAAGGCAAGAATGCTGCTGCATTGTGGCCTACACTCAAAATGAACCTTGAGCACGGAATGAGCTCATTTGCGGATGGATTAATCTGTGTTGTCCAGCTGACGTGAACTTCCCTTTTCTTTTCTTTTTTCAGATCATTTTTATTTACTTTTTGATTCTACAATATATTAAAACTTCAGGGTTCCTCATCACCCCTTTTTCCCAATTAACATATAAATGTCCATTCTTTGCAACTGGTGACTTCCTCCATTTTTTCAGGATCTTATCCTGTTGTTCTAGTGTCGTCCAATTCGGCCGTTCCTTGAAAAGAGGAAGAGTTAATCTAAACCCGCTGCTGTTAATCCTTCTTCTTGTAAAAATTCGATGTAGGGTCTCCAGTCTTTTAAATATTTTTCTGTTGTTCTTTCTTTTAAGAGATTTGTCAATTTATCCATTTCAGCATATTCAGACAGCTTAACTAACCAATCGTCTACTGAGGGTATTTCTGGTGTTTTCCATTTTTTTGCATAAATCATTCTCGCAGCAGTGACCGTATACATAATCAAAGTATTCAAGGGGTCCTTTTCTTCTCCAGCTCCTGGCGAGTCTCGCAATCTTCTGGCGTCTCCTCGCGTTCCGCGGTCGCTTCCACCTCCTCTTCATCCAGCCTGGCGCGGGACGGCGCAGTTATCACCTCTCCAAAGAAGGTGGCCATGATGCCGGCTGCTCATCTAGTAACAGCGCGCGCGCACCTCTCTCCTGTCAGTCCATGCGCGCTGCCAATGTGTGGCCAATATTCGATTCAAGTACAAATGGTCAAATTGCTATGAATTGCAATACTGATGAACATTTGTCCACATCCCTGTAAAGGACTAGAAAACTACAAAAGTCACCAGGGTGCAAAGGATGTTTGCCAACTTTATTTTGGCCCCAGCGCCCAAATGCCAGGGGTTTTGAAATCCCTGGAGCCACAGACTCAGGAAAATGGTGGCGGTTTCCCTATTTGTTTTTGCTTTTGTGTCAGTTTAACCTTCAAGGGGAAAGGCTGCCCTCCAGTTGTTTTCATTACTCAGCTGTGGTTTTCCACTATAAATATCCAAGGGTGTTTGGAAAGGAAGGAAAAAGGAGGGCGGGAGACCCACTCTCCTGCCAGTGGGAGAGAAATCACAGCCTGGGGGCAAAGACACAATAATTACAGTCTTTTTCTTGATGAAAGGAAGAGCCAGCTGAAGTCCAAAACGACAGAATGCAGACAAGTCTATTATCAAATTATTGTGCAGTGGAATCTTTGCAGTGGCCGAAAAGTCACAAGGCGCTCCCATGGGCTGCAAACAAGGGGTTTTTTCCCCATTAAGGGTAATGTAGGCTGGCAGGGCAGTTATTGTTTGGCCTAAATTACACTTGGTTTCCATGTTTCTGGTCCTCAGTAATTTAAGGCAACCCCAGACAGGGCCTAAATATTGCAAAGAATCTCACTTGTTGCAGTTCTTGGTTTGTTAGCCCAAGTTCTTCTGCGAAGCTGAGCTTTCAGGTATAGCCAGCCACAATATCTATGACTCTTCCAGACTGATGATTGATGGCGTCATGTATTGGTGTGCAATGTGTACAGTGCAGATTTTGTCCATATGCAGATGTTCTAAGTGCCTGCTTGGTTTTTCTTGTATGGCATCCAGTGCGCCAAGAACCACTGGGACCACAACTGTCGGCTTGTGCCACAGTCTTCAGATTCAGTCTTGAAAGCCTGATATTCCATGATCTTCTCAAGCTCTTTGCCTTCAGGGAAGTTCGATCCCTGGGAAGCAAAGGGCAACCTTCAGCACTGGCAGATGCCTACTGCACGCGACACAAACTCTCCCCCAACCTGTCCAGACACCTACTTGCAATGTCGGGGTGCTGCCATATTTCCTCACTAGTGCTGGAGCTGGCGCATGTGTGCAGCATGATCACCTGGGCAACCGTGTCACACCGGCATGCTTCTGTGCTGCATCTTGTGATGCACCCACACCAGAAGAGGTGCAAATAAGCCTTCAAGGATCCAGTGCTGGTCAAGGTAAGTGTATGTGTGGTGCACTTAAACATGTCACTGTGGGGGGCACTCCTTTATGGAAGGAACCATTTCTGCCTAGAAAACAGCTCCTTTATGTGTGAATGCTCCATCTGGGAGTTCACCCCATGGCGACTAGGCAGACCAAGAGCAGAAAGGCCATCAAATCCTGCTCCCTTTTTTAATGGTACGCTCCCATCAGTTCTCTGCGGTTAACAGATGATATTTTTTACCAATGTTCCAATGTGTCCTTTTGGCAATAATGTAATGTCATTTTTTATAACCGGTCCGTACAATCTTCTTCCACGAGCTGGGCAAATTATTATTGTTGTTGTTGTTGACATAAAACAACAGTAATACACAGCAAACAAGATATTTATGTTGGTTTTGTTGTTATCACGAGTTGGGCCCTTCCCAAGTGCCTAGGAAAATCATGTATCAACGAGCAGATCCCAGCAAAGTGGCTTTCTGTAGCTGGCAGATGGATATTTTGTCGATGCCAATGCTTTTCATGTGCCCACTGAGATCTTTTGGCTGAGAACCACTGGGACCACCTTGGCTGGTTTATGCCATAGTTGCTGCAGTTCTTTTGTCAGATCTTCATATTTGGTAATTTTTTCTACCTGTTTTTCTTCAATCCTGCTGCCGCCTGGAATAGCAATGTCAAAGATAAACACTTTGTTTTTCTCCACCATTGTGATGTCTGGGGTGTTATGTTCCAGTGTTCGATCAGTCTGAAGTCGGAAGTCCCACAGTAGTTTGACTTGTTTGTTTTCGACCACTTTTTCTGGTTTATGGTCCCACCAGTTCTTTGCCGCTGGCAGATGGTAGTTCTGGCATAAGTTCCAGTGTATCATTTGTGCTACTACGTTGTGCCTCTGTTTATAGTCCATCTGTGTGATCTTTTTGGAGCAGCCCAGAATGTGGTCGATCGCTTCATCAGCTTCTTTACAGTCTGCACAGAGTCAATTTGACATTCAAATCGAATTCAAATCAAATGTTTTGGGACAGTCGTATGAAGCTTTGTTACATTCGTGAACCTGGGGAGACGGGAAAGCAGCTGTGCCATTCACATCAGCAATGGATCCAGAGTGGGTCTGAAGTGGATTCAAGGTGGATTTGACGCATTCAGAGCGGATACGTAGGGGATACGTATCAGATGTTTAGGGCATCCGTAGGGGACATGTAGGAGATTCGGATCCGGTTCGTATCGAACATTTATATTGAATTCAAATCCTAACACATTTGAAGGGGATCTATTCGAATGAATACAAATTTTCTTGCATTCGATTCAATAAGAATCAACCGCCCACCCCCCAAAATAATGCACATCCCTACTTATGTGGGCAGAGCTGAGCCATATAGCTTTTTGCAATTGACCAATGGTAATTTTATCAACATTGATTTGTTTCAAGAGCTGCCCAAGTCTTTCCGAGTGGCACCCGGTATCACAACTGCCAGCTTGTGCCAGAATCTCTGCACTTCAATCCTCGGGTCTTCATATTTGGCAACTTTCTCATTTACTACTGCTGCTGCCGTTGCTGCTGCTGCTGCTGCTGCTACTACTACTACTTGCACAGAAGTTGCCTTCTTCTAACCTTCTTGGTTAGACAAATTTATGAATGACAGATGAATCAATGGCTACTAGAATGGGTGCCTAGGGACATCTTTCAGGCTCAGGGGAGAAGCAGGACACTTCTAAGGCCATTTGCTGGGATTTGAAAGCAGAAGGTTTGCCATTGTCTCTGCTTGAGATGCCCATGAGCATTTGATGGGCCACTGTGTGCGACGGGATGCTGGACTGGATGGGCTGTGGCCTGATCCAGCAAGGCTCCTCTTAGGTTCTTATGGACTAGATGGGCTGTGGCCTGATCCAGCAAGGCTCCTCTTAGGTTCTTATGGACTGGATGGGCTGTGGCCTGATCCAGCAGGCCTTCTCTTAGGTTCTTATGTTCTTATTGACCTTTACAACTTAAAATTTCCCGTTTCCATATCACTTTGGTATTTTTCCATTCCTCTTTCCTGCCCCCATTTCACACCAGCCCTCGGGCACTGGGAATTGCCTATATTAGATTTACACCTTCTCTCTCCATCAACCCTCTAGCTTTGTTTCTGTGGAACTATCCAGTTCCGCTTGTTTTTCATAGTGGAAAAAAAGCAGTGCTGACAACAGGGATATTTTCACTGCTGAGCTCTTCGCATGTGCTCCCGTGAAGACCACAAGGTAACAATTCTAAAATCAGTGCTGACTGCAGTGATATTTTGATGCTGATGTCCATACATGCACTCCCCTACAATTCCACAAACAGAACAAAAATAATAATTGTAAGATGATGGAACCAAAGGGCTGGGCTTCCTATAGCTCCATAAATGATTGGCTTCCTTTACATGGGGAAAAGCAGAGAGAATACGCTGGCTGTGGGCACACCTTGCTGAAATAGTCCATCTTATTAAGAAACAGGACTCAAAACACACCTGACACCTGACCATCCTTCCTCAGTTCGTCCTCAGTTTGGGTTGCTTTGCTCACACCTTTCTGTTCCCATCCTGAGGCTCCCTTAGGAGACTTTTTAAGATCTCCACCCCTCCACCCCGCTGTGCTCTGGCTGGATAAAAGTTCTGTCACGCAATAGAATGTAACCACTCACTGGGCGATAGGGAAGGCAAATTCAAGCAGTATTCACCCACTATAGTCTGGTTCAGCCCTCTTTAGTCTCCTTCTCTGAATCATAGAATCATAGAATCATAGAATGGTAGAGTTGGAGGGGACCTCCTGGGTCATCGAGTCCAACCCCCTGCTCAAGGCAGGATCTCCTAAACCATCTCAGACAGATGGCTGTCCAGTCTCTGCTTGAAGACCTCCATCGAAGGGGAACCAACCACCTCCCGTGGCAGCCTGTTCCACTGGTTGATCACTCTTACTGTTAGAAATTTTTTCCTAACATCTAAACTAAATCTTTTCCCCTGCAGTTTCACCCCATTGTTTCTAGTCCTTCCTTGAGAGAGTGAGAACAGGGCTGACCCCTCTGCCTTGTGACAACCCTTGAGGTATTTGTAGACAGCTATCATGTCTCCTCTCAGTCTTCTTTTTGTTAGACTAAACATTCCTAGTTCCTTAAGCCGTTCCTCATAGGACATGGTTTGCAGACCGTTCACCATTTTGGTAGCTCTCTTTTGAACCTGCTCCAGCTTGTCAGTGTCTTTTTTAAACTGGGGTGACCAGAACTGGACACAGTACTCCAGATGAGGTCTGACCAAGGTAGAGTAGAGGGGGATAATAACTTCACGTGATCTGGACTCTATGCTTCTCCTAATACACCCCAGGATTGCGTTTGCCTTTTTTGCAGCTGCCTCGCACTGTTGACTCATGTTCAGTTGATGATCTACCAGGACACCCAAGTCTTTTTCACATGTGCTGCTGCTCAGCCGAATTCCTCCCATTGTATATGTGCTTTTTTCATTTTTCTTGCCCAGGTGCAGAACCTTGCATTTTTCTTTGTTAAATACCATTTTATTAGTTGCGGCCCATTGTTCGAGTTTCTCTAAATCTTTTTGAATCCTCTCTCTCTCTTCTCTGGTGTTTGCAATCCCCCCTAGCTTTGTGTCATCAGCAAATTTGATCAGTTTCCCTTCAACTCCCTCGTCCAGATCGTTTATAAAAACATTAAACATAACTGGGCCCAGGACAGAACCTTGTGGTACTCCACTTGACACTTCCTTCCATTTGGATGTGCAGCCATTTAAAGCCACTCTTTGAGTACGATTACTAAGCCAGTTTTGAACCCACCTTATAGTTGCCTTGTCAAACCCATATTTGATCAATTTTTCAATGAGGATCGCATGAGATACTTTGTCAAATGCTTTGCTGAAATCAAGAAATACTATGTCTACTGCATTTCCTTGATCAACCCATTCAGTGATTTTGTCATAAAATGAAATCAAGTTAGTCTGACACGACTTGTTTGATACAAACCCATGTTGACTACTGTTAATTATTGAATTCCTATCCAAATGCTGACATATGTGTTGTTTAATAATTTGTTCGAGAATCTTTCCTGGTATTGAAGTCAGGCTAACAGGCCTGTAGTTCCCTGGGTCTACCTTCTTCCCTTTTTTGAAGATAGGAACAACGTTTGCCCTTCTCCAATCGTCTGGGACTTCTCCTGTTCTCCATGACTTCTCAAAGATTACAGCAAGTGGTTCAGCAATTACCTCTGCTAATTCCTTCAGTACCCTAGGATGTAATCCATCTGGACCCGGGGACTTAAATTCGTTTAAGTTAGCTAAGCGTTCCCTTACTCTCTCAGTGTTGATTTTGTGTCTTGATTCTCCTAGTCCTTCATCAGTACAGTGAAGGACTGTTGCATGTACATTATCCCTCTTGGAAAAAACAGATGCAAAATAGGAGTTCAGAATCTCTGCCTTCTCAAGATCACTTTCGATCACTTCTCCATTCTCTCCCTGCAGACTTCCCAAAACCTCTTTGACTTTTCTTTTGCTGTTGACATATCCCCAAAAACCTTTTTTATTATTGTTTTTAGTCTCTCTTGCAAGCCTCAGCTCATTTTTAGCTTTAGCTTTTCTGATACTTGCCCTGCAGATTGTACTGATTTCATTATATTCCTCCTTAGATATGTATCCCTCCTTCCATTTCTTAAACATTTCTTTTTTCTTTTTTATCAAGTTTTTAAGTTCTAGGTTTATCCACCCTGGTCTCTTTAGATGTTTTCCATTCTTCCTTCTTTGAGGAATTGTTAATGATTGCGCTTCTAATATTGCATTTCTCAAAATATCCCATCCTTCTTGGACATTTCTATCCTTTAGTACATTTAACCATTTGATCCCTCCTAACCTCCTCCGGAGTCCATCAAAATCCGCCCTTCTGAAGTCCAACTTTGAAGTCTGAGTCCTCTCATGCTTTCCTTCCCTTATTATCCAGAATTCAAGGATAACATGATCACTGCCTCCTAATGCCCCAGAAACTCTGATATCCTCCACCATTTCCTCTCTGTTGGTAAGAATTAGATCAAGGATAGCCAATCCTCTTGTTTCCTCCACCACCTTTTGGTACATGAAATTGTCAGCGAGAGAGGATAAGAACTTATTAGACTTGTGACTTTTTCCTGAGCGAGATTCCCAACAAATGTCTGGGTAGTTAAAGTCTCCCATAATCACTATGTCATGCTTTCGTGAAAGTTTAGCCATCTGGTCTAGGAAGAGGTCATCCATATCTTCTGTTTGTCCAGGGGGCCTGTAATAGACTCCTACAATGGTATCCTTTCTGTTGCTCTCTCCTTGAATTCTTACCCATACCGATTCTACTGAGCTTCCACTCTCTGAAACTTGAACCTCTGAGGAGACAATTTCTTTTTTAACATACAGCGCAACACCCCCTCCTCTTTTGTTAAGTCTGTTTCGCAGAAACAAGTTGTAGCCTTCAATGTTTGTGTTCCATTCATGTGTGTTATCCCACCAGGTTTCCGTAATACCTATGACATCATATTTATCTACCTGGGTCAGGATCTCCAGCTCCCCTTTTTTATTTCTCATGCTTTGGGCATTGGTGTAGAGGCATTTTAGTTTGTAATTGCTATCTATTGCGAGCTTGCCTCCTCTGTTTTCCTTACAAAATTTATGCGTTTGTTCATTGGTACTATTTCTGGGAGTAAGAATATCGCCTGGTTTGATTGACTGAGTATTTTTGCTTGACTTTTTGTTACCCTTCCCCTTTTGTTTTAGTTTAAAGCTCTCCTAATAACCGAAGCAAGGCGCTTCCCGAATACATTCTTTCCTGTCCCTGTAAGGTGCAACCCATCTCTTGCAAGGAGTCCGTCGTATAGGTAGTTTTCTCCATGGTTCAGAAATCCAAATCCTTGCTGCCGGCACCACTGACGTAGCCACTTGTTCACCTCAAGAATCCTATCCCTTCTACTTTTATCGTGACCATCCACCGGAAGGATAGATGAAAAGACTACTTGTGCTCCCAGTTCCTTTACTTTTCTGCCAAGGTCTTCAAAGTCTCTGTAGATGTTTTCAAAGTGCTTTTTTGCCGTATCATTTGTGCCCACATGTATGAGTAATAATGGGTAGTAGTCTGTAGGTCTGAATAGCCTCGATATGCTATCAGTTACATCTTTGATCCGGGCCCCTGGGAGACAGCACACCTCTCGTGAGTTTCTGTCAGGTCTGCAGATAGTTGCCTCTGTTCCTCTTAAAAGTGAATCTCCCATGACCACTACTCTCCTCTTTTTCTTTGCATTACCATTTCTTCCTCTCCATTCCAGAGATTTCTCAGTGCCTATTGGAGTAATATTTGTGGACCTTGTCATCGACTCTTCAGATGTGTTGTTCTCCTGACTGAGTATCTGGAACTGGTTGTTTAATTGCAAGGGTTCCGAATGTCTCCTGTTCTTCCTGCTCCTTTGGGTCACATGCTTCCATAACTCAGTTTCTGCAACTACAGAAGGATGTTCTTCTATCCCTTCATTTTGAAGTGTTTCCTCCATGCTGTCGAGGAAGTTCTCTTCTTCTCTAATCTGCTTCAGTGTCTTGACTCTCTCTTCTAGACTTTTAACCCGTTCCTCCAGGAGAGCCACAAGCTTGCATTTGTGGCAGGTAAAATGTGGCATCTGTTGTGGTAGGCTCATAAACATGCCGCATACATTGCACGTGACAATACAGGTGTTCTCGCCTTCCATATTGCTTTTAGGGTAAGGATTTTAAAGATGTGGTGCTAAGGTATGAATGAATTTTTTTTTTTATCCCACTGTACCTTTTTTTAATTTTTATTAAAAAAATTTTTATCCCACTGTACCTTTTTTTAATTTTTATCCCACTGTACCTTTTTTTAATTTTTTTGTTTTTTTGTTGTGTTTTTTTTTTAATTTCGCGCGCCGTTAGGCGCGCGGGCCGCTTCTATTTAAGCCCTGCTGAGCAGAGTAACTCCTCCTCCCTGAGGGTGTGGCTAATTCCTAATGGTCCGCTGCTCTGATTGGTCTGAGAAAGCTTCTACCTCACGCCGTGTGCTCTAAGAAAAACTTCCTGTTTCTGATCACTAAAACTTCCTGTTTCTGTCTCACGCCGTGTGCTCTGAGAAAAACTTCCTGTTTCTGATCACACTCCAAAATGGAAGATGGATTAATACTAGGGGTATGTGTTAATATTTATGCCATTAATTATTTGCACAAATTCAAATAAATAATGACATTTGCTGAAGGATCGAATAGAGCCTACATTTGTAGGCCCTATTCATCTGTGAACTACATTTATCCAGCATTCATTAAAAGCTTCAGCCGAGGCTGGATCTCCCCATGGCCTCCTGCCCCCTTGTGGCCTCTTGTCCCACCTTGTGGCCTCCCATCCCCTCCCTTACCTTTGGTCAGCCTGCCATCATACACTCTCTTTGGAGGCGCAAGTAGGCCCTGCGGTTCTGTCCATGCAGCTCCCACCCCTACTGTACGACCCCCAGATGTGGAGTTGCACACGCAAGCCCAGAAGTGCTGTTTTGGCTCCCGAAGAGTGCTGGAACGATGGCAGACAATGGCTGTGTCTTCACGGCAACCTTATCTCGGATTCAAAACATTTTCAGTCCTCGGAGTCCACACGGCAGTTTGGCTTAACACCCTTTCCCCGTGTTAAACCACCCCAAAGCGTGGTGAATCTCAATCCTGATTTCAACAGGTCTCACTCCAGATAGTGCGCTTGAAACATTTTACATTTTTTTACTGTGTGGACAGTACCATTTTAAGAGATGAGAATCCATGTTTAGGGTTTCCCTCTCCCAATAGCTTGCTTCCAAAGACAGTGATTTCAGTGTAAAAATCCACTTAACAGGGATCGCTACACTGTAGCAATGGAACCACTTCACACCTTGATGGTTGGAATAACAATGTTGCAATTTTGTGCAATTCTAGCTCTTTGGAGTTCTGACTTTAGAAAGGGAAAGGAAGGGAGGAAAGCAGCTGAATGTGAATGTTTAAAGCAAAGGAGCTTTAGTTGCCGCTGCTGCTGTGTGCCCTGAGCAATGGGGAGAGAAGGGGAAAGAATCGCTGGCTGGCTGCCCGCTGCCATTTTTCATCCATCCAGGCAAGTAGCAGCCACCCAGCCACCCAGCTAGGCTCCGTGAAGGGATCCCTTATGGGTGGCGCGTCCATGCCAGGAGGAAGAGGGCAGGGCAGCCCCGAAAAGCGGCTTTTAAAAAGTAGCCACTTGAGTCCCACCTTGAGTCACGTACGCCATGTACCATCCTCAGAATCCGGATCCAACGCGATTAAATTAAAAGTAATGGGAACAGGCAAATTCGCGTTTGCATCCGGTTCTATTATTTCGGTTTAGGGAAAGCGAAATAAGCTTGCTGTGGGGATTCGCCCAATGTGACCACGCTCCTCTGTTCCACTACGGCATGCTCCCTTACCTTTAGCGAGGGTGCAGTTGCATCTCTGGTCCATTTCAGCACTCTTTGGATGCTGAAACAGGCCATCCAGGGAAAGCACATTCTGAGCAGCTTGGGGCGGCGGCTGGTGAGTGGAGGAGTGGGGGGTTCGCCTCATTTTGTTCATATTCAATATTTGTTTGAATATTCGTGCATGAAGCAAAAAACCCCACAAACCCAAAGCCGAATTGAATGGGGGAAATTGGCTTCGTGCAGATCCCTAATTACTCTGTAATGGCCTGAGACCGGTAAGAATCAGGACTCAAGAAAGTATGATTGAAGGGAAGAAAGTCTACAACTGAAACGGATAGGACTAAAACGGTTTGAGCAGTGTGAACCAAAGACAGATGACAGATGTATCAATGGCTACCAGAATGGATGCCTAGGTAGATCTTTCAGGCTTGGGTGGGGGGAAGCAAGATGCTTCTAAGGCCATTTGCTGGGATTCGAGAGCAGGAGAAGGTTTGTCCTTGTCTCTGCTTAAGATGCCCATGAGCATTTGGTGGGCCACTGTGTGCGACGGGACATATCACGAAAGAAAGCTGGGTTGACTCCAGAACATCCCTTGGATATCCTGGAAGATCTGATGGTCTTCTTCTTGGAATGCTGTCTATATAATAACCTCAGGAACTGCTCCTGAACTGCCCTTCTAAAGAACCATCAATTACTTGGCTAAACTGCATCCTCTGCTTACGGGACAAGATAAACACTCTACCCTAAGAGTGTTATTGTTCATATATAAAAGTATATAAAACCATGGATAGTACAGAAAAGGTGGATAGAAGAACATTATTTTAGAGGAAAATACATTAGAACCAGGGGCACTCTATGAAGCTGATGGGTAGGAGAGTCAGATGAGACAAGGAGAAGTATTTCTTCACCCAGAGGGTCATTGGCTTATGGAATGTGCTGCCTGAAGAGGTGGTGACAGCTACCAGTCTGGATGGCTTTAAGGTAGGGTTAGACAAATTTATGGATGACAGATGTATCAATGGCTACTAGAACAAATCCCTAGATGCATCTTCCAGGCTTTGGGGGGGGGAGGAACTGGGGCGTTTCAAAGGCCATCTGCTGGGACTAGGTGGGCTGCGGACTGATCCAGCAGTGCTCCTCTGAGGTTCTTATGGACCAGATGGGCTGTGGCCTGATCCAGCAGGGCTTCTCTTATGGTCTTATGAAGAAGGGTTAAAGTGAAGGTGTGAACACAGCCCCTTCCACCTTCCTCTGGAATGCCCAGGGTGCCTCTTGCCAATCTTATCCAACCTAGTGGGGTCAGGCCAGTTCAAACTTGTACATTTTTCTTCAAACAGGCAAAATGCTTAGTTCGGTTTGAGATTCATTTGAATACTTCTTTGTTCTGTTGAACTGTGAACTTTGTTTTCGAACAGGCAGGGTGTTTGGTTCGAACTGAAAAGGAATGTACACTAATTTTTTTCATGTTCAATTCATATTGAATCAAATGTGAGAAAATGCACATTTGTCTGAGTAGAGCCCTTTCAAATGTGGTAGGATTTGAATTCAATATGACTGCTTGATATGAATCCAATTCAAACCCCTTCTGCCAGTTGTGCCTATGAACTCCTGATGAATCCACTCTTAACACATCAAATCCTCCCCGAATCTACTTTGAAACCACTTTGAATCTACTTTGAATCTGCTCTGAATCCGCTATAGACGTGACTATGCTGCCGCGTTCCTGCCTCCCCAGGTTCACGAATGTAACGAAGCTACCTACGAATGTATAGAAGCATTTGATTTGCACTCAGATGTCAGTCTTTGAATGCACCAACATTCGATTCAATGTGATGAATGTTTATTTATTTATTTATTTATATTTATATTTATATCTCGCCCCATACCCAAGGGTCTCTGGGAGGCTCACAACATTTAAAACACACACCTATCAAGACTGTATAAAACAATGCCCATGACCATCCCTAAAACTGAAACTCTTCGAACACCCCCATTCGATTCAAACCACTTTGAACTCAAACCACTTTGCCACATCTTCACTGCACTTATTATAAATGTCTTCCAAGCCCTATTTTTCCGATAAGGCCATGAGCAGATTTATTAACCACGAGCTTTTTCAGAAACGGCGGCCCTTACCTCTTCCTTTCTTCCCCAGCCCCCTTGCCTTGCCTCCATGCAAAAAGGCTGGACTCCTCACATGCTTCTTTGATCATTTCTTCCACCCGAAGAAGCATTGTGCAAGGTGGAAGTGTGAAGAAGGGGAAGGGGTGCGTGTGACTCATGGACTCACACTTACCCTTGGCTTAATTAGCTTCATTCTGGAAATCAATGAGAGCCCAGAACGTAGAGGTTGTGCTCCTCTCAAGCAGAAAATACACTTCAGTAAATAATTATTCCCAAGGTTACAAGCCACAGAGCACGTATCCAAGAGTTCACAGCTAACCTCAGAGGAAATTAAAGGGACGCTTGCTGTAGTCAGCACAAGAGGTCAGTTCCTACAGGCAACCAAAGAAGTTCTTTGGTTGCCTGTAGGAAACTAGAAGGAGAATCTGAAAGAGGCCAGGCTATTAGAATGTAAGAACATAGAAGCCCTGCTGGTTCAACCCACAGCCCATCTAGTCCAGCATTCTGTTTCACGCAATGTCTCACCAACTGCTTCTAAACATCTCCAGAAAAAGACAAAAAGACTCCTTGCAAATGACCTTTAGAGGCTCCTGCTTGTCTCTCCAAGATGGAAGTAGTACCTAGGTATCCATTCTAGTAGCCATTGATACACCTGTCCTCCATGAATTTGTCCTGCCCTTTCTTAAAGCCATCCAGGTTGGGGACCACACTAACTTAAGAGGAGCCTAGCTGGATTGAGCCACATCTAGTCCAGCGTCCTGCCTCATGCAGTGGCCCACCAGTTGCTTCTGGGCATCTCAAGCAGAAGGCAAAGGCAAAACCTTCACCTACTCTCAGTTCTTTGCAAATGTTGTTCATAGCCATCTTACCTGTCTCTTCAACCTGGAGGCATGAATTCTAGTAGCCAGATACACCTCTTCTCCATGAATTAATCTAATTCATACGGAGCCCATGTTTCCTTTAGCCTCAGCATAGGTAGATACCCTGTGATAATCATTATCTAGGTAACGGCGTTGTTGGGGGGAGCTTGAACACTGATGGGTATGTGAGAAAACTGGGATAGCCAATTCTTGTTTGATATGTTCACTGCTGACCTGCAATTCTTGTCTCTTGTTATCAACAATAAACTGAGGAACAGGCTGTGAACCAGCTCTGGGCTTTTTATTAACTTTCTGATCCCTGGGATGGTGGTTTTGACAGCTACTCAAGGGGCAGCAGGACCACCAGTGAGAGGCAGAAAGTGTCGTGCCTCCAGACTCCAGCTCGTCGGAAGGGGAGGAGGGGGCAGAGGCACCCATGCCCGCACCCACGCCTGCGCCCCCAACATAGCCAGGGGCAGACGGCGCCGGTCCAAGCACCAAGGACCCCACCTGGGAGGAGCGTGTGGACTCCTCCGCAGGTGAAAGCGATGAGGGAACCGCCCGGCCCGGCCCGAAGGCGTTGCGCAGGCAGAAACAAATCACACGCCACGCATCAATAATCAGGCACCTGGAGAGGCAAGGGCGCGGTGCAGCATTCCCTATTTAAGGAATCGAGAGGCTCCCAGAGCACGTTGCAGACAAAGCCGTGCAACCTTACCATGTTACCTGGACTGTGTTTTGACCCTGGACCCATTTGACTTCTCTGACTTCTGGACTGCCTCCCCAATTTGCTGAATTCTGGACACTCCGATCTTGGACCGTACCATGACTTCAAGTAAGCTACACCCCATGGAGCACAGCTGCGTGCGTGTGTCTGCCTGCGTGCCCTGCCAGCCTGGGACACGACAGAAAGAACCCTTAGGCCCTGGTCACACCTTCACTTAACACCTCCTTCAGTCCATCTTCAGCTCTGACTGCTCACACCTTTTCATTTCTATCTGTTTATTTGTGGATTTTGCACCTTCCTTTTGGACTTTCCTGAGTGGAAAGTCCACAAATAAAATGGATGGAAATGGACAGGCAGGAGCGGTCAGACCTGAAGACAGACTGTGACGGCTAAGCTGAAGCAGTAGGTAAGTTTGGTAGGTATTGTATAGAAAAATAGATGAGAGTGCAAGCCTGCAAGGGGCGGAGTTTACAGGCCCTGAGAAAGGCGCTGGGCGAGCAAGCTCCAGCGGCTTGACCAATGAGAGACTGTTAACAGTGGGGCAGAGAGGCTATAAAAGCCTAGTCAATGGTTGTTCTGTGTTCTCTGCCTGGGGGTTAACTGACCTGAGGGTGGTTAACAGGGGGGAATCGGGCTCTAGTCTATCCTGAGGGGAGATGGGGAAAAGAGTCCTGAATTTTAGTTGTCAGTTTAAAGAAAAGAAAGTTCTGCTGTGTGTTTTAAGTGAAGTCAAAATCTGTGTGCTCTGAAAGAAGTCTGTTACAATAAAACCAATATTAGTTCTATCTTTATAAAGAGTCCTAGCCTGCTGTCTGTGATTGGAAACAGTATCTGAGGGGACTCCAAAAGGCTTATCGTACCTTTAAAAGTGTTAGAAACAAAGCAGCAAGGTGAGGTGCCTGCCAGCTAGAAAAAACTTTCTGTTTTAAGTTTGAAGACAGAGAAAGCGGGGTAAGGGGGGATTGCCTGCCAATATCAAGCCATAGCTTACAGATTAAGCATATTACAGGGTTAAAATACAATAGGAGGCGTTGGGCAGGGGTCGTCACAGGGACTAAAGAAGGTTTAGAGTGAAGGTGTGACCATGACCTCAAGTGTTTTCCCCACTCCACCCTTCAGGCACCACAAGGGATACTAATGCCAACAAAGTGGTGAAACAAATGAGGGTTCATGCAAATACCGCACTTGTCCAGTGTCCCGAGCAAACCATAAAGGGACAGGATCATATAGACTCCCCCCCCCCTTATGGCACAACCACAAGGTATCCTGCAGTTTCTGCCCTTACCTATTCCAGCCCTGGGTACCACTTCCTTTCTGGCGCCTTGCCCTCTACCAGCCACTAGGGATGTGCATGAATTATTTTTTCATGTTTGATTCAAATCCCCTACAAGTCCACTCTGAACACATCTGCATCTGCTCTGAGGCCACTTAGAATCCACTCTGAATATGCTTTGAATCTGCTCTGGATTGGCTGCAAAAGTGACTGGGCAGCCGCTTTCCCGCCTCCCCAGGTTCACAAATATAAGAAAGCTTTGAACAAATGTAGAGAAACATCCACTTTGCATTTGAATGTCAAATCTTTGAATGTAGCCAAGGTTCGGTTTTAATTCGAATGTCTGAATTCAAACAAATTCGATGTAATTTCAAATTTGGCAAATGTTTGTGCTGTATCCCTACCAGCCTGAATCTCCCAGAGAAAGTCCAGGATGAACCTGCTTATTCCCTGGGCTTAATGCATTTTGATTGACTAGAGGGGACTAGAAGCAGGGGGCATCTATGCAGCTGATGGGCAGGAGAGTCAGATCAGACAAGGGAAAGCATTTCTTCACCCAGAGGGTCATCTGTCTATGGAATTTGCTGCCAGGAGAGGTGGTAACAGCAACCAGCCTGGATGGCTTTAAGGTAGGGTTAGACAAATTTATGGAGGACAGATGTGTCAGTGGCTACTAGAATTAACACCGAGGCTGAGGGTACAGGCAGAATGCCTCTAGGGCCATTTGCTGGGATTTGAGAGCAGGTGGGGTTTTTGCCTGTCTTCTTCTTGAGATTTCTATAAGCAATTGGTGGGCTACTGTGTGGGACAGGATGCTGGACTAGATGGGCTGTGGCCTGTCCAGCAGGACTCTTCTTATGTCTTTATGTAAAGGTAGACAAACAAGCTTCATTCCCCTCATGTGCAGTGTGTAGAAAGATCCTGGCCTGGCATTTCAGCTGGGAAGAAGTTTCAGAAGGTTCCTGGCACTCGTTCTTGGAAGCAGGCATGACTGTCTCTGCTTCTGAAGAGATATTGGACCATTCTAAGTTCAGCATCACCTTGCTCGGAGTGGGAAGGGGGACACTGATGAAGGAAGGCACGTCTTCCTCAGCCTAAGGACCCAGACGCTTGGGTAAGGAAATGGAAGGCGTGGGTGTGGAGCTGGTCTCAAGTGCAACTTGGAGTGCTCAATCAACCCCCTGCCCAAGGCCTGGATGCTTTCTTGATGGGTCCAAAGTGGGATAATGACCATTTAACCCAACGGCGAAAGAAGCAAACAGCGGCGTAATAAGTGGCCCCCCTCTTGGGCACTTCAGACGGGGAGAAGCACATTAAGTGTCGGTCTGGCTGCAAAACACTACTGTGTAACTGTCTGGTCTGATTGTTGCCTGCAGACACTAAACCATCATGTGATGTTGCTTAATGAGCTCCTTGGTGGGTGACAATTGCAGGCTAGCCGTTCGTCTCCAAGAAAGCACCGCAACTCTGCCTCACCCTGCCAACGCCTGCCCTTGCATTGAGCGGCTCGGTTTTGCTTGGAGGCCCATGGTAAATGCTCATTTTCTCTGCAAGCAATATCCATCCCCCCCATCTTTGCAGATCTGGGCCTGCCTGGAATACAGGGCAGGGATCTAAGCAGGGAGCTGCCTCCACACCGGGGTCAGTTCTCCCATGAGGCCACAGCTTGTCTTATTCTCTCATCGGGGACTAGCACTCCTGTAGGGCTGCAGGGCCACCACACCACCAGGGGTTGCTGGTGCCTGCTGGGACACGTGGGGTTGGAGGGCGAGGCGGCTAAAAAGGAAGTGGCAGCGGGGGTTAGAATAGACAGAGCTAATGGCAGGCAGGACACCGGGGGTGTCAAGAGAAAGAAGAGAGGACTGGATAGTGGGGAACCTCATCAGCACCACCCTGGTTGCCATGCGGAGGGATCCCTCTGCATCTCCACTGTGGCCTAGGAAAGCACCTGATGTCCAGCAGGACGAAACCACACCCTTCACCCAAGGGCACCAGTGGAGCCCTTTGCTCAGATGGGGGGCTGCGTGTGGGACTCCTCACACACCTTCATCTGGATGTACAGCCCCTTGGCTCCTATTGACAAAGTGCCCCAGGCGGTACGGTGAGGTGTGGCCAAGGTTAAAGCCATAACTCCATGACATCCACATGAAAATTGTCCCCTAAGGCTCCAGGGCACCCAACTTCACATTTACTAGGCAACCTGGCTAAGCATCAGCCACGTTCTCTGAAATAATGTTACTCCAGGCCAAAGCCTTGATCTAGACAGCAATGCGCCAACAATATCTTTGGGCTATAAGTAAAGACAGAAGGGACAGCGTGACAGACAGTATGCCTACGTTCTCATGTTCTGGCCCCATGGGGCCTCCTTCTCATGGGACACCTAGGCCCTTCCTGCACTTACTTGTTAATCTGGATCAAGTTGCTGCTTAGAACACGTTGTCTGCACAGGATTAGAGTAGATCCAGACCAGATAAATGTGATCCACATCGATACGAGCACTCCCTAGTACACATTGGCTGTTCTAAAGCCCACTTGATGCAGATGCTTCTGCCTGCGGTTGATCTGGATCTAGCTAATACAGATCTAGCTAATATGGATTATCTAAGGTAAGTGCAGAAAGGGCCCTAGATGCTGAGGTGAGGCAACTCAATTTGATCAGGCAATGCCTTCTGGTGGGAGAAGGTCTTGGAAGGTTGTGGCGGCCAGCATGGGTGCACACAGATGGAAGGTGTTTCTCTCCCTGCTGAAAGCTGGTTCCTGGATTTCCTTTGAGCTCCTCACTCACCAACCAGCTTTCAACAGGGGGAGGAGTAGCTTCTGGCTGTGCTCACAGCACCACCTGCCATGGTTGGAGGGGGTTTATGGTCTCCCAGAGGGTTCCATGTCTTCCACAACCCTTACAGACTCCCCACCCCACCCCGCCATGAGCCACAACTGCCTTTATGCTTCTTTTCCAACAAGTTCTTTCTTTCAAAACAACTTGTGCCCAGGAGAGTGGCAGGCCCTTTCTGCACTTACCTCGGTTAATCTGTATCAGCTAGATCCATATTAGCTAGAACCAGATCAACCTCAGGCAGGTGCATGTACCTTGAGTGGGCTTTAGAACAGAAAATGTATGCTAAAGAGCGCTAGCACAGACACAGACTACATTGATCTGATCTGGATCAACTTTACTCCTGTGCAGACAATGTGTTCTTAGCAGCTCCTTGATCTGGATTAAGAAGTAAGCACAGAAAAGAGCCCAACTCCGGCTCCTTCTTTTTCCAGGCCTTTTCCAGCACCTTTCCAAAGTCTGCCTAACGACATATAGTACTCCACAGAGTCTGATTTTGGATTCCTTTCCGAATGATATGAAGCATGAAATCGGACACAATACCCAACCGACTGGCCTTATCTCTTCCTCCGGGGCTTTTGGCTGGGAGATTCCAAGAGCCCAACAAGTGAAGGTTTTTGGCATCTTCTTTTTAAGCAACTGATTTTGGGCTAGATTTTTCCAAGGACCCAAGTAGAGCCACAAACCACAACCAAAGCTTGCAGCATTTCAAATAACGAATGCTCTCACTTTGTGCCATCGCCTCCAGTCTCTGTTCCCGATTATTTATTGGATTCTGTCACACTGTTCCCAATTTGTAGAGGGTTGAAAAATGGCTGCTGGGGAACGGAGGGGGCAGTTGGCAAAGAAAAACACAGCTTGGCCAGGAAGAACATTTTTTTTAGCAGCGCTTTTGAACATTTTGCTTTGCTTCTTCCAGCTTGAGTTTCCACACCCGTGTGCAGGTTACCCGGCCAGTTTGCCTGGAGGGCGCAGGGCAATCACGCAAGTTAACACGGGTTTATTTTTCAGCATGTGAGGTTTTGCTTATTTGTTTATTTTATTTTTGCCTCACCTCTTGTCCTGCGGACAGAATAGCTTTTGCAAATGTCCCTTGGGTGCAAAACAGCGGAGGAACCTCTGTGGACAGCCATGGTGTTTCCCAGTTGAACTGCTGGGTAAAACCATTGTGATTATTACAGTTCAGTTTCCCCAAGGAATTGTTTCTGACCTATCAAAGACCCGCACCTTCCTTTGCCAACCTGGTGGTTTTCTGATGCCACAGCTAACAGAGGGGAAATGGGAGCCACAGGTGAGATGGAGAAAACAGGCAGCTAAGATAAGACCCTCACCTTTGATGTCCCTTAATCCACTTTACATTTATTTATTTATTTATTTTATTTATATTGATATCCCGCCCTATACCCATAGGTCTCATCCACCCCCTCCATCAATTGTGTTGCCTTGTTCAAAGAATCAGATGTGGAGGAGACTAAGGCCTCATCTACATGCAAAGAAAAATCCGTTAAAAAGCTTCTTTTGCTTTTGAGTATCTGCATGCAGATTTTTACTCCGGGCTTCCAGAGCCACAAAGGAGGAAAATCAGCGGCAGAACCCCCGCCCCCCGCCCCCCCGCCCCCCGCCCCCCGCCCCCGTCTTTAAACAAGACTACCTCCACAGGTTTTCCTGGGAGCATGGAGACGTTTTCTCCACATCTTCTCCTATATTCCACTGAATTTTTAGGCGTTTCTGATCTCTGCAGAAGAATTGGCTGACAGAATCAGCTGCATTCAGCTCTTTCAGCTGGCAAGCAGAGCTCCAAACTGTCCCATTGTTGCACTTCCGGGAGGGAGAGAGATTTTGTGCTTGCTAACGGGGAAAGGTGATACTAATTATCATTATCATTACCATGGAGATTGTTTCTCTGCAAGCAAATCTCTCCCTCCCCCTCCTAATAATGCAACCTCTGAAGTGAAACTAAGTTTCACTTCGCAGGTCTGCTTTTGTGCTAATCAGCTGCTATTACGTGAATGCAGGCAGCTGAATTTGACAGCTGAAGGGAGCCTGCTTTCAGGTATGCTTGTAACTATGTTGCAAGTATTAGTTACCGAGAGAGTGAGCTGCTTTCAGTAACTGCTTTTAACTCTTGGCAGCCAAGTAAAGGAATGATCTCTGTTGTGTTCTGGAGGTTCAATTGAGGTTTTTGCCCATCATTGTTGCAGTGGGTGGAGGAGGGGAGAGAAAAAGATGCGGGCTCACAAAAAGCGGCTTGCATGGGGACAGGAAAGTATGTTTTAAATCTGTGTTGCCCCAAACCACATGGGGATGCTTTTTTTCAAATTACAACCCGCATTTTTAAAATCCGACACAAGAGAGGAAAGCAAAAAGAGACCATGGAGATGCACCCACAGTCCTTTTGGTTACTGTGTCTTCTAGGACGCCATCTTGATTTTGTTGGTTCAAAGGCCCAAATGAGGCTGCAGGTGGCACAAACTGCTTGCAGCATTTGTGTGGTGCTACACACTGTGGGTATGAGGTTTACATAAACAACACCAGGGTTTTCCCACTCCAACAGAGGGTGCATCTACATGCAGAGTTGGTGCTGAACTAGTAGCAGTACAACTCTCCCTGTGCTCACATGTGATACACAAAGAAGAAGAAGAAGAAGAAGAAGAAGAAGAAGAAGAAGAAGATGATGATGAAGATGATGATGAAGAAGAAGAAGAAGAAGAAGAAAAGAGTTGGCTTTTCTACCCCACTTTTCTCACCCATTTAAAGGGACTCAAAGTGGCTGACAAAGCTTTTCTATTCTTCCCCCAAAACAGAACACTCTGTGAGGTAGGTGGGGCTGTGGGAGCTCAGAAGAGAGCTGTGACTAGCCCAAGGTCACCCAGATGACTTCATGGGGGAGGGTGGAATCAAACCCGGTATTCCCAGATAAGAGTCCAGCTCCCTAACCACTAGGCCAAGCTGGCTCACAGGGTGCCCCCAGATGTGGGTGAAACATTTGTGATTTTCCTGAGAGTATACTGGGTCACCACATGTATCTGAGGCAATCTGAGTATCAAAGGGTGGCAATAAATGGCTTCACGCCCAATTGGAGGAGTGTTTCAAGTGGAGTGCTACAGGGGTCTGTTCTGGGTCCAGTGCTATTCAACATCTTTATAAATGATCTGGGTGAGGGAGTCCGAGGGATGCTGATCAAATTTGCAGATGACACAAAGCTAGGAGAGGTTGCTAACACTAGGGAGGAGAAGGAGAGGATTCAAAGAGATCTAGATAAGCTTGAAGAGTGGGTTGAAACTAACAGGATGATATTTAACAGGACAAATTGCAAAGTCCTACATCTTGGTAAGAAAATGGTAGAAATGAATACAGAATGGGAGGAATTAGGCTTAGTAGTAGCACAAGTGAAAATGATCTGGGTGTACTGGTCTATCACAGGATTAATATAAGTTGACAATGTGATGCAGCAGCAAAAAAGGCAAACGTCATCCTAGGATGCATCAAGAGGAATATTGAGTCTAGATCACGAGAAGTATTATTCCTCTTTACTCTAACTCAGTCAGACCTCATCTAGAGTCCTGTGTCCAGTTCTGGGCACCCCAATTTAAAAAAGACATTGACAAACTACTGCACGTCAAAAGTAGGGCTACCAAAATGCTTAGTGGTCTGGAAAGCATGTCCTATGAGGAAAGGTTGAAGGATCTAGGAATGTTTAACCTACAGAAGAGAAGACTGAGAGGAGACATGATCACAGACTTCAAGTACCTGAAGGGCTGTCACAGTGCAGAGGGACTGTCCCTAGTCTCACTTTCACAAAACAGGAGGACTAGAAACAATGGAATGAAACTTCAAGGGAGTCAGTGCAGATTAGATATTAGGAAAAACTTCCTGACAGTGAGGGCAATCAGTTAATGGAATAGGTTGCCACAGGAGGTGGTTAGCTCTCCTTCACTGGAGATCTTCAAGCAGAGGTTGGACCTACACCTGCCTGGGATGGTTTAGGAAATCCTGCATTGAGCAGGGGGTTGGACTTGATGACCGTAGAGGTCCCTTCCAACTCTATGATTCTACGATTCAATCCCAGTATATTTCCAGCTTAGTCAATGGAACATCCAACAGATCGCTTTTACGGAAAACCCAGCAGCGACACCAGATTTTCCGTAAAGGTAATTCCTTACCTCCATCTGCTGGTTTTTCACATTATCACTGCTCTTCAAAGATACCTGGATGTTAGGAAGAACAGGAAAAACAACAACAATAAAGGGAAGTGGGTGGGTGCTTGCTAACACCCTGGTATTTTGGAGCAGGGACACAAGAAGACAGCAGTCAAAGTAAGAAATGGGGATTGCCTCCTGCCATCTGGCAGTGACTGTGTGTCATGCCCCGTCCTGGCAGTCCAGTCTCCTCGGAGGAGGAGAGTGCAGTTTCAAGGGCACAGCAGTCTGGGCAGCAACCGGGGCACAGCATCAAGGACGTTGAGGGTCAGGGCCAGTTTTGGGGGAGCACACAGACAGCTTTGGGGACAAGAACTCAGACAGTCAGCCCCAAGAGCACTCCTCCCTCCTGCTGCTTTGACAGCAGAAACAGACGAGGTGCAGATCGCAGAGGCTGGCCCAGCTGCAGCAGCAAGGGCATGGTGCTGCCTCCCCTACTTAACTGAGCAGCACAGCCTCCTCCACATCTGATTCTTTGAACAAGGCAACACAACTGATGGAGGGGGTGGATGAGACCTATGAGTAGAGGGCAGGATAGCAGTATAAATAAAAATAAATAAATAAATGTAAAGTGGATTAAGGGACATCAAAGGTGAGGGTCTTATCTTAGCCACCTGTTTTTTCCATCTCACCTGTGGCCCCCATTTTTCCTCTGTTAGCTGCAGCATCAGAAAACCACCAGGTTGGCAAAGGAAGGCGCGGGTCTTTGATAGGTCAGAAACAATTCCTTGGGAAACTGAACTGTAATAATCACAATGGTTTTACCCAGCAGTTCAACTGGGAAACACCATGGCTGTCCACAGAGGGCCTCCGCTGTTTTGCACCCAAGGGATATTTGCAAAAGGTATTCTGTCCATTCTGGGCCAGCATTGCAGACAAAAACTTGTGCAACTCCCGTCCATGCCTTTGCGCGTAATCCTGACTCCTGGACCCTGGTGCGACTCTGCTGTACTTCTGGGACCCCGACTTGGACTGGCCTGGGAGCAGGGCTTGCAAGGTTGAACCATGGCATTGTGCCAGAAGATCTGGTTCGATTCGACAAGCCCCATCCAGCTTTAATGTGAAAAGGCCTCAGCTTTTCTCTGGAACTGCTCCCAAAAGATGTACTAGGGCCTATTTTCAGGGGATGCCTTATATAACACTTATATAGCACTTATATTTCAAGCCTCCTCGAAAATCCTGAAAAACCATGCTAGGGCTTATTTTCGGGGTGATAGTGAAAATAATACTCTGTATCTGGATGTGGTAACAGACTTTGCTTTCTACCAGTACAAACATGAATTCTTGAGAGAGGGGAATAAAGATGGCAAAGAGAATCCCCTTTCTGCACTTACGTCAGTTAGTCTTTGTTAACTAGATCCAGATCAATCACAGGCAGAGCATCTGCGCTGAGTGGGCTTTAGCATGGCAAACGTGTGCTAAAGAGGGCTAGCATGGATGTAGACCACATTTATCTTGTCTACCGCTAATCCAGATTGGTGAGTCCTGGGGCCTATTCGCACTTGGCCTTTTTTCTGGAGTATATCTCAGGATAGGGGTCTGTGGTCCACATTAATGCAGACTCTGGCAGACCTCACTTTGGGCCTGCTGAAGCCTGCACTAGCATATGGACAGCAAGTCCCTATTCCAGGATATATTCCAGAACAAAGCCAAGTGCGAATAGGCCCCTGATCTGGATCTAAATTACTCCTATGCAAATGAAATGATGTGTTCTTAGCAGCTCTTTAATCCGGATTAACAACAAGCAAGTGCAGAAAGGCCCAGAAAAAGAGGGTAAAGGAAGAAATCTTTCCGTGTTCTCAGGAAAGGATGGGGAAAGGGCTCCAGGTCTGGTAGGATATCCCACCACCTTCAGTAGTAAATGGGGTGGGCACCTGGGAGAGGGCCTTCTCAGTGATGGCCCCTAGGCTATGGAATAGTCTCCCTCTTGAGGTGTATCAGGCACCTTCACTGTACATTAGGGGCGTGCACGGATGCAGTTTTCAGGATTCGATTCAAATTAAATGTCTGAAAATTTGATTTGAATGTTTAAAATTTGAATTTACCCAAATTCAATTCAAATTAAGCAAATTCAAATCTATTCGTTTGAATTTTCAATTTGAATGTCCACAACATTTGTATGTGCCCGTACGCATTGTTATGCATCGGTGCATATCCATATGCATCCTGTAGTTATCCTGTACACAACCCGTTTTTGTCCCGTACAGATCCGCACAAACGTGTATGGACGCGGCAAAGATGCATACCTGCAAGTACTCTTTGTGTATGAACCTGTACACATACAAATGTCCGAATAATTCGAACAAATAGATTCGAAAATTTGAAATTTGTTCAAATGTTTAAATTTGAATTTATGGACATTCAATTCAAATTCGAATGTCAAAATTCGGACAAATTCGATGGAATTTTGAATGTCTTCGAATATTCGTGGACATCCCTCCTACAGTGAAGATGTACCTCTTTGCCCTGGCCTTTGGTTAAATGGGAATATACTTTCTCTCCCCACTTGCAGACACTGTTGCGTTAATATATACTGTTATTGTTTTAATACATTTGATTTTAAATGTTGTTACCCACCCTGAGACCTTTGGCTATAGGGGCAGGGTAGGAATGCAAATAATAAACAAACAGAGTGCTCAGGTGGATATTTATCATTACAGTGGGTGAGTTTAAGTGGTCTCACTCTGAATTGTACAGGAAGGTCCCATTTAGACCCCCAGAATAAAAAGGCAGGCTGCGTTGCATCATATTTACAGACTTGATGAATTGGGACTGCTTTTTATAACTAGCTCTTCTTATTTATGTCTTTCCTATTGATTTTTTAATGGAAGAGAAGTGGAGAAAATGTTTGCCAAGAAAAAAATTGCAGAATTGGCACAGGGCATCTTTTTTAATATTTTCTTCCTCACAGACAATTGGCCAGGGATGGTGGGCGTCAGACTCGGTTTTCATTCTGCAGGGATTCCTAGCTAAGGCCTGCTTATTTAAAAACCAAAAAAAAATTTAAAAAAATGACAGGAAGGAAGAGTGGTCCTTTTTTAAAGAAAAGGAAGGAAGAATTTTCCTGCTTAAAGAAAAAAAAAGCAAAAAGTGAATGCAGTGTGCTTTTTAACACGCACAGCAGGTAGAAATTCAACAGGTTAGCATGGCACCCTTGGCATGACTAGCTTCACCTTGTATAGGCCGTTTCCACACGTACCCCAGTACAGTGGCTCTGTGAGACCAGTCCAGGCTGCCTGGACTCCCATTGCTGGCCCACTTGGCGCCTTTCACAAGGAGAGAGTGGAGACAAATGTTCCAGTCTAGCTCTCGTGGCAATGCGGATGGTCTCACTCGTTTCATGTGCAGATGCAAGGAGCCTGAAGCCCTTTCATCGGAGTCCTCTAAGAACCTAAGAGGACCCCCGCTGGATCAGGCCACAGCCCACCTGGTCCAGCATCCTCTCCTGCAGTGAGCCACCCTCTGGGTGAAGGAACGCTTCCCCTTGTCTGATCTAACTCTGCTACCCCTGCTGCCTCCCCTCCCCTCCCCTCCCCTCTGACCTGGGGCTCCAAGCTAGAAGGCCCTTTCTGTTGCTTCCCTGGGGGCACGTTCACACCTAATCCAGCTTCAGATCGCTTTCAGAATGAGAGAACACATCAGCAAAATGGCAGGCTGATTCCCCACCCCACCCCCAGCATCATCTCAATCAGAAGATCCATCTTTGAGCTTGATAATGTGGAAAGAAAATAATTGTTCACATTCCTGATGTGTTCTTCCATTCTGAAGGCGGACTGAACGCTGGATCAAAACGTAGCTGTGGACACAGTCTTGGAGATCCAAACTAGCCTGCTTGCTGTTGGAGGAAGGTCTCCAAACTGGGATGGGCAGAGCTGCCTTTTCTGTTCTGTGGGTCCCGATGTGGGCACTTTCTGGGTACTTCTCCCCTATGGCACTCCAAGCTTAAAGGTAGTGGCACACCCACTCACCCCTGGCCAGTGGTGGTGGTGGTGTGTGTGTGTGTCTGAACAGCCTGCTTCTCCATCTTTTCCCTTGCTGGAGGGGGGAATCCCAGCTAGGAAGGGGCTTCAGTTCCCCCATGTCCGATGAAGCAAGCTGGCCCTTTGGGACCTTTCTCTGCCCTCCTTTGCCCTACCTCCTCCCAGTCAGACCTTGATCGGAGCCTTCTTCCTGGCCCCAAACTAGACGGCCTCACACTCTTCCTCTGCCCTGGCTTCTCTTTATGGCTGGGTTCACACCCACGTTTTAGTTCAGCTTCAGTCCACTTTCAGAGCGATCGCTTTGGGCATCCACTAACTCCGGACACCCAACTTCGGGTTAAACAAGATAGAAAGAAATTGACTGGCCGTTTTAGTGATGCGCTGGCACGCTCCGAAAGTGGCCCGAAGCTGGATTAAAACCGAGGTGCGAACGCAGCCCTGCTGAAAGGGGTCCTGCGTCGACTCCCCTCCCCTCCCACTCCCGCCTAGCGGGGAAACTCGGCGCCCGCGGGCGCCTCGGTGGGAGACCCTTCCCGTCCAACAGCCCTGCCCTCCCCGTTCGTCCGGAGCAAGACGGGCAGCCGGGCCCCTCCGCGGCGCAAGGCGGACCCAGGGCTCCATCCGTCCGTCCGTCCTGCCTCTCGGAAGCGCCCGCCCCGTCCAAGTGGCCGCTGTTCCTACCCGGAGGAGACGCCACCGCCGCCGTCCGGGCCCGTGCGGGAGAAGGCGCAGGCAGGCGGGCAGGGCAAGGCGCAGGCAGGCGAGGAGGGGCGGAGGAGGGGCCGGCCTGGGGGTGTGGGAGTGACTCAGTCGGGGCTGGCTGCCGCCGCAGCCTCGCCGCCCGCCCGCCCGCCCGCCCGCCGCTGCGTCCTGCGCTCCCGCTGCGCCCGGGGAACGGCGACGGCTCGCCTTGGGTCCCGGCGCGCGCGATCCAGCCCGAGCTGCTCCTCCAGGGTGGAGGCGAGAGGCGGGCGACCCACCGACGGCACCGGGGGCGCCCCTCGCTCGGCCCGCCGGGCGTGCTTTCCCCGCCTCCAGCCCCTTCCCTCCGCCCTTCTCCCCCTGCCCTGCCAAGCCCGGGCTGCCTCCCCTTCCGAGCGCCATCGGCTCCCCCGACGGAGCCGGGCTGCTGCCGAGCCGAGGAGCGCCGCGCGCCTGCCTGCCTGCCCGCCTGCCCGCCGGCGAGCGCCTATTGTTCCCCAGCCAGGGCGGACGGACGGACGGACGGACGGAGCGGTGTGGCGTTTGCGGGCGGCGGCGGGCTGGGGGGCGCCGTGTTGGGGCAGCCGCCGATTCGTCGCCGGCAGCCCTGCGGGAGAGGGAAGGATCTGTGCGCCCTGCTGGACCCTACCCGCCACCCACCGACCCATCGACCGAAGCATCGGTGGGGGGCGACCCCCGCTCGTCCCCCCCCTCCAGCTCCATTCTCCCCCCCGGACCACGCCAGAGAGAGGACAACCCCCCCCCCTCCCGGGCGGCGAAGGGCCGCAGCAGGTCGGTAAGTGGGCTCCGTCGGTTCTTCTTCTTCCCCTTGGCGGCGTTGCGCACGGGGAAACTTTTCTCCAAACTTTCTGGTTTCCATGGCGGGGCTGGGGGGGGGGGGTCCCGGAGGAACAGGGAGGGAGGGAGGGAAGATGAGCCATGGGGGGCGGCCAGATTCCCGCGCGCGCCCCCTCCCTCCCTGCTCCCCCGGTTTTCTCTGCTTGGGGGAGTTTAGGCTGGAGGGGGCGACCGGGGGGGAGGGAGGGGGCCGGGAGGGCCTCGCCAACTAGCCGCTGCTTCCCAGCTGGGCCGGGAGGGGGGGGCTTCTCCATCGCCCCCGGCCTTTGGCGCCCGGCGCTGGCCCGGCGATCGTGGCCGTCGGTGCCTCCTCCGGGGCCTTCGGATGGAAAGGCGAGCGCAGCGGAGCAGCCCTCCTTCCCCGGCCCGGCCTGGCCTGGCCTTCTCTGGAGGGACGAGGGGGGCTCCGCGGGTCCCGAAAGGCGCAGGAGGGGCGCGCAGCCCTGGCCGAGCGTGGCTGCAGATCTGCCTCGAACGAGCTGGGGGTGTAATCGGGAGGTGGGGGGGGGGGCGGCGGATAGAGAGAGAGATTGGCAGACCCCAGTGCTGGAGTGGATGCTCCGCTTTCCTTCCAGCGACGGACGGTGGCACCGTGTTCGCTGCGCGCTGGACGCGGCTCTTGCGCGGAGCTTCTCTGGATGCGGCGCAAGCGGGGCGGGATCGGGGCTGGTTCTACAGTGGAGCGGAGAGGGGCGAGACGAAGGGAGCGTTGAGCCTCAGCCCTTGAATTCTCTGTGCCTTTGCCTGAGCGGAGAGCAGCGCTCTTAGCGTGGCCAGAGGCACTCTTGGCTTAGGCGACCGACGGCTTGCGGGGCGAGCGTGCAAGAGAGGTTGAAGAAATATTCCGGGGCGACGCCGCCACTGTAGCTTATTAAATGTCCCTGTTTGATATTAAGTATCCCTGCTAAATTCCATGGCAGTTTCCAGGGTCCTCTGTGGGCGGGGTGGGTCATTTGCACCTTGCCTTCCTTTGAATCGTTGCATTTAATTGCCCCCCCCCCGAAGAGTCAAGGGGTAGTTCTGCCTTTGCTCACCTCCACCTTGTGACTTTTTCTGCCTCCCCCCAGCTGATTTGTTTGCTGTCAGCAGTTTTATTGTACGCTCTTGCTATTGTTCATATACCTCTGGATGGGATAGGATTCATTAGTAGCATTGTGTAGATGGCAAAAAAAACACCCAATTTTCTAGGTGAATCAGTGTCTGGTCAGAAATTCAGATTAATTCAGACAAAGCAATACTGAAGTGTTGTTGTTGTTTGAATGTGACTGATACCTTGGGGAGGGCAGGGAGAGGCTCTGAAAACATACTGGATTTCTGCCCCATCTGGAGAGTCAACTTCCCGGTTTCCTGGTTGCCAGTCTGGAGACAAGTGAAAAATATGGAGTCGATAATCTAGGGGACAGGGCCTTCTCTGGGTTGGCCCCCAGACTACAGAATAGCCACCTGGCGGTGTGTCGAGCTCCTTCACTTTGTACTTTCAGGAGATCAGCGAAAGTACCTCCCTGGGCTTGGGCAGAGAAAACAAGGGGTGTTTTTCCACTGTCACTAGAAGTACCCTCTAGACAGTACACTCTGTCTGCTGCTGCCTTGTTTCTGCCCAGTGACACAGGGTGTGCTGCTTGCAGACTCTCAGAGTTTGTTGGCACCTGTTAATGTCCCGAGTCCCCTGGCCCTGAAAAGCAGGTGTGCAGACCTGTGAGACCAGTGACAAGCTCTGGGGCATGAGCAGATTCTCCTGGGATACTTGATTCTTGCTAGCAGGTCAGGGATCCTGGCCAAGTGAACCAGTTCTTCTCTACACCAGTTGAAATGCACCCGGCGAGATACGGAAGGTGACAGGGCATGCGAAGAAAAACAACTTCATACGCAAAGTTCCAGTTCTCTGTGCATTGATTGCGCTTGATTTGGAAGGCAGCAGCAATCAGAACCATCGCTGCCTGGTTTTCAGTTAACACTCTGCTTGCGTTGCATGCATGGCAGAAGACAAACACACTGTTCTGTCTGCACACTTAACTATGGGAAGGTATTTTCCTCTTCTGCCTCGGAAAAGGAAAGTCCCTTTTATGAATGCAGCAGAAACTGTAAGGCAGGAAATCTGAGCATGTTTCTTGCTAGGGGCGATTCAGTCCCACTTTATTGCTCAGCCTTTACATATTAAGAAAGGTGCAATGTGTTGGCTTTTCCCAAACATGCCCGGTTTATCCAAAAAGAAATCCTCCACCCTGCCTAGATTCATGAAAACAACAACAGACGATGCGTTCCATAACGATTTATAGTGTGTTTCCCGTCATGCTTGCCTTGAAGTGGCATCTTTGCAGCCTTTAACGGGGAAGGAAGATCGTTCTCGTTGGATTATATTTTTTTTAAAGACGAAATATTCTTGCGGCATCTTCAAGGCAAGCAGATTACCTATGACGTAAGCCTCTCTGGCATCCGAACCTGTCTTCATGAAATATGCTTCTCGGTTGCCACTCCTAGGTAGACATTGGAGGTGACCCCCCCCCCAAAAAAAGAAGAGAAATCCAAGAGCTAGTGTGCATTTGGGAGAGTTTTGTAGCAGCAGCAAAACATGATGCAGGCGGTTGAGTGTGGCACCTGTGTTCCCATCCTATTCTCTTCCAATCTCCCTCAAATTTCCACTTGGAACTGTTTTTTTTCTTGCTTTTAGGGTGCATTCGAGGTGGGTTGAAGACACTGAATGTGTTCCCTCAACCCTCCCCCCCCCCCATCTGAGCCGCTGCTTTTTTACTGCATGTGAATACAGATCAAGACTCCCTTCCTGTACTGGGATTTGGCTCTGGGCAAGTATGTGTCTTCGTCCTTAAGAGTCTCCACTGCATCTACTGTGTGTGACCAGTGATCCCTTTGCTATTGGTGATATCTCTGGATTGATGGCCGCCTGCATTCATGCGATGAAGGGAAACACAAAATATGTACATCAGAAAGTAAATCCTTCTGACTTTGGCTGCAAGCGCCATCTACTGCTGTGGAAGGAAGCATTTAAAGAGCAAATTTGCATGCTTCATTTCCTTGGGGATGTGCATGAATATTCATCACATTCAACATTCATCCGAATTCATTTGAATTTGGACATCCAGATTTGAATCAAGTGTTGGTACATTTGAAGATCGCTATTTGAACGTGCATTGAATGTTCCTATACATTTGTATGGAGCTTCGTTGCATTCGTGAACCTGGGGAGGTGGAAAAAGCAGCTGCCCAGTCACAGCTGCAGCGGATCTGGAATGGATTCAAAGCAGAGTCAGAGTGGATTCGAAGTGGATTGGGAACAGATTCAAAATGGATTCAGAGCAGATTTGACACGTTCAGAGTGGATTTATAGGGAACTTGTAGGCATGACTGCCAGAGGGATTCAGCTTGGATTCTGATCCTACCACATTCAAAGGGCTCTATTTGAACAAATGTGAATTTTCTCGCGTTCTGTTTGATTTGAATTGAAAATGGAAAAAAACCAGGCACATTCCTACAATGGGTTTTTTTCCACTGACCTCCCTTAATCTAGATCTAAGATGATCCAGATCTAAGGAATGGATCCTTCAACTAATCTGGCTCTAGTAGATCCAGATTAAGAGAGGTACCCAATGCGTCCCCATGGGCAGTGTAGCACCCAATAGCATTGGGTGCTAACCTGCCTGCAGTGGAAACGCCAGAGCACCCATGTGGCGAATCCGGATTGACCCACGTGGGGCCCGTCCATCACCCCAGGCTTTTGGGGGGACAGGGGGTACAATCTCTGTAGATGTTCTGGAGATTCTTCAAAGATTCTCCAGAGCCTTTGACAAAGGTCTGTAGGATTGGTATTGCTTTCGTGTGGGGTCCTCTTCGGTGCCTGTGGTATTCTTCGGAGCCAGCTCTGGAGATTGTCCACAGCCTTTGGAGCTTTGGGTTTTGGGGCACCCCCCACTATGGGTGTGCCCCCTCCAGAGCCCCCCCTAGACCCCATTGCCTGATCGCGGTGGAAACGTGTTCCATATAATCCAGATATGATGCCTGAACACCCCATTGTAGACCCCTTTAATGGGTTCTACAGGAAATCCAGGTTATAGTTCCTGAAGAACCCATTCAATCCGGATTTCCCTAGAACTGGTGGAAACAAATGTGGCTCTAATGGGGTCTGCAGTGGAAATGGGGTCTTCCTGCTCTGAGCCTAATGGGTACTTAAGGTGTCACTAATGGATACTTAATGGGTACTTAGTGATAGTGGAAAAAAACCCTATATTCCTTTTTCCATATTGTCTACTGTAGCTCTTGCATAATTGTTCTCCTTGTTGAGCAAGGGTATGGAAAGGTGATGGTGTTTCTGTCAAACCAGGTTAATTTTGTTGTTCAGTCCTTCTTTGTGGCTCCACGGACCACAGAAGGCCTCCATTGTCTCCATTGTCCTCCATTGTCTCCCAGAGTTTGCCCAGGCTCATGATCATTGCTTCCAGGGCGCTGTCTGTCCATCCGTCCAAATCTCTGCCTCCTCTTTCTCCTTTTGCCTTCCATCTTTCCCAGCATCAGGGTCTTTTCCAAGGAGGCTTCTCTACTCATTAATGCGGCCAAAGTATTTCTGCTTTGGTATTTGTCCTTCCAGGGAACAGTCAGATGGAAGTTCAAGAAGGTGAATTAGTTTCAACTATTCCTACCTCAACTCACATAAGAAGAGAAATCTGAAATTAAAAAACCAGATAGTTCTAGATCAATATATGATATGGTTAATATGGCAAAATAAATTGTTACCGTCAATTTCGCCTCTAATGAAATTAGCCTATCACCCAAAACTCAAATATATATCCTCAGAAATTTGGACAAAATCAGGGGATAGAGGAATAGTAACAATTCAGGACTGTTTTACAGCTGGAGGAGAACTTAAAATATTAACTATAAGAGAGGCTATTGCTAATCAAAGGGCGGGCTGGTTTATCTGGTATAGACTAGAACAATTCTTGGACTCAGCCGAAATTAAAAATGCAGTCTCCCACTCACAAACAAAATTTGAACTAATAGTAAGACATGCAATGGCATCTCTCAAAGGTAGCACATTGGCCATTCATAAGCTTATGATGGAATTACAAGCTTCCAAAGTGACAACTCTGAAACTGATATGCAAATAAATATATCAGATCAAAAATGGAATAGTTTGTTCAACACAAAATATACACGGTACACATCAACAAAAATTAAGGAAACCTATAGAAAAATATTGTATAGATGGTACCTTACACCATTAAGATTTGCTAATATAACAAGAACAAACAATAAAGATTGCTGGAGAGGTTGCCAACAATTACCTATATATTTTCATATGGTTTGGCTTTGCCCTTCTGTACAGCAATTTTGGACTGAGATACATGAAGAAATAAGGCAAATGTTTGAAATAAACATCCCATTTCCCCCAAATATTTACCTATTGCATGACATTACTGAACTAAATTTAGATATAAATGCACAAACAAGATTACATTATTTGATAGCTGCAGCTCAACAACTATTGGTGAAAAATTGGAAATATGCTGACAATCTAACAATAAGGGAGTGGCAAAATGAATTATGGAAAATTATGATAAATGAATTTATCACATGTAAACAGCATCAAATGGGAGATAACACTAATGAGCATTTTCGCTAAATATGGGAACCATGTATAGAAAGACTGTTAGCACAAACAATTACAAGTATCCCAGAAAAGTTTTTTTATTAAAGTGGATGTATGCCTAGATAGTAGCCACAATTAAGTCAACTGAATTGGTCTATCACAGAGGAGGGGGGAGGGGATGTATCGGTACATTTTGTGTTTATTTGTTTACTGTTGGTTTTACTTGAGGCGTGTATGTAAGTTAAGCACGTTATGGTCCAATAAATATTTGACATTTTAAAAAGAGGAAAAACAAAAAAGATTGGCTGATTTGATCACCTGGCAGTCCAGGGAGCCTTAAAAGTCTTCTCCGGCACCACAGTTGGAAAGCATAGATTCGTTGACACTCACCTTTCCTTATGATCGTATTCTCACAGCCGTACGTCAGTATTCAGCAAGCCATCACTTTGACTCTCCACGCCTTTGTTGGCAAGGTGATATCTCTGGTACTCTGCCTCCTTGTTACAGTCTTCTTCCCAAGGAGCAAGCATCTTTTGACTTCGTGGCTGTGGTCACCATCTGCAGTGGTCTTTGGCCCCAGTGAAATAAAACCCTTCCATTTGTTAGAAAGTAAATGAGGCCAGAAGCCATTTGGCTCGTTGTTGTTTTTTAACATTGATTTTTGAGCCACTTTCTGCCCTCTCCTCTTTCTCCTTCCTCCAGAGAATCTTTCATTCTTCTTCACTTTCAACAAGATTATCTTGACAGAAGCCGCATTCCCACCTACAGCGAACCCGGAGTGAACCCGGATTACTCTGATCCGGAGTAATCCGCATGCTGCTGTGGGTTAGGGTTGGAGGCCAGGAATGGTACCGAGCGCACATCAGGCCGTTCCCAAACAGAACCCACAGGTGCGCACAAGCACACCTGCGAGTAGTGCGGCGCTGCCAGCCTCCTCCTCCTAACATCCTTGAGCAAAGAAGGCCAGCTGGCGGCCGGAGCAAGCGGGGTAAGTGAGCGAGGGGGTGCATGGAGGGGAGGCCGCCCCTTGGATGCGGCGGCATCGGGTGACAGGCAGGGGGGAGGGAAAAGGAAGGGAGCCGCGCACCTCCCCGCTTGCTCACTTGCCAGCTCTTTCCTGGGGGGGCAGGATAAGGGATCCCTCCCCAGGGCCCCTGCCTGCCGCCCAATGCTGCCACATCTGAAGGGCAGCCTCCACTCTGCACACCCCCTTGCTCACTTACCCCGGCCACCAGCTGGCCTCCTTTAATCCGAGTCAGCTGGAAAACCCCTGTTTAAACAGGACTTTTCTTTCCCTGGATTTTGTCCAGAAAAGCCACGGAAAGAAAACTGGCATGGGAACAGGGCTGGAAAATCCAGAGTGGATTCGGAGTTATGGGGGATTTAATGGGAACCCCCAATGCTGAATCAGAATCCACTCCAGATTTTAGCCCCTATGGGGATGCACCCTGACAGTGCTCTAAAGGACTTCAACCTCTGCTGAAAATCAATGATGATGAAGATGATGGTAACAACAACAATGATAAATGTATTAATGCTCCCTTTGTTTTTCTTCCTCCTCCTGTTCAACCAAGTTTATCCAATGGCTAAGAACTGTCAAGAGTTCCAACATCTGTATAGTTGTCACAAATATCTCAACAGTTTAAGCCCCCGGTCCTAGAATAGCCACAGAACATCAGGAACATATTGACACATATGGTGGAGTTATCCTAATATCCAGAAATATTTGCCAGATATAGAAAAAGAAATATATAAAATAATCCAGATCCCTATTAAGAAATGTGTCTACTTCATATTATTACTGTTAATAGAACTGACAGGAAAACAGAAGCATTATTGCATTTTATGATCCTTTCAGCTAGGCAAATTATAGGAAAAAATTGGAAGAAACAGCCATCATTAAATATTAAAAGCTTGTATTTCTGATTGTCTAATAATGTCATAGCTGAACTTTTTACATATCAGCATGGCCTCTGGAATTGGGTCACACCTCTTTATTCCTTTTATGAGATTTGGAATTTGTTCATTGTCAGAATCCAACAACTGAGTATAAGATGTGCAGCAGCTCTTGCCATAATAATATATTTTACTTTGATAAGGATTGATTAACTAAATATTTAGTGCGTAATAATAAGATTAACCCAAACAAAAATGTAAGACTGCCGACCTGTGTGGGTACGCGTGTATGTATACATGTACATATACACACAAAACTCAGCAGTGTTACATTTATTTTCAGTTGCCATTTCATTGATATTTTGTAGTTCCAACTTTGTTGTTTGTTATGTTGTTTGTTATAAAATAAATAACTAAAAAGAAGTTAGCATTGAGCTTGCTTCACCTCTTCCAAGCCATATATAAAAACCATGAGCCTCTCTCTCTTATACAACATCTATGTTTTGTCTTTCGCACCTCTGATCTAATCCAGCAGGGTTGGATAAACTGAACGCCAAGCTTACGAGGTCACGGAGTTGCTTGGCCTTACACCTTCTGACCAGCCCAAAGGTCATCTCCCATGCTGTGTCACATCTGGCACCTGAAAAGTACCTGTCTGGGCCACCCTAGGCCCTGCCCTTCTTCCAGGCCCTGCCACACACCCAGTCTGTTCCCTTTGCCTGTCCCATTCCTGGTTGGAATTTGGTGCATGCATGGTTAGCAGCTACTAGAATGGTTGTGGTTACTAGAATGGATGCCTAGATATTCTCCTCCAGGTTGGAGAGTCAAGCAGGATTCATCTCAGGGCCATTTTCAGTGAAGGGAGAGCAGGGGAAGGTTTTGCCTTTTGTCTTCTGCTTGAGATGCCCAGAAGCAACTGGTAGACTACTGTGTGAGACGAGACACTGAGCTATGGCCCAATCCAGCAGGGCTCCTCTTATTTTCTTATGTTCTTAGGATGTCTCTCAAGGCCATTTGCAGGGGATGGAAAGCAGGGAAGGTTTTGCCTTTTGTCTTCTGCTTGAGATGCCCAGAAGCATTTTGTGGGCCACTGTGTGAGACACAGATGTTCCCATTAGACCAAACTTGGGGTGATTTGCACACCCAAAAATTCAATTGGACCGGACCCGTCTCCTGCTCACAGACACAAGCTTTCTGACTGGACAGTTCTTGTTTGCTGTGTTTTTGCCCTTGAAAGGGGCTTTTTTTTTCTTGCAATGAAAAATTGTTCTTTCGAACAAGTTTGAAATTAAATGCGAACAACCCTTTTGTCAAATTAAATGGTTCTCTGTTGAGAACTAATGGGTTTTCATTTTGATGGCAAACTAAACACAATTTTTGGTCACACGCTCCATACTTTTGGTGCTCTTGTTACGTTGGATGGAGATTATAGACACAAAGGAGTCTTTTGCCCTGGAGGACGAGGGGATGGTGGTGAACCTCAAGAGACAAAGGCCAAAAAAGTAGTTTGTGGTGCAGGAAGAACTAACAGTGAACTCCAGAAATAGCTTTGAGGCAGAAGATCAACATCACTGCAAACAGGGGTAGGTGGTGGGAAATCAGGGCTGGAGACTAAACCAAACTGCAGGTTTTCTTCAGTTTCTGGTCCTTCGGATTGCAAAACTCAGGCCTCCCTCAGCTTTTTCAGTGTCTATTTCTGAGACTGCTCAGGAGAATTTAAAAGGTTGTGCATCTGCGTCTTTGAAACTAAACTAAGAGCTGCTCAGCCTAGAAGTGTGGCTTCAGTAAGTTCTCATCTTTGAGAACATTGGCATACAGATTCTCCTTCACCTGTTATTGCTGTTTTCCTATCACTTTTTTTTTTCTAGTGTCCAGGGAAATTCTCTGATGCAACCAAATACTGATGCAGTGGGCCATCCATGGCATTATTAAAAAGGGGAGGAAAGAGTGAGGGGGAACTGGTTTCCACTAGAAGTCACATCATCATCATCCTCTTTAAAAAGTGTCTGCGGAGTTCCAATCTCACAATTTTAGATCAGCATTGGGGTTGAATTGTCCGTAATCTAAAGTACCCTGAAGGATTACAGAAGTGATGCTTTGAGCCTTGTGGTTATGAAGGTCCAGCATGGATATTTCTCTGCTACATGTTAAGTCCAGTTGCAAAGCTCCTCTGTGTGTCTTCAGATTCCTTCCACATCTTTCCCTCCATATCCCATTACCTGCAAGCCTTCGTGTTTGCCCCCTGCCCACTTTTCTCTCCCAAGTCTCATGAGAGTCTTTGTCTCTCCCTTAACTGTTCCTAGAGCAGTGGTTCTCAACCTTCCTAATGCCACGACCCCTTAATGGAGTTCCTCATGTTGTGGAGACCCCCAACCATGGGGGCAGAGCAGCTTGGAGGTGGGAGGGAAGGGCGGCAGGAGACTCGTCGTGACCCCTCTGAAAGGGTAGTTCGACCCCCAAAGGGGTCCCGACCCCCAGGTTGAGAACCACTGTCCTAGAGCCTAATCCACCTGCAAGAGACCACTTGGGCCATGGTCCCACCTCCCCTTTAAACCTTCTTCAGCCCTGACTGTTCACACCTTTTCATTTCTATCTGTTTTATGTGTGGACTTTCCACCTACCATTTGGACTTTCCTGAGTAGAAAGTCCACAAATGAAACAGACAGAAATGGACAGTTACCTCTATTCCCCCACTAAGCCTGCAAACCTCCATTTTGTTCTCTTCCTTATTTGGAACTTGTAAGAATGCCAATCAGAGGGTTCTGGGAGGTCAGACAGGAAGAAATATTATGCGTAAAGGGGATAGACCAGTCTGGAGTGTTCAAAATGCACCAGGCGTCAGATCTGCTGGATGAATTGGTCAGTTTATCCATCTGACTGGAGACTGGAGACTGGAGGCGGTTGTGAGCTGTTGAGAAGGATTATTGGAGACAGTAGGACCACTCTGAAGCGCCCTTGAATTAATCTGCTGCGCCGCCTAAAAGTGATGTTTGCAGTTAATTAGTAATAGTTAATAAACTTCAGTAACTTTGTTCATCAGATGTAAAAAGCCTCAAAATTCCTCAGATTTTCCACTCTGTTACACTCTTGCTACAGTCTGTGTTCAGGACATTAGCAAGCCGAAGGTTATGAACTGTTGTGGAATCCTGAATACAGAAAAATCTGCTGCCCCTCCACTCGGCTTTTGCTTTAGCAAAAACCTTCAGGGTAGCTCAAAGATGGACTTTCCTCATTTTCCTTTTTTCTTGGGAACAAAGTAGTAGCAGTCTTCTTCACTGGCCTCTTAAGGCCTTACTGGACTTGCTTCCATTGATTGGACCGAGGAGACTAAACTAAGTAGACCAGGTCCAGCCAAGGTGGATGGTTCCTGGTGTGGTGGAATAAGACTATTCACATAGGAGCAGGTGGTCTCCAAAGGTTCTGAAGGCCCAGGAGACCAATTGCTATGATGTACCTTGTTGCGTTGCCAAAGTGCCTCTCATATAAGACCCTGGGGACATGCTGTTCACACACCAATGTAGTCTGGTACATCAACCTGATGATGCTGGTTGAGCAGACCAACCCATCATTTGGATCTTCTGGCTCAGTCTGGGTTCTGTCCTGTGTAGGTAGAACATACTAGCAGGAGACAGTGCATCTCTTAGTCCATACCAGCATGCAGAAGGGAAGCTCCTAGTACACTGGCTGATCCGGTCTACCAGCAAATGTGGAATTGCCCTTATATGTCAGGGTTTACGTATCAGGATTGCTTCCTTAGAAATGCTCTTCCAGAGTATGGTCTTTCAGATGTTCCTGAATTTCAACTCATCTGCAAGGGCCACGCAGTGATGAGAGTTGCAGTTTAGGAACACCTGAAGGGCCAAACCTGAACAGCTCTCTTCTAGAAAATCAAAGCATGGTGTCATCCAGAGCAAACTTCTGGGCCGTTCTGCACTTGTTTGTAATCTGGAACATGATCCCTCGTGTCCCTCTTCTGGCCACTCATTAGAGAGGCTCTGCTCACCGATGGTAGACTTTGGGTGTTTTTCCACTGCAGCCCTTAGATCTGGATCTAAGAAGATCCGGATCTAAGGAATGGGTACATTTCTTAATCCGGATCTAGTAGGTCCGGATTAAGGGAAGCACCCAATGTGTTTCCACAGGAGGAGTAGCACCCATTAGAAATGGGTGCTAACACCCCTGCTGTGGAAACAGCTTTGCACCCATCTGGGGAATCCGGATCGACCCACAAGGGGTCGGTCCATTGCCCCAGGTGTTTTGGGGGGCAGGGGGGGCAGTCTTCGAAGCAACTTCAAAGTGATTTCGAAGTGACTTTGAAGCTGACTTTCTTGGCAAGTCCAGAAAGGCCTTAATCCGGATTTTCTGGCAGAAGACCCTATTGTAGACCCCATTAATGGGGTCTACAGAAAATCTGGATTAAAAGCCAAAAAGATCCGGATTTCCCCCACGGCAGTGGAAACAATCGGGTTTAAAATGGGTGCTGTAGTGGAAATGGGATCATCCGGCTCACAGCCAAAAGGTAGAAAAATGGGTGCAAAATTGGGTACAATTGACAGTGGAAAAACACCCCTAGTCTGCACAGGAAGGAACATAGTCTTGATCATGAGAACCTTGATCTGGACTAGCAGTAGCCTTTGACACTGAGAACATCTGAGCTTGCCATCTTACACCAGTCTAGATTATGGAGGTGTGCTGAAGGCCTGCTCCCATGTTCCAGAAGGAGGAGTTTTAGTGATGCACCAGGGGGGCGTTTTAGTGATGCACCAAAGCGTACCAGTGAAACGGGTTCCCCATGGGCTCTGAGTCTAGGAACTTCCATGTGAGCTTCAGGGTCAGTATAGGGGTTGCTCTGGAACAGCAGCACCACAGAGACAGTGCTCTTCCAGGCCACACTTTGCTATGATCTGGACCAGAGAGCCTTGCTGTTCCAGCCTCACTGGGCTAGATCATAGAGTGGTGGGTGCAGAAAGGCCCAAGGAAATGGCTGCTGACTAGCCAGGTCCTGGGCCTTTAGAGGATTTGTACTTTCCATACTGGGTGTAAGTTACAGGCAACCTCTAGCAGCAACTGTTGGCTAGTTCTGCCATTATACTTGTGTCCATCCCTCCCTCCCTCCTTCCTTCCTTCCTTCCTTCCTTCCAATCCAAGTTGGTGGATTTCACAGCATATTGTGTTATCCAGTTATATTGTTATAATAAAGTTGTTATCATCATCATCATCACCACCACCACCACCACCATTCAATTCTTATCTGTTATTTCATTCAAAACAAGGCTCAAGACCTTGGATGAAAATGAAATAAACAATGCACCAGCTAGAAGTACAAACAAAATAAAAACTTCAGGAAAAACAGCCAGGAAAATAATCAATCTGAAAGAGACTCTGGGCATATCAATGATTAAGTTCTCACCTGTTCCCTTATGTTTATTTAGCTTTGTCAAAAGCAGCCATGGAGTCTTGACTTAGCCCCACGTTGCAGTCAGTTTGAAAAAGAGATCGGAGGTGACTGCATTTCTGCCTACTAGGAGGACGATCCGCTGTGCAAAGGGTAGCTCTAGTGGTTAAGGAGCTGGACTCTTACCTGGAAATACTGGGTTTGATTCCACCCTCCCCCATGAAGCCAGCTGGGTGACCTTTGGCTAGTCACAGCTCTCTTCTGAGCTCTCACGGCCCCACCTACCTCACAGGGTGTTCTGTTGTGGGGAGAAGAATATAAAAGTTTTGTCAGCCACTTTGAGTCTCCTTAAATGGGTGAGAAAAGCAGGGTAGAAAAGCCAACTCTTCTTCTTCTTCTTCTTTGTGAGTTGGGCTGCATCCACAAATGTTAAAAAACAAAACAGCACCTCAAAGGTGGCTTTGAGGTGATAGCGTGAGAAGGTGGAGCTACCATCCCATCTGCGACCCATCATAAAGGGTTGATCCTGCCTTTTCTGGCCTTTAATATGAATCAAAGCATTTGCACTTGGATGCCACCATGTTTAGGTTGCTGTCCAGCCCCTTTTTAACTGTGCTTTGCCATGAAATTTGTCTGAATCACAAGATTCCTCTTAACAGTTCTGGGCATCAGTTTCTCCCGATGGACCAAGGAACAAAATGGCTTCCGTGCTGATGAGCCTTTGGAGAGGAATGGGAACTAGAATTGCCAGTGCTGTGCTATCCTGTCAGCACCCTTACTCAAGTCTCTAAGGCAACAATTCTTTTCATTTTACTTCAGGAAGGATGCTCTTGACTTAGGCCGCATTTGCCATAGAGGTCACTATTCTGGAATAGAGTGGGCCACCCTGCACCGGCACTGGCAGTCTTTCCCAACCTGAAACGGATTGTTCCTGGGGTGGAGCCCACGAGGACCGGTCATTCCATACTGGCCTTCACCCTGAGTCCGAATCTTGTGATACCTGTGGAACTGGGGCAGGAAGCATCCAATTGCTCTGAAGGCCAGGAATGAAGGTTTCTGGGAGGGGGGTCATTTCTGTGGCATACATCATTGCACCACTGAAATCTTCCTCCCCCCCCCCCAAATAATATAGCAGACCACACACTTCTGTGACCTGGTGTAGCAACTTTAGTAAGGAGTTTCCCAGGAGACTGAACCAGGACACCATTTGGGGCATCCAAGTCAGATGTACACTTCTTTCTGTATGGATGGACCATACTAGGAAGAGGTGAGGCCTCTCTGGTCTGCTCTGAGGTGCAGATAGAAGAGGCCCAGAAGTTGACCATAGGTCCAGTCCACTGCCCAGTGTGGAAAGGTCCTTAGCCTGCATCTTCATGGTCAGGAAAATGGCTGCCTTTACAGTGGAATCCTCCAACCCCTCCACTGGGCAACCAGTGCAGATGGCCAGCACTGTCCAGTGCTGATTTGCACAGGGAAGAAACCTTTGGCAGGGTTTACCGTCATGGCATCTCTGTGGGATGCATCCTGCTGTAGAAGAGTTGGTTTTATATCCCACTTTTCTTACCCTTTAAGGCAGTGGTTCTCAACCTTCCCAATGCCGTGACCCTTTAATACAGTTCCTCATGTTGTGGTGACCCCCAACCTAACCCTAACCATAACCCCTAATCATAAAATTATTTTCGTTGCTACTTCATAACTTTAATTTTTGCTACTGTTATGAACTGTAATGCAAATATCTGATATGCAGGATGTATTTTCGTTGTTACACATTGAACATAATTAAAGCATCGTATTCACATCAACCACAGCTGAATATAAAAGTGTGATTTTACCTCCACTACTGCTGCTTTCTACACAGTAGCTGCTCTCTACTGCATTAGTATGGGGTGCATGTGATGGGGTTGGCGTGATGATGTCATCACGCCAGGTACTCGTATGTGGGCGTATCTGCACGTGAGTGGAACCCACCTGGAGACAGATAGAGCAGCGGTGTCTTGGTTCCTAGGTGTTTTCCGATGGACTTAGACAACCCCTGTGATAGAGGAGATCAACCCCCAAACGGGTTGCGACCCACAGGTTGAGAACCACTGGGAACATTTTTTGCTTTATTTGGGGCTGTTTGGGCTGAAAGGGAGAAATGGGAAACAATATATAAAAATTATACACAAGGAAAACTAATAATAATAATAATAATAATAATAATAATAATAATAATAATAATAATAATAATAATAATAATAATAATAATAATAATAATAATAATAATAATAATAATAATAATAATAATAAATGGTGGTGGAGGTGGTGGTAGTAAAAAATAGAAGCTGGGTTCATCTGACAAAACAGCATATTCGGAAATTCAGCACATACTCACTCACCACATCTGAACCAAACAAAGGAGCTGAACCAAACTAGGAGAAAAAAATAGAAAAGACATCAGACTGTCGGCAGCACCTGTATTCCATGCCCGGGAATGTTTGCAAAGTGCCTGCACCATCATTTACGTTGTATCCCCTGGCATTGGTGCAACACATACCTTTGCTTTCGTTTGTAGAGGTTTTGCAAAAGCGTTGACCTTTGTAGGTGGCTTGCCAATATATGGCAAGAGCAAATGGAGAGGGGGAAAGTTTTTCTCCCTTTCTCAAAATACCAAAGCCAGGAATTACCCTTTAAAGCTGGACTGGCAAAGCATTGGGTCACACAGAAAGAAAGAAAGTCATCTCTCGTATAAGGTGGTTTTACGTTACGTGGTTTTGCTTGTATACAGCAGGGAAAATGCGATGTCCTTTGTATAGCACAGGGTTTTTTTACTTGTGCATGGGAAAGCGTGACTTCCTTTCTTTAATTCAATCCTGCAAACTTTCAATAGTGCAGTTTGGACTCTTGAGACACAGGCAGGCTGGGTGTCCCCTAAACAGCCCACAGCTGACTTGCAGGTGGATCAGATCACCCATCTATGACACTAGGGTTGTGTCAAACTGGTTTGGGTTCAAACAGGAGTCGTTCAAAAGGTTCAAAGGAAGTGAGATATCTGCAGCTGGGAAATTCAGCTCAGCAAACTCAGTTTTTAATGTTCGTGCACATCCGTATTGGCCAGTCAATTGTTGATGTCTTTATCACTGCATTTGCTGGTCTGACGGCCACGCATTTGAGCCTGAAGATCTTTTTCTCGGCTAGTGGCCGATGCACACAACCGTGTGTGCACAGTATGACCTTCCTTTGCCCCAAGGCGATGCTTTTCAAAAGAGTCATTTCACATGTTCTGCATGAGTGAACCTCGGCTCACACTCCTTGACTAAGCAGGATGTGACTCTAGGCCCACAAATAAGGTTAAGCTTGAAACAAACAAACAAAAACTGGAGAAGATTTTAAGGTCTTGGAAGTCTGGACTTCCAGTGTCATGTTATGAGGAAAGTATAAACCTCTAACAATGAGCTTTTATGCGAAGTTTCTGTGAGGTGAAGCGGTCAGACTTAACCCTATACAAAGTAGCTGTGTTGGACAATCTGTGGCCCTCCAGGTGTTGTTGTACATAACTCCCAGGAACCCCAGCTGGTCCAGGCATTGACCAGAAATGATGGGAGATCCGGTTCTACAACATCTGGAGGGTCTTGGATTGTCTATTCTGTTGGTGTTGTGAGATGCCACAACACCTTTGCCTCTCTTGTTACATACTATTGTTTGCAAGCAATGCCAACAAACTACTGCTGCTGCTGCTGCTACTACTACTACTACTACTACTACTACTACTACTACTACTACTACTACTACTACTACTACTACTACTACGGCTACGGCTACGACTACGACTACGACTACGACTACTACTACTACTACTACTACTACTACTACTACTACTACTACTAGTAGTAGTAGTAGTAGTAGTAGTAGTAGTAGTAGTAGTAGTAGTAGTAGTAGTAGCACAACCACAACCACAACCACAACCACAACCACAACCACCACCTGGAATGCTCTTCCATGTCAGAACCATAGCATGTAGCAAACTTTAGCAGATTAATAATTGGCTTGGACAAGTGAAGAATGTTTAAATCACACGTGGATGTGTTGTGTTGTGTGTGTGGACTTTTTTCTGTTGTGTTGAGTCGGTTTGAGGGGTGAGTATTCTACCGATCTCATAACCTTAAACGAACAGGATCTCCTTTTGTTGGTATGTTGGTTTGTTTCATTCTTTGTTTTTAAAGTAACCCCAGAAATGGCCCCAGGCGGTGGGGACAAAAGGTTTGAAAACCCAAGTCAAGATCTGGGCAGGAGGATTCCTTTAGGCTCTTTGCTTCTCTCAGCACTGCTCAGGGAAGGCGGAAGAGAGACTGAAGTGGGGAAGGTTGCCAAAAGTCCTTGCCATGTCGGGAGGCCCATCACACACTTCCTTGGCGGGAAGCCATCTTCCCTCTCGGCCGCCACACACACACAGAGAGGAGCACTTTGCTTCGGTAATCTCAACGCTGCCTTCCATGCTTTGATGCTTCTCCATTGTCGTCTTTGGAGGGGATTAAAATGCCCCCAGGCAGGCTCTGGCTGGAAGAGAAAAGAAGCCACAGCTTGGCTGTTCAGTGAAAGGGGGAGAGATGGAGGAAGAATGGGGAAGAGCCTTCCAGCACACTTGGTTCCTCTTCTCACAGAGTAAGGTGTGCGCTCTCTCCTTTCAGAGAGGTCAGGACCCTTGCTTCTCCCTTATAGTCCCCTCCCACAGTTTTCCTTACCTTCTCTATTTAAAAAACAAAGCCAAGTTGGATCCTCTTTGGGAGGTGACCTATGTCGGCTGCCATTTTGAATTGCCTAAAGGTTGCCGTGGGATTGCTCCAGACGTGCATTGACCCAGGCATCTGTGGTGCCCAAAAAGGTCTTCTCAGGGCACAGTGTCTGGATGGTGCTTGTACACTGGGAACGTCATGGTGTTCGGGCTCCTCAGAGTGCTCTATAGGCAGACCACTGCAGCATGCCTTTGGAGACCTTACGGGCCTGGACTGGGGAACTCTTCGGCTGTTTCTGCATGGGGCAGTAGATCCAGGTCAGAGGGCCTCTAATCTGGATCTGGGGCTTCCACATCTGTATGTATTTCTCGATTATGCCCCCCCTCCCCCAAAGACAGATCTGTCCACACAGGACTGAAGTATATCTGGATTGAGAGGCCTTCAATCTGGATCTACCACAGACCTCATTAATGGGGTCTGCAATCTGGCCTCAGTCCAGATTGGGGAGGCACCCAGATGGCCTGCCTCCATGATCCAGAATACCCGGAAGTGATTTTCGGTGTGGTGCCCCACAGCGCAGCGCCAAAAATCACTCACCCACACCCTGCAGCTAGGGGCTGCTGTGAAGCTCACACTGGGTGAGCTTCACAGCCATTGGGCGGGGGGATAGATCCAGATTGGCACCATCTTTGCAGGCCCTCACCTCCCCAGAATCTAGATTGGTAAGTCTGGATCTACTGACCCAGAATTTTTGCCCCCTCAGTGCAGGAATGGACACTTGTGTGACCACTTCCTGTGATTGCCGGAAAGACCCAAGGCAGGAACACTGAAATGGCAAAGATTTCCAGTTCAGGCTTCTCCTTTCTTGAATCTTTGTTTAAAGCGCAGGATCTGAGCCTATATGGAACTTTCCTGTGTAAGATAAGAGGAAGATGGGTGCCATCTTGGATTCCTCCTTCAATTATCCTGTTATGTCCAAGATGGGTCATCTGAACCTGTTGCCTGTTATTCTACTGCAACAGAAGGGTAGTTCTATTGCCTAACTGATATTCCAAAGTTGACCACCTTAAATTTGTTCCTCTAGAAAGTTCTGTATCTCTCTCCCTGATTTCCACTGAGATGTAGCCAATACATTTTTCTCCTGGGCAAACCCTGCTCCTTGGCATGTGATACCGAGGTCACTCCTGACCTGAACTAAATGACTTGGGGCAGGAAGAGGTCAGGCCAAGGCAGAACATGCCAGTGGCCACCAGTAATACCATGTCCACTCCCAGCATCCCATTGGAATAGGCTGGGGGTGGGGGGATTTGTCACTACACCCAGAAATGGGCCTGGAAGTGGGCCATTCCCAGACCTCATTAAACAGTGCTGAGGCCTATTCGCACTTGGCCTTTTTCTGGAGTATATCTCAGGATAGGGCTCTGTGGTCCACATGCTAATGCAGACTCTGGCAGACCTCACATTGGGCCTGCTGAAGCCTGCACTAGCATATGGACAGCAAGTCCCTATTCCAGGATATATTCCAGAATAAAGCTAAGTGTGAATAGGCCCCAGGGCTCTGAGCCATATGGGCAGTTCTAGTTAGCTGCCCTCACTTGTCTGCATGGTGGCAGATGGTACTGGCCATGGCCTGGGAACACGCTTGGAAGTGGATTCCACAGTCAGGAATGTTGGGGCCACCAGGGTTGTATAACCAGCACTTTCCCAGGAGACTGCACTGCCTGTGGACCACTCAGTTGAGCAGACTCTACGGTCTGAATGAGACAGGTAGCATAGTCCACTTGGACCATGCAGAAGGTGCTGTGGTCTCTACATCTCCTGTAGGGCAAGATAAAAATGCAAATAAATAAATAAACAAATCTGGGCACCCCAATTTAAAAAAGACATTGACAAACTAGAGCAAGCTCAAAGGAGGGCTACCAAAATGGTTAGTGGTCTGGGAACCATGTCCTACAAGGAAGAGGAGGCCTACAGAAGAGGAGGCATGATAGTGGTTTTCATGTATCTGAAGGGCTGCCACAGTGCAGAGGGATTGTCCCTATTCTCACTTAGACAAGATGGGAGGGCTAGAAACAAGGGAGTCAATACAGATTAGATTTTAGAAAAAGCTTCCTGACAGTGAGGGCAATCAGACAGTGGAATAGGTTGCCATGGGAGGTAGTGGGTTCTCCTTGGTTGGAGGTCTTCAAGCAGAGGCTGGACCTACATCTGTCTGGGATGGTTTAGGGGATCCTGCATTGAGCAGGCGGTTGGACCTGGTGACCCTAGAGGTCCCTCCCAACCCTATAATTCTATGATTCTGTGAAACGAACAAACACATATGAAAGAAGTTATGGGATGCTCCTTCAAGAGAGTGACCCATAAGCAGCTGGAAAGTCTATGCACACGTCTGTCTGCTTAAATCCTTGCTAGGGGCATTGCCCCAGTTTGTGCCTCCCTGTTGGGCTTGTGTACACACTCCTGCAAGGAAGCTGACGGCTACGTTTTGCATACCTGGATGTTGATCTTGCTGAATCTGCTTTAACCATTAATTTATGCGGTTTCCTTCCACTGCCCCCAATGTAATTAAATGTGTTTTTATTTAAGAACACTGTTGCCGGCCCAATGAGCAAGAACTCACAAAGCTCTGGGGGAAGGTTGCTACGCCATTTCCCCTCCACCCAACCACCGACTTCGACTCCTGCCTTTAAGCCAGCAACTTGTTGATCCTTCCACAGCTTGGCTGATGAATGTTGCATTTCGCAACACCAGGAGTGCAGCCCAGCAAAAATCACTGAGGTGCCCTTTCATAGTGGGAAGGGAGGGCTGCAGAGCAGTGGGAAATTTTCTGCTTTGCAGGCAGGAAAGCCTAGATTCAGCTCCCAGCGTTTCTCCCAAAAGAATGGTGGTGCTCATTGCTTCTGTATGGGCTGCCTGGGTTCACCTGTGAAGGCGCTGAGAGTCCATCTCAGTCCAAAGCAAGTTTTGCCCTTTGCTGACCAACGGTGTTTCCACACTTCTTATTCCAGAACAAGCTGCTTCCTCGTATAGATATTCTGCATGGGATTTGTGCTGCTTCAGCCCAGGTCTGTCCCGATGTTCACAAATATTCATCACATTTGGAATTTGTACAGATTTGTTTGGGTGCAGACATTCAAACTCAAACTGAATGTTGGTCCATTTGAAGCTTGGCACTGAAATGTGAATCAAACGTTTCTATACCGTTGTATGGAGCTTCGTTACATTTGTGAACCTGGGGAGTTGGGAAAGCGGCTGCCCAATCACATCTGCAGTGGATCCAAAGTGGATTCAGAGTGGGTTTGAAGTGGATTGAGAGCAGATTGGCACTGTTCAGAGCAGATTTGTAGGGGATCCATAGGCACAACTGTCAGCAGGCATTCAAATCGGATTCATATCAAATTCGAATCCTGCCACATTTGAAGGGGCTCTCTTTTAACGAGGATGCAAATTTTTAAATAGATGTCCAAAAGCTATGAACGTTAATGACTCACGAGTAGCAGAAGGGAGGATATTCCATGGAGATAAAGTCCACAACAGAGAAAGTCCTGACCGCAGACCATCATAAGGTGGCATTCACCTTACAGGTGGGACAGGTGACCTCAGGGCTCTTCTAGGGTTGTATTAGGAAGCATTCTTAAGGTACCATGGTCCCAAATGGTTTAAGGCCTCACATGCCAAGCGTAGAATCTTCAGCTTGGCCCGGTAGGTAACTGGCAGCCCATCGCTTAAGCACATGTGGGATGTGTGTCCAAGCTAGCACCTCGCTCAACAACACAGCCGCTACATTTTGCACTGGTTGCTACATTCCATCCATTGGAATTCCATCCAACCACCTACTGATTTTCAAATGTTGGCTCCTTTCCTTTCCTTTCCTTTCCTTTCCCAGGGCCCTACCTAGCTGAACGTAAGCTGAGAATCAAACTGCAAATGCACCTGGCTTCCCTTTCTCACTGCATCCGTTTCCTTGAGGGTCTGTCTGGCTTCGACTGAGTTACAGGATTACCGTATCTTATCAAAGAGTTGACCGTTGGTCCTAGATCAGATGGTCTCAATGGAGGAGCATAGGACAGATTGATGGAGGATGCCCTTCTAGTCGGCTAGCCTTGGTGATGCTCATTAGGAAGATGAGATTCCCCAGTCTTGAGTAGCTACGCAGGAAAGGGGAATTTTCAGTTATATTGTATACATCTGCTGAAGTCTCCATCCCTTTTGCACAATGCATTCAATAAATATACAGGAATGCAGTTTTTATATACATAAGATGCTACCTGGCACAAAGCAATTTCCACGCAAGGAACACGGCAAAATTCCAAAAGAAATAGCTGAGGCAGCCAGGTATTTAGTTGGAACCAAAGTCTGGTGGTAGGTCAGGACTGGCATTTTATTCCATTTTGCCCTCTTAACAGGCTAAATCTTTTAAATGCCTTGTTTTTAAACTGATATTGCAACTCAAATCGATATTGTAAACAATCTTAGGTTCTGCTTAAGGGCTGAATAAATTGAAGTACTAAATTGATCTAGCAAAACAGAGGGCTTTTCACACGAGGGCAAATGGAACGCGTGGAGGACACCCTGGGAACCACCCCAGCCCATCCCAGGACACCCACTCGTGTCCCGGGTGTAGAGCACGAAATTATGCTCTACACCTGGCCCAGGGTGTTTGCGGCCATCGCGGGCCATCCTGCAGCTGTCGGGGAGGGAGTATATCCGCATGCTCCCTCCCTGACAGCTGTGAGCCCTGCCTCTGGTTGCCTCCATTGCACAGGCCTGTTGTGTTCTGTCCTCGGTTCCTGTGGGTTCTAGGGGACCCGATCCAGTCCCTAGAACCCGCAGGAATGGGGGACAGAATGCGACAGGCCTGCCCGCCTTTGGGTCAAATTTGAACCAATGGGGGCAGGCCTGGGAGGGGCATCCCGTCCCCACGCCAGCCTTTTCGGGCTAGGCCATGCGGGGACGGATTCCCCTTTCACACGCAGGCAAGTAGGAACGCGTGCCCACGTGTTCCTTACCTGCCTAGGTGTGACCGGGGAATCCGTCCCCACGTGTCCTAGCCTTACTGCGGCGAAAAGGCCTCTGCACATGATGCAGAGCTGCCAGGTCTGATGAAGGTTTCTCTTTAAGGTTTTTCGATGCCTCCCCCCCCCCTTTGGTGAGGTGTCTCCAAGAAGTCTGTGCATGCTCAGGGATGCTCTTTTCCCCGGCCTGTTTCTGGGTCATGTGAGGCTGCTGCACCAGCTGTTCTTAGTGCAGCAAAACCAAACACCAAATGGGCAGCTGTTTCTTCTGTTACCCTCCTATTTACCTCAGAATATTCTTAGGTTTTGGTGGTTGGCTTTCGGGGGTTGCTGATCCTGTGGTAATTGGCATGGCCTTATTTTAGGCTTCCTGTGTGTCTTGTTTGGAAGGCACGTTTTTAGCTCAGCGTCACGGAGCAGAGGCCGCAGAGCGGGCCGAATTACAGCCAAGGAGCTGGGCGATGAGCTAAAATTTCCACTGCAGCTGAATCACCCGGCGGCTTCTCATACATTACTTCCCTCTGCCTTTCTACCCGTTTTCTCTCTTCCTGCTACGTGAAATATTGAGAGCTAATTCTGTGGCCAAACAAAAGCCGCCCTCAAGGCTGTTTGCGTTCAAGGTGCACGGCAGGACCTGCCAGCCGAAATCAGCTGGATTGATTGGCAATTGATGCCTACCTTTGCCTCTGGAGAAGAGGAGAGGAGGAAGAAGGGGAGGAAGAAGGGGAGCTGCCTGAAATGGTATCTGCAGTCCTCAAGCTGCCTGGTTCAAGCAGTGCTCTCCTTCTGGCCAAAAGGGAAGGAGTCGAGGAAAGGGGCCTGGAACCTGTTGATCCAAAAAAGCAGAAAGCAGCTGCTTCAGATCCGGTTTGCTTTCTGTGGGTTGTTCAGAGGAAAGGGTGTAGGTGCTGGTAGAAAATGGCTGTTACTGAAGACAGAAAAGGACATCAAGGTTGGGCTAAAAATGGAGCCTTCAGCTCTTCTCTTAGGGATGGCACTAAGGAGGGAGGAAGCCCCCTCCGAGGGCCCAGGGGTAATGTTTAACTTTGTGGCTAGGGAGTGGGAAGGAGCTAACCACAGGGAGCGGAAAATAAATCCTGTTGCCTATGGAGTTCTTTCAGGTGTTCCTGTCCGTAGGCACCAAAGAAGGACCCGGTGGGCACGTGGGCGCCGCTGGGGGCAGCGTTGGGAACGCTGATTATATGGATGCTGTTCAAGGTTCATCCAGATGCTGTTAAAACTATTAACTGTATTATTCCCAGAATGCCACAGGGTAGTAAACAGAAAAACATCTCCCCCTCACCACCACCACCACCCCCAAAAATTGGCCATTTTTCATCCTTTGGAAGGCCAGGCGACATGGAAGCAATGCAGCTGTGAAGGTCTCCCCTACAGTGGTATTCAGAGTTCCATGTTGGCACACTCTGTTGTGTCCCCCCCTCCCCCGGTGGCAAGGATCAGGGCCTCCTACCCTGGATCCTGAACCATTAGAGGGCTATGTGGAAGCCTCTGTATATCACATTTGCAGCTAGCATCCTGGATAGAGAAGTCTGTTCCACAGCTTGGGGGGCCACTATGAAGCCGGCCTTCTCACATTTCACAATCTTTCATCACCCTGCCAACCTTCAAATATTCTGGACTCCCATCACTAGAAGTGTGCACAAACATTTAAAGTGACATTTGGTTTGACTCAAACAGAACCACAAGTGATTTGGTTTGAATTTGACCCTTTTTGAGTAGATTTGATCTTTGATTGGACCTGTCTGAACAAAAAGAAAAGGCAAATTTACTTTTATAAGGGCCATTTAAAAGGGGGAAAAAGAACAGCAAACATGAACTGGTTTGATTCAAACCAGGGTGTTTGTCTGAAGCTCAAGGAACACTGGTTTGGTTTGGTTTGAACCTGTCAAACACATCCCATTTGAATCGGTCCAGTTCATTTTCAGACTGATTTGGCACGTTTTATTCGTCTCCCGAGGCCAATGCTAGGTTGGTAAAAGGTGATTAGCAATATTGCTTTCTCACAACAAGGTAGCATACAACGCTGTTTAGCAACTCAGGTTCTGATCTGCTATGCTGTTCTAGAATTTTGGATTCTTTTTTTATATATATAATTTTATTTAAAAATTATATTTAAAAAATTATTTAATGACCAGGGATTCACACACACACACAAAATAATTACCATGTTTGTTTTGCTGTCAAAACCAAAATCCATTAATTCATTAATTCATTTCATTGTCAAACAATTTAATTAAAAACAGTTTTCGCACTGTTTATTCAACCTTCTTGCGGAGAAAAATACATTTTTTTTGCATCAAGAAAGACCCTGTTCATCACCAAAGACATAGCAAAACACAAATGTCTGATTGAACTGTTTGTTTTTTGCGAATGGGAGGCTGGTTCATTTTAGTCAAGGTTTTGGGACATGTGAAAAAATGATTTTTTGTTATGGTGTGAATATCAACAAAGATGAAATATTCAATATTTGAGCCAGTTTGGTCCAGTGCTTGGGGAGCTGGACTCCTATCTGGGAATACCAGGTTTGATTCCGCCCTCCTCCACAAAGCCAGATGGGTGACCTTGGGCTAGTCACAGCTCTCTTCTGAGCTTTCACAGCCCCACCTACCTCACAGAGTCTCTGTTGTGGGGAGAACAGAAGGTTTGTTAGCCGCTTTGAGTGCCCTTAAATGGGTGAGAAAAGTTGGGTAGAAAAACCAACTCTTCCTCTTCTTCAATGGAATTTGCAACCGAAATTGAATTTTTCACACTATTGTTTCTGACTCCACAGGCACATCTATTCTATTTCTTGGCAGGAACACAGGTATAGTTTGCCATTACTGGGGAGGTGACTGCAACATCTAGGCCTCTTCAGCCTTGAAAGACATTTAAGAGGGGATCTGATGGAAGTATATAAAATCATGCATGGTATAGAAAAGGTGGAAACAGAAACAATATTTGTTTATCACACAACACCAAAACCAGGGGACGCTCCATGAAGCTGATGGGCAGGAGAGTTAAGGCTGACAAGGGGAAGTATTTATTCACCCAGAGGGCCATTGGTCTGTGGAATTTGCTGCCAGAAGAGGTGGTGGCAGGAAGCAGCCTGGGTGTCATTAAGGGTTGGATGAATTCGTGGATGGCAGGATGGCTATTCGAATGGACAGCTGGGTACATCCTCCATGCTGGGGCAACAGGCAGGATGCTTCTGAAGGCTATCTTCAGGAAATCAAGAGCAGGTGAAGGTTTTGCCCTTGTCTTCTGCTTGAGATGCCCAGAAGCAGTTGGTTGACCTCTGTGTGAGACAGGATGCTGGACTAAATGGGCTGTGGCCTGATCCAGCAGGAGTCCTCTTGGGTTCTTCTGTTCTAACCCACTCTTTCCAGATAATTGTTGTCCCTGAGCTATACTGCATCCCTGACACAGCACTAGGTCGGTGCTTCTCCTCTGTGGGAAGGTATGTTCCAGGAAGCTGGAAAGAACTGCCCAGGTCTTTGCTCAAAATATTACGGCAGCAGCGCAGAAGGCACAACTGCCAATGTTTTATTTGCTAGAACAAAGGTCATCAGAAGGCAGCCAGCAAAGCATTCATGCAAATCTTTCACATCTGCTTTTCCTAGAATTTGGTCGTATCTGAAGCTGATTTAAGAGTCGGTGAGCTGGGGTTCCCGATGTTGCCCTTCCGGAGGAAACCATGCACAGACCAGAATATAATCCATTCATCTGTTTATTGGGTCTATTGGACTTAGATGCTCTCCAGGTTTCCCCTGCAGTTACAGATAAAACATAGATCCAGAATAAATACCCAGATAAAACAGATCCATGGATCATGGTTGCTAACTGACAGCAGTGTCTTCCCCAGCGCTCTCCGATGAAAGAGATGGAGGCCCTTTCTGCACTTGACCTTATTCTGGCTTGTATCTGACCTGCCATCACCACAGTCCACACTAATACGTGGATGGCAGGTCCCTATTCCGATATATAATCTGGAATAACACCAAGTGCATAAAGGGATGGAGTCAACATGTACAAAAGCCCAGGTTCAACGGAGTAAGCAAAATGGATCCTCCAGTGCTTGGCCTTACATTCCAGAAGAAATGACAGACAAAGAGCTGAAGACCAAAGAAATGGCACTCTGCCATTATCTTTCCAGACTGGAGGATGTACTTAGGCATCCATTGATACACCTGACCTCCATTAATTTGTCTAATCCTTTCTTAAAACCATCTAGGCTGGTTGCTGACACCACCTCTTCTGGCAGCAAATTCCATAGACCAATGACCCTCTGGGTTAGGGTATGGGCAACATACCCACAGCCTGGAAAATAGCTGTCTTTGCAGTTGGGTCCTCTGAGCCCACTGCTGGGCTGGGCAGAGCACTGTGTACACAGTTGGTGTCTCACAACCTTGCAGCCTCCAAGGCTACAGAAGAAAAGTTCCACAGTCTTGACATTTCTGCCCAGAGTGATTAAATACTAGACAGGAAATATTCACAGAAGGCCATTTTCTGGTCCAACACTGAATCACTATGGTTGGCTAATGACCAAGATAAATGGGTACCTCCAGATGGTGGCTGTGGGAGAAGACAAGAGTGAAAGCCAACCTCAGAGTGGTTTCTTCTGATTTACTGGCAGGGCACTTCTGGGAGCAGATTTCTAACCTCAGAGGCTGGCTGATTGCAAGCCCAATGGGACAGTCATGCATGGCTGCCTGTACCCCATAGTAGTTCTCAGGTTGTCTTATAAATGGGTCCTGTACCTACAACAGAAAGTGCAGAAGAGATTGACATTCTTTCTGCCTCTTCAGGAAACAAAGGCCGTGGTCACCCCTTCATTTTATACCTCCTTCAGACCATTGTCAGATCTGACCGCTCATGGCCTAGGCCTCCACAAGAAGTCCCTATTTTTACTCTTAGATCAGTGAAAGAAGCCCTGCTGTGTCTGTCTTCCCCCTTCCAAATGAGGGGCAGCAGGGGGTCACAGTGGAGGGGACCTCTCCGTAGTGGCCCCCAGGCACCAGATGAAGACCTTTTAATCCATCCAGACACTTAAGAGATAAGGCCTGGTATATGATTTTTAAAATGGTCTTTATGCATTTCTGGTTGTAAATTGCTTGGGGAACTTTCCCTTGGTGGATAAGTAAACCCTGATGTGGGCTGTGGCCCACTTGGGCTAAAATGGTGTCCTCCTCGGCGACAACAGACTGACGAGAGTGCTTTTCGAGAATATCTTGCTTGTGACGGGCCTTCCAAGAAGCGCAAAAGACGACCCAGTATCCCTTGGCCGCCGGCTGGTTCTTCGTCCACGTGCCGAGGGCCGCACGTGAACATCACCCCACGCAGTCGTGGGTGGGGAGGCAGGCGAGAAGCCGTGGTGGCCGTTGGCTGCATTAGCTTTTTGTGTCTCCAAAATGCCTGCTGAACAATGGTGGCCTTTTCAAGTGGGACGCTGTGCTTAGGTCTGGGGCGTGCAGGGGGTGTGGAGGTGAGCGCCAGGCAGATAGATTCCCACACAGAGGAAGGAAGCGCGAGGACAGCTCTGTTTGCATTCCAGGCCCCCGACATGAATGGCGGCCGTGTTGTCCAGGTTTATATAAAGGCTGTGTAAATAGCCAGAAAAGCAGCACCTTTATGCTCGCTCCTAAGGGCTTCCTGCGAGCTTTCGGGCCGTTTCCACAGAGGAGGCTGGAAAGCAGGAAAGGAGAGGGGAAGTGGTGTGTGGGTTTTACCCCCCCTTCCCCCTTCTCTGTTGCTTTAGTTGGTGCAAGTATGAAGTAGGTGTTCTGTGAGGGGCCTTTGTTCCCGAGGAACGCAGCTTGGCGGCAGTACCTGCCATAAAAATTACACCCCATCCGCTCACCTCTCCAAATGGCAGGCAACGTGTTCCCAGACCACAGCATTGCGGGCCTTAATTGGGCAGTGGCCGATGACGCGGGAAGAACGGCGCTGATGAGTTTTAGGAGAAACAGCAGTTTTTAATTTGATTTTTCTTCTTTTAAAAAGAGAATTAACATGAGTAGTTTTGCCTACTCCTCCGCCTCCTCCATTTTTCCCCCCTCCAGGCAAGGATGACAAACAGTTTACATAGAAAAAGAAAAGAGTGTCAACCAAACCACATAATTTTAAAAAGCCATGTTTTGGGTATAGGCCATATGTTATATCTTTTTAAAATTATTGTTCCTTTCTGAAAGGAAGGAAGGAAGGAAGGAAGGAAGGAAGGAAGGAAGGAAGGAAGGAAGGAAGGAAGGAAGGAAGGAAGGAAGGAAGGAAGGAAGGAAGGAAGGAAGGAAGGAAGGAAGGAAGAGAGTTGAGGCAAAATACTAATTTTTAAAGAAATCCTTTGGTCTGTTGAGGGAGTTTGGCAGTTAGAAAAGATGAAAGTTCTGTCAGGCTGTGTTCACATATAGCAGAAAAAGAAGATCTCAGAAGGGCCTTTCTGCCTTTACCTTAGTTTGATACCACAATCCCATAGTACCTCTTCAGGGTCTCATTGGACCACCCACCATTGGCACATTCTGTCCACGAAAAGAAGAGAGCACGATCTGGATCACCGGTAGACCTGTCTAAACAGAAGGCAGTCCCCTTGTGTTCTGGACTACTAGGGAGCCATTTTGACTGAACACCAAAGCCTGCCACCAAACTGGTTCCTCCAGTGGCTCCGACACGAGGCAGACAGCCCTGTTCCAGACCTGAGGCGTTTTCGCACACGCCGTTTTGGAACGCGTGCAAGACAGCTACGGACACGGCATACGCATTGGCTCAGCGGGGCTTGCGCTCCGACGTGTCCGGAGCTGTCTTGCACGCGTTCGAGATGTAGAGCACTTTAAAGTGCTCTACATGCGTTCGGGCGCGCACGAACTGCCCGCAGGCATTTGGGAGGAGAAGCATTTGCGCCTGCTTCTCTCTCCCTAAGAGCCGCGGGCTCGCCTTCCACGCCGGCGCAGCTTTGACAATCAGCTGTTTTCAGCCAGCGCCGGCTGCGGGAGCCTCCTCAGCTGTCTCCCCGCCCCTTCACGACGCTTTGAGCATTCGCACACAGGCGTGCCGGAATGTGTTTACATGCGTTCCTGCGCTCCTGTGTGTGAATGATCAAAGCGTCCTGAAGTGCCTTAGGCTTCCCGTTCTACACGCGTTCCAAATGGAACGTGTGTAATGCGAAAATGCCTCTGCTATTGTGGACTACAGAGAGTAAGTGGGGAGGGACCATTAGAGATGGTAGCATGTGGCCACCCTCACGTTCTCATCCCATGTCAAATCCACCTTTTGTAGGTTAGAACATGCATGCAAACAGGAAGGTCAGGCTGTCATGCAAACTGTCCCATCTCTGAATCAACCTCAGGGACCCTTTCTACACTGGGCTTTATTCCTAGACGATGTCTCAGAATAGGAGCCTGCCATCCACATGCTGGCGAAGACTAGAGCAGACCTCAGGCCTGTTTGCACGAGGGCCTCTCGAATGTGAGTAGGACACCCTAGGATGGAGCATTCACTTTGCTGGGCCGGCGGTTCCGTTTGGAGTCACCCCAGCCCGTCCCAGGAAGCCCAGTCGCGTTCCGGGTGTAGAGCACAAAATTGCGCTGTACACATGGCCCAGGGCGTTCCTGGCCATCCCAGGCAGTCCCACAGCTGTACAGGAGGGAGAGCATTCGCACCCTCCCTCCAAAATAGCTATGGGCCCCGCCCCCAGCTGCCACTATTGGTAGATAGGGCCGGAGGCACTGACAGCATGGGGCTGGTGTACTGCACAGAGCGGCACATTGCCCTGGCCAGCCGCACAACCACCTCAACAAGGTAAGTGGTCGCGTGGCTGGGGAGGGAGCACCACCCCCCTGGGTGCCAGTGGGCACTTAGAGGGGCCCTGGCAGCTGGGGCAGCCCGATCCAATATGAATGTTCAATCCCATACGAATCCCATTCAAATTTGAATGTCAATCTTTGAATGTGCCATCATTTGAATGTCCAACTTTGGCCAACTTTGTACAAATTTTGAATGTTACGAATCTCCATGCATATTCTTGATACACTGTATTCCAAAAGTGGCCTCACCTTAGGTGCCAATGACACTTGCTGTCTTATTTTCTATCCTTCCGTAATTATCCCTTGCACTGAAGTCTCTTTACTGTGCTTTGTTCTGGCAGTTATTGCTGTAAACAAAATGCAGAAGGTTGGGTTTATTGGCACTTGTAAGGACAGTGGGCCATGCTTGTTAAAAGCCTGATGGATCCTGAACTTTTCTGCCATGCCTTCATGTCATAACTGGTGTTTTGGCCTGTTGGGACATCTTGCCTCCTTCTCCTGTGGTCTGCTGCTAGAATGGCTGCTGTGGATGGTAGTTAAGGGTTTGCCAAACACCTCTTCTTAAGGTTCTTTGGAATTGCGCCTAATGTTCTGCTCCTGTCGCCTTTTCCTCTCAGACATACTGAACATTCATTTGCAGATCTCATATTTTGCAATCTAATTCTTTTCCCCAATTTTGTTCTCCCCTGAGGACAACCGCTTTGATTACTGTTACTCCGGGGCCTGCTCTGTTCTGACCTAGCACGTGGAAAGCCGCCCTCTGGACCTCCCTGGAGACTATCTCCGTGGTTGGGACAAGAAGGGCCCATTTTGAGGTTTAGGACTGATTTTTGTCCTCTACCCTTCTGAGCCTTCCCAAGGACCTAGAATAATCAGGGCATAGGAGCAGGAAACGGATGTGTGCACAGTCTTTTACATATTCAATTCATATCAAATTGAATGCAAAAAATCCCCATTCGTCCAAATAGATCTCCTTTGGGTGTGGTAGGATTCTAATTCAATATGAATGTTCAGTTCGATACGAATCCCCACTACGAATTGCCTACGAATCCCTGTGTATCCCCTGAACATGTCAAATCCGCTCTGAACCCACTCTGTATCCATTGGAGGATGTGACTGGGGCAGCTGCGTTCCTACCTCCCCAGTTTCACGAATGGAGCAAAGCTTCATACGAATGTATTGAAGAATTTGATTCGTATTCGAATGATAATCTTTGGATGCACTAACTTTCGATTTAAATTTGAATCTCTGAATTTAGACAAATTTGTATGAATTTCAAATGTGACGAATATTTGTGTGCATCTTTATTTATTTATTTATTTATTTATTTATTTATTTATTTATTATTTACATTTCTATCCCGCCCCACACCCAAAGGTCTCTGGGCGAGTAACAACAGATTAAAATAGAATATACATAAAAAGACATTAAAAATTCAGCACATATAAAACAATATACAATATGTCTAAAATGATAGTGTCTGTACTGGGGGAGGGAACATTAACAGCTCAGCCAAAGGCCAGGGCAAAGAGTTAGTCGTCACTGTCCTCCTAAATATATATAAGGAAGGAGCCGGACGCGCCTCAGGGGGGAGGCTATTCCATAGTCTGGGGGCCATCACAGAAAAGGCTCTCTCCTGGGTGCCCACCAACCTCACTGTTGAAGGTGGTGGGACAACCAGGAGGGCCTCACCACTTGATCTTAAGGCACGGGCAGGTTGATATGGGAGGAGCCGTTCCTTTAGATATTTGGGGCCCAAGTTATTTAGGGCCTTATAAGTCAGAGTCAAAACCTTGAATTGGGCTCGGTAGCGAATTGGCAGCCAGTGCAATTCTTTTAAAACCAGCTTGATGTGCATCCTGCTAGATGTTCCGGTCAGCATTCTAGCAGCTGCATTTTGCATTAGCTGCAACTTCCGGACCGCCTTCAAGGACAGCCCCATGTAGAGTGCATTACAGTAGTCCAATCTAGAGGTTACCAGAGCATGGATAACTGTGGCCAAGTCATCTCTATCCAGAAGAGGCTTCAGTTGACGTACTAGCCGTAGTTGGGAGTAGGCGCTCCTGGCCATAGCCTCCACCTGAGCTTCAGGTGTTCTAGAGCAGGATGCTGTCCCAAGCAGACATCCCTTTTGTTGTTTTTACTGCAGTTCTCATTCAGACAAACTCATATCAACAGACTGGATCGAACCCAGTGGGCCTAAGTACCATTATGGTAACCCTGAGGAATATGGGATTTTCCAGGGACGGTTGCATTTTGCAAATTTAAGCGATTCAAATTTGATAGCTGGATATCCTTTTTTATTTTTTATTTTTTGTCAGGTTTGAGAAGAGTTGCTTCCACAACACTTACTACAAGTAGTACAACACTAGGTGGTTTGGTTTTATTTATTTATTTATTTTTGCTCCTCACAATTGTTAATCTTTTATTTGCAGATCGCAACCTTTTGTAGATTTTTCCGAATGTTTGTCTTCTTGCATGTCCTAGAAAGGCCACCACTATAAAGAAAACTTTATTTTAAAAAATCATTGCTGTGCTCTTTAGAAGAAGGCCCCGGGTCCCTGCCTCCACTCCACCCTCTTACTCCTCCTCCAAAAGTCCCAGTTCCGTTTGGCTGGCAGCGGCGAGTTTTTGAGCTGAATCCGCTTTGGCATTCCTGGTGCCTCCTTCCTGCTTCCCAAAGAGCAAATGCATCACCGCTCGTGACTTGTCCTTCCCCATCATGCTGGAAGTATGAGCGGGTTTCCCCGTGACTCCTTCCAAAGCCATCTGTAAGGTGTTTCAGAGATGAAAAATGTCGCGGAGAGAGAGCGCCAACTCGGAGCTGCTCTGGCTCATAGCTTCTCCGCTGCTTAACGAAGAAAAAAATGGCTGTGCTTTTTAAGCCTCCCCTTCAGTTCTCCAGACGTCTTCTGGAGAAGATCCGCAGGACTGCAAAACACTCCCATCGGACTGTGTTGGGAGCACATAGCGCTTTATAAGCAAGACCATTTGGAGAGCAGTCACAGCCCCCCACCCCACCCCCAAAAAAGTCCCGCACCAAAAGGCTCTTCAGCCAAGCGTTTTGCTCCTCATGATGACGCTTAGCGTTTTGCTCAGCTATGTGAAAAATGCATTATCTGGATCCCGCGGCCGCCCTCTGGGTCAAAGTCTGCTGCCAGTTTTTGTTTGACTGGCCGGGTTGGTACACAGGTCTCGGGCGCCAGGGTCCCGGAGAATGAGATAACCTGGCTGAGCTCGTCTCAGACAGTCTGCGTTCTCGGCTTCTGCCCAGGCAGCGTGCCACCGTCTATCTCTGTGCCCTTTAGAGGATGGCGCGGCACTCGGGTCCTTGGCGCCTGATTTTGAGTCCATCTCCCAGTGAATTTTCCACGTGCCCTCTTCTCGCCAGCTTGGCAGAGACCTTGACTTAAGAGCTGGGAACGGGCCACCTACGTCCCTACGCTGACCTCCTCCTTTGGGGAGCAATGGTGTGATTTAATACCCATTTAATACAGGAATCACCAGGCCATCTTCTGCTGTGGCATCACACGTTTCTGATTTTGTTCCAGGTGGTTGTTGTTTTAACTGCCCTGATGGCACGTTTGGCTGCAGAATGAGGGATGCATTAAAATAAAAACAATGCAAACCATGAGGGCTGGGGCGTCTGTAAGAATAAGGATCATGCACTGTCTTTGCCAGTTTCCAAAATCAGGCCCATAAGTTTATTAAAAACAAACAAACGCTTGAAGGCTTCAGTGGGTTTCATCATTTTATTTATTTATTTATTTAGCTCTAATCTGACCTCTTTCAAAGGCATTTCATCTGGTTAACCTGGAGGGCTTGGGGTTTCTGTGGGTGGACTGTATTTTTTTTTATTAACCTCCTGTCTCCTTTTCTTATCCCAGAGTTGCTGCTTTTAATTCTGCTCTTTTGAATTTTTACCCTCTTTTTCTTCAAAAAAAATGTAAGGCTCTAATGAGCTATCCTATTTTCTTACGATAACCCTATGAGATAGGTTAGAATGAAAACTAGTGGCCAAAACAAGGTTATCTGGTGAGCCAGTTTGTTCTTGTGGTTAGACCTCCAGTCTCATATCTTGTAGTCACTGGGTTTGATTCCGCACTCCTCCATGAAGCCACCTGGGTGACCTTGGGCTAGTCACAGCTCTCTTTCTGACCTTTCACAGCCCCACCTACCTCACAGGGTGTCTGTTGTGGGGAGAAGAACAGAAGGTTTGTCGGCCACTTTGTATCCCCTTAACGATGAGAAAAGCAAGGTATATTTCTTATTTCTGGAAAGGTCCTTTCTGTTCTTAGCTTTAGTATGTTCCATGTAAGGGTCCAGAGGGGTACCTTCTGCTACCAATGAAGAATTGGAGAAGCTTACCCTCTGGAGTACGGCCTGACCAGACTGGACCAAGCTGTGGACCAGGTTAGGGCACCATCCTGGTTCACCAGTGAACCAGTGGTACCCCCATGATCCGGTATACTGGGAGTGGGTGGGCTTGTCAGTGATGCAAGTGGAAATGCTGCCAAGTGGTACCAGAAGGTAGAGCATAATCGAAAGGGGCCCAGATAGAAGTGCCAAAAGCCAGGTACTTGCGTTCTTGGCCTTCAAAGGGTGAGCAACATGTTTGCAGGCTGTATGTTCATATTTGCAGGCATTTGCATTGAAATTAACACGCAATTTTTCACATACCCAAAACTTCAGAAATGAACAATTCAATCAAGCATTCATGTTTTCCTGTGTTTTGGGGCTTGACGGTATTTTTCTTTGGGAAAAAGTTCAAAAACAAACACAAAATACCAGTTGTTTTGATTAAACGATAAAGCAAACTAACAAATTTTCGCTTCCACAACAAAACAGACATGCAAGGTTTTTTTCCATGAATATCCCTTGCGGATGCACCCTTAGGAGTCCCAGTTGAAAAGGAAACTTTTTTTCAAATGTATTTCAGTGGCTGCCCTTTCCAAAGTTTGTAGAGGGACCAACAGTTAAACCTGTTTTGAATAAGGATGTGCATGGATATTCAAAACTTCGAAAATCCGATTTGAATCCGTCGACATTCGAATTCGAATTGGATTTCCAAAAATCTGAATTTACACATTTGGACAAATTTCGGATTTAATATTTCGAATGAGTAGATCTGTATTTGTCTTATATATCAGTACGCTGATGACACCCAAATCTATTTCTCCATGTCTCGCTCGTCGGCCTCGAATTCCAATGGCATCTCTTCGCTCAATGTCTTCAGGCGGTAATGGGCTGGATGAGGAAAAACAGATTGAAACTGAATCCAGACAAGACGGAGGTGCTCACGGTAGCGGCCCCGAAACCAAGAATTGGGTTACAACTTCCAGTCCTGGATGGAGTCACGCTCTCCTCCAGTGACTGTGTTCACAGTTTGGGGGTGCTCCTTGACTCGTCACTCCTGATGACAAATCAGGTAAATGCGACGGTCAGGAGCTCCTGCTATCAGTTTCGGCTGATACGCCAACTGCGCCCTTTTCTGGAAGTAAGGGACCTTGAAACTGTTGTGCACGCACTGGTAACCTCACGCCTGGACTTCTGTAACGCGCTCTACCTGGGGCTACCCCTGTACTTGGTTCGGAAGCTTCAGCTGGTACAAAATATGGCAGCCAGGCTTGTCTCTGGTACATCTAGGAGGGACCACATTACTCCGGTTCTGAGGTCCTTACACTGGCTGCCTATTAGCTTCCGGTCCCGGTACAAGGTGTTGGTTATTACCTTTAAAGCCCTAAATGGCTTGGGTCCAAGCTATCTCAGGGACCGCCTTCTCCCGTACAATCCTCCCCGCGCTCTCCGCTCCTCTGGGAGGAACTTACTGCAGCCTTTAAAATCCAGGCTTGCGGCGACCTCCCAGAGGGCGTTCTCTGTTGTTGCCCCCAAACTCTGGAACGACCTGCCGGATGAGATCCGTCAGTTGACATCACTAGACAGCTTTAAAAAAGCTGTCAAGACGGCTCTCTTCCGGCAGGCCTTTCCAGATTAATTTTCCCCAGATAAACCATCCCGGCTCGGGCTCCCTGACCCCCTCATTCCTCCCGTGGCCTCATCTTTAGTGATGGTTGAGGATCTTCAGAGGGACACTGGGGCTGTTAGCTGTTTAATTATGTTTATGATTTTGATATCGTATTTTAATCTGTTATACTGTTTAATATATTTTTAAGGGGGGAGGGATTATAATGTTTTATTCTTACATGATGTTTTTATTATATTATTGCTGTTAACCGCCCGGATTGGGTTGCCACAGGGCGGTATACAAATAAATATTATTATTATTATTATTATTATTATTATTATTATTATTATTATTATTATTATTATTATTATTATTATTATTATTATTACTATATGAAAGTGCACAAAAATTATACGTACTTGTGTATACAATGAGGGATGAAAACAGGATGCATACAGGATGCTTATGGGATAAATACGGATTTGCACAAATTCGTATAATGGATGCAAATCTTATCGACATTCGTATATCCGGATCCGAATCAAAATTTTGCAATTTCAGTCGAATTGAATATTTGAAAATTCACTTTGATTCAAATTGCAAAAATCCAATTCGAATCTGGATTCGAATTGGATTTTTGCAATTTGAATCGAAGTGAATTTTCAAATATTCAATTCGACTCATATTCGAATACAAAAAATACATTTGTGCACACCCCTAGTTATGAATGTGAATGCACTCTAGATGCGTAACTTATATCTGTCAGCACATAACTAGGGGTGCTTCCGCACATGCCCTTAAACACCCATTAAGGACACACATGGAAGCACACATCCGCACAGCGGCACCTTTTAAAGCCGCTTTTAGTACGGAGCATCCTCACAGTAACACCCATTAAGCACACATGTGGGAAACCACATCCGCGCAGCGGTACCCATTAGAGACAGATAGGGGCGGCCGCGGCCGCTCCTATCTGTCTCTAATGGGTGCTTAATGGGTGCTAAAAAAAACACCACATATAATGTAGCTTTAAAGGGTGTTTCACTGTGAAAACGCATCTGTTTAGGATGTGTCCACACAGTGAAACTGTGCCTACCCGGGGCCCTCCCCCGGCCCGCCATGATTGGCTCCGCTGGAGCCAAGCATGGCGAGCCAGGTGACTCTGCTGTCGGGGCTCACCATCAGAGCTTCTCCAAACCCCTCCCTAGCCCCCCCCCAGGGGAGAGCCCAAGTGATCCCCTCCTTACCTCTTTGGCATCGCCCCAATTCTGGCCAGGGAATCCTAAACCGGATTTACTAAATCTGAATGAGGTAGATCCAGTTTTAACTAGGTAAGTGCGGAAGCAGCCTTGTTCACTGGCTGTGTCCTTTTCCAAGGGAATGCTGTCAGATGCAGCAGAAAATCTTTGACTGATGGGTCTGGCATTAGCGTACAGAAGAAAAGAATTGAAATAATGAAGACCATAGAGTATATTATCTGTGTGACGTTATTTGTGTCTTTCTTCCCCAGCGAACAGAGCTTGGAAGCCCGTGTGTTGCAGAGCAGCTTTGAAGAGAACCATCTCCTATTTTGCTAAGAGTCACCCCAACTCCAGGTCCCAATGGAGTCTGACAGCTCAGTCACTGACCAATAGCCGGCGCTCTGGGATGTTCACCTGGAAGTGTTTCATACTTTGGGCTGTGCTGGTCACAGCCACACTGTCTACTGCAAGGCCAGCACAGACGCTGCCTGAGCAAGGTAGGATCATTGCTTGCACCACTGCATCATTGTTACGTGTAGATTTGCCTCTGTTTTTACTGAAATTGTATTCTTCTCCTGCCACTGGGTCTCTGATCCAATATAGAAAGAGCCTTAGGGCGCATCCCCATTATAAGCTTAATCCAGTTTCCTTAAACCGAAATAATAGAACCGGATGCAAACGCGAATTTGCCTGTTCCCATTACTTTCAGCTTAATCGTGTTCGATCCGGATTCTGAGGATCGTACGTGGCGTACGTGACTCAAGGGGGGACTCAAGTGGCTACTTTTTAAAAGCCGCTTTTCGGGGCTGACCTGCCCTCTTCCTCCTGGCATGAATGCGGCACCCATAACGAACCCCTTCAGGGAGCCTAACTGGGTGGCTGGGTGGCTGCCGCTTCCATGGATGGATGAAAAAGGGCACGGGCAGCCAGCGATTCTTTCCCCTCCTCTCCCCATTTCCTAGGGCATGCAGCAGCAGCAGCTCAAGCCCCCTTCACAGCCACAGCCTTTAAAACAGAACCTCCAGCTGCTTTACTTTCTTTTCCCTTTCTAAAGGTGAGAATTTCAGAATTGTGCAAATTTGCAACATTGTTATAAGGTGTGAAGTGGGTAGATCGCTACAGTGTAGCTTTAAGGAGTGGATTTTTATACTGGCTGTTTTGAGGGGTGGATTTTTTTCAATGAAATCACTATCTTTGGAAGCAAGCTATTGGGGGAGGGAAACCCTAAACACGGATTCTCATCCCTGAACACCGTACAGTCCCCACAGTAAAAAATGTAAAACTTTTCAAGCGCACGAACCGGAATGAGACCTGTTGAAATGAGGATTAACATTTACAATGCTTTGGGACGATTTAACACGGGGAAAGGGTGTTAAGCCAAACTGACGTGGGGTCTGCCAGGATTGAAAACAGTTTGAAATCGAAATAAGGTTGTAATGGGGACACGGCCTTAGTGTCTCTTCCCTGTGCACATGTACCATACATCCACACTACAGGTAGGTTCAAAGCCAATGGCAATTTCTCCATTATGTGGTGGAGATGCCTTTCCTGGATATCAATTTCTTCTCCCACCCTGCTGAACCATGCGGGATAAAACAGTAATACCCCTAGGTCCCAGGAAAGATGACATTAAGATCTGAGTATGAGGAATGGCATTGAAGTCACCAACTTGCATTCTGATCCCTTCAGTATCGCACAACACACGTGATGGATTTGCCTGGAGATATCTGAAGGGACTCCCTGGAGCTTGTCAGTGCACCCTGGCTGGTGGCAATGAAGATCTCCACCTTCATGTGCCTGGCTGCACTGACAAACCGCCTCCCCCATCTTGCTCATCAGCACGAAAGAAAATGTGGTTGATGTTTATCTAGCTCAATTGGCAAGTTCTAAAATAAAAGTTACGGGGTCTAAGAGTTGACTTCTGGAGCCTTCCTTGCTTTTAATGCTTCTTTTCTGGAATGAGATTTGGGCATGCAACTTGAAACTTTTTGAAGGTTGTGGAAGAGCTTGTTCAGAAAGGAAGGAAGGGAGAGAGAGAGAGATAAAGAAGGAAAGATTCCCTTGCTCGATACGCGTATGCAGATGAGAATTATTGCAGGCTGAAATTGCAGCTAGCAGAAGGATACTGACCTCAGTGTCTGTCAGGGTTGCAGGCTAAATGTGGGGTTGTTGCGTGTGAGGTTTGCCAATCCTTTGTGGTGTCGAACAATGCAGGATGTGTCCTTCCACTGGTGGCGTTGTACCTTGTACCTTTAGTAGCTTCGCTTCTAAAGGAGACTCGTTTTGCAGTCTTACCTCTCACAGAGTAAACAGAACCAGTCTGGTTTGGTTTTGCTGGTTTGGGCTTTTAAAGATGTTAACATGATATGAGTGCCCAGCTATTTCCTACTGTGGCACAAAGGGATCGGTGGCAGCTAGAGTTTGTTCTTATTGTTCGGCCATTCGGTCATGCCTGATTCTTCGTTGACCCCATGGACCACAGCATGCCAGGCCCTTTTCTCCTCCAGTGCCTCCTAACAGGGCTTCCCTGATACTCCCCATCCACCAGATCCTCCGAAGTCTCCTTCTTCTTTTGCCCAGCGGGTCCTGTCTTCCCATGGCCAGCCTTAACAACAACAACAATTCCATAGAAAGAGAATCATGATGCTAGACTGTCGGTGATGCAATGACTCCATTTTTGCTCTTGTTGGTATCAGGGAGAGCAACGTTCAAGGTCAACAGGGTGTGCAGTATTCCTGTTGGACCAAAAGGCTTTTCCAATGTTAAACCTTCCAGGATAAAATTCAGCGTCCGCACTTTGGGATGCTGGATCTATCCTTAATTGCAGCAGTGCTTCCCTAAGTTTGGTGTAGTGGTTAGGAAGCTGGACTATTACCTGGGAGTACTGAGTTTGATTCCACACTCCTCCATGAAGCCAGCTGGGTGACCTTGGGCCAGTCACAGCTCTCTTCTGAGCTCTCACAGCCCCACCCACATCACAGTGTATCTGTTGTGGGGAGAAGAATAGAAGGTTTGTCAGCTGCTTTGAGTCCCCTTGAATGGTTGAGAAAAGCGGGGTAGAAAAGCCAACTCTTCTTCTAAGCTCTGGCGAGGTACAGACCGCCTCCATTATGGAGGTGATCACGGAGATGCAGCAATGGTGCCAGTACGTCCACACAGAACCACTGCAGCGGTGTTGGGGTGCCACAGCGTTAACCACACCTGCGCTGTCCCTCCCCAGGCTGCCTTTGAACCTCCTCCATCTGAAAGAAGTGCAAAGGGAGCCCTGCCTGAGGCAGTTAGGATAGCTGTAGAGAAGTTTTAACTGCTGTGCAAGGGGAACTTCTGAATGCATGGAGCCCCATCTGGTTAAGGCGTGGCTCTGCACGATGCTAATGGACCATGCAGAACTCCCCCCCCCCCCCCGCCAAATCTTCACCTTTTTGCCAAGTGGAAAAAGGCTCTGTGATAGAAAACCTGTTGTTTTCACCTGCTTGGGTTCAAGCCCAGAGGCCTGTACACACAAGGGCTTTTGGAATGCCTGTAGGACGTCCTGGGACAGAGCATTCACTCCTCTGGGCGGGCAGTTCTGTTCGGATCCACCCCAGCCCAGCCCAAAACGTGTTCCGCGTGTAGAGCAGTTAATACTGCTCTACACCTGGGCGAGGGCATTTGGGGCTGTCTTGAAGTTGATCAGGGAAGGAAGCATTCACACGCCTCCCTCCATGACAGGTTCAGGCCCTGCCTCCTGCCGCCCCTATTGGGCAGGTCTGGCGCGGTCCTTCCCCAGATTCCTGCAGGTTCTAGGGGGCAGGATCGTGTCCACGGGGACCTCCCCCCTGGGCACCCCCCCTCCCATGCCTGGGCCTAAACGGGAGTGCGTGTGAGAGCCACATACCTCATCCTCGCCAGGTACCAAAATGGCCAGCCGGGCGCACCTGTGCATGCCGGCCGCTCTCTGATTGGCTAACTACAGTGCACTACTCAGTACATTAAAGCTCTTCCTCTCTAGTGCGAAAAGGCCTCTGGTTGTGTATAACCAAAGTGTCTATTAAGCTGCTTGCATCATTGAAGAAACATTAATTTAAAGGCGAGCTTGTTGCTATCTGTCCAATTGCTTGGTCCACATTTGGCAAACATCTGGATCTTCAAAGTTTCTGATGCAAGGATCCAGGTATCATTTGGAGAAGAACTCCTAGAGCCTAGATAAATCAAAATGGTTAACCTCCTTTGGCCAGACTCTAATGGAACGAAATGTTGATTTTTCACATGCCTGGGTTATCTGCCTTCTAATCTAAATGTGCCTGAACTTTCAAATTAAGGCCTCAAGAATCTGGATAAGTGGTGGAAATCGCAGTTCAGTCTTCATGTGACTGTTGCACACGTAAGAGATAGGGCTTTGAAGGGAAGGAGGAGGGTTGACGAAAGGAGTTAGGATTTAGGAAGGGCAATCCCAGCTCATACCCTGTGCAGAGAAAGAGAATGCTTGAAACCTCATGCGGACTGGAATGCAATTTAAGTTACAGTAATTGCCGTGAAAATAAAGAAATGATTTGGCAGTGGTTCAGTAGCAGGTAAAAGTAACCCCTAATATTTTGCTATCTGCTTGCTTTAGTTCATTGCTCTGATGTTGATAGTTCTTATAAACCAGGGCGAGGCAAGCTTAGCTTGTCATTGTGTTGTTATCACTACCGTGTGAAACCATTTACAGCCTGAAAATGGACAGAGCTAGAAAGTCTCTTGGAAAGCATGAAAGCCTTCTTTGTTTTTGTTTTTATTTAAGAATTTTATATCCCACCCTTCACCAGAAGTTCCTGGAGCAGGCCCCAACAATAATAAATAAATAAATACAGACTATTCCTAAAATATATTGAAAATTTAACCTGTCTCCTGGCTCTCCTTGGCAGGACACCACTCAGGGGAAGAGGGACATTTTAGCCAGACGCTGAAAACTATATAATGTAAGCACCTGGCACATCTCAAGAGGGGGCTGTTCAAAATTTGGGGCCATCACAGAGAAGGCACAAATCCTGGTAGAATAAATGCAAGGTGGCAATCAGGACTGCTAAGACGCATTGCTAAAAACACCAAAAGAAAGAATAAGAACTTCTTTAAGGGCATCAGAAGTAGGAATCCAGTTGGATCATTAGATGACAAGGGATAGAAAGGATTAATCAGAAAAGACTTGCAGTCTGCAGAGAGACTTCGGCTGAATCCAGCCAGGGCCCATAATGCGGAATTATGTTGTGGCTATGTTGGGATTACTAAACATACCTGTGGCAATTCCAACATTTCTGTGTGTCCTGTGGTATCCTATTCCTGGGAAAATGAACTCTCACCATGCATTTTCCCAGAATAGCGGTATGATCTTAAGGGGACTCAAAGTGGCTGACAAACCTTCTGTTCTTCTCCCTACAACAGAACATCCTGTGAGGTAGGGGGGCTGTGAGAGCTCAGAAGAGAGCTGTGACTAGCTCCAGGACATCCAGCTGGCTTCAAGGAGGAGGACAGAATCAAACCCTGTATTCCCAGATAAGAGTCCAGTTCCCTAACCACTCCCAAAATGGAAGACAGAGAACATATGCCTAACTTTTCAAGTTCGGGAGTCAGAAGAATTAAAGTGGATAGAGATAACCAGGGAAGAAGTCTTTGCATATTGTGATAACCTAAGTGCTAACAAATCACCAGGACCAAATGGGATTCAACCCAGTGTTCTTAAAGAAACTTAAGTGTGAAATTGCTGATCTTCTAGAAAAAAATATTTATTTCCCTGAGGACAAGAGGAAAGCAAATGTAACACCGATTGAGGATCTAGTAAGTTACAAACGAGTAAGTTTAACATCAGTTCCAAGTAAAGTGATGGAAACCATCTTTAAGAATAAAATTACTGTGCTCGTAAAGGAGCAAGCATTGCTGAAGAAAAATCGGCATGGTTTTGGCAAAGATAAATTATGCCTTACACATGTTTAGAATTCTTTCGGAGTGTTAATAAGCCTGTGGATCAAAGTTAATCCAGTTGACATTGTCTATCTGGAGTTCCATAAGGCTTTTGACAAAGTCTCTCCACAAAGGCTCTCGAATAAACTCATCAGACATGGAATAAGAGGACAGGTTCTGTCCTGGATTAGTGACTGGCTCAAGGATAGGAAGCAGAGAGTAGTAATAAATAGCCAATTCTCATGGTGGAAATAGATGAAAAGTGGAGTCCCCCAAGATTCAATATTGGGGCCTGTGCTTTTTAATTTATTAATAAATGATCTAGAAGGTAGGGGTAAGCAGTGAGATAACACAGTTTGCTGATAACACAAAATTATTTTAGGGTAATACAAACTGGAAAAGATTGTGAAGAGCTCTAGAGGGATCAGTTGACATTGGGTGAGTGGGCAACCGAGTGCCAAATGTTCCTCAATCTTAGTAAATGCAAAGTGGTTCACACTGAGACAAAGAAGAAGAGTTGGCTTTTCTACTCCGTTTTTCTCACCCATTCAAGGGGACTCGAAGCAGCTGACAAAGCTTTTCTATTCTTCTCCCCACAACAGACACCTTGTGAGGTAGGTGGGGCAGTGAGAGCTCAGAAGAGAGCTGTGACTAGCCCAAGGTCACCCAGCTGGCTTTGTGGGGAAGGGCGGAATTGAACCCGGTATTCCCAGATAAGAGTCTGGCTCCCTAACCACTAGACCAAACTGGCTCCCTAGAACCCCAATTAACTGATGGGGGCTGTCTGAACTTTCTGTGGCAGACCTAGATGTGGGACCTTGGAGTTCTGGCAGACACCTGAGAGAAAGATGCCAACCTATTGGGCAGGAACAGTGAAAAAAGTAAATTCAGTGCTAGGAGTAATTCGAAAGGGAATAGAAAACAAGTCAGCAAATGTCATTTTGCCTTGTCATAAATCTATAGGGAGGCCACATTTGGAATATTGTGTACAATTCTGGTCACCATATCTCAAAAAGGATCTTGTGGAACTGGAAGGGGTGCAGGAAAGGGCAATCAGATTATCAAGCAGCTGGAACGCTTCCCTTGCAAAATTAGGGGCAGACAAGGTGGGTGGCCATATCTTTACCTGGACTTTACCCTTGCCATGTCATGCACATATTCAAGACTTTAAGCTCAGTTGCAAACATTCTGGGAAAGACAGATCTTTAATTCCTGCTGGTAAAGCAAAGATTCTGTTTTCTGTGCTTTATTATATGAATTTAGGAGAGTATTATGCCAGCCTTTCTATTCAGCGTTTTCATTCTCCCCTTGTACAGAACGCCAGATTATTTTCCACTTTGAACATCTGCTAACTAGAGATGTGTCGAACTGGTTTGGTCAGTTTGCATTTTGCAGCGAACAGAGGCATTCGCCCTGTTTTTGGAAAACCTGGTTTGAACTGAACATGAACCAAGGGATGCTGTAATGACCAGGCATGCAACAGAGAACCAAGGATGGTTTGCTGTAGTTCATGTGGTCCACATGCAAACTGCAACCCCCTGCGGTTTGAAAAACCGAGTTCCAATCAAACTGCTGTAAAGGTGGTTAGTTTGATTTGAACTGAGCCACTAAATTTCAGCCCATGGACATCTCTGCTTCTAAAGGCAATGATTCCTGGATGTTTGGAGACCTCTATTTTCCAAGGAGCACCCCCTCTTTGTTAGTGTGGATTCTGGAGGCTGAGTCAATTTCTGTCAGTTGGTTTGGTGTGAAAGAACATGCCAGGTGGGTAGCTGGGATGTGGGTATTTACAGTCCTTGCATAGTAAATATTTTTCCTGACCAGGAGATTCAAGGCCGTGCCAAGCCGCATGCTTTTTCCTGTTAATAATTTCCCTCTGTGTTGCCTCTTATCCCTAGTTAACCTGAGGCCTATTCACACTAGGCCTCTGGAAAGCAATTAGGACAGCCCTGGGACAAAGCATTTGCTCTGCTGGGCCAGTGGTTCCGTCCGGAACCATCCTAGCCTGTCCCAGGTGCCCTAATTGTGTTCTGGGTGTAGAGCATGAAATTGTGCTCTACACCCGACCCAGACCGTTCCTGCCTGTTCCACAGCTGTACGGCAAGGAGAGCATTTGCGTTCTCTCTCCCGCACAGCTGGGCCACCATTAGGCTGATTTTGGCCCAACAGCTGGCCGGCCTGCGCAATCAACTTACCTTGTCGGGCCTGGGGTCCTCCTGGCACGGCCTGGCAGGGCAGTCAGCCGCTCTGCACACAGGCGTGTAAGACGGCAGACTGACCACATGCTGACCTGACGCTCATCCCATCAGGTCGGTGTGGGGCTGAGCTACTGGGGCAGATCGCTCTGCGAGACCATGCACACATCAGACCCAAGGCCCAACAAGGTAAGGGATCATGCACAATTGGGTGGTGATGGCACAAACTCTTGGGTGCAAGTGGGCACTTAGAGGTTCACTGCTGGCTGCTGCAGTCCGACTGGTACTGCAGCAGTTGGTGGGACACCAAGATAGCCTCGGTTCGGTTTTCCCCCCGCCCCTTTCAAGGGTGGGGTGAGACTGGGCTGGCAGTGTCTTCAGCCTCCATGGGGACCCTGGGCACCCCCAACCCACCCAGGGGCCCATGCCACCCACTAGGCCTGCACATGATGGCTGCCCATGGGGTTGGTCTACCATCACACACACCTCCTGTCCAATGCGCTGGCAGTGTGGGGTTGGTCTACTATCATGCGCACCTCTTCCAGAGTGGCGCATCACCCCAGCTGGCCGCACAACCAGCACATTGGACCAAAGGTTCCAAAAAGGTAAGTGGTCACACGGCCGGGGGGAGAGCATGACCTCCCCTGGTGCCGATGAGCACCTAGGGAGTTTGTGGCAGCCGGCGCGGCCCGTTCTGGGCCGTGTCAGCTACCAACGCACCAGGGCTGGTCTTCAGCCTCCTTGGGATGCAGTCATCTAGACCTAGGCGGCTGCACCTGGTGGAGGCCCCCACTGGACCCCACCCACCCAGGGCTGTGCACCTCTGTGCGGCTGCATGTGCGCACATCTTACCTGGCCGGTGCCAGGGACTGGACTGGCAAGCCCGGGAGCATGGTTTGCTGGTCCAGGTGGCGGCGGCGTTCTGCACCTGCACACACTGTGGCCTATGAGTGGTCAGCAGCATTGCTCTGCACCCGGCCCAGGGCATTCCTGGCTGTCCCACAGTTGTTCGGGAGGGAGTGCATTTGCATGCTCCCACCCTGACAGCTACAGACCCCACCTCCGGCTGCCCCCATTGGGCAGGCCTGTCATGTTCCTTCCCGGGGGGGTGGGGTGGGTTCCTGCAGGCTCTAGGGGACCCAATCTGGTCCCCTAGAGCCTGCAGGAACCAGGGAGGGAATGCAACAGGCCTGCCTGTCCCTGGGTTGAATTTGACCCAGTGGGGGCTGACCTGGGAGGGGCATCCTGCCCCCGCACCAGCCTTCTTGGGCTAGGACACGCAGGGATGGATTCCCCTTTTGCACCTAGGCAGGTAGCCTTTCGGCTGTAATGGGAAAAGGCCTCAGTTCTGAGCCTCTTTTTTTCCATTTACTCTTGCTGAACAATGATTCTCACAAGGGGACTACTTGCACTTCGCTCTCAAGCGTGGCTGGCGACACTCTGGGATGCTCCGTTCATCTTCTCACCACGTCCAGTGTCCTTGAGCATGTGGGAGTGTTCCCAATACTCCAAAGCTGTGAAGATGTTTCCACTTCTCCATAGCTTTACCAGGAGCCGCTGGGTGTTTGTACTTTCTTCTGGTCCAAACGCTGCATGTGGGCAGGGCAGGGTGGCTTCATCTGTGCAAATGTGTCCCTTGTTGCAATTGCCATAGCAACAGCCAGACATGCACCAGATGTTGCCCTGGCCATTGTCACGCTGGTAGTGACTTAAAAGATAGCCACAGATTCATCCTGGTTTGCCCCATCTTAACTTCAGTGGGAATGTATGATTATACCATCCCACTAAATTAAGTGCGAACCGGCCCAAGGATAGTGTATTGTGCAACAATAATTTTCATATGATTGTGAATCCGGAGAAGGCAAACAGCTGTGTGTCTGAAAGGCCATAGGGCAGCATTACTCCATCTACTTGGGAGATGGAAGGTGCCAAGTTAGGGGCCTTATCAGCTCCAGATGGGAAACAGAAGAGTCCCATATGAAGTCCTGCAGAAACATCTGGAGCACTATGTTTGCGCAATAATGACCTAGGCGAAGAGCCTAAAATTTACACACCTTGCACATTTTACTCCATGTATGTATGTATGTATTTGTATTTCTGTCCCACCCTATACCCGGAGGTCTCAGGGCGAATTACAATATTATATCAATCTTAGACAGGTCCCTGCCCTCAGGCTTACAGTCTGAGGGCAGGGACCTGTCTAAGATCAATATAATATTGTAATATGCAGATTTTTGTGTGTGTGTTGGAAGGGGTGGCCTTTTTTGCATTTCTGCTTCTCAAATTATGCCAGTACTTTCAACAATTTAAGGTAATTTTTACTGAGCAGAAACTAAGGAGGCAGCTGGGCCATGAGAGTATTTTGGCTGGAAGAGCCCGTGGGAATAACAGATGCTGTAAATTATACCGGCAAAATGAAATCTATCCTAGAAGAAGGTGGTTGCCAACTACTTTTGTCAAGGGTGCCAAGAAAAGTACATGGATTGGTCCCGTATTAAAAAGATAGGAGGTATAGTTGCCAGTTGCCACTGACTCAGGCCTGGTGACAAGTCTAGTTTTATTCTCTGTCTCCTGCGTGAGTGCACATATACAACCTTTTATTATTATTATTTTTACAGAAAAGGCTTCACACTTGATGTATGTATGCCAAATACATATGGCACATAAATTGTTGTAATCATTATCATTATTATTATCTTCTCCTTAATGAAACTCTACTGTTCTTCTGACCCATCTTTGCTGAATGCTAGTAGGTAAACATATGGCTAAAAGGCTGGACAAGTACCTCATACATTGGGGTTCATTTCTTCCACAGTTGTGCGACTGTGCAAATGTCACAATGTACAGATCTTGCTTGTGCCACCTATAAATTATTTTATATAGAGTATGTCTGAAATATATGGAATTACCTAGAAGAAACATGGTAGGCATAGTCACAATTTACACGAGCGGTTCTTGGTGCTCTTAGAACAGTGTATCCGCATGCCACATGACTGTGATCCTGCAGCATCCCTGAGCTCTCTTAAGCTGCCCCAGTCTTTGACCTGGAGCAGCTAGAGAGCTCCTCTTAGCATCTGGGTGCAAAGCTATGGGTTGGTCTGGTAGCATGCCCAGCGGCTGCACAGCTATGTGCTGCATCCCACTCGCCCTGGCAAAGTCCAGGTGCATGCTGGATGTTGCTGCGCGCTTGACTCATGTGGAGGGAGTCATCCGCATTTCAAGCGCCAGCGCGGTCTTGAATTCGACCACCAGCACCTGAAGTGTGGACAGCCATTGCTCCTGCACCTGAAGTGTGGACAGCCATGGCTGTCCACACTTCAAGTGCTGGTGGTCGAATTCAAGACCGCACTGGCGCTTGAAGTGCGGATGACTCCCTCCACATGAGTCAAGCGCGAACACACCCAGTGATGCTGCCTTCCCTATGTGACGAGACCAACTGGGTCTGAGTTTTCCAGAGAAATCTGTTCCGTCGTGATCCCAGGCGGTTTTCTCCAAACCACTCTGCATCTCTGGGTTGTGGCTTCGACTCAAACGGCTCCTGCTGCCGTGTGCTCTTGTGTGTCGAGCCATTTCCCTTCATTAACATTTGGCAAAGGAGACCGGTGTTCGGGAACCAGACTGCCGTCTGCAACATATCCATGTTACAACGTGGGCCAGCGAGGTTATTCTTTCAGTGGGGGTGGGGTGTACTGTTTTGAGGGGGACCGCGGTGAATCAGAGCTCCACGCTGGGGCAACATCCAGCCCGCCAACCAATTGCAGTAATGAGAAGCATAGGTTGCAGGCGCATGTGCGCAAGAGCGAGCGGCTGTAAGAAGAGACTAGGGCTGGGGAGACTTGGATAACACACACACTCGCCGGCTGCAGCCCCTCCTCACCAAACAGATCATAGCCAGCCTTGAGGAATGGTCAGATAGGGTTGAGGGGGGCCCCTCTCTCGCTCCCCCCAAAGAAAGAGGCCAATCCCCAGAGGCCCAGTAAGCGCTTCCTGTTGGGATTAGCAGAGCTGTTGGGCATGTGTGCGCTTTTTTTTCTTCAGGAAATACCTTTAGTAAGCCCTGGTGGGGTTTCCATGGCAACTGGCAAAGAGACCTGCTGATCTCAGCCATTCAGACCTTTATTGTTCACTGCATCCCTTTTGTTAGCTGCATTATTGCAATCCGCCCTGGCAAATAACAGCAGTTTGCACTGTTTTTGTGTGTGTGTGAAGGCCCTGAATGCAGGAGGAGGTTTAAAACACAGGCACGCACACACAGAGACATTCAGATGGCCTAGCCTGGCATTGTGCCATTTGCATGCAAAATCCCTTTGCTGAAAAATGCCTGCGCTGAGGCTAAATACCAAAGGACTAAAGGTTAATCTGCCCTGCTCCTTCCTCCTTCCTCTGCCAATGGGTTCTCTCTGCTGTCTCACGCTTTTGCTTTTGCTTTCCTTTTTTTTTTCACCTGGACTGAGTTGGGTTTTTGCCTGGACTGGGGCAGAGCCTCCCCCACCCCAAATCCCACCTCAACCCACCCAGCCTTTCCACCAGCAGGCCCTTAGAAAGCTAATGAATGATTCCTCTCTGGACCTCTGGAAATTGGCCATCTGGGCTGGGCCATGCTTAACCAGACTAAACTCAGGATTTAATTGCATTTCGAAGTGGCAGCTTCAAAAGAGGAAGGATGAAAGAAAGAGAGAGAGAGAGAGAAAAGAAAGAAAGAAAGAAAGAAAAAGAAAGAAAGAGTGTGCTGCAGCATTGAGTATTTGGAGTTACATCATCCTTGTAATTTGCAGGCATGTTTCAAAAGCATTATGTAATGTTCCTGGCAGGAGCTGCCCCCCCCCCATCCCTGCCGCCCTCCCCTGCCTCAGATGGGATCTGAGTGGGCTCCTCCCCCCCTGCCCCCCCTTCCCCACACACTCCAAGCGGGTCCTGGGCTGAGAATATCTCATCTTACAGCCCCAGGCGCAAGGTATCAAAAGACGTTCTCTTCCAAATCCCTTAGGTGACCCAGTGCGGATGGGGGTTTTGTGGTTTCCATCAATCATCTCCATTTCTGCTTCTCGGTCACTTTAAGTGCGCGGTGCGTGGCCACAAATCGTAGGCGGCGGCCGCCTGCTTGTTTGCCCCCGGGGTGAGTTTTACGTAAGAATTGTTTACACTGAAGGAACTGGCCCCCACCAAACAATGTTGGCCTGGAACATTCCTGGATGTTGGAGTTAGGTCTAAGGCAGTGGTTCTCAACCTTCCTAATGCCATGACCCCTTTAATACAGTTCTTCATGTTGTGGTGACCCCCAACCTAACCCTAACCCCCAACCATAAAATTATTTCCATTGCTACTTCGTAATGACCCCTGTGAAAGGGTAGATCAACCCCAAAGGGGTCGCAACCCACAGGTTGAGAACCACCGGTCTAAGGAAAGCCCTACTGAACTTGAGCAAAGGTCCACCTGGTTGACCTGCCTGCCCCTGGGGGTAGCCCACAACCCCAGGGCTGTCTCTCTTTGAGTTTTAAATCCACTTGCCAGGAACAAGGTGGTTGTCAGAAATGTACAGAGGTGTTCTCTCTCTCTGCTGTGGGCACCACTCTGCCCTTTCTGAGGCAGTCAAAAAAGTGCACTTTCCACTTGCCCTAGCTATACATGCATGCTGCCAAGACAGTCAAAGGGTTATCTCAAGTGGAAACCAGGAAATTTTGGTTTTCAAGCCCCGTTCCCCCCATGCGCTGGAGATCTCAACATCCCAGTGTGGCCAACCACGAGTGGAAATGAAATGTGCACATTCCCACTGCTCAGTGGTGAGGCACATGCTTTGCACCCAAAGATTCTTTGGAGCGTTTCAGGTCCTAGCAAGTCTCTCTTTTTGGAAACCGAGCAGCATTTTACGCTTGTGCCTTTCAGTGTAAGCAGCTCTAGAGTGGCACCAGATACCTAGGTGGGGGTGGTCATGGCCTCTCCTTCACTGAATGCGTTCAAGTAGAGGCTGAGTAGGCCATGATGGGAGGAGACATTTTGTGTTGGATTCCTGTCCTGCGTGGTGGATGGGGCTCAACCCAAGGGCTTAATGATCCCTTCCAGTTGAATGGTTCCGTTGTTCTAAATCCATCTTAGGAGTCCTTGACATAAAGAGATTTGAACTGTAGACTTTGGGCCTTTCCGCATACGACGCCAAAAACGGATCTAACAGATCCGTTTTCTGGCAAAACGTTTTCCAATGGAAAACCGTTCTGAGTAAAAACGGTTTCTCGTTGACCCCGCGTGTACGCAAACGCGCGGGGCAGCGGCGGCAGGGCCGGATTTGGAAACGGTTTGGGGTGGGTGCTGTGCGAGTGGACCAGCACCCATCCCAAACCGGCCCTGCCGGCGCCTGCCTAGCTGTCAGAGAGGCAGAGCGCATGCTCTGCCATTCTGACAGGTGGGCAGGTCCGGCAGCCAGCTTCCCTGTCTTCCCTTTGCCAGAGAACCGACGATCCTCGGTTCTCTGGCAAGGGTAAGGCACCCCCTACACCTACTCTCACCCCCAACCCCACCTCCCAGAAAGACCCTCCAACTTACCCAATTGGCTGCAGCTCAGTTCTGAGGCTGGCAGCGCCGGCGCCAATTGCGCATGTGTGCACCGCGGCCTTGCCAGTCCCAGCACCCCAGGGATGCTGGGAAATGTAGTCCTGCGCTCCTGGGACCATCAGTGATTGGCGCCGGCGCTGCCAGTCTCAGCATTGACCTGCAGACGTTCAGGGACGTCGGGGGGATTCTCGGTGGGGTGTGGGTGAAAGTAGGGGGCGCCTTACCCTTGCCACCCCACCGAGAAGCCCTCCGACGTCCCTGAACGTCTGTAGGTCAATGCTGAGACTGGCAGCGCCAGCACCAATCGCTGACAGTCCCAGGAGCCCAGGACTACATTTCCCAGCATCCCTGGGGTGCTGGGACCGGCAAGGCCACGGCGCCTGCATGCATGATTGGCGCTGGCACTGCCAGCCTCAGAATTGAGCTGCAGCCGATCGGGTAAGTCGGAGGGTCTTTCTTGGGGGGTTGGGGGTGAAAGTAGGTGTAGGGGGTGCCTTACCCTTGCCAGAGAACCGAGGATCATCGGTTCTCTGGCACAGGGAAGGCAGGGAAGCCAGCTGCCGGACTCGCCCACCTGTCAGAGTGGCAGAGCATGCGCTCTGCCTCTCTCTGAGAGCTGGGCATGTGCCGGCAATCCGGCTTTTCCCCCTCCGGTGCAGAAACGTTCGTTTCCAAACCGTTTTCAGGGGGAAAGCCAGATGTAAGACCTGATTTTTTCAGGTCTTACATCTGGGTAGGATTTCGGCGGCAAAAACGGTTTAAACAACCGTTTTTGCCTGCCGATATGCGAATGGGGCTTCCTCAAAGGGGTCCTAATTCCGACCCCTATGCGAAAGCCACGTCTAAATCCGTTCCACATCTGGCTCTAAATCCGTTTTTAGAGCCAGTGCGGAAAGGCCCTTTGTGCTTCTCAGACTTCCATGCGGTACCACAGCAGCTTTCATAAAGAATGGCAGCAATCAGCCCGGATGGCCTTAAGAACGAAGTAGATAAATTCATGGAGAACATCCGTGGCTACTAGGTACTGCCTCCAGGTTGGAGAGACAGGCAGGGTGCCTCTAAAAGCCATTTGCAGGAAGTTAGGAGTAGGTGAAGGTTTTGCCTTTGTCTTGCATTTGAGAACTCCCAGAAGCAACTGGTGGGCCACAATGCAAGATGGGATGCTGGACTAGATAGGCTGTGGCCTTATCCACTGATCCAGCAGGGCTCCTTTTAGGTTCTAAGGCCATAGGTTTCAAGGCCATGTGCAATGAGTTGAGAGAAGCTGAAGGTTTTGTCTTTATCATCTACTTAAGATGCCCAGAAGCAATTGGTGAGCCGGTGTACAGAACAGAATGCTGAGTTAGATGGGCTATGGCTAAATCCAGCAGGGCTCCTCTTATGACTTGCAAGGGCCGAGGTCAGAATCATTGGGTGCCATACCTTTCCAGTGCTTGCATTGGGAGCCTCCACTCCTGCTGCTCCTCTTGGATGATGGTGGTCACTCTTGTCCGCCTGAGACCCCTGAAGGGCCGTACGAGAACATAGCAGAGATCCACGGCCAAGGAAGGGAGCCACTACCAGTCTTGAAAGCCTTCTGCTCCTGATGGTGCTAATTCCAGAGCTTGCTGCCTGATCACTTGCCCCGTTCTAGCAGCAAGGAATGAGGAGACTTTTTGTTCTCTCCTTCTTGGCCCACTGAAGATTCCAGACAACTAAGAAGTCAAACAAATAGGTGATGTGACCATTAAGGAGGAAGAGGTTACATTGTGGAAGAGGAGGAGGAGGAGTCATCTATTGATCTAGTGGTTAGGGTGCTGGATTCCTATCTGGGATTACCATGTTTGATTCTGCTGTCCTCCATGAAGCCAGCTGGGTGACCGTGGGCTAGTCATAGCTCTCTTCTGAGCTCTCACAGCCCCACCCACCTCACAGGGGGTGTTTTTCCATTTACCATTCTTAATCCAGATCTAAGATGATCCAGATCTAAGGAATGGGTACTTCCCTTAATCTGCATCTAGTAGATCTGGATTAAGGAAAGTACCCAGTGCATTTCCACAGGTGGTCTAGCACCCAATAGCAATGAGTGCTAGCTTGCGCACAGTGGAGACTCCGAAACACCCATGTGGCGAAACCAGATCTACCTACATGGGGCCTGCCTGTCACCCCAGGTGTTTTGGGGGACAGGGGGGTCTAATCTCTGTAGATGCTCCGGAGATTCTTCAATCCTCTGGAGCAGCTCCATAGAATCTCTGGAGCGATCTGCCGCAAACTTCGAAGATTCTCCAGAGCCTTAGACAAAGTCATTGCTCTTGCATGGGGTCCTCTTCGGAGCCTGTGCTAATCTTCGAAGGCAACTTCGGAGAATGTGCACACACACCCATGGGTGCCCCCCCTGAGCCTCCCCTAGACCCCATTGCCCAATAGTGGTGGAAACAGGCTCCGTATAATCCGGATTTGACGGCTGAAGACCCCATTGTAGACCCCTTTAATGGAGTCTACAGGAAATTCAGATTATAGATCCTGAAGGACCCATATGATCCGGATTTCCCTATAACTGGTGGAAACAAATGTGGCTCTAGTGGGGTCTGTAGTGGATATGGGGTCTTCCTGCTCTGAGCCAAATGGGTCCTTAATGGGTACACAGTGCTAGTAGAAAAAAACCCCAGGGGTGTCTTGGGTGGGGAAAAGAACAGAAGGTTTGTCAGCCACTTTGCGTCCCCTTAAATGGGTTAGAAAAGTGGGGTAGAAAATCCAACTCTTCTTCTTCTCCCTCTTTCTCTTCTTCTTTTATACCCTGCTTTTCTCGCCCATTTCTTGAGATATGAGTCCATCGCTTCAGCCACATTGAGGACCCTGTTGAGAGCACCAGGCCTTGGTCTGTGTAGCAAGCCCTATTCAGCACTTCCTGGTACCATCTGGCTGTCTAGAGGAATGGGAACAGGGGCTTTTGTTCACCTCTGCCGTACCTTATAGGCAGCCATATGGGTGGCGCTTGCAGAAAGAGTACACCTCAAATGGGCAAAGGTGGAGCAGGATATCCTAAAATATTTTAGCATTTCCTAAAATAAACTGTACCAGGCTTGGGACAGACACTACTGTGCAATTAACGTCCACAGCCCAGCGTAGTCGGTCATAATGTATTCTGTAGATGTCATTGAATGGTCGCAGTGATGTCAGATGGATAATTAAAAAATAAACCCTGCCAAAAGGTTTCTCTCTGTGTGTGCATGCATGTCCCGCCGCCTCCCCGAACCCTCTGGGAATGAAAGAGAAGCCCTGCCTTTCGCCCAGTGTTATGCTAATTTCCTGGCTGAGAACTGATTACCCGAGGCTCTCTTAAAGGCTGGAGCTTTTCTCAGAGGTCTGGAAGTGCCCCCGGGGTCTCTCGAGTCTCCCCATACAATAGGCGAAAGCACAAAGGGCCATAGAGATCATCTGGCTTATTAAGCATTTGTTAAAAGTGAGGGAACGGAGAGGTTTTCCCAAAAACCTGTCAGAGGAAGATCTCACCATGCCCTGGTGTCATCTCTGGCCACCAGTTGGCGGAGGCCCCATTCCATTCGGTGCTGCACCTGGCCATTGCCTTAAGTTACAAACCCAGGGATGGGGTATGAAAGAGACATTTGATCCTGACAGAGTCCAGCGATCAAATGGGACTCTCACCCCCCTCAATTAACATGCCTGAGCAAGAAAGCTGTAAGGCCATTCAGGGCTTGGGAGGAAGCCTCCAGGGGGACAGGACTTTGGAAGCCGGAGGACACCGGGCAGCTCTAATGGGAAAGGGCAACTTGGTGCACCAAACAAACAATTTACCTCTTGTGCATTCTGGGAAAACAACATGCTTTTAGAGGTCTGGGCCTGGTCGCACTTGGCCTTATTCTGGGATATATCCCAAAATAAAGGCCTGCTGTCCATATGCTAGTGCAGACTATAGCGGAGCCCAGATGAGACCTGCCAGAGCCTGCAGTGGCGTGCAGGCAACAGGCCCCTGTCCTGAGATATATCCCAGAATACAGCCAAGTGCAAATGGGCTCCTGGTTCTATCCCAACTGGGCTTGTAGAGCGGGCTCCATGAAAAAAAAAAAAAAAGCCAAGTCCAACTCCTAAATGATTTAAAGAGCAGGCACAATTCTTCAAACAAGAAAAAAAACCCCACTTTTGCTAAACTGGCAAAATGGACATGGGCTTCCGAGGAATGGTAATCCCCCTAGCTGCTTGTTCTTTGGTATTTTGGTCTTTGTTTCGCTTCTGCAGCATTACCTTGCGTACAGGTAGTCAAAGAGGTAGGGTGAGGCTGCACTGTCTGAAGCCCTTTTTGCAAGTGCAATGAAGACCCCATTAGGACCCTGACTGGTACGGATCAGTTACATACCTTCCACACGCACGGCCCCTTAAGGACCCCATTCTGAAAGCACCATTGAAATCTGGATTTAATGGGGTCTTCGGGCCCTTAAATCTGGATTAACACAAGACCCCTTTAATGGGGTCTTCAATCTGGCACATTTGGGGTCCTAGGGCACGTCTGGAGGGCACCATTTGCAGCAGGGCAACTCTGGCTCTGCCCCTCAACACACACTCTACGTAGGCCCGCACATCCTTCATGGCAGTCTGTGAAGCCGAGCACAAGCTTTGTGGTGGCTACGTAGGCGGCTATGAAGCTGTGACTCTCTGCCATGCGCACTGTAACCAGAAGTGACTCCTGATTGATGGCTACACAGGCCAGTTGCGCTGCACCACTGTCGAATTTTCATGTTTGGCCCTAATTGGAACCATGAGTACTAGACGGCCTGTGCAGATGCATGGGGCCCACACCATGATGCAGAACTTCAAGGAGTGAATTCCACGAGGACCATATACAAAAGATCCAGATCTTCTTAACCCAGATTAAGAGAGGTACGTGCAAAAAGGCCCCGAGTTTCTGTCTCTTGTAAAAAGGTGCGGCAACCACCCTGCCTCAAACAATGGGAAGAATCTCTGCTGTCAGATCCTGAAATGCTGCTGCCAGTCAGAGGTGGTAGTACCAGCCCCAATAGCAGCACTGCCCGTTACCCACAGGTGTCCCAGACTCTCCTGACACCAACAGATTCTGGTTGACTGGCTTCACTTTGTATAGTCCTCCATGTGCCACCAAATTTCTCTTGGTTCTGACCCATTTCAGCTTGGACCAACAGGTTTGCCGGTGAGCAAAACGTTTCAAGCAAAACTGATGAAGCAGCCCACATTAGTACTGGGAGCTTTCAGCTACACCTGTTTTACCTTTGCCCAGGAGGAAATAGGTGACTCAGGGTGTTTTTCCACCACACTGCTTTAATCTGGATCTATGACGATCTGGATCTAAGGAATGTGTACTTCCCTTAATCTGGATCTAGTAGATCCAGATTAAGGGAAGTATCCAATGTGTTTCCATGGGTGGTCTAGCACCCAAAAGCAATGGCTGCTAGCCTCCCTGCTGTGGAAACAACAGAGCACCCATTTGCAAATCCGGATTGACCCACAAGGGGTCTGCCTGTCACCCCCGGTGTTTTGGGGGACAGGGGATTAGCAAAGACTCCAGAGTCCCTTCGAAGTTGCCTTCGGAGGTTAGCAAAGGCTCTGAAGTCCCTCGGAAGTTGCCTTCGGAGGTTAGCAAAGGCTCCAAAGACAAACCCCTTGCTAGAGCAATGCAAGAGAGGTACATATTAATTAGCTCCTTCTGAGCACCCATGAGTCAGCCTCATTAATATGCACCTCTTTCCATGCCTGAAGGTAATAGGATGAGTCAGCCTCATTAATATGCACCTCTTTCCATATCTGAAGGTAACGGTCCTCTTTGTTTTCACAAGGGGTTTGTCCCTTTGCTAATCTGTGAAGGCAACTTTGGAGGGATTTTGGAGGGACTTCAAAACTTTGATTTTGGGGCTCCTTCCCATGGGCTCCCCCTCCCCCTAGCCTCCTCTAAACCCAATTGCCGGACTGTAGTGGGAACAGGCTCCCTACAATCCAGATTTTAAGGCTGAAGACCCCATTGTAGGACCCATATGATCCGGATTTCCCTAGCTGCGGTGGAAACAAATGTGTCCCTAATGGGGTCTGTGGTGGAATTCGGCTGAGCAGCAGCACATGTGAAAAAGACTTGGGTGTCCTGGTAGATCATCAACTGAACATGAGTCAACAGTGTGAGGCAGCTGCAAATAAGGCAAACGCAATCCTGGGGTGTATTGGGAGAAGCATAGAGTCCAGATAACGTGAAGTTATTATCCCCCTCTACTCTACCTTGGTCAGACCTCATCTGGAGTACTGTGTCCAGTTCTGGTCACCCCAGTTTAAAAAAGACACTGACAAGCTGGAGCAGGTTCAAAGGAGAGCTACCAAGATGGTGAACGGTCTGCAAACCATGTCCTATGAGGAACGGCTTAAGGAACTAGGAATGTTTAGTCTAACAAAAAGAAGACTGAGAGGAGACATGATAGCTGTCTACAAATACCTCAAGGGTTGTCACAGGGCAGAGGGATCAGCCCTGTTCTCACTCTCTCAAGGAAGGACTAGAAACAATGGGGTGAAACTGCAGGGGAAAAGATTTAGTTTAGATGTTAGGAAAAAATTTCTAACAGTAAGAGTGATCAACCAGTGGAACAGGCTGCCACGGGAGGTGGCTGGTTCCCCTTCGATGGAGGTCTTCAAGCAGAGACTGGACAGCCATCTGTCTGAGATGGTTTAGGAGATCCTGCCTTGAGCAGGGGGTTGGACTCGATGACCCAGGAGGTCCCCTCCAACTCTACCATTCTATGATTCTATGATTCTATGAAATGGGGTCATCCGGCTCTGAGCCAAATAGGTCCTCAATGAGTGCTAAAATGGGTGCTTTCTGCCAGTGGAAAAACACTCTCAGGATAAGATGGCAGGGATGAATACATCAAGCAAATTTGGGATGTGCAAAAATGTTTCACATTGACAAATTCCAACACTTCACTTGCATAATTCATATTCGTGGGCATTCACTTAAAAACGAAAATCTGGTTTTTCACGTATCCAAGAATTTGACTGGCGAGAACCAATCTTCCACTTGCTGAAACAAACCATTTGATCAAACATTTGTGTTTCACTGTGTTTTTTGGCCATGAGAAGGGTTTTTCTTTCAGTGAAAAAGATCTTTTTCTTTGCAAAAAAAAATAGTGAAAAAACAGTTTTTCGATTGAACTATGAATCCCAGGTCTAAATGAATTAATGGATTTTTACTTCAACAGCGAAACGAACAGGCAGATTTTCTCACGCCCATCCCCAGTTTGCTAGGCTGTTGCATTTCTCTATCAGCTGGTGAATTTTTCAACACAACTGTTGAATTTTGTTTTGGGGGGGGGAAGAGCTGTGTACTTTTGGAGTATAGCTGAGCAAAACAATGTGCATCGAAATATTGCAATGTAACTTTTAATAAGTGAACACACCTGCGTCCAAGTCTACCCTTAAAATATGATTTTACTGTAAATGTGCTTTCCTTTGGGGAATGCATCCCAAAATATAGGCAACGCTAACTCTCTAGTCTAAGCGAATTCAAATTTCAGTTCATGGACTGGTTCAGGCAATGTGAATTTTGTAAATGGTCATTTTTAAGCAAACTGATTCCTCATTTGTCTGGAGACGGGAGCCACATAAGTGTGCACAGGGCAGCGCGTTGTTTTTTCAATGCATTTGGCGGCATGCAACTTCAGACAAAGGGTTTTCTAGTCAATGCACACGCAGTGTTTAGCTGCCAGTAATCTGTATGCATGCTAAATGTAAGTGTAGGGAGGTGTAATCTGGCACTTGCGTGTATATAAACTAGACCGTAGTTTGTGTGCTTTCAGAAGAGAGAGCGGGGTTATGTTTTGCAACCACTAATCAATTTATGATTGCTGGAGGCTCTGCCCTCTGGTGAAGACTGTGTCGTCTCCCCTTGCCTGGAGAAACGGGATATGCTCATTAGCCTGTGAACGCATTCTCTCCAAGTTCCCACCATGCCTCTTTACCAGCCTGAGCTCTAGGTTACCAAAGGCCAGCGGCCTGCCTTTGCCCTCTGACTTCCGTCTCTCGTCAGCTGGTGCCGAGAGGGAGTGCCGGCCTGTCTCAGAGAGAATGGCATCTCTGCACTTTGGGCTTCCTTTCGTCATGGCCGTTTTTCCCGACGGAGGCGAGGCAACCTAATGGTAAGCTCGCTGAGCTGGTCTCTTCAGTGCTCTTTCTCTTCAGAATCAATGGACATCTGCAAAGGCGGAAAGCACACAGGCGGCATTTGATGGTTGCTGCAGGAGATGCTTTTAAGTGAGGCTACAGCAAGGATGGTTGATGAATATGCTAGAAGAAGAAGAAGAAGAAGAAGAAGAGTTGGTTTTTTATACCCTGCCTCAAAGCACCTAACAAACCTTCTCCCCACAACAGACACCCTGTGGGGTTAGTGGGGCTGAGAGAGCTCAGAAAGAGAGTTGTGACTAGCCCAAGGCCACCCAGCTAGCTTCATGCAAGAGTACGGAATTGAGCCAGGAGATTACCAGATAAGAGTCTAAGGGCCTTTCCGCATTTGCCGCCGAAAACGGATCTATAAGATCCGTTTTCGGCCAAAACGTTTTTAAAGGGAAATCTGTTTCCAGCAGAAACGGTTTCTCCCAGACCCCGCGCGTACACACACGCACAGGGCCGTGGCGGCAAGGCCGGATTGGGAAACGACTTGGGATGGGTGCTGTGCGAGTGCACCAGCACCCATCCCAAATCGGCCCTGCCGGCGCCGAAATGTACGCTGGGAAATGTAGTCCTGGGCTGCCTGGAGGGCCGTCAGAGCAATGGCGTGCGTGTGCGCGATTGCTGCCGTCCCTCCGAAACTCACGATCGAAATGGAGGCGAAATGGAGGTGCTCAGGTACGTAGAAGGGGGCTGTTCGTGGGGTTGGGGTGACAGAAGGAGTGGGGGTGCCTTGCCCTCGCCAGAGAATGGAGGATTCTCCGTTCTCTGGTGAGGGCAAGGCAGGGAAGCTGGCTGCCAGGCTTGCCCAGCTGTCAAAATGGCAGAGCATGCGCTCTGCCTCTCTCTGAGAGCTGGGCATGTGCCGGCAATCCGGCTTTTCCCCCTCTGGTGCGGAAACGTTCGTTTCCAAACCGTTTTCAGGGGGAAAGCCAGATGTAAGACCTGATTTTTTCAGGTCTTACATCTGGGTAGGATTTTGGCGGCAAAACCGGTTTAAACAACCGTTTTTGCCTGCCGATATGCGGACGCGGCTTACTCAAAGGGGTCCTAATTCCGGCCCCTATGCGAAAGCCAAGTCTAAATGCATTCCACATCTGGCTCTAAATCCGTTTTTAGAGCCAGTGCGGAAAGGCCCTAAGATAAGACACTCTAACCACAAGACCAAACTGACTCACAAATGGGAGGGGACCTTCTCTAGCACCCCTCCTGGTCTGGTGCGGTCAAACTGTGTGGTGGATAAAAGCCCTGTTTCATGGCAGTAAAGGATTATCTGCTCCATAGGTGACTTTTGAGATGTTGATGGACTTCAGTTCTCATTTCTCATAACCACTAGGACCTCTTGGTTGTGTCTGGTGGAGAGCTGGACTCCAAGAATATCCAGCGGGTTCCCCATCCCAGGCTTCAATATTTTGTCTTTTGGTATTGCATTTGCGTGGCCCACCTGTTGCTGCCCAGATGGAATATAAAGTGATCCTTTTTGACTTGCAGTTTCATCCATTTATATCTTGGGATGCCTCTTAATCTGTCTCAGTGCTATAATGTGGGCAGCTGGATCCTGCTGGAGTTTGAATACTTTAATATGAAATCGGGGCTTTTTAAAAAAAATATGACAAACTATGGTTGCCCTCTTTTTGTTCAATAGAGCAGAGTCTGGAAATGTGCCCATTTTGGGATCCCTGCTCTCATGACTTTTAAGAGAAGTATCATGGACTTTGGAGCCCCTAAGGATTTAAAAAAACACCAACCTTTGTGCTGATGGGGAAAATCCGATGAGCTACATAAAAGATTTATAATGCCTGGATTGTGGACCTGGCTCAGAGCCTGGATAACTATAAGAAGGAGTTATTCATGGTGTTTATCCATTGCTACTAGAATGGTTGCCTTGGTATCACCTCCAGGTTGGAGGAACAGCCAGGATGCCTCTAAAGGCCATTTGCAAGGCGGTTGAGAGCAGGTGAAGGTCCTGCCTTCATCTACTGCTTAGGAATGAGCAGAAGCTATGGGTAGGCCGCCATGTGAGTCAGGAAGTTTGACTAGATGGGCTGATCCAGCAGGGCTCCTCTTGCGTTTGTAAGTCCTTCGGATGCCTCTAAAGGCCTTTGGCTGGAGATGCCCAGAAGCAATTGAGCAGATTTCCTAGTCGCTGAGATTTTGAGGATGGACTTCTGACTACAGGGGGCAGCAAAGAGTGGTGGACTGAAAATGGCGGAGGGAAAACCATGCACAGAAAACAGCAAGAACAACAAATTGGATGGCTCTGAGGTCATCAGTTTGCGCCAGGGACCCAGACTCAATTCTTGCTATGTCCAAGAATTAGAGGGGCTGCTAACCCATGTACTGTGGGAGTGGAGGGTTCTGATGTCCTGTTTATTTGTTTACTTATGGACTCAAGTGTTTATATCCCACCCTTCACCCAAAGGTTCCTGTGCAGATCACAACATTCAATTTAAAAACAAACAAACCATGCTTAAATGTAAGGATGCAATGGGATCTTAGGGTGCTTCTGCACAGGGGCTAATAAATCCGGATGTACTGCGCCCGGATTTAGTAAAACCGGATCCCAGAGGAGCTGGTTTTACTAAATACGGATCCCCGGTAGATCCGGATTTATGGGGTACCCCGCCCCCCATCCCTCCACACACGCGGCGTGAGGGCGGAATAAATCTGGATAGGAGGGCCCTCCCCCGGCCCGCCATGATTGGCTCCTCAGAGCCAAGCATGGCGAGCCGGGGGACCTTGCCGCTACGGCTCGCCCTCACCCCAGAGGCAGCGGATCGCTGCTTCTGGGGCCAGGGCAAGCTTCCCTAAAGCCCACCTTAGCCCACCCAGGGGGGAGCCTATGGAATCCCCTCCTTACCTGCATCGGGGCAACACTGAACAGGTAAGGAGGGGATTCTGTCGGCTCCCCCCCCCCCGGGTGGGCTAGGGTGGGCTTTAGGGAAGCTTGCCCTGGCTCCAGAAGCGGTGATCTGCCACTTCTGGGGCGAGGGCGAGCCGAAAGGTAGGAGTCCCTCGGCTTGCCATGCTTGGCTCCGAGGAGCCAATCATGGCAGGCTGGGGGAGGGCCCCTGGTAGGCACGCTTGCGTTGTGCGGACGCATCCTAAATGGATGCGTTTTCACAACGCAAGCCCCATTAAGCGCACATCAAATGTGGTGTTCAAGTAACACCCATTTAGCACACATTAGTGACGGATAGGTGTGGACGCGCCTAACCGGATGTGTGCTAAATGGACCCACAAATGTGGACGCACCACCAGGAAAGTGTTACTAATGCGTCCAAAACAGCAACGCGTGTGCAGATTAGCCGTGCCAGATGTGTGCTTAATGGGTGTTAAAGGGCCAGTGCGGAAGCACCCTTAGAGTAGTTTAAAGAACTTGTCAGGGAGGTAGGGTTATAGTTGTAAGAATGTACTTTTTATTGGCTTTTTTAACAGAATGTTCTGATCCGTCCTGGGTCCTTCAGGAGAAGGGCAGGCTATAAATACTTGAATCAAGCAAACAAACCCAACTTGTCAAGAATTAGCTTCAATTTGGCGGCGGGGTCTCTGAACCCAGGAAATGGTCCCACCAGTCGTATCCTGTGCCCTAATGCTAGGAATGAGACCCTTTGAGCAGCAGCTCTTGTTGCGGCATGGTGCCAACAGTGCTGGGGCCAGCGTGGCAAAAGAAGAGTACTGTCTGTGTAGATGAGGGGCCAGTGTCGAGCAGGCACTGTGCCCTCAGGGCACATTCATGGAACTGTGAAGGTGCTGTGCGGATCTCCTGCCTATGCACTTTCATAAGCATAGAGCAAGGCCCGGAAAATCATAGCAGCAAAGTGGGTTGACACGTAGTTCTGACCGTTTTCAAAGTGATGCTTCTGCAAAACTTGCTGCTGAGAATGTAATGGAGATAAATTGAACCGCACCAACCTCGAAGGGACATCTGATCTTTGGTTAAGAGCTAATTAAAACCAGGACAGATTGTAGTTAGCAATATTTTAATTTTCCATTCTTCCAGCCCTGGCATTAATTCTGTGCCGCTGTTAATGTGTAGCACTGGAAATGAAATTACACAGCTTGATATCTACCAAGAACATTGTTCAGCCCCAAGGTTACTTTGTATACCCAATGAATATTGGACCAGAGGTACGTGGTACCTGGAAATAAACAGGTAGAGGGACTCTGGCTGTAAGGACGGATATATATGTGTGTGAGTCTTTATAGACCTGCCCAACAAATAAGATCTTCTAGCAAAGTTCTCTTTCTGATTCCATCACTTGTGGAGGTTCATGCATTGGAGCCCAGGAGAAGACACTTCTTAGTAATGACTTCCATTGTGCAAAATAGTCACCTTACATAGATACACCGACCGGATATCAATACCAGCAGCTCCAGGAGCCTGGTAAAAAAACACCCTTATCTCATTTGGCATTTGATCATTCAAGATGTTGTGGATCATATCTCATATATATATATATATATATTTTAATGTTGTTTTAACCTCTTCTGTTAACCGCCCCAAGAGTGTATTAGATCTGCAGTTGTGGTCTGAGCGGATGCTTTTCTTGATAGGGGTACAGAGTGTTCCAAATTAGCATCGTTGATCCATAGACATTTGTGTTTCAGATGTAGCAGTTCAAGAACCAAGTTAGCCAGAACATAAGAACATAAGAGGAGCCCTGCTGGATCAGGCCACAGCCCATCTAGTCCAGCATCCTGTCGCACCCAGTGGCCCACCAAATGCTCATGGGCACCTCAAGCAGAGACAAGGACAAACCTTTTCCTGCTCTTGAGTCCCAGCAAATGGCCTTTAGAAGCGTTCTGCTCCTCCCCACCCCGCCCACCAGCCTGAAAGTTGTACCTAGGTATTCATTCCAGTAGCCATTGATACATCTGTCGTCCATACATTTGCTCATGATACTAAATTATTTAGGGTAGTAAAAACTAAAAGAGGTTGCCAAGAGCTCCAGAGGGATCTCTGAGCATTCGGTGAGTGGGCAACCAAGTGGCAAATGTGCTTTAATCTTAACAAGTGCAAAGTAATGCACAACGGGGCCAAGAATCCAAATTATGTGTATAAACTGATGGGATCTGAGCTTTCTGCAACACACCAGGAAAGGGATCTCGGGGTTTTGGTGGACAGTTCAATGAAAGTGTCAACCCAGTGTGCGGCAGCAGCGAAAAAAGCTCAGTGCTGGGAATAATTAGGAAGGGAATAGAAAATAAGTCAGCAAGTGTCATTTTGCCTCTTTAGAAATCTATGGTGAGGCCACATTTAGAATATTGTGTACAGTTCTGGTCACCACACCTCAAAAAGGATATTGTGGAACCGGAAAAGATGCAGAAAAGGGCAACCAGAATGATTAAGGGTCTGGAACACCTCCCTTATGAAACCAGAGGCATTTTCCCACTACATCCATTCCATTTGGAACGGGTGTAAGACGGGAAGCCTAAGACACTTCAGGACGCTTTGACCATTCACACATAGGAGCGCCGGAACGCGTGTAAACGCGTTCCGGCGCGCCTGTGTGTGAATGGTAAAAGCGTTCCAAAGTGTCTTAGCCGGCAAACGCCGGCAAGGGGCAGGGAGACGGCTGCCAAGGCTGCCTCCCATTGGGTGCGAGCACCCAAGGGGCGCGCAGCCCTGTCAAGCCAGCTGCTCCGCTGTCTTGCCGGCTGCATGGGGCCGGCACAAACGTGCCCGGGCATCCGGGCACCCACCCTGGAACAGCTGCCTATGGGGCAGGAGCCCTTTGGAGATTGGAGCCCGTGGCTCCGATCTCCGAAGGCTTCCCCGCCACCCCGATTGCTGCCGTCTACGGCAGTCATGTCAAACATACGGCCCCGGGCCACGTGGTGCGCGCTCCCGGCTTCCTCGCCTCATTCCGAGGCCGGACAGCAGGCAGGTAGGTCCTGCATCGCGCGCGTGTCCTCCCGGGGCCCTGGGAGGGGGGAGAGAATCATCTTCGGGGTGTAGGCACCTCGGTGTAGGCGCCTACACCCCGAAGATGGGCGCGATCAGGCTCAGATGGTGGGTGGGTGGGGGCTTTGGGGGGGGACTGATCTGCAGGGCGCTTGCGCCCCGCAGACGGTCGCAATGGGGGTGGGGGGGACCCTTGGCTGACCGGAGCGATGCGCTCCGGTCGCCCAAGGGGTTCCTCGCCCCCAGCCAGCCCGGCATCGGCCTCCTGCCACCCCGGAAAGGGGCTACAGGAAGCCGATGCTTCCAGGTCCCTGACTCCGGCAGCCGCAATGGGGCCGCCGGGGCCGGGAAGGGCCTAGCTCCCCCCCGCGGAGGGCAATCACCTTCCTTGCCGGGCTGCGGGAGTGATCGCGCAGTGCCGGCAAGGCTGGCAGACGGCAAGGGGTCCTACGATTCAAATCGTGGGTCCCCTCGATGTCAACCAGCCTCGCCACGGCTGCACGATAGCTTCCACAGCCCGGCAAGAAAGGCAATCAGCCCGACCGCCATCAGCTGCTGGGCCGATTTTCGGCCCATGCTGACGGGGGAGGCGTGCCCGCGGCTGTCAGGGAGAGAAGCGTGCACGAACGCTTCTCTCCCCAAACGCGCCGGGACGCTTCGTATGCGCAGGAACGGATGCAGAGCACTTTAAAGTGCTCTGCATCTGGAACGCGCGGAAGACAGCCCGGGACGTGCCGGGACGCAAACCCGGCTGCGGCAACATCTAGGCTTCTTCAGTCTGGAGAGACGGCGTTTAAGAGGGGACCTGATTGAAGTATATAAAATTATGCATGGTATAGAAAAGGTGGATAGAGAAAATTTCTTTTCTCTATCGCACAACACTAGAACCAGGGAGCACTCTATGAAGCTGATGGGTAGGAGAGTCAGATCAGACAAGGGGAAGCATTTCTTCACCCATTCTATAGAATTTGCCACCAGAAGAGGTGGTAACAGCTACCAGCCTAGATGGCTTTAAGAAATAATTAGACAAATTTATTGATGGCAGAAGTATCAATGGCTACTAGAACAGATGCCTAAATCCATCTTTCAGGCTAGGGGGACAAGCAGGATGCCTCCAAAGGCCATTTGCTGGGATTCGAGAGCAGGAGAAGGTTTGCCCTTGTCTCTACCTGAGATGCCCATGGGCAGTTGATGGTCCACTGTGTGCGACAGGATGCTGGACTAGATGGGCTGTGACCTGATCCAGCAAGGCTCCTCTTATGTTCTTATAGCCATTTGTTCAATATACCTACTTCTCCCTCGAACCGAACGTAGGATTTTAGTTCTAATAGTGAGATCTAACACAAAAAAGTGGTGGGCACCCAGGATAGGGCCTTTTCAGTGGTGGCTCCCAGATTGTGGAATAGTCTCCCTCCTGGGGTGTGTCAGGCACCTTCACTTTATGCATTCACCAGAATGATGAAGACACACCTGTTTGCCCTGGCCTTTGGCTAAATGAGGAAATGCTTTTTCCTCCCCACGTTCAGGTACTGCTATGGTTTTAATATGTTCATTTTGCATGTTCCACTGGTTTTTAATGTTGTAACCTGCACTGAGACCTTTGGGTATAAGGTTGGATAAAAATCCAAATAATCAGACAAGCAAACAAACTTCTGGAAAGTTCAACAAAGTATTTGGAACAGGTGACCTCACCAGAAGAGGCAATTGTCCTGATTCAGTAACCAGAGACTTTTCCGCACTGCAACGCGTTCCAAACGGAACGCGTTCAGGCGGAAAGCTTAAGACAGCTCCCGGCGCTTTCAGCGTTCACACACAGACGCGCCGGAACGCGTACCGGCACGTCTGTGTGCAAAAGGTGAAAGCGCCAGGAGCTGTCTTGGCCGGCAAAGGCCGGCCAGGGGCGTGGAGACAGCCGCGGAGGCAGATCGGCAATCAGCTGATTGTCAAACAGCTGATTGCCAAACCTGCGCCGGCGTCGGAGGCAAGCCCGCAGCTGTTAGGGAGGGAGAAGCAGGCGCGAATGCTTCTCCTCCCGAACGCCTGCGGGCGGCTCGTCCGCGTTCGAATGCATGTAGAGCACTTTAAAGTGCTCTACATTTCGAACGCGCCGAAGACAGCTCCGGACACGTCGGAGCGCAAGCCCCGCTCGGGCAATGCGTATGCCGTGTCCGCAGCTGTCTCCCACGCGTACCGTTCAGCCCCGTGCGAAAACGTCTCAGGAAAGAAACACATTACCTCTTACTAAATTTATCAGCAATTCATCTCTTCTCCCTCCTCTCAGGTCCTGTTTTCCTCTGCAGAGCAACTTTCTGAGCGCTTAGCTGGAGCTCGTGTTGTTCCTGCGTCCAGTTCCAAAATAGAAAAACAGGAATGCCTTATTAGGTGCCCCTGAATGTTCTCTGCAAATGTGATGCTTTAGTCCAACAGACTGAAGGCCTAAATGTCATGGTCATGCCGAAGTCCAACCCCAAATGTTATAATTTACAGGGAACGGTGAGCCCGTGCCAAGCCTTACTGGCACGTTGCTTTAGATTTTCCTGCTGCATTACTGCTCTGGACAATACTGTCAAGTATACAGTATTTCGATGAGTTTTCTGGGATCAGTATGGTTCCTTCTGAGAATTTCTTTGAAGCCTGTTCTGTTAACTCCTGAGGTCTTGGCTTCTTTTGTCCCAGTGCATCACCGTCAAAAATGATGGCTAGAGTTTGAATAATGCTGTAAGTCTAGTCTGGAAAAGCAGGCTGTGTGTGGAAGGCACACCAGCCACGGTTCTGGGAAACAAGGGACTTATTTCAATGGTGCAACAGGAAGTACTGCCGGAAGTGGACACACCTGCGAAAATGGCCTGTCTGGAAACTCCCAAGGCTGGGAATGAAAGTATTCCTGGCCTTCAGAGGCTGAACCCCTGCCCCCCATGTTACTCTGGCAATAATGTAGCCAAGCTCTGGGGCTTGACACATGTTATTGTCCAGCTTCCTCCAGGCCTCAAGGAATTTGAGTTGTGACTAATGGCTGTGGAAGTCAAGTGACTTCTAGGCGATCATTAATTTGCAATCCTGTAGACTTTCTTGTTACACCTATGTGAAAGCTCTGGGAGAATGGCAGGATGCGTTTAAAGGCTATTTGCAGAGAGTTGGGAGGAGGGGAGGCTTTCACCATCAGCTTCTGCTTGACGATGCCCAGGAGCAAATGGTGGCCCACTGTATGAGACTGGATGTTGGACTAGGTGGGCTATGGTCCGATCCATTAGGGCTCCTCTTACAACAAAATTATGGGGGACAGATTTGTTAATGGATGCCCAGGTATCACCTCCAGGTTGGAGAGATGGGCAGAATACCTGTATAGACCATTTGCAGAGAATCAAGAGAAATTGGTGGGTCACTGTTTGAGAAAGGACTCTGGACTAGATAGGTTGCGGCCTGATCCAGCAGGATCCTATCTGTCTGATGTAATACTGAGAATCTCTGTGGCAGTTGTTCTTTTAAAAATTATTAAAACTGAAATCTGAGTCTAAGCTGAATGGTCTTTTCCCAAAGTGCTCCCTTGGATCAGATTTCAGCACCACATTCTGGTCTGAACGATACCTGCATTTACTTCTCAGCTGCTGTTATTCAGAACTTTCTTTATTCTTGGGATGCGTAGAGTCCAGTGCTCAGTGCTGAATACTGGGTCCAGTGAAACATAAGTTTCACTTATTTTCTTGTCTGAGAAAATGAGTTCCACCAGAAAAATCAGCAACTTTGTCATGTTTGGCTGTGGAAGGGGTGGAGGCATTGCATTGTATTGAGCGTGGCCAGAGGAAATGGCCTTCAGGCTGCCTGTTATGGCTGAGGATGTCAATAATTAACAGTATCTTAGGTTAATAGTCTGGAAACTGATGTGTACCTGCTTACATGACTCTTTCATCTTTATATTTGGGAACAAGGAAGGCAGGATGTCCAACTGATGGAGACGAAGGGTGTTTTTCCACTAGCACTAAGGACCCATTAAGGACCCATTTGGCTCAGAGCAGGAAGATCCCATTTCCACTACAGACCCCATTAGAGCCACATTTGTTTCCACCAGTTTTAGGGAAATCCGGATCATATGGGTCTTTCACGACCTATTATCTGGATTTCATGTAGACCCCATTAAAGGGATCTACAATGGGGTCTTCAGCCATCAAATCCAGATTATACAGAGCCTGTTTCCACCACTATTGGGCAATGTCTAGAGGAGGCTTGTGGGGGGGGGCACCCATGGGGGCGGGGGGTGCCCCAACACTTCGAAGCCTGTGCACTTTCTTTGAAGTCCCTCTGAAGCCGGCTCCGAAGTCCCTCCAAAGTTGTCTTCAAAGATTAGCACAGGCTCTGTTTACTATTCCAGGACTTGTGTTTCACATTTTTAAAAAACGCCAAAAATCTTTCTTGGACTGTACCAGAGCAAATGGACAGGATGGCAAGGCCAGGTGTATATATTAGTGAAAGATAAGGCTAGAACTTTTCTCCTTGCATTTGAATGTTGACAGCGCTTGGACTTTGTATATTTTGGACAGGGAAAGAACTTAACCTTTTAGCCCCCAATTTTGCAGTTGCAAAAGGCAGTTCCGCAGTCCAGGGATATTTTACAGCACTCTGTACATTTTGTTTGACTACTTCCCTGCATGGAAGCTTTGAACAACAGTGAAATGACAGTTTTGTCTAGTGGTTAGGGAGCTGGACTCTTATCTGGGAATACCGGGTTTGATTCCGCCCTCCCCCATGAAGCCAGCTGGGTGACCTTTGGCTAGTCACAGCTCTCTTCTGAGCTCTCACAGCCCCACCTGCCTCATAGGGTTTTTGTTATGGGGAGAAGAACAGAAGCTTTGTCAGCTGCTTTGAGTCCCCTTAAATGGGTGAGAAAAGTGGGGTAGAAAAGCCAACTCTTCTTCTTCTTCTTCTACATAGAGATTCTACAGAAGTGTTGATCAAAAAGTGGCAAAATCCTCACAGTGCCATTATGGTGCCCTGAATGTGCCCTAAGAGTGCAGCATCTATGTGACACTGTGCACTCATTGCCTATTCACTACAACAGAAAAGTGTGGTGTCCACTTGGATGCCATACTCTTCTTCTGTTGGGCCACTGCAAGAGCCACTGTAGTGGCAGAGTGGTTCAAAGGGCTATGCCACGATGGCCTTGCTGCCATGAAGGTATTGCTGTCACCACTGTCGCCACTCGTGGTGACATGCTGGTCCCCACAATAGGGATGCATACACAAACAAAAATCAAGTTTGTTTCGCTATCGAATTGAACATCAGAAAATTCATTTCATTGTCAAATTGTTAAATTGAATAACCAGTTTTTTGCATTTGCATTCAAATGTTTTCATGGAGCCTTTCCGCATGTGCTGCCAGAATACAGGTCTATAAGATCCACTTTCTGGCAGAATGCCTTGAAAAAGAATCTGCCCCAAACAGGGGCAGATTCTTGGAGGCCCCACCTGTCCGCACACGCATGGGGTGGTAGCGGTGGGGCTGGACTGGAGAGGATTCCAATATGGCTTCCGGAGGCCCTACCCAGCTGTCAAAGAGGGAGAGTGCATGTTCTCCCTGTTTGTCAGATGGCCCTCCCCTCAGCCTCCGATTGGCTCCTTCAGAGCTGGTATGGCGCAGCCGGCAGCCAGCTTCTCTGGGTTCCTCTTTGCCCCTTCTCTTGCAAGAGGAAGCTGTGGCCTACCCCTACCCCCTGCTGGGGGCCCAGCGCTCACGCTCGCCACCTTACCTGGTCGCTGTCAGATGGATTCTGGCAGTGGGAGGTCTGGCGTTCATCGCGCATGCGTGTGCCGCAGCCTCCTATTGGCCAGCAACCCTCGTGAGGGCGGCTGGGCAATGGAGGCCACTGTGAGCGCTGGACCCCCGGCGGTTTTGGGGGGATAGGCCACGGCTTCCCCTTGCAGGGGAAGCCAGCTGCTGGCCTCACCATGCAGGCTCCAAAGGAGCCAATGGCGCAGGCCAGTGGGCAGACCCAGCTGTCAAACAGGGCGAGCATGTGCTCTCCCTGTTTGACAGCTGGGCATGCGCCGGCAATCCAGCTCTTTCCCCTGCCACCGTGGAAGCGTTTGCTTCCGAAACGGGTTCAGGGGAAAAGCCAGATGTAAGACCTAGCTTTTCAAGTCTTACATCTGGGTCAGAGTTCGGCGGCAAAACTAGTATAAGAAACCGATTTTGCGCGCTGATGTGCAGACGCAGCATCCTCAAAGAGACCCTAATTCCGTTCCCTTTGCGGAAGCCACGTCTTAATCCCTCCTTTTTTAGAGCCTGTGCGGAAAGGCCCATGGACTTTTCATGAGACCTTAGGCCTATTTGCACTTAGGCCTCTGGAGAACAATTTGGACAGCTCTGGGGGCAGAACATATGCATTTACAGTTCTGTCCAGAACAGTCCCAGCCTGTCCTAGAGCTGTCCTAATTGCGTCCAGGGTGTGTAGCACTAAATGATGCTCCACACCCATCCCAACCTTACCCAGAAGCTTACCTGATCCATCTAGGAGGGAGACCATCCACATGGCTTCCTCCTAGGCTGCTCAGGGCTACCACCCTCCAGCTGCTGCTATGGGCTGCCACCGGTCATGTCATTCTGTGATGTGCCAACTAGCAGTCCAGTGCTGGGGGGTGGGTTCAATCTGCCCGGTGACATGCTGGCCAGGCCACCCCCACCTTGGTTGCCCCCCACGGCAGCCAACGGGGATCTGCCCACCTCATGCGATGACCCCGGGGGAGCATGCAGCATCTCCCACCCCCCTGCTCCTCGCTCACCGGCCTGGACTGGCGGTCCGGTCAGGACGAGTCCCCCTGCTGCCACCAGCCACCTATTGGCAATGCAGGGGGGGCAGCCCAGGGGGGCATGTGCTGTCCCAGGGCTTCCCTTCCTTGATGGTGCCCACCCCTGTCTGCCAGCAGATGGCCCCCTGGGCTCCCCTGCCATGGGTGGGTGAGTGCGCACAGAGGCACCCAATTGCCTCCCACTGGGCCAGGGTCCTGCAGGGGGGGGAGCAGCTGGGGGGGGCACCCTGATCACACCCCACCTCTGCTGGTTTGAACCACCAGCCGGGAGATGTGCAGCCAGCAGCGATCAGGTAGCCCCCGGGGGGGCCACATACTGGGGGAAATGCCCCCCTGGCCAGCTCCTGCCCCCCATGGGACCCTGGGCCGGTGGGAGGGATCAGGCGAAAGGCTATTGCCTGAGCCCTCCCTTCGCAAGTTCAATTCCCAGTGAGGAGAGGGATGGCCGGGCATGATTAGGAGGGGAACCCCAGGGCAATGGGGGGCACCACGTGTACCACCACCACCCCCGCCAGGGTGACGCGGGGCAGGGGTAGGCGGGGAGCGGGTGGGGAGTCCTGCCCAGACCAAACCAAACTGGGCCAGGCTCCCCAACCAGTTGCGCCAGCCAAGGACGGGATTTCCGGGTTCCTCAGCAGCCATTCAGGCTGGTACACATGGGGGACAGCTTCACCATTCACACCTAGCCCAGTAAGGGACGCCTTGGGAACGAGAAGGGCAACCTGTCCCCCATGCGGCCTATTCTTATCACCAAAAACATGCTATATGAATACCCGACAAAAATGTTTGTTTGCGCAAGCAGGATCTTCACCTCCTTTGATCAAAATGTTTGGATGCTCGAACCACCGAATTTTCAATTTGGTGCGGATGTTCACAAATTTAGAAAATCTGAATCTGCAGGTTCGAATTTCATTTTGCACACCGTTACCCCACCATGGCGCCTGTGTTTTCTAAAGATAGGGAATGCGGAAGGGGCAGGCCCGGATTCCTTCACATCCGGATTCCACCAGTAACCGCGCAAAGGTCTTTCGTCTGCCTGCCATTGCTTTTTTAACCCCTGCCTCTTCTTACCTTCCTGCTCTGAAGACTGTGCAGCAACCAACCTGTGCGCTGCTGTGCTTCAGGTAGGCACAAGCCTCCTCCTGAAGTGGGGCTTCCCACCCCGCCCTGCCATTTTGCCTTGGACTTCTTCAGACGCAGCCTCTTGGGCCCATCATAGCATGACGCTTCGTGGCTGCCCCTGTTCCCAAATAACTTTTTAAAAATATCGAGCGCTTGAGTATAGTGTTGGCACTGAATTGATATTAAAATTGAAAGCCTCCATTCCAAGCTTTTCCTCCTTCTGCACTTCCAGGAGATACGCATGGCGGGCTAAGCCAATGTCCTACAGCTAATAAAGGAGAGATATCCTGCGTGTTTGCATGCTGCCAAAATAATGCATCAGCGATAAACCACTCACACTTTGCTTCCTCATTTTTTTCCTTCCTTCCTTCCTTCCTTCCTTCCTTCCTTCCTGTTTCCCTTAACGTTTTCCAGTTCTGCCCAAAGCAAGCATTGAAGTGGAGTCCTATTCGGCTCACCCTGGAGATCTCCTCCAGTTGCGTTGCCGGCTACGTGATGATGTTCAGAGCATCAACTGGGTGCGAGACGGACTCCAGCTCTCGGAGAACAACCGGACACGCATCAAAGGGGAGGAGGTGGAAGTCAGGGACGCTGTGCCCGAGGACTCAGGCCTTTATGCCTGCATGACCAACAGCCCCTCGGGAAGCGAGACCACCTACTTCTCCGTGAACGTCTCAGGTTGGTAACAGACCACTTGGAGGAAGGAGTGCCATGGAGCCAGATGTTGACTTAGCATGGGTTTAAGAAGTTTGGGGACCTTCTTGTTATTGCTTGTTCCAGTTTGCAGCATCTCTGTCCACTGGGGGAACCGTTCCAGGTTTGATGAGATTTAAGTCAGTCCAGTTACATTTAGAGGGCCTTGGGCTCCCTACCGTCAGCAAGGCAGGTGACATTTTGTTTGGCTGCAGGAAAATGTTGCCTTGGAGTCTTTTCACTTTCAAGCACAAGCCTTATTTTTCCCTACGGTAATTCTGCACTGCCCGGTACACTGGACCAAGAAACATGCTAGAAGTCTCCCTTCTGATGTGGCCCCTCCCCCTTAAACTCCACCCTCTTAAACTCCACCACATTAGACTCCACCCACTGGGGACGGGCCGTCTTCTACTCCACATTGGATGGACACTTACCACTCTATGGTGTCATTTTCATGCTGCTGGTCATCCTCACGGAAGTCCTGAATATCCTATTCTGCAATGTGTACCATCATGCTTAAGTTCAGAATGAGTTTAAAATTCATTTTCTTGAGACTCTTGCTTGTATTTGTTTTTTAATCCCAGCGCTGGTTCTGATGACCTCAAGGATATGACTGTAGGCAAACTTGGCTGCAATCGTAAAAGCAAAGCAAAAAGGAAACAGAAGTGGTGGATAATAAAAATCCTACTGGCTGTGGTTTACTTTTCAGCATCCGTCATAATTCCATGCAAAATATCTTACGAAAAATATGAAATAAGTCAAGGTCACTGAATTAGTATAATAGGAAAAGGTACCACATCCTCATATCTATCACTGATAAGAACCTACGAGGAACCCTACTGGATCAGGCCACAGCCCATCTAGTCCAGCATCCTGTCCCACACAGTGACCCTCATTGAGCTGTCCACCAGAACCCCAAGATTTTCACCCTTCACATCGCTTTCCCTCCTCTTCAAGAAGGATGCCTTTGAGAACATTTGCTGGACCTTGGAGGGGAGCCACATGCTCACTGAGAACCCTCACTGGCTATGTTTTGTGTCTGGTGTGGGCTCAGCCTAAGAGGCAGTGAGATAGGCCCTGATCTGATTGTAGATCTCTTACGGAGGTGTTCAAGTAGGCCTGTCTAGGGTGCCATCTGTAGCCCTGGGGCCATTTTGTACTTCATCCCATAATTCATGATTAGGCAACATCTGGGTAGTGCATCTGTACCTGCAAGAGGCTCTTACAGCCTCCAGGTGCTCCTTGCCCTCCCAGATGCTGCCAAATAAGGAACTAGCTGTGGTGCACAAAATTGTGCACCACGAGCCACCTGACCCTTACCCCACACAACCGGAACCTACCTGGAAGCATCCAACCGGCGACCACCTGCCCTTCTGCTGGCTGAGGAGGTCATCTGAGCTACCGTGGAAGTACACTGGCGGCTCACATGACCCCCTGATGTGACTGCGCAGAGCGCCAGCGTCACTGTAGTAGCGGTGCTGATATACACATGGTCGCGCTGGGCGCCACACTCAGAACGGTGGTGCCCACGGAGGAGCGGCCGCAATTGAACACAGGTGGGTGATCGATAGCAAGGGGGCTGGGCTCTCATTGACTAGCGCTCGTCAACGTTAGCCCATCACACACCTTTCCCGTGCGCAGGATGGGAAGGGAAGTGCGAAATTGTCCCCTGTCCAAACATTTGTCCAGTATGGCTGAAGGGTACTAGAGGAGGGAGGAGTCTCCTCTGTCCTGTGCTAACATGTAGAGGGAAGAGCCCTGGGCCTCTTTCTAGACCAAGAAAGTGGAAAATGCCCGCTACATGGGGTCAATAGCATGTTTTACCTTAGAAGATCCATACGAGATGATGTATTTTATGGAGAAAACGCAGGGATTTTTCCTACCTCTCCCATAATAAGTGACAACGCTTGCAGCACTCCTATAAACAAAGGGCTGAACTACTTCACACCTTGCACGGTGCTCTTGAACTTCAGCTCCCAATATTCAGCAACTGCTGTCTAATTCTGGGAGCCGAATGCTAGGAGTTGTAGTTGAGGTCCTCCTGGAGGGCTCAGGTGCAGAATCCCTGGCATGCTTCCACCCTGGAATTTGCTAGCACAGTATGCAATTAGGAACGGCCACTGGTTTGGAGAACTAAAAAAGGGAATGGGACCAGTCTGTAGTAGGAAAGGCTGTCCCTGGCTGCTTCCCAATAGAACTGTGTTTTAGGAATGTGCACGAATGTTTTTCTGTGCTTGATTTGTATCAAACTGAATGCAAAAATAAAATTTGTATTCATTTGAATAGGTCCCCTTCGAATGTGATAGGATTAGAATCCGATACAATTGTTCAATACAAATCCGATTCGAATCCTTGCTATGAATCGCCTACGTATCCCCTACATATCAGCTCTGAATGCGTCAAATCCACTCTCAATCCACTTTGAACCCACTCCGAACCCGCTTTGAATCCACTCTGGATCCACTGCAGATGGGAGCGGGGCACCGGTTTCCCGCCTCCCCAGGTTCATGAATGTAGTGAAGCTTCGTACAGATTGATTGAAACATTCAATTTGAATCTGAATTTTGAATGTGACAGATTTATTTATTTATTTATTTATTTATTTATTTATTTATTTATTTATTTATTTATTTATTTATATTTCTATCCCGCCCTATACCCAAAGGTCCCAGGGCGGGTAACAAATTTTAAAACAACAAATTACAAACGACTATGTATTAAAAGCAATAATATACATTAAAACACTCTAAAAATCCAGCATTTCTAACAATATACTCCATATTAAAATAATGGTATCTGTAGTAGGGGGAAAGTATAACCACCTCAGCCAAACGCCAGGGCAAAGAGGTGCGTCTTCACTGCCTTCCTGAATATAAACAGAGAAGGGGCGTGACTCATCTCAAGGGGGGAGACTGTTCCATAGCCTAGGGGCCGTTACTGAGAAGGCCCTCTTTTGGGTGCCCACCCATCTCACTACTGAAGGTGGTGGGACAACCAGGAGGGCCTCCCTGGCAGATCTTATGTTGAGGAAGATACATGCCGCAGTAGAGCTGTAAATTGGAAAAGGTGGTCCTGAAATGCACTCTTCTTCTCTCCTGTGTCTCTGCAAGTTGGAGTAGATCTGACCCCAGCCACTTTCTCTTACAGATGCCCTCCCGTCAGCTGAAGATGACGACGACGACGATGATTCCTCATCAGAGGAGAAGGAGGCAGACAACTCCAAAGCCAACCGTATGTGTGTGAGAGGAGCTGGGTTTCTCTTTCTGTTTCTGGTTTCCATTGCAAGTCCTGATCCAGTTTGTTGGTGGTGATATTTTCAACCTGAGCACTACCTGGCAAAACTTGGCTGGAAATATCCCATGTGGTTCATAGTCCAACACCTCCTTTGCTCTGAAAGCCCTCTATTAACACATCCACCTCCCTAAAGAAATGCTGTGGCCGTTCCAGCCCCATTGGGTGTTGAGATAGTTGTCCTAGTTGGACAGAAATAGTTTCTAGAGTTGAATTTGGGTAAGATAGCCCAAGCAGCAAACATATCTGGCCCTCCAGATGTTGCTAAACCACAGCTTCCACTAGTCCTTACCAGGGACTAAAAGTCTGATTATTGGAGAGGGTGACAAGGGATCACAAAGGCTAGTGTTTAGCAGTATCTGGGGAAAAGTAGGTCCTTTCTGCACACACCCTTAATCCAGATTAAAGGTCCATTCTGGGGCACCCTATCCACACCAAAGAGGTCCCATTCCCCCACCAATTTGACTCCGTTTGCATTAGACAGAACCTGATCTTGATTAAGGAGGCCCTTAATTCAGATCTATGGTAGTACCATTTAATCGGTACTACTAGAGGGACCAGGGCCCTGATCCAGAACATGAGAGGCAGGCAGAAGGTCACCTTCCATTTTCAGGATTATCAAGGGATGCCTTTTGGCAGTGCAGACATGCCATAGGTTAATTCTAGATGAGGGCCATCAGTGAAAATGGTGCTGATCCTGCCTGGATGTCCCCATGATCCAGATTAGCGAGCAGGCTATTCTAGAACCACACTGTAGAGAGGGTAAGTGCAGGTAAGTGAGGAAACGGCATAGTTTGGGCAGTTCCTGTCTGTTGGTGACTTGTTTTCAGGAGAATTCTGGACTGCATTAAGAAGTATATCATTTAAGTACAGTTGGACCCCCATATCCATGGGGGATATATATGTTCCAGGTCCTACTGTGGTCACTGAAAAACAGTGGGCATTTCAAATGCAGGGAAATGCACCCAGTTTCCCAAAATTCCTGTAAATTCCCCAAGATTTCACAGGAATTATGAGAAATCTCATGTCATTTTGCCCAGTTTCCTGAGTGCTTCAGGCCTCCAAGAAATTCCATGTCAGCCTGACGGCCCTGGTGGGGTGGCGGAGGTGAAGGGAGGCTGGTCCGGTCACTGCAGAAAAGTGAAAGTGCGATAACCAGATCAGTGGATACGGAGGTCTGACTGTACCTGGAAATGGTGTCACAAGAAGTTAGGATTCACAAGACCTGGCATTTCTATTCGCCATTACCTTGCATAAGTCACATACCCTTTCTCTGGGTCTTCTTCAGAAGCTGTCCCACCTTATTGGACGTACCCTGAAAAGATGGAGAAGAAGCTCCATGCTGTTCCAGCTGCCAAGACCGTTAAGTTTAAATGCCCATCCAGTGGGACCCCTACGCCTTCGCTTCATTGGCTGAAGAATGGCAAAGAATTCAAACCTGATCATCGGATCGGTGGATATAAGGTAGGAGCCACTGGGTTTCAGGCCATGAAAGATCAGGGACAACATACACATCAGCACAGAAGCCTTGTAGTCTTGGGCTGGAACATTCATTCATTCATTCATTCATCCATCCATTTTTCTATCCCGCCCTATACCCCGAGGTCTCAGGGCGGGTTACATTATATTAATCTTAGAACGGTCCCTGCCCTCAGGCTTACAATCTAAAGAGACAAGATACAAAAGGAAAATGGTGTGGGAGAGAACAGGGACACTCTTAATTTATTTATTTATATTTATATCCTGCCCTATACCCAAATGTCTCAGGGCAGGTAACAACTTTTAAAACCAGCATATCAAAAGAAACAATATTAAAATTTAAAACCAACACATTAAAAAAACAGCACAATGTCAATTAAAACAGTAGTGTGTGCAGTGGAGGGCAAACATAGGGTGTTTTTCCACTGTCATTAGAAGTACCCATTAAGTACCCATTAAGTACCCTTCTGAAGGCGGTGGAACAATCTGCTTGCTGCAATCCAGGAGTGGGACAGTGAACTGTCCATTTGGCCTCTGTGTTCCAACGCATGCAAGCAAGCTTCATGGGCGGGGAACAAAAGTTTCCCATTACTGAAAGTTTATCACTAGGGACATTAGACCAAGATGTGAAGATAGATTGCCACAGTGTCTGCCTGGCCTTCAGCATGGTGGGAACAGGAGCAAATCAGGCCCACACTCCTTTTGCAGAACACTGTCAGGGGCAGAGTCCGCCCCCAGGTGTTGGATGACATGCGGTCACCACATCCCCAGTTTTCTTTTGGCATGGCTTGTGGATCTTTGGAGAACAGAGGAGAAGTTGAGAGGATAGAGTAAGGCTGTCCTCATGATGTCATTCTCAGACTCTGTTGCGCTGACACTTCATATTCTTTAATTTTAAAAAGAAGCTTGCATGAAACCACTTGGTCTTGTGGTTAGAGGCCTGTTTCTTGTCTGGGAGTCACCGGGTTTGATTCCGTCCACCTCCACGGAGCCAGCCAGGTGACCTTGGGCTAGTCACAGCTCTCTTCTGAGCACTCACAGCCCTACCCACCTCGCAGGGTGTCCTGTTGTGGGGAGAAGAACAGAAGGTTTGTCAGCTGCTTTGAGGCTACTTAAATGGGTGAGAAAAGTCGGGTAGAAAACCCAACTCTTCTTCTTCTTCTTCTTCTTCTTCTTCTTCTTGGTGCTAGGGAATTTTGCAGTTTGTTGAAGCCCAGGTGTTCACTTGGTGCTAGAGACATACACGAACTGGAGTAAGAGGTCTTTTCTTGACAGTCCCAGCGATGTGGGGAACCTATGTGCTTTTGAGAGCATGGCTATTGCCCTTATAGGTCTTTCAGTGGGCAAGGTTAGGGTGTGCATTGCTATGCATGCATGTGACATCATCATGCATGTGCAGAAATACGTTGAGGCTCTCTGCATGTGCAGTAACTCCATGCGCATGTGCTCTGGTGGCACGCCACAGCCCTGCCCATAATGTCACCAGCCACACTTTTGGAAGCAGTAGGATCCCCACACTGCTGGGGCTCAAGGGTGCCGCAGACATCATCCAGACAGCACTTATTTAATCTGCATTGTTTGGATTATCCGGAGTAAAGAACGTCCGGGAGCATTTTATTCCAGATGATCCATGCTTTATTTGAAATTATCCTAATAATGTGGATTAAGTAGGTGCTGTCTGAATGAAACCACAGCAACGCAGGGCTTTCAGGTAAAACATCTAACAGTCCTTTTCGACAAACTCGAGTTCAGCACATCCCCGCTTGATGTTCTTAACAGGCCACATGGGCTTTCTTCAACCGTGGGTGCTGCTGAAGAGACAAACTGTTTTTAAAGCATTATTGTCCACCTCTTCAGCATGGAGCAGCAGGTTTCAAGGGGGCTCAAGGATCCATCCACTGGAATTTAATGTCTTCCTTTGTCGGCTTTTTCATAGACGTGTGCCAGTTCTCTGCACTTCCTTTCACCCATCGACATGAGTGTGCCCCATTCATGCTTAGTTAATGGTCAGACTGCTTGCTAAGGAAGGGACCAATGGCATTCCCTTGGGAAGGCTAGGCTGGACAGAAATCTTTCAGACTCTCCTTTTACCCACCCAGTGCCTATTTTTGCTTTTTCCTTTCCACTGCTATGGGCAGAATTAGCAGAATCTTTGGAGGCTACAACCTTTTCCTTGGAAGGAAGACTTTTTGGGCCCCTCGAGCAAAAGGTAGCAACCCCTTAAACTGTAGCTCTTCTGTGTGTTCTGCTGCCTTCACTGTAAGCTCAGAGACTATGAGAAAATGTGCCAGAGCCATCTAAAGTTCTTTGGAGCGTGGATCAAGGCCTCCACTGCTTTAAAAGGATGCATACTTTGGACTTTGAAAACCATCACGGTCACTGGGCTGCACTTTTGAGAAGAGATTTAAGGGCCTGCCAGCGACCGCGTCAAAAACAGTACACCATGTAGATAGAATGCCTCTGATGGGTTCAGGTTAAATGCTGATATTTTAAGGTACTTTGGAATAAGAAGGGCTTTTCCTACAATCTCTTCAGTGTTTTAAATTTGGTTCACCATCAGACCAAACACCCATTTATTTAATTTGACAGTGAGCCAATCAATCAAACCAACGATAGTTGATGTTTGACTCCAAATTCGTTCAAAAATAAATAAATAAAATTTTCCCATTTTAAAAAAGCCCTTTTCAAGGACAAAAGCACACTATAGACAATGTTCACAAGTGGAAAACGAGTTTGGTTCAGACAAATTTCTGGATAGGCAAGCAAGTTTGGTTCAAAGCAAACATTTGTGAACCTGAACTGTTCAATCAAATTCTTCAGCTCGAACTGAATTTTGCACAGTCCTATTAGTGAACCCGATCTAGCCATAGTTATTTAATCACTGAAAGAACTGGTTCAGTTGGTGTGATTCAGCGCATCGCTGTTGTTTTGGAAAAAGGGTTAGGAAGGAGGGTTTTTGTCTTCCAATAAGGGATGTCCTCTTCAATCTCTCTCCCCCGCTCCAAATGATGTCAAACTACCTCTGATTATTCCCTAAAGCAGACAGGGCCCCTAAATACTCTCTTATACCAGCCTTTGTCCACCTGGTTTCCTCCAGATGGTTTTGGATTACTGTTCTCTGAAGATGCGATGCTTGGGTCCGATAGCTGTTGTAACATAAGACCTCTGGAGGGCAGGTTGAAACAGCCTTTCCCTGGGAGAAAGGGATGGTAGCTAAAATCTTGCAAGTTTGTCTTCTAGCAAAAAGGCTGCAGAGTGATGCAGTGGTTAATGTCTCAGCCTTGGAACTTGGTCAGTTCAGAAGGATGGAGGATTGATGGTAGATCCAGACCAGTCATTGCTTCACCTTCCTACAAGGGTTGTTGTGGGAGAAACGGGGAGGAGGAGAAAATGGTGTTCCGAGTGCTGGGCTTTTCAGAAGAGAGGGGGAATCCAGTTGCCAAAAGGAATTGTGACAGTTTGGTCTTGTGATTAAGGGGCTGGACTCTTATCTGGGAATCACCAGGTTTGATTCCACCCTCCTCCACGAAGCCAGCTGGGTGACCCTGGGCTAGTCACAGCTCTCTTCTGAACTCTCACAGCCCCAACTGCCTCACAGGGTGTTTGTTGTAAGGAGAAGATTAGAAGGTTTGTCAATGACTTTAAGTCCCCTTAAAGGTGAAAATACTGGGGTATAAAAGCCAACTCTTCTTTTCTTCTTTTTAATAGAGACAGCAGCTTGAGAAATGCAAGCAGACAGACATGTAAGGTGCAGCTTGTCTGTAAGCTTCTAGCATATATTTAGTGCTTTAAACAGGAGATGTTGTATCCCTGGAGTACAGGGTAAGTGGCCCCTAGCCATGGGACAGATGGCTAAGGGGCCACTTAGCCTGTATTCCAGGGAGGTGGCATGGAATGATGGGAACTGTAGTTCAGAACGACCTCAGGAGGGATACAGTGGAACTCGTTGGCTGTACGGCTTGCTTTTCTTGACCAGTGTAAGTTCCATCAGCTCCACTCGCAGATAAAGCCCTGTTAACATCCAGGAAAAAAAATACAAATAAAAAAGGTTTTCCACAGGCCGGCACCATCTAGGCGCTGCCCTCCTCTGCAAGCGTCTTCTGAGCCAACCGGAGGCGTTTGGCTGGATGTGCGACAGTGCAGAAGTCACTCTGGTAGGCTGCGCGGGCGCTCCTCGTCCGTCCGCCTCCCCAGCAGAACAGCATGTTTCCATCTGGAGTGACTCACAAGCACGGCACAGGCAGCCCAGAGAGCCCGCGTTAATGGTGAAGTTTCAGCGGCTGCCACAGGCGGACACACCGGGGCCCTCCTGTTCCCCTTCCCTCCTCCTTAGCCTGCAGATCTAGACAAAGAGGCGTTCGCCTGAGGAGGCAATAGTGAATCACGCAGGCAGTGGGTCTCCTGGTCGAGGCCCAAGGACACGCAACTCCTTCCTGCTCACAGTTCTTCCTTCATTATCTTTCCTGGCCTGCAAGCCTCCACAAATGCAATAGGAAGGAAGGAAGGAGAAAGGGAGGGAGGGAGGGAGGGAGGGAAGGAAGGGAAAAAGGAGAAAGGGAGGGAGGGAGGGAAGGAAGGAAGGAAGGAAGGGAAGGGAGGGAGGGAGGGAGGAAGAGAAGGAAGGAAAGAAGGAGAAAGGGAGGGAAGGGAAGGAAGGAAGGAAGAAGGAGAAAGGGAAGGAAGAAAGGAGAAAAAAGGAAGGAAGGAGAAAGGGGGGAGGTAGACAGAAGGAAGGAAGGAGAAAGGGAGGGAGGGAAGGAAATCACTTCAAAAGTGGCCTAGAGGTGGTCCAGAGGGGGTCCTGTCACACCTCAGCCTACCTGGCCCATCACTAATGCACATTGAGGACCAGGAAATGCACTTCCTAAGCCGGTGATGGCCAACCTATGACACGCGTGTCACAGGTGACACGCCAAGCCTTTTTGGGTGACACACATGGTCACCCTTGCACCTGGACATGTAGTGCTTGCTTGTTCTTGAAGTGTATGAAATACCAAATTTCAATTGAAGATTTAGCAAATGTAAAGTATTATTTGTTTTTGCTTTTAGTAAAATACATATATTAAAAATATAACTTTTTTACTAGAGCTACAAATATCACAAAATTATGGATATTTCTAGATGTGACACAGCGCCCGAGTTAAGCTAGGTTTTCTTGCAAATTTTGACACACCGAGCTCAAAAGGTTCGCCATCACTGTCCTAAGCAGATTAGAGGTTGAGTGGAGGTTGGGTGAGAATGAAATATGTCACATGATAACACATGTAAGCCACTTTGAAGCCACTTTTTTAAACTGAGGTGCGGTCTCAGGCTTTTTCTGGATTTAGGGTGCAGTCCAGATCTCATGCAGACTGAAGCGACAGGTCTAGGGATGCACATGAAAAGGGAATTTATGTTAGTTTTGCCATTGGATCGAACATCCAAACATTTGTTTCATCGTAGACTCGTTCAATCGAAGGTTTGGACTTTGGCGTTCACATTCAAACTTCTTCACAAAATTTTTGTGACTTTGTTCCCATTGAAAAAGCCCTCTTTCACGACCCAGACACAGTGAAGTAGGTATATTCAATGACATTTTTTTGTATTGGCAAAGGGTGAATACTTGGACATTTAAATGTCCAGACTTTTGATTCAATGCAAATGTTCACAATTTCAAAGTATTCAGTCGACTTTGTAAATATCAGTTTATACATCTGTAGCTGGCCCCTGTCTAGTCCACAGCAGCTTGCAGACAAAATAGCTCGGAAGTAGGTGACGTTCTGGAATAAGTTTGGTGGAGAAAGGCCCTCAGCTGCTCAGCAGTGAGGTGCCTATCCCAGCTTTTCCCAAGCAGATCTCCTGGTGGGGTCATTTCATATCACAGGTCCCAAATGCAGCAGGAAGAAGGAGAAAAATCTGGTGGAGGGGATCTCTAGTGTCACAAATGGAAGGATAAAGCCCTATTGAAATGATCAAGGCACTGGACCACTCCTCTTTGTCAGCCAGTTTGGTCTTGTGATTAGAGTGTCACATTCTTTCTGGAGGTCTTCTGGTTCTAGTCTGCACTCCTCCACGGAGCCAGACTGACCTTGGGCTAGTCACAGCTCTCCTGAGCTCCTACAGCTCCACCTACCTCACAGGATGTCTGTGGTGGGGAGAAGGACAGAAGGTTTGGTCTAGTGGTTAGCGAGCCGGACTCTTATCTGGGAATACTGGGTTTGATTCCGCCCACCTCCACGGAGCCAGCCAGGTGGCCTTGGGCTAGTCACAGTTCTCTTCTGAGCTCTCGCAGCCCCATTTACCTTACAGGGTGATCTGTTGTGGGGAGAAGAATAGAAGCTTTGTCAGCTGCTTTGAGTCCCCTTAAATGGGTGAGAAAAGCGGGGTAGATAAGCCAACTCTTCTTATGAGCAAAGTGGGGTATAAAACCACCTCTTCTTCCTGTAAGATTTCAGCACTTTGCTTAGGGGACAGTGATAGTTAAAGGACATATAGTAGGGGTACCATTATAAAAATGCAAAGTTTAAATATTCAGTATTTTTTTAAAAGGGCTTTTGTCTCCTCAAGCTCATGATGGTTTTAATTTCAACTCAATTAATGTGTGTATGGGGGGGGGAGAAATATATAATCTTGTTTGTTTGTTTGTTTTCTCTTTTGCCAACCACTTAGCAGGGTTTTGCATCCAAAAAGTGCACAGGGACATTTCCAGCTGTTTCAAAATAGACCCCCATTGTTCGCAAGGGTTGTTGTGTTTGCAAGGGTCCAGATGCCTTGTCTGTCCACCTGCCCTACCCCCAAGACAGATCAGTGTGCCCTAGTAGGCTCAGGCACCCACCTCCTTGCTTGAACATGCCATTCTGCAGATCTCTTTATTTTTTTTACAGTAAAAAAATCCAGTTTTGAAGAGATGCCTCTGCCTCCCAATTGCATTCCCAGAGCCTGATTTTGTTTGCATGCAAACCAGTCCACAATCACTTGGCTAGATTTGGGCATAGGAGCCTTACTTTGTGTGGGTGGGTAGCCAAGAGGAATGTCAGGCCCAGTTCCTGTGCTGGCAAAGCGTCCTTGTCCCACTCATCAGAAATATCACTTTCCAGATGTAAATGGCTTTGTGGTCGGCCCAGCAGCTGGCAGCAATTAACTCCCTCTTTATAGGCAGAAACATGACCTTCTGGTTCTGTTTTAAGATGAAAAGGCAAAAGGGGACAGGACGGTTACTCCCAACCGTCTGTCAGCAGATAACCACCCTGAGCACTTGGTGTTTTCTTTCCCACAGGTTCGCCATGCAACTTGGAGTATCATCATGGACTCGGTTGTGCCGTCGGACAAAGGGAACTATACCTGCATTGTGGAGAACAAATACGGAGCCATCAACCATACCTACCAGCTTGATGTCGTTGGTAAGGAAACTGTGGGCAAGGGAAGGCAGACCAGGCTTTTTTAATACTTTCCCCATGGTGCTATCCTGCCCCATACTGGAATACACAATCCTGGCACAGAACAGCATGTTTTGCATCAGCCTTGGCATTGGTTCCAAGGCTTGTGCCAGCTTTGGAGATGGCAGTGGGACCCTGGATGTTCCAAAGGTCAGTAGCAAAGGTTTGGTGGCACATCTTGTGAGATACTGGACCGTGGAGGCACGCTGTCCATAGTTCCATATACCATCCCCTAGTACACCAGTAGACCTGAAAATCAGGGAAACAGACCAGGACCCATTTCTCACCAGCAAGTTCACTAAGGATTTCCCTTTCACATGGTACTGGAGAAAATGGGGGCCCTGGTGCACTTACACGGAGCATGATCTAGATCAAGAGACCCTTGATCTAGATCGCCGGTGGATCTCAATATTGAGGTTTAACAGCATACTAATAGAGCCTGATCCAGAACGTGGAAGTATACAGAAATGCAGTACTCCATGTTCCAGTTACCGGGAAGGGGGGGGGGGATCTTAGCGTTGCACATTATTGCACTGTCAAAATGGATCCCCGGGTGTCCCAAGGCCAGGGACCTTCGTTCCTGGATACTGGAGCTTATGCAGGCCAGTTCTAAAGCTCATACAAGCTCTGGGCTGGAACACGGTGTCACCACGCAGAGTGATCCACCCCAGCCTTGGGACAGATCACTTGTTCCAGACATACTGGAAGGGACCTTCACCAGGTGGGTGGAGGAAAAAGCCCTTTATGTTCCAGAAGTCCAAGACTTCCCACTGAGGTGAATCATATGGATCACTTGACGTAGTTTTAAGTTTTTTGCTTTTATATTTCAGTGAGTTTGACCCCTGTTGCTGGTTTGTCTGTTCTTGGTCAAACTGTTTACATTTTTCCTTTGTGGTTTAGTAGCTGTTTACACACTGCCAATTGCTTCCAGCTGCCTCTGCAGCAATGGGAAATGTGCAGTTGTTACGAAGGGAAACTTTAAAAAAAGGGTGTTTCACTTCAAAGCAGCATAGTGGCCTTTCAGGCCTGCACACCCCCAAGTTGCGTGTGGACAATCTGTGGCCAGACCAGCATCAGCATCCTGTAGATATAGGGCGTTTTTGCACAGTTAACCAACGTTGACTATCGCTCGCACTTGGAGCACGAGTGAGCTTTGGCCATCTCCCTGCCCCATGATCAAATACTTACCTGATTCGATCTGGGGTCTGGTCCTCTTCCGGGCATTGCCATTGTGGCTGCGGCACCCTCCACGGCTGCACGTACGTCAGCACAGTTCCTGAGAACACTGACACTCTGCGCATGCACAAGTGCACTTGCGTGGCACTTCGCCCAGCACCAGAGCAACGGAAGAAGAGCGAAAGGTCGCTGCCCCAGACGCTTGAAGTAAGCTTTCTGGTAGCGTTGGTTAATGTGTGGAGCTTGGTCTCATGCTCCACACCTGATCAACGATTAGTGAACTTCTGGTGAGGGTGGGCACGCTTGGCTGCTGTAACAGCCTACTCCACCTGCAGATGCTCTTCATCAGAGGTTCACTAATTATGCACTAGAGGTAACAGTGCAAATAGGCTTCATGTCTTAGGTTGGGATGTGCACATTTGTGTGTGTGTGTGCAGTTCAAACTGAATGCAAATTGTTCGAATAGAGCCCCTTTGAATGTGGTGGGATTGAAATTTGTTAGGAATCTGATTCAGATCCCTGCTGCTAGTCGCATCTACGAATCCCCTACAAATCCCCTATGAACCCACTCTGAAAGTGTCAGATCCATTCTGAATTCACTTTGAATCCACTCTGGATCCGCTCTGGATCTGCTGCGGATGTGTCTTTTCCACCTCCCCAGGCTCATGAATGTAACAAAGCTTCAAACAAACGTATAGAAGAATTTGCTTTGCGTTTGGCCGTCCCAACATTCTGTTTGAATTTGGATGGTTGAATTTGACCGGATCCATGCAGATTTCTAATGTGATGAATATTCACGCACCTCCCTAGTCTTAGGCCAGTGGTCGGCAAACTCATTTGTCAAAAGAGCCAAATATCAACAGTACAGTGATTGAAATTTCTTTTGAGAGCCAAATTTTTAAGTATGTACACTGTTATTAACTTAATTAGGGTACTCCTAACCTGGAAGAGCCAAAATCAAGGGGCCATGGTTTGCCTACCCCTGTCTTAGGCCATTTTGCACTGGAGGTTGGTATTCTGGACACCGTAATCAACCCCTCCCAAACTAAGATGGACTGTTCCTGGGGTGGATCAAGGCAATGCTCATTGTGACAGCCTGTTCCACCCTACCCCCAGATCAACTCCGGAGCTTGCCCAGGGTGCCTCCCAATGCTCTGAAAACCAGGAATGAATCCTACAACTCTGGAACTTCCAAGGGAGCCATTTTGGTGGCTGTGTTGTGCCACCAAAATGGATTCCCCATAGTAGTAGTAGAATAAGAGTTGGTTTTTCTACCCTGCCTTTCTCACCCATTTAAGGGGACTCAAAGCGGCTGACAAACCTTCTGTTCTTTCTCCCACAACAGACACCCTTTGAGGTAGGTGGGGCTGTGAGAGCTCAGAAAGAGAGCTGAGACTCACCCAAGGTCACCCAGATGGATTCATGGAGGAGGGCAGAATCAACCCCAGTCACTAGAAGATATGAGTCCAGCATCCTAACCATAAGACCAAACTGGCTTGGTAGACCAGACCTGGATGCCATTTTGGGGGTGGTAGCTCCTTTAAACCACAACAGCTTGCAGAAACCTAGCTTCAGTTGATGCCCAGATTTATCTCAGATTTATTTTGCCACAAATCTAAATATGTCAAGATATAATAAATGCATGATACACCTGCAGTCTGAAAATCAGTCAGGTTAACCTGTGTGTAAGGTCTCCTGTCTTGTCACCTGAAATTATTCTTTTATGTACTGTCAGTGATTAATCACATAGGTCCATTGATATAGCGGGAAATGGATCTTAAATGTTTTTGTTTTGCTTTGGATACCTTCCTTCACTCCTTCTGAGTAATCATGCGCACGAATGTTCGTCACATCTGAAATTTGTCCGAATTCTTACCTTTGAATTCAAATCGAATGTTGGTACATTGAAAGATTGACATTTGAAGAAGAATCGGACCCTTTAATACATTCGTATGAAGCTTTGTTACATTCATGAATGAACCTGGGGAGGTGGGAAAGCGGCTGCCCCAGTCACATCTGCAACGGATGCAGAGTGGATTCAAAGTGGATTGAGAATGGATTTGATGCGCAGGGGATTTGTAGGGGATACATAGGGATTCGGATTGGATTTGTAATCGAACATTTCTATCCCACCACATTCGAAGGGGATCTATTAGAATGAATAGGGGGTTTTTTGCATTAAGTTCGATACAAAAATACATTTGTGCATGTCCGTTCTTCTGAGCGCCTGAATTGTGTAGGAAGGAATTCTGTGTCTGGCTGTGAGACTGAGCAGATTCTGCTTTTTCTGGCTTTGGATGAGCTCTCCACCCCACTGAAGTGAGCATCTTTCAGCATCCAAAAGAGCTGAATTTCTGGCTGTGGCATGAAGCTCGGTTTCATTTTTATTCTTTTCCACGTCACGCAGTTCTGATCATTCCCGGAGCCAGACAGAAACGGCTCCCTCCTTCTCACCACCCTCCCCCATTAATCTCCTTATTAGCCTTAATTTCCAACCTAGGCAGGTTGATCTCTGCAGTTCACTTGCGGAGTTGCTCTAAATGCCACTAAATGAACCATTAAGAATGCAATTTAATTTGATTACATTGAGCAAACTGAAGGGAATAGTCCGCAAGAGGGAACAAAGGGGTTTGTTAATGCTCACTCACCACAGTGGCAGGCTTTTTTGTTAATCAGCTGAGCCCTCATTAGGTTTGTTTGACCTTTGACCTCGGATGAATAGGTAGCCATGTTTAGGACCTTCCTTGCCCCCCATCACTCAAGCCAACTGTGACAAGAGTTTCACCTGCTCTGTTCCCCTTTACTGCCGCCCGTTGAAGTTGTTTTGTGGTGTTTCCAAAGGCGAGTGGAGCAGATGGGGCTGGAGTGCCTGAACAGGTGCTCGGAGGGAAGAATGGACTGAATGGGGGACACTAAACTGAAGACGCATCCAGGCGAGATGGAGGCGTTGTGTGTCACGGGGTCCTGGGCCTGTGAAGTAGGCCCCTGTGATGACGCTTGAAGCTCAGGTGGAGGTGGAGGCCAGAGATGATCCGGCCACTGTAATCTATCTCCTGGCAACTTCAGGGTTGGACTACTGTAATGAACTGCAGGTGGGGCTGCCCTTGAAGACAAGGCAGAAGCTGTATCTGGTGCTAACCGTTCCTGAGGGCTGGATGTACATCATGATGCTCTTCAAAGAGATACACTGGCTGCCAGTTCACTACAGTTGAAGGTGTTAACTTTGGCACCCAAAATGACTTAGGACTCAAATATCCAGAAGGACACTTTTATATATCCAAAGGGACACCCAAATATCCAAAGGGACATTTATTCCAGGGACGTTCCTATAGGTTCAAGAATGCCATCCATCCATCTTGTTTATTTCCTTACCTTTTTGCTTTCCTCAACCTTGTTATGCCTTTCACCAAGACGGACCTCCTCCATTCGTTCTTGGTCTTTTATGGGCTTAATTTAGAAATCTCTCCAGTGTATGCCTCTCGTCGTGTTTTTACTTTTATCTTCCTTGTTTCCCTTTGGAATTTTTAAAGAAAGGTGACAGCAGGAGCAGTCATCGTAGAAATCCTGGTTTTCCCTCTTTTTGCTGCTAGGTACAGCAGCACTGTGGGCCCATTGGCGCTTGGTTGACGTTTGACTACAAATGTTTCTATACATTCGTAGGAAGCTTTGTTACATTTGTGAAAGTTACATTGTGGGAAAGTGGCTGCCCGGTCACCTCTGCAATGGATCCAGAGTGGATTCACAGTGGATTCAAAATGGAGAGAGTGGATTTGACCCGCTCAGAGTGGACACGTAGGGGTTACGTAGGCAATTCATTGCAGGGATTCAAACCGGATTCATATTGAACATTCATATCAAATGTGAATCCTACCACATTAGAAAAAATTACAAATTTTCTTGCATTTGATTCGATACATATTGAACACACACACAAAAAAACATTTGTGCACATCCCATGTGTGTGTCTTTAATATAAGATATTCAATAATTACCACATTATTATGTTACCAACAATGATATTATATCTCATATAACCCTATTACATTATTTCCCACCACCACCACCACCCCCTCCCAGAGCTAGTCTGGTCTTTATTATCAGTTACCCATTAAAGTCAATTTGGAAATTATTTTCACACGTTGTTGTTTAAATCTTGTCCCCTTTTCTTTCGTGTGCCTCATCTGGCACATTTTTTCCAGTTCTCCATCGTGGAATCCTTCCATGGTTGCCCTACTCAGCATATCCTACGTTCCCTTAGGAATTCAAACACTAATTGTTCTTCTAAATATATTCTGAATTCAGGATGGATCAGGAGTGGCTGAGCATGGAAAATATGCACTTTTAGCCTCATGACCCGCTGGACGTAGACTTATGCTCCGCTCCAGTGCTTCACACTGCTGGTACCTGCTGGCAGCTCAATTCAGGAAGACAACCTTCAGCCATAAGTGGTGGATGTTAACACAGAGGGAAGGAGGAAGGAAGGCTGTCTGTCTAATCCATATTAAAAACTTAGGCCTCAGTGGGATTCAGCTATGCTTGGAATATCTGTCACATGTTTGCACTCGTCTTCACTCTCTCCTGGAATGGAAGCTTTTTATTCTACCCTACCTCCAAATGATTCTTTGCCTGCCTCCGGACGTCACTTATTTATCCTTCAATTTATTGATTTACTAGCATAATGCACATCCTGAACTATCCCTTGTTGTTCATACATTAGCTCAATACTCCGGGTTTTAGCGTTTCCACAGCAGCGGAGTGATGCTGCGGCTGCCGTCTTTCTTTCTTTCTTTCTTTCTTTCTTTCTTTCTTTCTTTCTTTCTTTCTTTCTTTCTTTCTTTCTTTCTTTCTTTCTTTCTTTCCTCACCCTCCCAAGAGTATCTCGTGAAGTATTTCAAGGTAGCAACTCACGGCAAAATCAGGCTGTACTTCCCATGCAATAATCCAGAATAACAGGATAGGGCGCTATGAAAGTTTGTTTTCTTCGGATATCGATAACCCCCTTAAGTTGGGTCTATAATCTGGAATTGTATCAGGAACCCCTTGGTCATGTCTAGCAAGTCAGGTTCAATTACGAAATAATTACAGGATTTTGACCCTATCTGGATGCAGCCTTTGGATATCTCTAGGTAGTGAGAGGAAATTCTGGGATCTTCACTGGATCCCAAAATTCCTGCTCACTGCCTCTGGCAGAGGACAGGAGATAATCCCAACAAGCTAACGGGCTGTTGCTTCTGTCTGGCATCCTTTGTAGAAGTATTCCTCTTGCAAAATAGTGGTACGTGAGAAGCACCCGCCCCTCTCGGATACAAATCTGAGAAATGTAGACATTCGAACTCAAATCAGTCTTTTGCATCTGTCGTATAGGAATCTGCCGGAAAATTATCCGTATCTTGCGCTTAAAAAACAGGGTGCATATGGATTTTTATGGAATGTGCACAGATACATATAATAGATACGAATGTTGTCAACATTTGTATCTTTAAATAGGAATCTGACATTCGAACGTACGGATTTGAATGTTGCAGATTCGAATCGGATTTTATGACATTCGGATCTTAAATATCCTAATCAAATTGGATTTTTTGAGATTTGAATCTACTCGGATTCAAATGTCAAGAATACATTCGTGAATATCCCTAGTTCACATTTGCTTCGATGCAGAGTGAACATGAAGAAAATAAATCATGCATATCCTTAAGCCTTTCAAAGCTGTTTGTAGCCATGAACAGAACTAGGATGCGTCAGGTGCACTTTCTGCTCCAGAAGAGGAGCTGATGCAAAGAAGCTTTGCATGCCAAAGTGCCTGAGTGGCATCTCCTAGACAGGACCAAGAAGGAGAGTTGGCTTTTTTATCCCACTTTTCTTACCCATTCAAGGGGACTCAAAGCGGCTGACAAACCTTCTATTCTTCTCCCCACAACAGACACCCTGTGAGGTGGATGGGGATGTGAGAGCTCAGAGAGAGAGCCGTGACTAGCCCAAGGTCACCCAGCTGGCTTCATGGAGGACTATGGAATCAAACTCAGGGTGCTTCTGCATTTGCCGCCGAAAAACGGATCTAAGAAGATCCATTTTTTGGCGATCCAACCTCCCGAGGATCCGTCCCAAATAGGGACGGATCTGAAGGTCCCTCCCACGTCCGCACACGTGTGGGGAGGCTGGATCCGGCAAGACGGATGGTCTGGGTGCTGTGCGGAAGCCACAGCAGCCATTCAAAAAGTCCGCCAGATTCCCGTGCCGCCAACGCCACCCCCGGAGCCGCGGGACTGGAGCAGGCAGCTGACAATCATCGCGTGTTTCCAGCGGCGTGCAGTGCGCGAGGGAGGGGCTTCCGAGGCAGGCTGTCCTGCTTCCGCTCCTCCGAACATGGCGGCCGCCGGGACATCCATCCCTTCGCCTGGCCATGTGCAGAAGTGTCCTGCTTCCACACAGATCCAGGCAAAGGGACGGATCGAAGTCCTCATCTTTGTGGTCTTCATTTTACTCCAGTTTTTGGCGGCTAAGCCCGTTTTAGAAACAGATCTTGTGCGCCGAAATGCGGAAGCAGCCGACTCCAAGGCTCCAGAAAGCGGTCTCCAGTGCGGAAGGCAAGTCTGTATGTTTTTCTGTATGTGTCTTTAATGTGTCTTTATATATGTTTTTACACCCAGTGCAGAAGCACCCTCAGTATTCCCAGATAAGAGTCTGGCTCCTTAACCACTAGACCAAACTGGCTGTCAGCAGCCCCCTGGTCTAACTCAGCGGAGGCCATTTTGGGGTGAATTCGCTTTCATCTTGCTGCTTCCACTTCCCGCCCCCTTGCTCCCCTTCACCCACTTCCACTCCAAGTGACAGAGCTGCCTTTTTAGGGTATTGTAATGCAGCCCTAAAAGAAACAATGGAGAGTGCAACCCCATTTGGCCAGCCGTGGGGAATGCTGCAAAGCCCATTCATTCCTATTGGCTGTGCCTGACCTGGATTTCTTTCTGGGTCAGATGGAGTTAAAAGTGCTCAGAACTTTCTGTCGTCTCCTTGTCAAACAGTAACCTGGCAGGGTGGAGCCAAAGTAACCAAGGGCCTGAGAAGGGACACCTGGAAATCAGAGGCCTAGGCTAGGATTAAGGCTAGGACACGTGAGGACGGATTCCCCATTCACACGTAGGCAGGTAAGGAACGCGGGGGCACGCGTTCCTACCTGCCTACATGTGAAAGGGGAATCCATCCCTGTGTGGCCTAGCCTGAAAAGGCTGGCACAGGGGTGGGACACCCATCCCAGGCCTGTCCCCATTGGGTCCGGCTGGACCCAGGGGCCGGCAGCCTTGTCCGGTCTCTTCCCTGGTTCCTGCAGGTTCTAGGGACCAGATTGGATCCCCTACAGCCTGCAGGACCACTACCACCCCAGGGACCCACCCACCCCAGGCACGGGCCTACACAGGGACGCTGCCAGGTTGGGTGGGTGCCTGGGGTGGGGGGTTCCTAGGGGCTGTAGGGGACCTGATCTGGTTTTGTGCTCTACACCCAGAACATGAACGGACGGGCTGGGGCAGTTCCAGTCGGAACCGCCAGCCCAGCGGAGTGAATGCTCCATCCCAGGGCTTCTTACACGTGTTCTTCAAGACCTCATGTCTAAAAGCTTGACGTTGCTTGCATCTCAGCCACGGCCGACGGCTGGGATCCCTTGATGGTTAAACGCTGGCGCCTTCTCAAGTGCCCTGTGTCACTGGCACAGTGAGGGTGGTGAAAGGCAGATAATTCCTCGTTCTTTTCTAAAGGCAGGTAGTTGTTGCACTGTTGTTATCGGTTGGATTCACACAGCCCTCCCTCTTCGGTAGCCTACATTAAAACAGTAAGGACAGAGTCACAGTTGAGGGCCCTGCCTACACTCAAGTTTAAATCCAGTTTCACTCCACCTTCAGACTGAGAGAACCCAGTGGCAAAGTGGTGTGTCATTTTCTTTCCGCATTATCTAACCCAGAGGTGGGCTTTCTGAGTTAGATAATGCCCAAGTAAAACAGCACGTTGCTCTGCGGATCTGTTTTCTCCCTCTGGAAGTAACTTAGGTGCGTACGGGGACTTGCTTGCATTTATCGGGTCCAGATGCTGCACAACAGCGACCACACACGCCACGTTGAGAGTCTGGCATCATTTCTCAAGATGCTGAGAAAGGTATGTGTGAACAGGTCTCCAGAAAGGGCCTGTTTGAACATATATTTCCAGAATGGTTGCAGACACTCCAGGGAAGGTCTGTCCACCTGGCATGCCACTGCCACTTGTCCCAGAGTGTCTGGGGTCTCCCTCCAGCTTCCCTGATCTTCAATAGCTTGTCCATAGCTTGACCGGGAGCAGCTGGTGATCTTCTGGGCAGCAGAGTTCTCACGCTTTCCCAGATGTCTTCTTCTTGAGACTGAGCTGTGGCCTGATCCAGCAGGGCTCCTCTTAACATTCTTATCTCTCTTGTTTGCAATTGGCTGCCTCAGCCCAGCATCAGTATCTGGTCCAGAGCCTCTAACCGAACCTCTAGCGGGCCAGGCAGAGAGGCTGGGAGTGGGCTGGAAACACGAGAAGGGCTCAGGGGAGTTGTGGAGCCCCCCAGAGAATTACGTTTCTTCTGCACGGAGAAGCCGATCCCGTGATGCTGGCTTTAGGAGATGGGGTGTGATTGTGGAATTCGGCGGGTGGCCCTCATCAAAGATCCTTAGCCGGACGGATTAGAGGAGGAAGCCTTTCCTTTGAATTTTTAATAAGTGACTGGCTGAGATGAAGCTGAGGGGGGCAGAGCCTTGGCTCCAGACCCTTGCACCGAAGAGGAAAAATAGCTTCCTAATCCCTACTTTGTCACGTCACATGGGGAGATGTCGGGGTCTAAGGTGGCGCTTTTTCATTCTGGTGCACACTGGCCCGATTCTCTCAGCTCCTGAGGGGTTTCTGCTCGGCTTCTCATCAGCACCTGACCGGCTAGGTGTGAAAGCTGGCTCGGTTTGCTTCACAGCAGCCGGGTCAGAGTCTATTTGGCAAGGTCAGACATTGGTCCTCTTGCACATTGTGCCTCTCTGGTACCTGACAGGAAAAGAAATCTCCTTGTGGTCAGGAAGCAACAAAGCTCCAGTTCAACTCTCTAGAGCATGCAGGCAACTGGGGCCTTCCCACACTGGCTGGTATACTGATCCAGCGCAAGGCCTAGACTCCTTCCACACTTCGGAGCAGAACGGAAGAGGCTGCTCCATCCTAAATGGCCGCCTCGACCAGGATATGGTGAGATCTGTTGTCTCTGGAACAGAACCGGGAGGGGTTAGGAAGGATACGTGCTCTCCTCTCCCAGTTTAGCAGGGGGACCTATTTTGGCAGTGCACCAAATGACACCATCAAAACAGGGGCCTCTGGCCTTCTCAGCATCTGGTCCCGAGCAGACTAGCAGTGCAAAGGAGGTGGAACTTCCCAGGTCTGCTGGACGGATGTGGCATTCCCGTGCAGATCTGGTACCAGGTTGCTGCTCCCTGTCCCCTTTTTACAGTCATAGCAACACACTGTGGGGTAGGTTAGGGTGAGAAGTGATGACTAGGGATGTTTCCGCACAGACCCTTAAACCACATATAAACACACATTAGACACACATACAGACAACATACTGGAGGCCGGATCCGGGTCCCTTTTCAGCAGCGCTACGGCACATCAGCAGGCACGACCCGTTCTTAATCAGGTCACGCCACTGAAAGATCTGGGCTCCGAGAAGATCTGAAAAATTAGGTCTTCATCCAGCCCTTTGCCTCAATCCGTTTCGGAAGCAGGACGCATCCACACACGAAGAGGTGAAGGCCGGATGTCCTGGCGGCCGCCATCTTGGGTAGGGTGGAAGCAGGCTGGTTTGCCTCCTTCTGCCCTCCCTGGCACCGCGCGCCACCAGAAACACGCGGTGACTGGCAGCTTCATGCTCCAGGGGCGGCGTTGGCAGTGTGGTAATCCAGCTGCCTTTGGCCCTGGGTGCTGCAGCTTCCGCGCAGCACCCGGGCAATCTGGCTGCCCAATCCGGCCTTGCCACGGCTCCCACACACATGTGCGGATATGCGGGGCCTCTGAGGATCTGTCCCCTATTTGGGACAGATCCTCAGAAGAACGGATGGCCGAAAAATGGATCTTTTTAGATTCATTTTTCGGTGGCAGGTGTGGAAGCACCCTCGCTCTCTGAGCCTTTCTGCACTTACCTCATTTATTCCAGATCACCTGAACCAGATCAAGGCAACCCATCCCATCCTTCTGCAAGGGCAGACAGGTTCCATCACCCAGAAACTATAATTCCTGGTCTCAGGATGGCTCTGGGAAACTGGAACATGGAGGCGTGTATCATCTGAACGTCTCCTTGATCCAGATTGCTGAAGAATCTCTTTAATCAGGTCCACTGGCAATCCAGAACAACCCTCTACGGTTCTGGATTGCACTGCATCCTCTGCAGAGTGCATTAGCAGGGGACAGGGTGTCCTTTGTTCCAGACTCATGCACAGAATCCTAATGCACCTCTTAATCCTAACCAAAGGCCCTCAAACACTCAAATCTCCTCAGTGAGGTGGAAATTTGAACGAGGGTCCTGGGGAGTGAAGATGGGGGATAGATCCAGCATCCGTACTTTGGAATGCCAGATCTATCCCAAACCTCACCAGCGCTTCCCTAAGTACTGGAAGGTGTGAATCGCTTCTGTTACAGCGGTGATCACAGAGACATGGCAACACCCACGCGGTGCCATTGCCACACTGACAGGTCAACGCAGCACTAACCACACCTTCACCGCCCCTCACCAGCCTCCGTTTGGACCTCTTCAACCCGGCAGTAAGGATAGATGTAGAGCCGTTACATCTATATTTATTTATTTTATTTTTATTTATTATGTATATTTTTATCCCACCCTATACCCATTGGGTGGGTTAGAAGTTTTAAAACAACAGATTAAAACAATGATATCCATAAAAGCAATTTTAAAAAATCCAGCATATTTAAAAACATATACTAAATGTTAGAATACTAATATCTACGGTGGTGGTGGGGGGGGGAATGGTCACATTAGCCAAAGGCCAGGGCAAAGAGGTGCGTCTTCACCGCCTTCCTAAATGTATACAGAGAAGGGGCATGACGGATCTTGAGGGGGAGACTATTCCATAATCTGGGGGCCATTACTGAAAAGGCCTTTCCCCAGGTGCCCACCTGCCTCACTACTTAAGGCGATGGGGCAACCAGGAGGGCCTCACCTTCAGATCTCAAGGCACGGGCAGGTCAGTATGGGAGAAGGCGTTCCTTTAGATATATATATATTGGGGGTGGGGGTGGGGTGCTTCTACATTGTGGAACTGTTTCTAGTGAAGAAGCGGCAATGCAGACGCAATGTTCAGGAGTTTCCTTGGAGTTCCCACTACAGATAAGTACAAATAGGCTCCTTGTAACTTTGACTTATAAGACCCTAAATGACTTGGGCCCAATATACACCTTCTCCCATATTGATCTGCCCGTACCTTAATATCTGGAGCGGAGGCCCTCTTGATTGTCCCACCACCTTCAGTAGTAAAAGGAGTGAGCACCCGGAAGAGGGCCTTCTCAGTGATGGCCCCCAGGTTACGGAATAGTCTCCCCCTTGAGGTGCGCATCAGGCCCTTTCACTGTATATGTTTAGGAGGGCAGTGAAGATGCACCTATTTGCCCTTGCCTTTGGTTAGATGAGAATGCACTGTCTCTTCCCACTGAACAGACACTGTTATTGTTTTAATATATGCTGTTTTAATATGTGTCTGATTTTAAATGTTGTTACCCGCCCTGAGACCTTTGGTTATAGGGCAGGATAGAAATGCAAATAATAAATAAACTAGCCTGACTTAAACACTGCAGCTTCACAACAGTCCCTGTTTAACAGTCTTTCCCGATGCCATGAAGTACTTCCTTTTGCTCATCCCGTTTTGCTTTGTTTGTTTGTTTTTAGTTTCTATTGTGATTTGCTGCTTCGGTTGCTGGTCTTCCTTAACCATTAATGTCATTTATCTTGCCTTCCCCGCTTCCTTCGCTTCCTTCGTTTGTATACAAATCACTCTGGGAGGCCAGAGTAGTTAAGCATTAAATGAGAGGAAGCGATAAATGGCCCTTTATCGCTTCACTTTCCCTGATTCGTTTTGCGGAGACTTTCCGAACCTGTTTTCTCTTTATCTCTTTTCAGAGAGGTCACCTCACCGGCCGATTTTGCAAGCCGGCCTCCCGGCGAACAAAACAGTCTCCCTGGGCAGCAACGTGGAATTCGTCTGCAAAGTCTATAGTGATCCTCAACCTCACATCCAATGGCTGAAGCACATTGAGGTCAATGGGAGCAAAATTGGCCCAAACAATTTGCCTTATGTGCAAGTCTTGAAGGTAAAAATCAAAATTAAAATATGTCTTGTTTCCTCCGTCTTGGGAAGGAATGAACTCAATACGTGCGGGGGCCGTTACCATTTTAGCTTGGGGCTCGGGAAGAGATCTGTTTTTGCTTAAAGTGATCCGGCTTCACCTGTGTCTGGAAGCGAACACTTCTGTCCCACACTGGATGTGTTACAACTGAGTATCCAAAAGAGAAATGAGGGGCAGCGTGGTGGATTCCTGCTGCTCAGAGGAGTTCTGCAGCGATGTTTATTTATTATTTATATTTCTATCCCACCCTATACCCGAAGGGCTCGGGGTGGGTAACCTTTAAAACAACAAATTAAAACCAATATTAAAACCAACAATATACATAAAAACATTTAAAAGATTCACAGCAGAACAGAAGCTGCTGGTATTTAGGTAGAATAATAGACCATGGGCGCTTCTGCTCTTGCCTTCTTGGCCGTTAGACAGGAAGGGTTCAGAAGAGACTAACATGTACTTGCCTTTGAACTTAGTACACAATAGCCGAGCCCCCACATGTCTGGAATCTTACCTGGATCTGGCCGCACGCCCAATACTACCCAGGGCGCCGCCATTTTGATTGTGGCACCCTGCGTGGCGGTGCATGCACCAGCGGCATTGTCATAGCACTAATGACACGCTGCACATGCAGTCGCGTCAGGGGCCATCTGAGGTAACGGTGTGCTTGCGCAGTGCCTCAGATGACTCCTCACGCCAGAAAAGGTGTGAGGGCTCAGCACCTGGATGCACCAGGTAAGCTTTGGGTCAGGTTTGGTAAGGGTTACTATGCTTGTGGTGCACAATTTTGTTTGCAATTAGTTAACATCTGGGCACATAGGGGGTGTTTGTATGCTGTAAAGTGTCTCCTGCCCCGATGTTAACTAAGGGTGTTTCCGCACTGACTTCCGAAATCCCAATTGGCCAGGGCCGCGCACCTGCGCAGAGAGCCTCCTGAAGCTAGGCACAGCCCTGGCCAATCGGGAGGTGCGCTGGACGCATGCACGAGGCGAAGTGGGACCCCGCAGCCAGAATCAGCCTGGCATGTACTTTCCAGCTATTCCATGGGTGCCCAAGAAGAGCCACCATAATGGCATGAAACCTCCTAAGAAGAACTGTACTGACCAGCCAGCAGAAGGCATCCGTGCTCATGCCTGGCTGGACTGTAGGCCAAGCTTCATTTACATAGCGCCAAAGCTTATGAAGGCCACGAAAGTCACTGCCAGCAGAACATTGGCTGTTGAGCAGTTTCTGATTTGGGCCTAGTTGTGGGTGAATTCTCTCTGCCTCCCGTCCTAGGGAGGCGAAGCATTAGAATGCTTCAGGAGGGCGCACTAGCAGACATTCAAAGCATTTGAAACTTACTTAGTGCCAGCTAAGTGCAAATCACAAAGCCCTGGCAACAGCAAGAGTGTGTCTGCACGGCACTGTTGCTGGGGCAACCAAGCAACACAGCACACAGCCTTGCCTGCCTTGCCCATTATGTGCTCCCCATGCACTTCTTGCACCCAGAAGGCGCACAGATGCAGCATGCAGGGCTCTAGCAACACCGCCAATAACATAATTGTAGAGCATAAGGGGAACTCCGGCAAGTGCAGAGCCATTTCTAGTAAAGAAAGAGCTCTGCACCGTGTGGATGCGCCAGGCAGGAGTCCCCCCGCCCCGACTTACTGCTACCATAAGTGTGGAAGAGCCCTAGGTCTGCGTCATAAACTGTGTAGATTAGGGATGTGCACAAATCCGAGTAGATTCAAATCTCGAGAAATCCGATTCGATTCGGATATTTAAGATCCGAATGTCATAAAATCAATTTCGAATCCGTAACATTCGAATCATAAGTTCGAATGTTAGATTCGTATTTATACAAATATCGACAACATTCATATCTGTTATATGTATCTGTGCACATTCCATAAAAATCCGTATGCATCCCGTATTATCCCATATGCATCCCGTTTTAATCCCGTATTTTAAGTGCAAGATACGTAGAATTTTCGTGCAGATTCGTATCCAACAGATATGAATCTACACATTCCAATTATTCAAAAATCCGCATTGGATTTTCAAAAATCCGTGTTCGAGTTCGAATGTGGAAATTTGGATTTTCGAAAATCTGATTCGAGTTTGAATCTTGGCATTTGGCGGATTCGAATTGAATTTTCAAATATTCGTGCACATCCCTAGTGTAGATCTATAACCCCCTTCCACATGAGAGAGAAGATGTAGAATCTTAAAACAGATTTTTTTTAAAAAAAAAAGAATTAAAACAGAAGAAGGAATTCATTACACGTGGCTTCATGTTGCCTGTTGTCAGTACACTATAAACATTTACATGCTTAGTCACTGTTAGTTCAGTCAACATTATTGTGGCACCTTAAAACCTAATAAATTTATTATGGCCTGGGAATTGTCAGGGGCATGCCCCCAGGAGCAGGAACTGTTCTCCTCAGTTAATAAGTCTTTATATATATATATATAAGGTAAAGGTAACGATATCCTTGAGTAAACGGATATGGTTTCTCTTATTTCTCATAAATCTCCCAGGAGCAAAGATGGGCGAAATGGAGACAGGAGACTTTGAGGCCATTTATGCGCTGAGGTGCTGTAGATCTGGATCAGTTGATCCGGGTTTACCAAATCTACTGATGTGGATTTACTAGATCTACTGATCTGGTTTGCAGGGAACCAAGGGCCAGATTAGTTGACGGTGCTAATCCGGGTCAAGCCTCGTGGAGCTTTGCAGCTGCTGCCCCCCCCCCCAACCCCTAACAACTAAGAGTGAAAGTTCCTAGCTAGAGGATGGGGGTGTTGATTTTTGGCAGTGTGCTATAGCATGCCACTGAATGACAGAGCTCGGTAATTCTGGATCACAGAGGTGTGCTTCCATGGTACGGAATACAGCCCTTGGTCCAGTTTGTAGACTGATGCATCAGGGCTGCAAGAGACCCAGATCAAGGGCCTGGCAGCGCCTTGTGCGCACAGAGCAAGCCTAATGGGGCAGGACCTCCTCAATCCAGATCAATGTGCAGAATCCAGATAAGATCTCACAGCCACTGCAGGAAGGGCCTGTGGGTAAGAAGGCAAAGAAATGCTAAGAATGACTGATGTTTTTGTTGCTCTTGGATCTGTGCCGCTCACCCGACGGCTGCCGAGTGACTTCCCTTATTGTTGGTCTCGTTCTAGAGTTCCGGAATTAATAGTTCCGATGCGGAGATGCTGACCCTGTATAATGTGACAGAGGCTGAAAGTGGGGAGTATATTTGTAAGGTTTCCAATTATATTGGTGAGGCTAACCAGTCTGCGTGGCTGACCGTCACCAGACCCATGGCTGAAGGTAAACCATGGGAAGAAGGCCACTCGGGGGTTTCGCTTCAACGGTCCATCCTCCTTAGTGGTTCTCCTGTTTCTTCTCTGTTTCTGGTGCCATAAGCCATGGAAAAAATACCCCGAAGGGACCGATCAGTTCAGTTTCATGCTTCCCTCCTCTTTTTCCTTTCCCTCGCCCGTCTTTTGCTCATTAATCTTTTCTCAGCTTTTTTTCCACGTGCATTAAGCGCATTTGAGACATACACAGGTAGATCCTCCATCAAGGCCACTGGGCTTTCTTTACTGCCTTAGATTTCCCATATTTCAGTCGCGGGCAAAAGCTTTTCTGCCGCCTGTTACTTAAATCACTTTGGTAGCTGTGCCTTTTGAGGAATCGAAAAAAGAACATGAAAATGCATCCCCACTCCATCTTGATACGCAGCCCTGTTTGAAACTGGCAACTGGCAACTAACCGATTGACCAGTGACACCATTTATGATTCTTAAGAGCTAATTTTGGTGTAGGTGATTCTGGGGGTATCTTCACATTTCCCCCCCCCCCCCCAAAAAAGAAAACCACCATTCTTGGTGCCTACCCCTGCTCAAAATGGTGAATGGTCTTTCTTTTCTAGAAGTACGCCTATCCTTTTTTGGACCAGGGTCTCTTTTTAATATCCCCTAAACCAGTCTGCTCTTGTGATTAGAGCATCAGAGTCTTATTCCGCACTCCTCCACGAAACCAGCTGGGTGGCCTTTGAGCTAGTCACAGTTCTCCTTCTGATCTCGCACAGCCCCACCTCCCTCGCAGGGTTTCTGTGGTGGGGAGAAGAGCAGAAGGTTTGTCAGCCGCTTTGAGGCCCCTTGAAAGGGTGAGAAAAGTGAAGCATAAAAACCAACACCGCTTCTTCTACTTCTTCTTTGGTACTTTAACCTCCATCTTCTCCCATTCCATGAAACTAAGCTGGTCCTTTCCTTCCAGGTTTGGTTTTTCCATGTGGCCCATCACCAGCATGTCCAGATGGGCAGGGAAATTGGTGAAGGGTTATTGTCGTTTTTAACATCATCTCTTTAGGCCAGCCTAGACCGGAGGCTGCCCTAAGGTTCTCTGTCGTCATAGGTCTGCAGTGGTGTCTGTACTCCCTAGGAGGTCTTGGGGGCATGATATCCCCTTCCCTCCTCCTTCTCTTCCTAAACCTTGGTTCCTCTAGGGGTCTTACGTTGGCTCGTCCTATTTTCCTTTTTTCCTTTTTTTTTTTCCTTCCATTTTTCCCCCCCTTTCTAGACGGCTGGTGTTAACACAACTGACAAAGAAATGGAAGTGCTTCACTTAAGGAATGTCTCCTTTGAGGATGCTGGGCAGTATACATGTTTGGCGGGTAATTCTATTGGCATCTCCCACCACTCTGCGTGGTTGACCGTTCTGGAAGGTATATACTGGTTCTGTTCCTTTCTCTGCCTCCTTGCAATCATCTCCTAGGCTTGATGGTGCGTATGCCATGGTTTGCAAGAGCCGTCCCATTAGGACCTTCCTAGAGAAGGCAACAGACCTGATTAAAACGCGGGTGGTTGAAGCCTTGGAGACCCATCAGCCCAGTTAATCATTGAGCAGCTCATTCTGTCTTACTGGTGAGCCAGCTCCAATTTGGCCAGTGGTCACTGTTTGCTAAACTGAGAAGATCCATCTCCAATCTCCTTGCTCAGCAGCTCTTGCAAACTCAGGCATCGAGACTCTCCTGTTTGGGTTTAACCAGAAATCAGGTCAAGGTTTTTCAGCAGGCCAATTCCATTCTTCAGTGCGATGTCTGTCTCTTCACTTACAGCTTTGGCACATTGTGGTGCTAAAACAAATCTCTGTAGACTTAGGGGAGGGAAAATGTGCGCAGCCTACACCATGTGTGATAAGTAGTAAAATAGTTGTTTCAACGTCACAGAATTCCGAAATGAAAATGATACCCCATATTTGGAAGGTTCTCTTGGACTTTTCCCACCAATCCAGAAGGCCAAAGGTAGTGTTGCAGGAGAGTTATATACCACCTGGCATAGGCTTGCTTCATTGTTTCTCTCCTCCCTACACTTTTGTTACTGAAATTATGTTCTTAAGAACCTAAGAGAAGCCCTGCTGGATCAGGCCACATCTAGTCCAGCGTCCCGTTGCACACGGTGGCAGCTCATGGGCATCTCAAGCAGAGACAAGGACAAACCTTTCCTGCTCTCAAATCTCAGCAAATGGCCTTAGAAGTGTCCTACTTCCCACCTCCCAGCCTGAAAGATGTACCTAGGCATTCATTTTAGTAGCCATTGATACATCTATCATCCATAAATTTGTCTAACCCTTCCTTAAAGCCATCTAGACTGGTAGCTGTCACCATCTCTTCCGGCAGCACATTCCATAAACCGATAACCCTCTGGGTGAAGAAATATTTCCCCTTGTGCGATCTGACTGTCCTACCCATCAGCTTCATAGATGCCCCTGATTCTAGTGTTGTGTGATAGAGAAATGTTCTATATCCACCTTTTCTGTACTGTGCATAATTTTATATACTTCAGTCAGGTCCCTTCTTAAATGCCGTCTCTCCAGACTGAAAAGGCCTAGACGTTGCAGCCTGGTTTCCTAAGGGAGGTGTTCCAGACCCTTAATCATTCTGGTTGCCCTTTTCTGCACCTTCTCTAGTTCCACAATATCCTTTTTGAGGTGTACACAATACTCCAAATGTGGCCTCCCCATAGATTTATAAAGAGGCAAAGTGACACTTGCTGACTTGTTTTCTATTCCCTTCCTAATTAATCCCAGCATTATGTCCTTACATGAACATGCCCTGTCTGATTCTCAGTCACTCTGCCAGGTGAATTTTGTCTGTCTTGAAAAAGTTCAGACTGTTGCTCTTACAATGGAAGTCAACCTACCAGGAATTCCTAGGCTGTGTCCCCATGGCCATTTTAATCCGAATTCGATTAGAATTCAGGAAGGAGTGTCCCCATGGTCACTGTAATTAATCTGAATCGAATCTGAATTCAGCACCCAGGGTCCCTATGCAATTCCTTATTCTTGGATTTTATGAGGACTATCCTGCCTAAATCCATAGGGAAAAAAGTCCTGATGAAAATAGGACTTTATCCTCTTTTTGGAGCCAATTCCACATTTTTCCTCCACATGGGGAAATACTGGGCTATTTGGGGTGGAGATCTAGAATTCTGGCCAACATCAGCCAGCTGTGGGTGGATTTTTACAGATGTAAATCTCCCCTCCCCCCCCCGCCATGTTCACAAAAGCTCCATATGGTATGAAACAGGGGGAGAAGGGGCTTTTGTTTTTCTTTTATTTAAAGGAGCTTTTAAAACATTTTCGCTGGAAAAATGCTTTTAAAAGATTTTTGCTGGGAACATGTATCTTTTGAAACATGTACCTTTTGCAAAGAACAGAAGCTTGGAAACTCTTGAATTGATACATTTATTATTGCAAAAGGGAGAGCTGTGAAAAAGAAAAGTAATTCCGTTCACATTTGAAGTCCCTTTGAAGAAAGTATTTGCGGTTAGAATTTATTTTTTAAACTTCCATTTTTCTGCTTTTTTTGCAGGCAGGGTTTGCACGGTGGGAGGGGAGGGAATTAAAATCCCCGTTTTTTTACATTTAGAAATAGTCCCAAAACCAGGACTAAAAAAGCTCCATGGGGACAGCTATATTTGGATTAATTGATGGGCTCTCAATCCGGATTAAAAATAGTCCCCAAAAAATATCCCAAAAGGGACTATTTCAGGACTAAAATTCCTGCATGGGGATGCAGCCCTGGTTTTAAAGAAAAAGTTGATGTAGTGACTGTGCAGGAGTTCCCCTTTTTAACCATGTGTTCCCACAAACAAAACATTTACAGAGGTAGAGATGCTGATCTATAGCAGCCAGTGTCCAGGAGTGTTTCTGAGAATAGCCCACAGGAGGCTTCCCGATCTGGATCTCTTGTAGGGCCACTGGTGTACCAGCGTGGTTGTCTGGATCATGGAGGTGGGCAGAGGATACGTGCCTTATAAAATGGCATATGCCACTAAAATGGTTGCCAAGGGGGACGTGAGGCTAGGAACTGTCAATCCTAGCCGTTAGAACCTTTGGTGGCCAACCCCAGATTTGTGCGAGTTGCAGGGCCAAGAAGGGAGCTTGGCCAGAAGTGCTGTTACCATGCAGCCAGCACTCTTCCAGTCCAAGCTTGGCCATTATCCAAAGCAGAGGTTGTCAGTAGGTTTGAAGCCATTAACCAGGATCATGTCATCATAGATGCAGCTGGACCCTTAGAGAACTTAGGCAAGATAAGCCCTTTCCCGTGGTTAGTGCACCTTTATGTGAGATGACTTGGATTATCAATCCATCTCCCAAGAACCGAGAACAGGAGGTGAATTATCAAGCCCTTTTCTGCAGTGGACCTTATTCCAAATTATAACCCAGAACAGATACCTGCTGTCTGCATGATGACACTCACTGATATGTGGATGATGGGTTCCTATTCCAGGATATAATTTGGATTAAGGACCAGTGCAGAATAGGGCCAGGAACCCCTGTGCCAGTGTTCCCTTAATGCGCCCAGTATGGCCTTGTTTTTCTGTGGCCGTCCTCTGAGAAAGAATGGAATCTGCCTTTGCCTCCCAAAATCTCTGCTGTCCCTTCTGCGTTATCTCCTACGCTCTGCTCTGCATGACGTCTCTTTTTGTGGGTTCATATTCAGTCCAGCTTGGTTGATGCTGGACTCCTTTTGTGCCCATCAACAGCTGCTGGGCAAATGCTGACCACTTTTGTATTTAATGTTTCTTGGGGGAATGTGATGAAAGTCATATACGTGCTGGAAAAATACACATCTTGTGTTAGCAGTTCTTTCTTTTTCCCGCTGTGTCTTTACTCTTTCAGAATTCTGTGATCTGAATTGTGTAAAACTGGAGTAGTTATTCTCTGTCCCATCCTGTCATCCCACCCCCACCCCCCCACTATCATTGTCTGGTGCTTATTGTCTTTTTGGGGAAGGGGGAAGGGGATCGTTTTCAAACTACAGTTTCAGCTTTCTCTCCATATCTTTGTATAATAAGATGCCAGCTTATGTTTTCTTGCTGATAGTCTTCCGTGCAAGTAAGCATTAGGCAGATCTACAGTAAGTAGAAAGGCTCCAAGCGAGGATGTTATTGCTTCCTTGGAAAATAGTTTACGTCTGATGAGGCTGCTGAGAAAATCTTCATGCAAACCAAAGGCAAGCAGAGAAATCGACTCTTGTCCTCCCCTCCTGTTAAGTATTTCCCAAACAATTCTGCAGATCTTGTCTGGCAGCTGTGATGTGGCCCTCAATACTCCAAGACACAGAAAATTAAAAAGGAAAGGACATTTTGGATTTCAGTTATCGATACCTGAGCTTTCCTCTTGCACAAGTTTCATTCTGGTTCCTCCCTCCTTTCCCCTTGCCACAGTGATGAACCCGTTTCTTCAAGAGGTTCTTCCTTAGAGCCCTTGGTTAAGCAGCCAGGAAGTTGCAACAGTAGCTGGTGAATGATGGAGCGCATGTTGTGGGTGTGGAAGGTCCTCTGGCAGGGATGCACATGAATTTATTTATCTTTTTGTATTTGATTCGTACGAAATCAAATGCAAGAAAATTTGTATTCAGTCAAATGCACTCCCTCCCCAACAGCTGCAGGATGGCCGGGGATGGCTGCAAACGCCTTGGGCACCCTGGGATGGGATGAGGTGGTTCCGAATGGACCTGCCAGCCCAGCGGAGCGGTTACTCCATCCCAGGACATCCTATGCGCATTCCTCAGGCCCTCATGCGAAAAGGCCTCATGTTGGATTAGGTGAAGACAGGCTTGTTAAAAATGCTGGCAACCCATTGGCATTCTGGTAAGACCAGCCCCTAGCCTCTCTCACACACAAAAAAATTAGTTTACCTTTTTAGTTTAGTTATCTTTAACTTTCCAGCATGGTCTGACCAAGTGGGTGCCCGGTGGGGTTTCTCTAGCACACCACTGGCTTTTATTCCCAGGCACTTGACCCATGTGCAAATAAGAAAAGAAAAAGGAACGGCACAGTAAAATCTTGAAAGTTCAGTCTTGCCAACGGAGCCCAGCACTGGGACTGGGAGCCCACAGTTTGGCTAAAAGCCAGCATTTTGCAAAAAACCAATTTCCCTGTGCTTTCTAGATGATCCCTTAATCTAGGTAAGATGAGCTGGAAAACTTTTGCCTTCCACCTTCAGCGTGAGATAAAGTCACAAGCACTTTTCTTTCCACACCATCTGACTCAGAAAATTCACCTTTGTGTTAGGAAAATGTGGAGAGGAAACAGCTCATCACTCTGCCGATATGTGATGTCATTCTGAAAGCGGCTCAAAGACAGCAAAAAACACAGATAACCATTGATTAAGCAGTGGTTCTTGAGTCCCCGAGGAGGGATTTAAGGCTGCATCCCCAAAAGGCTTATTTGCCTCTCTAGTCTTCCTCTACTGTCACTCTATTCAAGCAGACTTTAAAAGTGCCATGCACTTCCGGAATAAGCGTCCACATGAGGCTCAGCAAAACACGTATTTAAAATGCACCTTTCATCCCCACAGAAGTGTGTTTTCTTTCCCTGCATCTTTTTCTCCCCACCCCCTCTCTTGTTCAAAGGAAAAATAGCCATCGGTTCTCTGTTCATCTCCCAGATCTCTGTCCCCTGAAATGGCTTCCCGTGCCAGCTGCAGCCATCGGCCGGGCGATCGTTTGCTCATTCACTCTTAGCACTTTCACAGAACACTGTCTAAATCCACCCAGTAGAGCAGCGGTGACTAGCAATATACCCACTTCACACCTGATAACAATGTTGCAATCCATCCACTTCACACCTGATAACAGTGTTGCAATTCTCCGCAATTCTGGCTCTTTGAAAGTTCTGTGCTTTAGAAAAGGAAGGGAGGGAAACTGCCACATTTATGGCTTTATGGCTTGTGTGTGCAGGCAGCAATCCCCGCCCCTTTTGCCACGGAGTGGCCCCAAGGTAAATGCCGTGAGGAAAACCCGCGACTTCCAAAAAGGACGATGAAACACTTCTTTAAAGGGCAGGTATTTTGTCGTGGATTTTCCTGCTTTTATAGCGCTGGAAGCTCGTTCAAAACCCTGGCATGGGGGTGCTCAGAGGCAAAAGAAGATTTTTAGCACACTTTAAATTGCTTCGGGATGCACCCTAAGACTCTATAAATGGGAGAAAGAAATCCTTAAAAGTGGGCTTCAAGGGTGTTTCTGCACTGACTGCAGAAATTCCATTAAGAATACATGTAAGACACATACAGAACACATATAAGACTTGCCTTCTGCATTGGAGGCCGGATCTGGGACTCTTTGCGGCGGCCGCTTCCGCACAACAGCGTGCGAGACCCGTTCTTGATGGGGTCTCGCCACCAAAAGATACAGCTTCCGGGAAGACCTCAAAAATTAGGTCTTCCATCCAGCCCCTCACCTCGATCCGTTTGGAAGCAGGACGCTTCCACACACAGAGAGGCGAGGGGCTGGATGTGCCTGCGGAGACCATCTTAAATAGGGCGGAAGCAGGATAGTCTGCCTCCTTCCGCCCTTCCCCCCCCCCCCCCGCCCTGGCGGAAATGTGTGGTGACTGGCAGCTGCATGCTACAGGCCCACGGCTCTGGGGGTGGTGGCTCGGGAGGCCGGATGCCCTTTGGAATGGGTGATGCGGCCTCTGCAGAGCACCCAAGAGATCTGGGCGCACGATCCGGCCTCTGTTTCTCAGCGGCAGGTGTGGAAACACCCCAAGAGAAGCTCACAAATTGCTTCTGCAGAGGGATCGGCTTCCAATTGCACTCCCCTACACCAGTCACCACTGGAATGTACTGGTTGCATGATGGGCCACATCCTGAAAGTGTCTTGGATCCTGGGTTGTGGTCACACCTTCCCTGTAAATCTTCTTCAGTCCTTCTTCAGGTCTAACTGCTCACACCTTTTCATTTCTGTCCATTTTAATTGTGGACTCTCCACTCAGGAAGGCCCAAATAGAGGGTGGAAAACTCCACAAATAAGAAGTGAGCAGGCAGACCTGAAGATGGACTGAAGAAGGGAAGGTGTGGCCATGGTTCCTGGAGAAGCAAAACCATGGGAATCTCTTGGCTTGAATGTGCAATTCCTTTTTTCTCAAAAGGCTTGGAGCAGTATGGATGAGAGATATGGACGGACAAAGATCGCCTTTTCAGTTTGAATTGAACCAAATACCCCTTTGGTTCAATGGCGAACCATTTAATGCTTGTCCATATCTAATTTTGAACTTGTTCAAACAACAAAACTAAACCAATTTTTCCATTGGAAAAAGCTCCTTTCAAGGTAAAAAAAGCATAGCAAACACTAACTATTCAGTCAAATCATTCATGTTCACAAGTAGAGGCTTGGTTCGATTTGATTGAATTTGCAGATATTCAGATGAGAGCATCTTCAGTTTTGGTGCAAACAGCTTTGAACAGGAATTATTCAACTGAATTTCTGGACATGAACCAAACTTTGCACATCTGTAGCATGGAGGCATCCAGTAGGCAAGAAACTCTGTCTGCTTATCCAACCATTACTCTGTGTATTTAGGATCACATCCAGCTGCCACAGGAAATGAGGACAAAGAATGCTTCTTTTCTCTCTCTATAAAAAACCTCCAAGATACCAAAGTCCTAAGAACAGTACCAGATAAAAGCGCAAGGTCAGGGCAATTTATGCAGATGTTAATCATGCAGCATACTCTGAATTATAAAGTAAATAGAACAAAGCATACCTTTTAAAATTGGATGTTTAGAAGCCCACAAGGTCACCTACGTATAAGAGATCAATAGCCTGTGGAGCTTTTCCAGCAGAGTGTAAAACTAAGACAGAAAAGTCCACACAAGTATTAATGTTGGTTTGCGATGGTGTTATGGGTTTCAAATTAATTGTGAGGTAGAACAAAGCCTTTGCAATCCCTTTAATGATGGACACCAGTGGCACCAAAGCTCCTTTAACTGCGGGCAAGTTTGCACTGCCTGGGCTACCTGACCAGCAAATTTACTAGGGCCAACTCCAGGCACCAGCTGGGTATTGAGGGCAGCCTATCTGGAATTATCCCTTGTCAAACAGACAGCATGCAGGTCCACACTGTCTGTGTGTCCTAGTGATGCCCACATCCGGCTGTTTCTCCAGTGCGAAACACCTCAATGCGCACAGTAACACCTTCGCGCATGCGCAGCCATCTTTCTTGGCTCTGGAAGAATTCAGATTATGGTGCCGTTTTAGGAAAACCCTCCACCGGCGTTGGGTTTCCCTGCTATAGGCTGCAGTGCATTTTAAGGGGGAATGTAGTGGAGCTGTGGTAGGGTTCCCACAAACATGTGTGGCAGTCCCATCCTGGCTCGGCCATAGTAGTGCTCTATTTCCTCCATCTGGATGGGCCTTTCTGTACGCTGGTGTAGTCTAAGCAAGGCCTCACCCCAGGAGATGGTCTAAGGGGGTGGAGTCTAAGGGTCATGGCCTTCCTTTGGTCACATCAGTGTACAGAAGAGGGGCTCCTACTGTGCTTGTTCAGCTGGCATACTGGCCAGTGTGGAATCGGCCACGTCACTTTTGATCCTTCCTATGACCTGTTGCAGTGGCACCTAAAGGGCCAACTATGCACAGGTGCCACTGCAACAGGTCATGCGGAGGATCAAAAGTGACGTGGTTTGTAGAGCCCAAGAGCTTTAATAAGAGAAGGCTAACTGGGGAACAGATACACCGCAGCTGGATGTAAAATTCCAGCAGATGCAAGAGATTATGTTGTCGAAAGGACTGCAACATTAGGTGGCCCTTAAAATTCCAACTTAAAAATTCCAGGATAGCTTTTTTGCATTAGTTTTTATCCTTTTGTAATTCTTTGCAGACTCAGTGCAGGATTTGGTAATAGGAATTCTACACGGCACAAGCAGCACCTGGGAATGATTTTTTAGTAAACCTATTAGGAGCTGAAAGAAAAGTTGAAACCCTGACTGGTAAAAGACCAATTAGCTGCCCTTTCTGATCTACGTTAAGTATACGTGACCAACCATTTTTTCTTCAGAGGAGACAGAAGAGGATTTTGCATTCTGAGATAACTTGAATATTGCATGCCTTTATACCAGCTGAGCTCTTGTTTAGTCTTTCCAGGCTAGCCAGAGAGAACAACGAGACCTGAACCATGCCAAAGGCTGCCACCGAAGGTCAACATTGTGCACTTATAAATATACGAAGCTAGGAAATGTTTATGACAGTGAATCTCAGCACAATTAAGATGCTTTACCTTTTGCATTTTTCTGTTTTATGTCTACCTTCCATTGGGAAAAGCTCCACAGCTATTAATCTCTTCAGTGAGTAGAACCGTATCTGTGGTTATCCCCTGTGTAGATGAATATCCAGTTGCAAAGTGTGCTTGGAGTGTTACTTACTGTACGTACTGTATTAGTCCAAATAGAGGCTTTATGCAAGAGTAGGGCTGCCACTGTAAATTGTACTGCCATAAAAATGAAAATAAAAAAGATTAAGGGAGATAATATCCCCCCCCTAAATGTTCTGATTAAAGGCTGCACACCCGCTTCTTCAGAAGCAAGGGTTGTTGTTTGAAAACAACAGTGCCTCTATTAAAGCCAATACAGTACTTTATAATCTGGAGTATACAGTATGGCAAGGTGGGTTCCTCTTGTTTGTCTGGAGTTTGTGGTTTTAAGAGGTTCCCCCGTAGAAAAGCCCCTTTGTTCTTCTATCCCTTTCCTCCTCCTCTGCTCCGACTCTGTAATTGTGTCCTTAATGGCTACTGACTGGTTGCCTCTTGCAACTCTGCCTCCTTTGCCTTGGTCCAGCTGTTGAAGATAAGCCCGCCGTGATGACCTCCCCTCTGTACCTGGAGATCATCATTTACTGCACGGGAGGTTTCCTTATCTGCTGCATGATCGCAACCGTCATCATCTACAAGATGAAGAGCACGACCAAGAAATCCGACTTCAACAGCCAGCTCGCCGTCCATAAGCTGGCCAAGAGCATTCCGCTCCGCCGACAGGTAACAGAAAGTAGATAGGGGGTTTGTCTGTGCAGCTTCTTCCCTTCCTGTTTGCGTTGCTGATAAGGCCAGCAGGTGTCAACCAAGCACAGGCTATCACCTGCCCCGCAGAGGTTCCCAAGTTCCACCTCTTGTCGGTTCCAGGCAGCATGGCCAGTGATGAAACTGATGCCAGAAATACCAGCTCAGTCAGAAAAGTACTATAGCGATCAGTATTTCCAGGGCTGCAGGTAGTTCAGAACCCCTGGACATCCTGGTGTAGCCATAAATGTTACTGCAGTTCCTTAGAGTGTGCTCGTAATATGCAGGGTGCTGCTAGAAGCAGATCTCAGTTCTGTGAATCATCCTATCACCTGGTTAATAACCTAAGTGAATCAGATTTGCAAATTCTCCAGTGGTGGCTGGAAGCTGTTGAGCCTGGTGGAGTGGAGGATGAGGAAGTAATTATTCCTCTTTACTCTACCTTGGTCAGACCTCATCTGGAGTCCTGTGCCCAGTTTTGGGCACCGCAGTTTAAGAAAGACATTGATGAACTAGAGCAAGTCCAAAGGAGGGCTACCAGAATGGTGAGTGGTCTGGAAACCATGTCCTATGAGGAACAGTTAAAGGATCTAGGAATGTTTAGCCTGCAGAAGAGAAGTCTGAGGGGAGACATGATAGCGCTCTTCAAGTCCCTGAAGGGCCGTCACAGTGCAGCAGAATTGTCCCTATTCTCACTTGCATAAGACGGGAGGACTAGAAACAATGGGATGAAACTCCAAGGGTGTCAATACAGATTAGATATTAGGAGAAACTTCCTGACAGTGAGGGCAATCAGTCCGTGGAATAGGTTGCCAGAGGAGGTAGTGAGTTCTCCTTCGCTGGAGGTCTTCAAGCAGAGGCTGGACGGACATCTGTTTGGAATGGTTTAGGGAATCCTGTATTGAGCAGCGGGTTGGACTGGATGACCTTGGAGGTCCCTTCCAACTATAATTCTATGATTCTAAAGTATCAAATAGATAGGAGTGTTAGTGGAGGGGCTATAGTCAGGAGTAGCTCAAACAGCCTGGGAAGCAGAGAGTTGCCAGTTTGATCCCCAGCCTTTCCACAAAAGTAGGCAATAGCAAACCAATTCCATATCACTGGGTCTTTTCCGCACATAATTTTCCAATTCTGTATCATTGGGTCTTTTCCCCACACCACTTCCCTTTTCTATCTCGTCTCTTTAGATTGTAAACCTGAGGGGAGGGACCTGTCTAAGATGAATATAATATTGTTACCCGGCCTGAGACCTTTGGGTATAGGGCGGGATAGAAACACAAATAAATAATGTCAGTAGGATACTACCTTACTGAAGTTAAGGGGTGGTGGCTGGCATTCACACTGCGAGCGCTGGCACCATCCTCAACTTCCCTATTGGCTCTCAAAGTGCAGGCAGTCTGTCCCAGACCGTCTGCTTTGCCACAGCAACGGCTGTGGCAACTTCCGATGTTGCTGGGCTACCACAGCCACACAGTGCTGTGGCCTCCTGCATGCCTAAGGAAGTAGTGTGAATGCTGCACCTGGAAGTGTACTAGATGCTCCCAGTGAAGCTGTGGGACTCTGCTGGCCTTGTTCTTCCTACCAGGACCAAATCCATGCTCCGTACAAGCGGTTTATCAAAGGTAACTCCCACTTTCGCTTGCTACTCCAGGTCTCAGCTGATTCAAGTTCCTCCATGAATTCAGGCGTGATGCTTGTCCGGCCTTCACGTCTCTCCTCCAGTGGGACCCCAATGCTGGCAGGGGTCTCTGAATATGACCTGCCAGAAGACCCTCGCTGGGAATTTCCCAGAGACAGGTGAGATGATACATCCCTCGTGTTCTCCAGGAGGTCACCAAGACAGGCACGATTTCTGCCTTTTGGGGTCTGTGGCCTTCACTATTTGCAGTGAGGAGGAAGGAAACATTGGCCTCGTTGGGTGATTCTGCACTGACTGATATAGTGGGTCCGGCAAACACATTAGGAGCAACTTTGAGACAGGCAGAATGCCTCTAAAGGCCAGTTGCTGGGATTCAAGAGCAGGTAAAGGTTTTTCCTTGTCTTCTCCTTCTCCAGAAGCAGTTGGTGGGCCACTGCGTAGGACAGGATGCTGGACTAGATGGGCTGTGGCCCCAACCAGGAGGGCTTCTCTTATGTTCTAGGAACATCCCTTCGGCATGCTGGTTTGGGCAAAGGGAGGCCCTGCCCCCTTAGGCTCCACCCCCTTAGGACACCCTTTGGGGCCTCCCAAAGCCCACATCATCATGAGGAACGGAGGCTCCTGGCATGCCTGCTGATGTGCCGAATCACCCTTTGTCTCTGAACACATCGTTTCTTGATTCTGGACCAGAAGATGCTGTTCAGCATTCAGCACTCAAAATGAGCACGAGTACCACACATATAATAAGGGTGCCTATATGCACAGAACCAGCAACCAGATCCATTTGGCTCTCTGGGAGATGGGGCTGAACAGGAGGGACCGTTTTCTGGGTGGAGTGATCAAAATTCCCAGACATTTTAGCATGTGGCAGAGAACTGTAAGATAAGTGCCTCTGTCCACAGTGAACAGTTGTCTTTTTCCTGCTGCGCGTTATGTGCAATTATACAAGCGGAGCGGTCGCTCTGTCAAAGCCATGTTTACATTAACACATCAAAGTAATGTCATCAAGGGGGAATTTCTAGCCAACCCTTATGGTCAGATCCTCTGGTTCCCCATTTCTACCTCCTCCTGCCCTGGACTGCAGGAGACATCAAAGAGCCACACTGGTTACATGTGGTGGCAGTCAGAGGTGGAATCCCGTTCTGCCTCCCATGCTCGCTTGAGGCATTCCATCATTGCAGGAGCTTCCAAAATAGTGCACAAACTAGTGTGGTGCAGGAGAAGTGCCTCCACCTGCGTGCGTCCCCCCCATCACCTGTTGCCAGTGGAGACAAGGGCCGCGTCTCCACATCGAAACAATGGTACCCACTGGCAACCCATCTCCATTCATTGCGTTAGCATCCGTTGTGCCCATTCACCTTACAAGCACAATAAGCATCACAGACGTCTTGTTAGCAGGGCAACATTTCACACCCTGCACAGAGGCGTCACACTGTCTATGCTTCAAATTGGAGATGTGCTGGTTTCTTTTCCAGCGGCAGATGGGGTCCCTCACGCCCCTGTCCACAACAGAGCCACCTCCCTCTCTAAGTGGAGACCTGTGGTGACGTGACTGGCATTGTCCTTTTGAATATTCCTCTGTGTCTAAATCTCTCTAGATGCAGAAAATTAAAATTAAAATAACACGTCCAAGCTTGGACAATGTGGGTGTGCTAGATGGATTGTTCTGCTTTTTTGCCAAGGGATAGGAGGAAGTTCAAACACCTCTGGCCTAAGAGATCTAAATTCTGAAGATTCGTTGCAGTTCTTCTTTAAAAATTCTTACTAGGAAGCAAAATTGCAACTTACAGCTGTATTTACTTATTTATTCATGTCATGTCATGTCATTCCCATCTCCAAAGGCATACAGCAATGTCCAACTTTCTTTATAGTATAATGATCATGATATAAGACAATTACATCGGCCCTTATTCCAGAATTATATCCTGGAATAGGGACCTGACATCTTCATGCTAGTGCAGACGATGGGAGGCCCCAGGTGGCACATGGATAGCAGGTCCCTGTTCTGGCATATAATCCAGAATAAAGGCCAGTGTGGAAAAGGCCGGAGTCAGAGCAGTCTGCAAAGAAGGACCAAGGAGAACATGTCCTAAGGATAATGAGCCTACATCTAAAGACTTAGCATGCAGCAGCTGGTCAAGGAGGCAACTTGACTGACAACATTGAGGCTTCCTAGAACTTAGAACTTCCTTGTCTTCCCTCCGTTTTAGGCTTATCCTGGGCAAACCATTGGGAGAAGGTTGCTTTGGGCAGGTGGTCCTTGCTGAAGCAATAGGCCTGGACAAAGACAAGCCAAACCGAGTGACAAAAGTGGCGGTAAAGATGCTAAAATGTAAGTAATGGACCCTATATGGCTTCTCTTCAGTCTTCCCAGCTTTTCTTGGCAAGTTCAGGAGCTGCTGCCCTCTTTGGTTTCAAATGGTTATTGATGACCATAGCAGTACCCTTAATGCTGCTAGGAATCTTAAATCTGCTTCTTTTAACATTTGAAGGTGCCGTATTTTCTTTTGGGCAATAACCACAGAAAAAAACAAAACAAATCAGAAGATTGTTAAGGCCGTGAATAGATAATTTCTTGATGGATCCCCTTATAGAAACCACAAGTTAATAGGACGTCTTCCAGTGAAACCATATCTGCATTACTGCAAGGAAAGTATCTCTGATGAGTTGGTATCCCCTGAAATCTAGCGGTTGGGTCTAGCCTTAGGGAAATCATCTCTCTGATAGCTTAAATATTAAAATATTAAAGAAGCTGCAAAATAAGGCCCTTCTTAGTGAGGAAATAGGCTGAGCTCTGAATTTCTAAACTGTAAAATGTGTTGTTGGGAAAAAAAAATAAGAATCACGTGGGCAAATTTTATTGTAGTTTTAATTGTTGTAGGCTTTTTGACTGCAGTAAATGAGATTATACGAAGGCACTGATTGAGAACATAAGAGGAGCCTTGTTGGATCAGACCACAGCCCACCTGGTCCAGCATCTTGTCTCGCAAAGGGCGCGTCCCCATGCATGTTTTTGGACTGAATCGAAATTGGGTTCGGCAAGGGTCATCCCCATGCATTTTTTATTTGGTTCAATTTTCGCGGACCAAATAGCCCTAACCAGGACCAAATTTGGTACTGGAAAAAACTTCTTGGCATGGTTTGGCATCTCGTCACGCATTAATTGATAAGATGCACAACCTGAAATCTATATCCTCTTAAAACATCTACATCAAGCGAGAGGAGCCACAGCGATCTGTTGTTCGTAAATTCATTTCTGTGTGCCGGCTGGCCTAGAACTCTGCACATCTCTCCAAACCATGAGATCATAAGAAAAATGTGTGCTGGAGGTCCTGCTGGCCACGTTTTCATCCTCCTAATTCCCCAGTTAGCAGTTTCATTTGAAAAAAGAAAAGAACAGCTTCTTTAATTATATTTATATCCTGCCTTCTCAAGAGATTCACGGCACTTTCTCATCCAAGGGACTGTCTAAGTCTCCACCTATTTATTTTCTGTAGGATTGCAGCCAAAATGCTTCACCAAGGGCCTATTCGCACTTGGCTTTATTCTGGAATATATCCTGGAATAGGGACTTGCTGTCCATATGCTAGTGCAGGCTTCAGCAGGCCCAAAGTGAGGTCTGCCAGTGTCTGCATTAGCATGAGGACCACAGAGCCCTATCCTGAGATATACTCCAGAAAAAGCCAAGTGCGAATAGGCCCCAAATCTAGTTATGTCACACTGAGATGGAATGGAGGGAGGCAGTTTCTCTCTGAGGCAACGTTTGCATGGTGCGGAACAGATCCGCTTTGGGTCTGGGCCTCTTGCTCTGGGCCAAGAGTGCTGTTCGCATGGCCGTTGCATCCCGATCTTTGCTAACTTCGAGGCTCGGGGACTGAAAGCTGCAAGCCATTGTGCTAAGTGTGGGAAATGGCTCCAGACGTCGGCCATTTTCTGTGCTTCACATGATGCCGCTGAGTAGCAAGACCAGAGGCCTTTTCGCATGAGGGCCTATGGAACGCATGTAGGACACCCTGGGATAGAGCATTCACTCCACTGGGCTGGTAGTTCCGTTCAGAACTGCCCCAGCCTGTCCCAGGGTGCCCACTCATGAAATTGTGCTCTACACCCGGCCAAGGGCATTCCCGGCCATCCCACAGCTGTTCGGGAGGGAGTGCATTTGCACGCTCCCACCCTGACAACTGTGGGCCCCACCTCTGGCTGCCCCCATTGGGCAGGCCTGTTGCGATCCTTCCTCGGTTCCCGTGGGCCCTAGGGGACCGGATCATGTCCCATAAAGCCTGCAGGAACCGCCCCCCCCAGGTTCCCCCCCCCCCCCCAGGCACAGGCCCACATGGGTAGACCTCTTTAATCCTACCAGCAATCCAGATCAAGGGGCTAGACGGAGCATATTGGCAGTGGATGAGGCCTCCCATATTCTGCAGTAATGTGTGAAAGGAAGACCCCTTTAGTCCCCTTCCTGATTCTGACTTTACGCCTGTTTGGGAAGGCACACCGTGTTAAGAATCCCCCCTCCATTGCTGGTTATTTTGTGCTTAATCATGACCCACTGGGCCCAATGCTTTATTTCCTTCCTCAGCTGATGCTACGGAAAAGGATCTGTCTGACCTGATCTCTGAGATGGAGATGATGAAGATGATTGGAAAACACAAGAACATCATCAATCTTCTTGGAGCTTGCACTCAAGATGGTAAGGCCTTAGAAATCCCTAAGGAAAAGGCTGAGTTTGGGGTAAATATCTAAATATCTTCCATACTGACCAACCTGCCTGAGCCTTAAGATCTGTAGGGGAGGCCCTTCTGGTTGTAGCACCACCTTCAGTAGTTAAAGAGATGGGAATCCAGGATATGGCCTTCTCAGTGGTAGCCCCCAGACTATGAACAGTCTCCTCCAAGCAGCGTTGGCACAGCTGCATGCTGTGTTGCTTGGTTGCCCCAGCAATGGTGCCATGCAGACACACTGCTGCTGGTGCCAAGGTTCTGAGATTTTCACTCAGGTGGCACTAAGTAAGTTTCAATTGCTTTGAATGTCCGCAAGTGCAGCCTCCTAAAGCATTCTCCTGCTTTGCCTCCCTAGGACAGGAGGGGGAGTGTGAATTGGCCCACAACTAGGTCCAAATCACAAACTACCCAACAGCAAAGGCCTGCTGGTGGTGACTTTGGTGGCCTTCAAGATGCCTTAGTGCTCCATAAATGACCCTGGGCGTACAGTCCAGCCGGGCATGTGCACAGATGCCTTCTATTGGCTGGTCAATACAGTTCTTCTTAGGAGGTTTCATGCCATTGTGGTGGCTCTCCTTGGGCACCTACAGAGTAGCTGGAAAGGCGGGATAGATATTTCAATGAATAAATAGCAGCCGTTCTTTCTGTTCGTGGCAAAAAGGCAGCCAGAATTGCCAATTAAGTGATAATTAGCACCTGGACATCTTTGATACCTGGCCAATGCCTGTGTGTTTCTATCAGGCCCTCTCTACGTGATAGTGGAGTACGCATCCAAAGGAAACCTAAGGGAATACCTGCAAGCTCGGCGGCCTCCGGGCATGGAGTACTGCTACAACCCCACTCACGTGCCCGAAGAGCAACTTTCTTTCAAGGACCTGGTATCCTGTGCCTACCAAGTTGCCAGGGGGATGGAATACCTTGCATCCAAAAAGGTGAGCTATAGGGGTCAGCATCTGTGGTTCCGAGTTGGAATCTGGCTCGTGGGAGTTCTTAGGAGCTGGATTTTCCATCTGCAGGTGGAAGGTTCCCATCTCTTGACCCAACTAGGTAACAGCTCCATGGCAAAGGTTCTCTTGCAATTTGAGATGGTCTTCTCTGCTTCTTGCATGCCCTTGGGAGGTGAAGGTCACATTGTGACACCCAAATGATGTGATGTTAGAGTGTCGTTTTTTTCTCTTTGTTGTCACCATAAGAACATTAGAAGAGCCCTGCTGGATCAGGCCATAGCCCATCTAGTCCAGCGTCCCATCTCACACTGTGGCCCACCAATTGCTTATCAACATCTCAAGAACATAGGAAGAACCCTGCAGGATCAGGCCACAGCCCATCTAATCCAGCATCCTATCTTATACAGCAGCCCACCAGTTGCTTCTGGGCATCTCAAGCAGGAGACAAAGGCAAAACTTTGCTGGCTCTTGGTTCCCGGCATATGGTCTTAAGAGGTCTTCTGCTTTTCTCTCGAACCTGGAGGAGGCTCCTAGGTATCCACACTGGTTACTGTCCCATCCCTTCTGTAGTGGCTCCACAGTCCTGTGGAACTGCTGATAGGAATGCAGCATGTAATAATAATTAGGTAGGCAACCTGACACTTAAAAATGATGTACGGAAGACAGGTCTGAAAGGGTGTGGTCTGTCCAATTTTCTCTACCCTGCAGGATAACGTTTCACTGCTCTAAGCTTAGGCTTTTTTCCCTGTGTAGATTTGCTTTGTTTGAGTAACCTGTAGAGGGTGTCTAATTTCTTTGTCCCCTCCACTTTATTCTGAGCATGTTCTTAAGCTCCTATGTGCTGAAATATCCCAAGCCCTTCCTAGGTTAGTCATTCTGGGGCACCCTAATGGTCTCTCTTCCTGTCCTCAGTGCATTCACCGAGATCTGGCTGCCAGGAACGTGCTGGTAACAGAAGACAGCGTGATGAAGATTGCTGACTTTGGCCTGGCACGAGACATTCACCACATTGATTACTACAAGAAGACTACAAACGTGAGTGGTTTATCTTAACGCGGAGAGGATGGGGCACATTTGGCGCAGAAAACGGGCTCAGTGCAGAAATGGCGCTGAGACGACGGATTTGGGGATCTCGCGACGGCCCTTGGATAGGGATGTGAGCTCTCCTCAGTTGTTGTGTTTCATTGCGCAGAGGAGAGGGATGGGCGAAAAATGTTTTTCACCTTCGCAATTCGCGCGAACTGCGAATGTTCGAAACTTTGCATTTGAAGCGAATCCGACGTTCAGAGACTGAGATTCGCAAGCAAAGGGAAAACGTTTGTACCTTCATTCAAAAGTCTGTTACGTTCAGAGCAGCATCCCAGTTGCCTCCAGAGCGGATTCACATCGGATTCGCAAGCGCGGCTGGTGAGGGCGGGGATTCGAAGTGAATTCGATTCCTATAGCACATTCAAAGTGGCTCCGTTTGCATGAGAATTTCCATCCCATTTGCTTGGATGTGAAGTGAGCAGGTAAAAATACCTGCATACATTCCTACAGAGAATGAAGCAGGAAAAGCAGGTTCAAGCAGAGCCCTCCGTCAGGCTCCAGAATTTAAGGGCAGCAGAAGACAGACTGCTCTGTGTCTTCAGTTTGTCTGTGGTTTTCTAAAGCCTCGAGATCTTCTCTATCTAGCCAAGGGATTGCTCCACTTCAGCAAGCCGGCTCCCTTGAAGGAAGGCTCACTCGTGCTGGACTAACAGTCAGTAGGATCAGACAGCCCACGGAGGATCGAGATGGTTAGTTGCTTCAGTTTGCCAACCCAACCCTCTTCAGCGTCAGGCAAGGTGAAGGGCAGCTGCAGAGAACTGAGCCACGGGGTTTGCATGAATTATTTTTCCATTCAGTTTGTATCAAATCGAATGGAAGAAGATTCATATTTGTTTGAATAGATCCCCTTTGAATTTGGTAGGATTCGAATTCGGTACGATTGTTCAATACAAATTCAACTTGAATCCTCACTACAGATCTCATATGCATCCCGTACGGATCTGCTACGGATCTGCTCTGAATGTGTCAAATATGTCCTGAATCCACTTTGAATCTGCTCTCAACCCACTCTGAATCCGCTTTAGATCCACTCTGGATCCATTGCAGATGTGCTGGGGCAGCCGCTTTCCCACCTCCCCAGGTTCACGAATGCAACAGGGCTTTGTATGAATGTATAGAAACATTCCATTTGTATCTGAATGTCAACCTTTGAATATACCAACATTCAATTTGAATTTGAATATCCGAATCCGGACAAATTCATACAAATTTCAAATGTGACAAATATTCGTGCACATCCCCAATGTGGGCGTGACGGGTGACAGGGCTGGACCAGAATGAGGTGGTGTGGCACAAGAGGATGTGAGGCACAGTGGCGGGAAGCTGGCACATAGTTGCTAGGAGGCCAGGCTTGACTGTTTTTCCACGGTCACTTAGTACCCATTTTAGCACCCACGAGGGACACATTTGTTTCCATCGCGCCTCAGGAAATCCGGATCATATGGGTACTTTTTGGGCTTTAATCCGGATTTTCTGTAGTCCCCATTAATGGGGTCTACAATGGGGTCATCAGCCAGAACATCTGGATTAAAGGGAGCCTGTTTCCACGTTAGTTTGGCAATGGGGTCTAGAGGAGGATAGGGGGAGGGGGCACCCTTGAGGTGGGAGCCCCAAAACTTAAGCTACAAAGTCATTTTGAAGTCACTTCGAAGTCATTTTGAAGTCACTTCAAAGTCTGTGCAAAATAGCTCTGGAGCGTCTTTGAAGTCTGTGCTGATCTTCGGAATGAACTTCAAAGTGACTCCGAAGTCACTTTGAAGTCACTCCGAAGTCACTTTGAATTTTACTCCAAAGATCAGCACAGAGTTCAAAGACGCTCCAGAGCTATTTTGCACAGACTTCGAAGTGACTTCAAAATGACTTCGAAGTGACTTCAAAATGACTTCAGAGCTGCTTCAGAGATTGCACCCCCTGTCCCCCCAAACACCTGGGGTGACAAGCAGATGCCTCATGTGTAGATCCAAATTTCCAAATGGGTACTCCAGTGTTTCCACAGCAGGGAGGCTAGCACCCATTGCTATTGGGTGCTAGACCACCCATGGAAACACATTGGGTGCTTCCCTTAATCCGGATCTACTAGATCCGGATTAATGTACCCATTCCTTAGATCTGGATCTTCTTAGATCCAGATTAAAGGAGCGCGGTGGAAAAACACCCCTTGTGAAGGGAAGAGGAGAGAGAGGAACCGAACCGAACTGAACAAACCATCCAATTTGATCACCCCTCCCAGTTCAGTATCAGAAAACACCCCTCAACCAGTTTGGCGCACTTCTAGTCCAGCAAAATTTCTCCTCACAGTGTCTTGCTATTAATGCAATTCCCCCATTTCTCTTTTAGTGTGGAGGGTTAAAAATAAAGCTAGAATGTGAAAGATGAAAGGGAAAAAAAATTAAAAGTCTTAGAAAGGAGTAATGAACCATAGAAAAGAGTAATTTCACCTGGCTAGAATACTTTCTGCGTAACTGAAAGTCACCTTGAGTTTTTACTTTCAAAGGCAATTAATAAATTGAATAATGAGGTTGATAATGGAAGAACTGACAATATAAGAAGCCGGTCATAAAGCTAGTAATGGTGATAATAATGGAAGAACAGACTGAGTATTCTTGGCAATAGCGCAGCTGTTTTCTGAATTTTTAAGAAGTTGGCTCTTCTGGGCTCTGGGGAGAGGAATGAACTGAACAGGGCAGATGTGAAAGAGAGAAAGAAGTGCCTTATTTTTTTTTAAAGCAGTGGAAAATTGATTTGCCTTTCACAAGTAGAGAAGTGCAAAATGAGATTTGTATTTGCACATATAGTTGAATATTTTAAATGGTTTTGCTGTTACCCAAAAATTCAGTTGAAACCTCCTGTTTGTGAAAATGAACAATCCAATTGAATATTCTTATTTTCTTTGTGTTTTGGGTCATGAAAAGGGCCTTTTTTGATGGGGAAAAAAATCGCCAAAATGTACACCAAAAATTCAGAAATGAGTGTGAAAAGTCCAGTTTTTCAATTTAACCATTCAAGGACAAAAATATATCCTTTGTGCTTATCAATTCAATAGCAAAACGAGTGTGTGTGTTTTTCATACACATCCCTATTCACACATGATGTTTTCCGATAATCTCTGCAATATTTCCAATTGTACCTTGTGATGGAGTGTTATCACTTTCTGAACGCTGAAACCTGTTTGAGAAAATATACCGAGAGAATTTTCAGGTCCTCTTCAAAAGACCACAAATTTAAGAGAAAATGGAAAGCCCCCTGTGAATTTCATCTGCTGCCAGCCTCGGAAAACTTTCATCTAAAACTGGCAGATTTCCTAAATAGAATAACTGCACCCTTGTGGTACCCAACATATCACTTAATGGCTCTGGTACCAGTGAGAAGGTTTGGTCCCAAGGAAATAAAATGGCAGCTGGAAAACCTTTTTCATAATTTCTGCTCTCCGCATTCAGAATGGTTCTTCCTTATTCTTTAATTTATCTACATCATTTAAAGTTGCCCGCTATAAGTCAGATCAGACAGTGGTGAGGTACAAGAAACTCCAGTGCTTTTAAGTCAATGTTAGACTGTTTCTCATGTCCATAGCTGGAACCCATGACACTCACTTGGAATCCCTCGTGAGCAGAAGGCACCTCAGGGAAGACTTCATGGTACAATTCCGCATACATAGTCTTGGTGTATCCTGGTACCGGTTAGAACTGCGTGTGTCAATGGTGCTTCCCAACCAAAGTGCCTCTAGTTGTATTCAAACTACAATTCCTGTAACTCCCTGAATCTCTTCTGAACACTGAACTTGCTGATTAGTTATGGTGAGAGCTATGGTTCAAAACCTCTAGAGCAGGGGTTCTTAACCAGGGGTCCATGGACACCCAAGATTTCATGGGGTCCATAAGCTTGAATTGCCAGTGTTGAGTGTCACAGAGCTACCTGCTGCTACATTCTGAGAAGGAGTCCATGATTTTCCCTGCTGCTACATTCTGAGAAGGAGTCCATGATTTTCCCTGCCACTACATTCTGAGAAGGGGTCTCCGCTCTTCCCCCAACTGGCAAAGGGGTCCATGGAACAAAAACGGTTAGGAACCCCTGCTGTAGAGGCCGACCGGTTAAGGGAGTTAGTATGCAGTCATGGCCAAACCTGAAGTGTCTTGTAAAATTCAGAGTGTTGGCAAGCCCTGGAGGCCTTTACGTGGGTTACCTCCATGATCACTTTCTGCTCTATTTGCATTCTTCTTGTACTGCTCTCTTTCCCGTGGCTTTGGGTTGACACAGTTGTTTCTCTGCATTCTAGGGACGCTTACCAGTCAAGTGGATGGCGCCTGAGGCTTTGTTCGACAGGATATACACCCATCAGAGTGATGTGTGAGTATCTCTTGGCTATTTAGGTGTGAAAGAAAGCAGCATCCTTCCATTGATCCATGAGGACTACAACTAGCTTGACCCTCTGATGCCTCGGAGAGAAAAGTGTCCACCAGCTTAAGTTCTGTAGGATTCCGAGGACCAAAGTTGAAATCTCTTTGATTTCTGTCGCATCTGCTTGAACCTGGGCTACGGGACACAAGCCCTGCTTCACAAGATCTCCACCAGTCCTTAAGGTCCCTCGGTGAGGACTATCTTAGCTTTTTGGCAGATAACTTGGGGCAGGGCCTTTTTGGTAATTGCCCCTCATGAATACCAAAGAGATCCCCGTTGTTCTTCAGTGGAGCTGTACAAGAAGCCCTTTTTGAACTGAGAGATTTGCTAATATTTAAGCAGCATAGATTGGTTTTACATCGTTCTGTGTATTTAAAAAAAACTGTCATAGGATAAAAAGTGGTACCATAGTTTTAGTGGCTATTAACCCATTAAGTACAGTGACATAGGAACGCAAGAATACAATATTTAAAAGACCGGACTGGAGAAAATAGAAATCCCCAAGCTGCAAAGACCAAGGCTTCTTGGAACTTGGCACACTCTTTGGAGCTACCTCAATAATCCTTAAATCTAGGATTAGGGATCACATTAACTGTGAGACCACACTCCAGTCATGGCATCAGTGATGATCATGATGATGAAAGAAATTACCTACCCTCTCTCCAAGGGAAGAGTAGGGAAGGGTATTAGGCTCAGTGTTAGAGCAAACTGCTTCTCCCTGGAAGTAGGTAATGGCAAACCACTTCTGTCTCTCTGCCAAGAAAACTGCATAGAAGTGCCCAGGGAGTCTGGGAGGGGCATAGTGGTAATGTAAGCCGCCTGGAAAAATGGAGAGTTGCTGGCTTGATCCCCAGCTTCTGCCTGGAAAAAGGCAATGGCAAACCACTTCTGTATCTCTGCCAAGAAAACTGCATAGTGCAATCATGAGTCGGTCATGACGTAATGGTACCAGAGGAGGAGAAAGATCACTGCTCCCTTTATTCCTTTCGTTCACCTGTAGCAAACGACTGCAGCCCCATTAGTTATGTCTCATTATGTTTATGGCTTCTTCTCGGAGCGTACCTTTGCTTGTAGTCCTGCTGCTCTGCTTTTTGCCAGATATCACCTCCTGACGTGTCTAGTTCAGCCTGCTAGGTCAAGGACTAGATCATTCTCAAAGGTGACCTAGACCAGATGTGATTCATCTTAGCTTAGTGAGATGCTAATCACCATAAGCAGTAACTGGATTCTCTGTCCCCGATCTCTGGTTTTAAACCCTTTGCTGAATTCAAATCTATATTTTAATGCTGGGATAAATTAACTATATCCTGGGGCTGACGTGGCATGCTGGGAGTTGTAGTACTGGGAGATCTGGAGGGCTACAAATTGCCCTGTTTCGTGCTAACTGAGGACACCTTTTCTTTTGCCCTGGTCCTTCCAATTTCTAAGTCCTGTGGTTAGGGTCTCAGACTCTTACCTGGTAGTTTCCAGGTTCAGTTCTGCACTGTTACCTGAAGCCACCTGGGTGACCTTGGGTTAGTCACAGCTCTCCGTCTGAGCTCTCACAGCCCCACCCACCTCACGGGGCCTCTATGGTGGGGAGAAGAACAGAAGGTTCGTCAGCCGCTTTGAGCGACTGCTTCTGCTGTCCAGCTTTTAAGCCAAACAGGTTTTGTGGGAAATGGCCCTGGGCATAATGAGCGAGTCTCACTGGGTGAGTAGGGAGGGAGTGGGGGTTCCAAATGGTCTCACCCTGTTTCTTTGTGGGTCAGGTGGTCCTTTGGCGTTCTGCTGTGGGAGATCTTCACGCTCGGGGGGTCGCCGTACCCAGGGGTGCCTGTGGAGGAGCTCTTTAAACTCCTGAAAGAGGGGCATCGGATGGACAAGCCGAGCAATTGCACCAATGAATTGTGAGTGCCCTTCTTTACTACTTCTTGGGAGGGAACAGCGACGGTGAATCCAGCTGTCAGATTATCTGAATTTTGGGCCCATCGTTAAAGAGAATAGAGCGACGTTTGATGTGCCAAAAAGCAAAGCAGGCAGATAGCAACCCGTGTATTTACAGCTAGTTTGTGAGCCACTTCGGCCTTGTGGCCAGAGTGCTGCGCTCCTCTCCGATAGTCTCCTTGTTTGATTCCGCGCTCCTCCACAAAGCCAGCAGGGTGGCCTTGGGCTAGTCACAGCTCTCTTCTGAGCTCTCACAGCCCCACCTTGCCCCACAGGGTGTTCTATTGTGGGGAGAAGAACAGAAGGTTTGTCAGCAGCTTTGAGTCCCCTTAAATGAGTGAGAAAAGCGGGGTATAAAAACTCTTCTTGTATATTTTCAGTCATTCAAGACTCAAAGTTCAAGAACCTTTCTAAGAAATATCCCAAAGACCCCTCAGTCGATGAGCAAAGAAACTCTTTCTGCTAGAGATTCCTTTCGTTTCTTATTTCATTCCTTTTTATGTTAAGTATGATATCCCTTTTTTTAACCCTGTAGCACCTCAAGGAGTCCCATGTTGTTCATCATCTTTACCTTTTTATCCTCACAGCAAAACTGCGAGGTGGTTCAGGTGGGGAGGCAGTAGCTGGACCAAGATGGCCCCATAAGGTTCCACAGATGAGCATTCAAACCCAGGGCCTCTTACATTCTAGTCTGACATTATGGTCACTAGTTCAACCTCTTGTCAGCCCAGTGGGAGCAGAAATCGCAGTGGTGCTTCTTTCCTTGATCACAAATCTGGGAGCTGCTTCCAGTTTGGTCTAGTGGTTAGGGAGCCGGACTCTTATCTGGGAATACCGCATTCGATGCCGCCCTCCCCCATGAAGCCAGGTGGGTGACCTTGGGCTAGTCACAGCACTCTCCTGAGCTCTCACAGCCCCACCTTCCTCACAGGGTGTTCTGTTGTGGGGAGAAGAACAGAAGGTTTGTCAGCCGCTTTGAGTCCCCTTAAATGGGTGAGAAAATCAGGGTAGAAAAGCCAACTCTTCTTCTTCTTCTTCTTGAAGGGGATCTATTTGAACAAATACAAATTTTCTTATATTCAATTTGATACAAACCGACCCCCCCCCCCAAAAAAAAATTCATGCAGATCCCTAATCCCCACCACCACCATTGCTGCTGCCACTAAGTAAAGCCTGGTGAGTGTAATGAGCCCGAACAAACTGAACGGGGTGTTTCAACCAGTTTGCACTTGAACCAAACCAAATCCCCATTCAGCCGAGGCAGTACGAATTAGAGCAAACCACAGGGTTGTTAGCACAAAATAGCTGAACACGCCTCATCGGTTCCAACAGGTTCATGTTTGAATTTAATGGTCCTTTAAAAGGACTTTTTAAAGTAAAGTTTTTAGCATGAATTTTCAGAATGAACAGGGGGAAAAATGTATAGCCGTTAGTATAAAAAGTCACTGACAATTTTTTCTCTGCGCGTTCAGCATCAAGCCAACGACGTTTATGCCAAGAGAACTATTAATTTAATAACAATTTAACAGCGGTGAAGTCATTTCATAGCCCAGGGGCCACAGCTGTGAAGGCCCTGTTTTCCAGATGTTCAAATTTCTGACTTGTGAAGCCCTGACTTGAGATTATCTCAGTGAGAAAAGAGGGGCACTCCAGTCGCTGGTCTCTATGCGCATGCTAACCTCGAGGGCAGCCTGTGTTGAGCAGCAGTTCTCTAGAGATGCTTCTTCTTGCCTGACTTGAGAAAGACCCCATGTTGAAACCCCCATCCAGCTGAGCACGACATAACAGGACCCCCGCCGACTGGCAGATGCATATGGCGATGATTGGCAGCCGTTCAACATTATTTTCCCAGCCCTGCTGAAAGCTGTGCATGATAATAAACCAAGACTTTCTCCCCTTTTTAATTTTTGTTTTTCTCAGCAGGAGAGTAGCCCAAATTGATTCAGAGTAAGGCAGCTTCATGGGGGCCAGCCTAGCCCCTTTGTCTAGACTGGGGGCAGACCTCAGTCCCTTACCATGTTGTTCTAGCTTGTCCTGCCAGGAGACATGTTCTCTTCTCCCTCCCCCACTTTTTAATGAGATGGGTCCACGTTCGGCCCTAAGGGGCAGCTCACACAAAGGGCAACCAGAGCACTGCATCTAGACACAAAGAAACACAACGTTGGTATTGCCGTGACCTTGGCTGGCATGCTCAGAAAGTCTAGCTGCAGCATCCTATCTCAGAGATAGGTCTAATATTTCACTGTTAGAACCTAAAAGGAGTCCTGCTGGATGAGGCCACAGCTCATCTAGTCCAGCATCCTGTCTCACAGAGGCCCACCAGATGCTTATGGGCCTCTCAAGCAGAAGACATGGACAAAAACTTCAGCTTCTCTTGAGTCCCTGCAAATGGCTGTTAGAGGCCTCCTGCCTGTCTCCCCAGCCTGGTGGATGTCCCTAAGCATCCATTCTAGTAGCCACTGATACACCTGTTCTCCATGAATTAACAGAAGCCCTGCTGGATCAGGCCACAGCCCATCTAGTCCAGCAGCCCATCTCACACAGTGGCCCACCAAGGTTTCTTGGCCCCTTGAATCTCACCAGATGGCCTTAGAGCCATCCTTCCTGAACCCCCAGCCTGGAAAGTGTGCTTAGGCATCCATTCTAGTATTCATTAATACACTGTCATCCATGAGTTTGTCTTACCCTTCCTTAAAGGCATCCAGGTGGGATGCTGTGACTACCTCCTCTGGCAACAAATTCCATAGACTAATGATCCCCTGGGTGGAGGAAGACCATGCCTGTGAGCCAGTTTGGTCTAGTGGTTAGGGAGCCGGACTCTTATCTGGGAATACCAGGTTCGATTCCACACTCCCCCATGAAAGCCAGCTGGGTGACCTTGGGCTAGTCACAGCTCTCGTCTGAGCTCTCACAGGCCCACCCACCTCAAAGGGTGTCTGTTGTGGGGAGAAGAACAGAAGGTTGGTCAGCCGCTTTGAGTCCCCTTGAATGAGTGAGAAAAGCGGGTTAGAAAAGCCAACTCTTCTTCTTCTTCTTCTAGCATTAATCCAAATGCACCTTGGGAAATCCTGATCAGTGCAGAGTTATCCTGGCACTTTGAAAAAAACACATGATGTTCCGTTTTATTCAAAATCAAGGCCAGGTGCACAAGCCATTGCAGTACGGGTTTCAAAAAGCAAAACAAAAAAGCCTGTCCTTCAGATGCAGTGGATTTTAAGCAATATTGACCATACTGAACTTTAAAATTAAGCATTAAACAAAATCCAGCCGTTAATGCTTCAGCTCCTTACACTGAAGATGTTAAATTCAGTAATTGATATATAAAGGGAGTAAAGCTGGCAGTATGGTTGCCTTTTAAAAACAGGAACAGCTGACTATTGAATGAATTGCAGGTGTCTATACACGCACATGTTTTTCGATTAGAAACAATTTCATTGCATGCTTCCATTTTCCAGACTACTGAGGGACCCATTCTGGCCGTGCGCAAAAGCATACCACTGAAACGTTTGGGTTTCCCGGAAACTCTGAGGCGAGCAATGCTAGTCCTTAGGCCCCCAGAGGGTCTTCAGAGCTGATGTGGTTGGTCTGGCCTAGCCTGGCATCACCATGCAGACATGGGCCCCTTCCAGATTAGCAGATGAAATCCATAGTTATAATGGCATTTGCAGCTTAACTGCTGCAAAGTGGGGACCCGGCGTCCAGACTCCAGCAGCCTCCCGTAGCTTCCCAGGAGGAAGCTGCGGGAGTTTGTGTTGGCGTGTGTCACATGGGATGAGGCAGCCAATCGCAGTTGAGCAGCCGCCCCTGTTCTCGCCGGCTGTTCTCGCCATCCCATCCAGATTGGCAGGAAGCTATGAATTTACCTTATGCTGTGGAGCAAGTGTTTTCCAACCAGTGTTAAGGTAAATTTGCAGTCATGGTCCATACCAGAGGACCTCAGTGGTCCAAAGCAGCGGGTTCAAATCAGGAAAAGTCAGTGCAGAAAAGCCCCAGGAGAGAAGGGGAAGGATATGAAGTTTCTCAGAAGTTACGGTCACTGTGATTGATTTACTACCAGCTCTAGTAAATTGTCAGGATTGGAGAGAGGATGGTTACTTACTTACCTAGATGAAGAGCTTGAAGACACAGGTGTAGGCTGTGGGTCCCAGTGCAGCAGGGTCCGGTGCTGGGCTGACCGTCTCTGTCTTTTCCTGTTATAACAAATATGGGAGCCTGGAGGCAGGGCTTTTTCGGGGTCCAGTGCAACATTTCAATCCGCTTGTAGAGAAGAGTTGGTCTCTGAATACAGATAATCCACATTTTGGGGACCTTTAATCCCCAGAAACTGGAGACTCCTTTGAACCTTTGGGAACGCGCAGCTCTAAAAATGATTTCAAAAAGAAGTGGCGTTGGTACAATTAGGAATAAAATCAGGAGCAGTAGAAAATGTGTCTGTACTGAACTGGAAAAACAAGTGGGGGGAAGAATGTGATCCATGGGGAACGGAGAATTCTGGTGATCATGGGGTAACATGGGCGGTTATTGACTGTGCAAATGTTACTGCTAAATCACTGTTTTCTTTTTTAAAAAAAATTGTGCTGTTATTAAGGTGTCATTTTGGTTTTGCTCCATGAAAGAAAAAGGCGGTAACCAAAGATGATTTCTGCTGCTTTAATAGATAGGAAGCACCATCCATTTCCTTTTTCTGGGTCACAAACCACTAGAATTATTGTGAAAGAAGTAAGATCTCATAATCCCATTTTGTGGAAGTTTCTGAACTTCACCTCCCAGCATTTTATGCTGTTTGGGAGCTGTAATTCAGGAACATGGGAGAGCCATGTTCCTGAACTGTCCAGGTTCACACTGCATGATTTCGTAAAGGCTTTGCAGATCCTGACGCAACTTTTCTGCTTTCTTCTATCATTAGCTTTGGATTCAAGCATTTTTCTCCCTTTCTAGGTATATGATGATGCAGGACTGTTGGCATGCTGTCCCCTCTCAGAGGCCCACATTTAAGCAGCTGGTAGAAGACTTAGATAGGATTGTGGCCATGACCTCAAACCAGGTAAATGCTAACTTGTTTTGAAGACTTATTTTGGTCTTCGGTGAGCTGGTCTGGTCTTGCAATTATCTGGAAGTCTCCCTGTTTGATTCCACATTGCTCCATGGAGACAGGTGGGTGTCCTTGGGCTATTCACAGCTCTCTTCTGAGCTCTCACAGTCCACCTACCACACAGGGAGTCTGTTGTGGGGAGAGGAACAGAAGCTTTGTCAGCTGCTTTGAGTCTCCTTAAAAGGGTGAGCAAAGCAAAACTACTAATGCTACTACTACTGGGATGGTATGCTGGACCAGCCGGTGTATTAGAAGCCTCCCTTCCACCTGTTAACGTGGCCTACTGGTGGTCCTGCCTCCTGAGTGAGCCACTGGGGCCCCTCTTAGGTTTTTTTTCCACTAGCATTAAGTACCCATTAGGGACCCATTAAGCTCAGAGCAGGAAGACCCCGTTTGCACTGCAGACCCCATTAGAGCCACATTTGTTTCCACCAGTTCTAGGGAAATCCAGATCATATGGGTCCTTCAGGACCTATAATCTGGATTTCCTGTAGACTCCATTAAAGGGGTCTACAATGGGGTCTTCAGGCATCAAATCCGGATTATACAGAGTGCGTTTCCACTGCAATCAGGTAATGGGGTCTGGGGGGGCTCCATGGGGGCCCCCCAAAGCTCCAAAGCCTGTGTGTAATCTCTGAGGCTGGATCCAAAGGAAATTCTGGAGAATGTCACAGGCTTCGAAGATGACCTGTCAGAGCAATGCCATTTCTACAGAGTTTTGTCCAAAGATTCAGAGAATCTCTGGAGTGATTTGCCGCAATCTTTAAAGATTCTCTGAAGCCGCTCCAGAGGATCTTCAAAGAATCTCTGGAGCGTGTAAGGAGTTTGCACCCACCCACCTGTGGCACCCCCCAAAAAACATTTGGTGACAGGCAGGCTCCACGTGGGTAGATTCGGATTCATCACATGGGTGCTCTGGCGTTTCCACTGTGAGAATGTCTAGCACCTGTTGCTATTGGGTGCTACGCTGCCCGTGGAGACGCATCAGGTACCTCCTTAGATCCAGATCTATTAAATCCAGATTAGTTGAAGAACCCATTCCTTGGATCCAGACCATCTTGGGTGACATACCAGCCAGTGCAGACTTATGGAGAATTCTTAGCTGGCTTTTAATGAACTCCTGGGCCAAAACTGAGATCTCAATCTCAGCATAGACTGGGAGCCTTGGTCCCTGTCCACACTAAGCTGGTATATTAATGGGTTGTCTGCACCATGAAACTGTCTACCAGAAAGCCATGCCTCCCCTGTTAGATGGTTATGTCTGCACAGAGTGCAAGATATGATGCCAAAATGAGGCCATGTTCCGCTTCAACCACATTCTATCCTGCTCTAAAGGACAGTGGACAGCATATGGACAGCATGTGGTATACCAACCCCAGCAACATTTCATCTGGCACCCAGAAGCAGCATCAACTGCACACTTCTTCTGGGACCCCCATGGAAAAAGCTCAAGCTGGCAAAACTAAAGGCCAGAGAGTTTCACTCCTGGCCTTTGAAGCTAGGTTGGACTAGACCAGTGATGGCTAACCTTTTGAGCTTGGTGTGTCAAAATTCACAAGAAAACCTAGCTTAATTCGGGTGCTGTGTCACTTCCAGAAATATCCATAATTTTGTGATATTTGTAGCTCTAGTAAGAAAGTTATATTTTTTATATATGTATTTTATTAAAAGCAAAAATGAATAATTCTTTACATTTGCTAAATCTTCAATTGAAAGTTGGTATTTCGTACACTTCAAGAACAAGCAAGCACTACATGCCCAAGTGCCAGGGTGACCAGGTGTGTCACCTAAAAGGGCTTGGCGTGTCACCTGTGACACGCGTGTCATAGGTTGGCCATCACCGGACTAGACTGTCTACAGTTAGAGCAGGCTACCTAAAGTGGGCCATCATAGCGTGAGATAGTCCACACAGTGGAGTCGTGCTTTGCTGTCTTCCAAGCCTCCTTTTTAGTTTTGGGCCCTGCCTAAGACCAATGTCACACTGAGGCAGAGGAACAAATGGCCAGCAGGTGGTGAAGTTCCCAGCTGGGGCACCAACCCTGCACCCAAGTGGATTGCCTTTTGTTCCAGTAGCTCCACCACCCACCAACAGGAGCTCCACCACCCACCAACAGGAGCTCCACCACCCACCAACAGGAGCTCCACCACCCACCAACAGGAGCTCCACCACCCACCAACAGGAGCTCCACCACCCACCAACAGGAGCTCCACCACCCACCAACAGGAGCTCCACCACCCACCAACAGGAGCTCCACCACCCATCAACAGGAGCTCCACCACCCACCAACAGTTTGAGAGGAATGTGCAGAATAAGCTGGCATACTGTGAAATCTGTAGCTTTGCAGCAACTCATTCTCCTGGGTTACTTTAGTAAAGCATCTTGGGAATGGCACCATTCAGGGCTGGGCAGGTCTTGGGCCAGATTAAGATCAGATGAGTGGCCTGTCCATCCCAGCTCTGCTTTGGAGACTTAGGATGAAAGCTCCTGGCCTCCAAAGTTGCCAGCCGGGTCTGTTTTAGCTAGGTGTCCAGAAGCAACATACTTTTGGGAGCTAGCCAAATGTCATCTGGCTCCTCCCGCCCAGTAGACACAATCAGCCACTTGTTAGTGGACCCATCTACCATTTCATTGAGCTCCTGGAAGCGGCTCGGCTGGCAGATTGGGGACTTCCGTTCTCATTCTCTGAAGGTGTCCCGGATTGGGTTGCTGCAACACCGGCAACCCTAGTCCCACACTACTAGCCACCCCTCCAATCGTGGACCAGGTACTTCAATCCAGCCCATAATCAGCACAGCGTAGTACACAATCGTCACATGAGTGTGTATAGATCCTGCCGAGGTTTCCACGGGGACGGGTAATGCCCTTCCTCTCAGCAAGAGGCTGAGAAGCTTGCATTTAGGATAGAAACGTTAAGCAGGCAAGCAAGCAGTGTGTTGATGGTTCTTTCCTTGTCTTTAGGAGTACCTGGACCTTTCCATGCCACTGGACCAGTATTCTCCTAGTTTTCCGGACACCCGCAGCTCAACTTGCTCTTCAGGAGAGGACTCTGTATTTTCCCACGACCCCCTTCCTGATGAACCATGCCTCCCCAAGCACGCACACCATCTTGCCAACGGTGGCCTCAAGCGGCGTTGATGGTGCAACTCCAATGGACCCCCGGGGGCCCTTCTGTGCATACTAGTGTGACGTGCGTGTCTTGATGAGTGAATATGCGTGGACCTGTGTGCGCGCACTTCCCCTTCCAGCTGGACTGGTGGTGGAGCGCCATTTGGGGCAAGCCATCAGCCACCTTAATAGTTCTTGGATTCATGAACTGCAGAGACTCCTTTTTAAAAAAATAGCCAAACTCAAAGCTGCCATTATAAGCATAACCCTCACCAACCGGAAGAGGTTTCTATGCGAAATCTGTGCTTGGATATTACAGAACTATGATGCAGATTACTATTATTATTATTATTATTATTATTTCCTCTTCTGGCCAGTGACTAAACTAACCAAAAAACAGAGGAGACCCAGGGCCGCCTTCTGAGGCACCAACATGTGGTCATCTCTCCGAAAATGCATCTGAGAAGAATAACATTCCGAGGAAGAAAGAGGGAGTTCCTTGCACTTTCTTCTTCTTCTGGTCTTCTGACAGGTCAATAAGCTAGCAGGTGACACCTCAGCCCACTGGGTTCAGCTGTAAACTGGAAAGTCTTAAATGTAACATCTTCCGTGGCTCCAGACCAGAGGTATACGGTACAGCTAAGTTAGGGTACTAGCGTGGAATCCATATCTGTGTTGGTCTCCGTAGGCCAGAACAGAGGTGTCCAATGTGCTCCCCTCAAGATATTCCTTGAATCACAGCTCCCAGTATTCTGTTCCCATCATTCCTTGAACCTAGGACAGGCATGGAATTCTGGGAGCGGTTCTTCAGGAACACCTTGGAGGACCACAGTTCCAGAACCACTGCCCGAGGAGAGAGAGAGAGCGCCGGACCGAAGCCTTCGTTTGTGCGTTGCTGACCAAACTCCGACAACTGAGCAAATAGAACAGCAACTTGCGTCTCCACAGCACTTGAAATACCGAATGACGGCAAGATGCAGGAAGCGGTCAAACAGAAATCAGTTCTCAGATTATCAATTGAAACAATTTGTGTGTGTGCGTGTGTGTGTGCGTGCGTGCGTGTGTGTGTGTGTACATAGCTGCAAAATGTATAAATATGAATTATATATTTACATGTCTTTTTTAAAAAAAAGAAGAAAAAATGGTTGTTACCAGAGATAATATCACTTTGGTAGTTAAGTTACTAGTGGCTGGTAGGTATCATCAGTTGCTATAAAAACAAATCATATATTTTGCTACTTTTGCTGGTTTTTGTTTTGTTGTTAAATTATGTTCTGAAACTTAATTGCAGTTTAGGTACTTCAATAAAAATTGCTGCTGCTGCTTCAGTTTTATATGGGGTCATATTACGCCATGATTTCTGTTGATGATGACACAGCGTCCTTACTCTCTACCCTAACCACCCACCCACCCACTCCTTCAAGCCACAAAAGAGTTTGTGGTAGCACTTATACTTTGGGCCTAGTCCTCGCCATGTTGGTGTCAACTGTTAGCTGAAAATTTCAGAATCTTGGCTAGTCATAGGGTTGAGAAGGCAGCCTAGCATGCGGTGGAAATTAACCCTTGTTCTAGCCTTGCCCTCTATTGATTAAGAACATAAGAGGAACCCTGCCGGATCAGGCCAGAGCCCATCTAGTCTTGCACCGATTGCTTCTGAGCATCTCAAGCAGAAGACAAAAGCAAAACCTTCACCTGCTCTTGAATCCCTGCAAATGGCCTTAACGCCATCCTAAAAATATCAGAGGAACCTCACTGGCTCTGGTCAGAAGTCATCTAATCCAGCATGCTGTCTCACATCCTGCCTCGTACAGTAGACACCAGTTGCTTCTGGTCATTCTCAGGCAGAATACTCCTTGCAAATGGCCTTTAGAAGGATTTTGCCAGTCTCTACAGCCTGCGGGTGGTATCTGGGCATCCATTCCAGTAGCGGTTGATACACCTGTCCTCCATGAATTTGTCCAACTGCCTTCTTTGAAATCATCCACCCTCCAAGAATAAATTGCCACACCTTTTGAGACATGTTGTTGTCCCCTGTTTATTCTCATTCCTTGCTCTGCCAGCTCTAAGCAGAGAGCAGGTCTACCTCCAGAGCCATCTCATGCTCTTTTAGCTTCCCAGACCAGCTGCCTCAGCACCAGCTGCTATTGTCTCATGGGGCGGCAGCTTTATTTTGGTGTTATGGCCAAGGAGACCTTCCCACTTCCTCCCCTACGCCCTGACGGCAGTGCCAAAGACAACCTCCATGAGTGCCTTAAAACTAAATCATGGAGACCTGCATGCCATTCTTCTGTCCATTGGGGGAATCAGAACGTGAGGTAAAATAATTTCTTTTCTCTCCTTCCCTCCTCGTCGTCTTTAGAACAACCTCAGCAAATTGTCCGCATTTCCAAATTGTACTTATTGTCTCCTTTGTTTGTGGGGGGGTTTCGTCCTAAAATGCTCTAGGAGTCCTTCTGCCATCTGGAATGTGCTTTATTCCCACTGCCCGAGAACCTGATGTTCTCCTCAGCGTGAATCGGGATGGTAGACTAACCGGTCTGAACGTTGAGGTGGAACTCATAGTGGTTGGCCTTTTCTGTCAACGTAGCAAGGGCCTCCCAGTCTCAGAAGTGGATCATGAGGGAGGCTGCGGACAGAAAGACCTCCCCTCCCCCCTGCAAAATGGCCCTATGGGAGCCTCAACAAAGTTGGCCAAGCAGATCTTCCCTTGTTGGCCATTGCTGTCCAAACTCCCATCTCACTTTGAGACCAGGAATGGACACTGAAGGTACCATGAAAACCTCAAAAAGGAGCCTACTGGACACCACACACCAGCTTTGGGAAAAAAACACTGGGCAACTGGTTTGAGGAACAATTCCCTGGCCTCATTTAATTGTGACCATTTTTTATTTCACTGGTATTCCCAGAGGATGGAACCATAGCAGCCTTACTTGGAAATTGGCCCTCCTTGGGCCCAGAGTCCAATTACAGTGTTTTTAAAGAGAGTTCTGTAACAAATCTTGAATTCTTGTAATTTATTATTATTATTATTATTATTTTTAAAGGTTTTAACAGAGCCCTGGAACCCATCTGGCCTTAGTGGATATCCCTGTTTACCTCCCTTTTTATGTGACTTTTTTTTTTCTTATGGGGAAAATTAAGAATAAATTACATAAATTTTATGTTAACGTTACATGTTTTCTTTGATGTTCCTAATCGGTTCGTTTCAGACTGTGGGGTGATTCACAGGCACTTGCAAACGCAGGTGAGAAGGGCACTGATCCTGCCTGTTAGTTCCCAACAGGGAGGCACCTCCAAGGACATAAGCACATCAGAGGGAACCTGCTGGATGAGGCCACAGCCCATCTAGTCCAGCATCCCATCTCACAGAGTTGCCTACCAGTTGCTTCTGGGCATCTCCAGCAGAAGACAAAGGCAAGACCTTCACCTGCTTTCAGCTCCCTGCAAATGGCTTTTAGAAGAGAAGAAGAGTTGGCTTTTCTACCCCACTTTTCTCACCCATTTAAAGGGACTCAAAGCGGCTGACAAAGCTTTTCTGTTCTTCTCCCACACCAGACACCCTGCGAGGTAGGTGGTGCTCTGAGAAATCAGAAGAGAGCTGTGACTAGCCCAAGGTCACCAGCTGGCTTCATGGGGGAGGGCGGAATCAAACCCAGTATTCCCAGATAAGAGACCAGCTCCTGCCTGTCGCTCCAACCGGGAGGTGGTACCTAGGCATCCATTCTAGATAACAATGTAAGAGGAGCTCTGCTGGATCAGGCCACAGCCCGTCTAGTCCAGCATCCTGTCTCACAGAGTGGCCCACCAATTGCTTCTGGGCATCTCAAGCAGAAGACAAGGGCAGATCTTTCACCTGCTCTTGAATCCTTGCAAATGGCCTTGAGAGGCCCTCAAGCTCAGAAACCATTTGATACAGGGAGATGACTAGATGGATGGAAAGACAGATGGATAGACACATTCACACACTCATACATAATATTCTAATGATATCGTTATAATGGAGTCAGTATTCCAAGGATGTATATCTTGCACGCTCTTGAGTCTTCCTGTAGTGCAACATTGGCCACAGCACATCTGGTAGGTTGGGCAAAGGAAAACTATGCAAACGGGTGAAAAATCCCAAGTGCCTTTTGCTCCATGACGTGGCCGAAAAGCCAGAGAAGTGGAAACTGTTGCTTCTTTTAAACTCGCCCCAGTTACCCGAGAGAGTGGTTTCCACATAATGCATGATTTCAGGCTGCACACGTTTATTTAATAAAGTTATACAGCACTGAACGCAAGTGTAAATGGAAAGTAAAAAGCAAATTGTAATAAATGAATAAATATAAGCAGCTTAAGCAAAGATTCAAACCAGCCTTAGTCCCCTCCCTTCCTCTTTACCTGAATGGTAAAGATCTGAATGGGTCTTTATGGTGCCACGGGATTAAACCAGGGACGCAGGGGCCACATCTGTGGGTGGAGGATATACATTCTTGGAGCACCCCACTCCACCACAAGTGCTCGGCAGAGTGTTATAATGGCAGAGCGTTATAATCTGTGTGGGTGTAGCTGAGAGCACACCATGGGTGTTTCCGCACTAGCTGTGGAAACCGCATTAACCGCCCCCTAGAACACATTAAAGACAGTTCCCTGAAGTGGCTTCCGCCTTGGAGTCCTCTTCTGGCACCCTTTGCGGAAGCCGCGTCTGCATTTCGGTGTGAGAGACCAGTTTTTTAAAACCGGTTTTGCTGCCGAAATCCGGATTAAATGTAAGACCTGAAAAATCAGGTCTTAAATCCATCATTTTCCCCCTGGATGTGAGCAGAAGCAGGACACTTCTGTGCACAGCCAGGGGAAGGGACAGATTCCCTCCACCCGCCATGTTGGGAAGGGTGGAAGCAGGACTGCCTGCTTTCAAAGCCCTTCCCTTGTGCACCGGTCGCTGCCGGAAACACGTGGTGACTGGCAGCTCCATGCTCCATTCCCGTGGCTCCGGGTGTGGCGGCGCGCAAGCCGGAGGCCAGATTGGAATGGATACTGATGCGTCAGCACAGCACCCACTCTAAATCTGTCCTCCTGAATCCGTCCTCCCCGCGCATGTGCGGACATGTGGGGGTCAATCCGATCCATCACAACTAGTGACGGATCTCGGGGAGGGCGGTTCACGGAAAAGCGGATCTATTTAGATCCGCTTTTCGGTGGCAAATAGGGAAGCACCCCATGTTTCTCAGACCACAGCAGAATGACTTCCTTTGGCAGCCATTTTGGGCTTTTCCAGATTTAAAATAGCATAGTGTACTCTGGATGAAAGAGAGGGGTCATACTCCCTGCTAACACCCTAGGTGCCAGTAGACCTGTTCCAGTTTAGCAGGGGGACCCATTTGAGCAGTGCTCCAAATTGCACATCAAATTTCACCCCTGGCCATTGGAGACTTCTGAGCAGCATAGGGAGGTGAGGGGCTTGTCCCTCGACAGGCAAGTATGGACAGCCTTGTTCCAGGATAGCTGGACCGCTCCACCGTGGAACCCATTCCAGTCGGAGCTTGGAAAAGCCCAGCAGAACCCGTCAGTGTGGAAATGGACTTCCAGCGTTCATCAAAACAGTCTCATGCAGAAGCATTAAACTGAGGAACTAAAGTTCCCAGGGTTTGAGAAATGAATCCCACAGCAGAATGTTTTTTCTTCCCAACAAACAAAATTGCTTCAAAGTTTGATTGCTGGGTTAAGCCCTTGAAGAGTCCAGGATTCTCAGAAAATAAAATTCAGTGTTGCAGAATCCCTCAATAAATCTTAAACCTGAGCTAAGGACACATGGATGGTATACCTTGGAAGGTTCCTAAAATAAAGCTGGTGAACTTTGGAGCGTACCACAGGGGAAGAAATCAAAGCATGCTCTCTCACAATGGTAAAAGTTATGCAGACTTAAATAATGGGTAATCTCCTTAACGATATCTGAAGACCAGCAAGAACTTCCTTGATGTTGCTGCAACAAATGTATTCTTGCACTTTCCCTCAGCATCCCTGCGAGTTTTTTGGCAAGGCTTCCTCCTCTCTGTGATCCATCTGTTAACCGGTGACTAGAAGTTCTACTCACACATCAGGGCAGATCGCAACTCTAGAGAAACCGGGGTGGCTTTGTAGTCAAGTTCTCACAAATCCATCCTGTTGTTTCTCTTCCAAATGTATCCCACAGCTACCCCTTGAGAACGAGTCCTGGGTCTCTTCCAGCATCACAGCCTTTCTTATAGGACTTGGTGTACTCCTTGTTATGGTAGAAACATCCACAAGGTCCAACACCACCATCTGTCCTGCTTGTACAGCAAATGAACCATGTGCAACCCTATTAAGGTTCTGCTGAGGGAACACAGTTCCTTCTGACCCTCCTGGTCGTTTCAGCAAATGCAGAAAATTAGCCATGGGCTATGAAGGCCAGATGTTTTGGCAGTAGCTGTGTGTTTCTTTCTCTCTTTTTTTCACAAAATAGCTTCATCCCGAGGACAGCTGGGCCCTGGTTACATCCTGAAATGTGACCAATTCAGCCTGGGACTTTAACTGCATCCCTGCTGAACCAGAAGGCAAAATACCTCCCAGGGTCATAGACCTTTTGTTCCTGGCCCCATGGGCATGGTGCTGGCTGAACTCACCACGGCTTCAGCTGGCTTCTCCACTCAAAACTTCATTCTTCTCACTTTTTTACTTTTCTTTTTTTTTTTTTTTGCCACATTAAATGTTGCTGTTGCACAGATGAGGATTTGTGTACTGGACTGGACGCCCAGCCAGGAGAAGCTGTTTCCCCTACTGCCAGATGTAAAAGCTGGATTGTATCTACTGGCCTCATCATCATGGAGGCCTACGTCCAGAACGTGGCTGACCCCTCACAACACACAACACACTTCGGTCCTCCTCGTTCTGTGACGTGGCAGTGGGTGCACTTCCAGAACAGAATCAACTAGTTACCAGGACGAGATTATATTTTTAATTATGTTTTACTATTTGATATGCTTTATGACCATTTTAACCCACCCTGGGACCATGCGGTGAAGGGCAGGATATAAATCTCCTAAACCAAATAAATAAAAATATGAACAACGTCCGGCCCCAAAAGCAGCCAACGACAGTTTCTTTGGCATGCCTTTAAAATCTCGGATTGGTCCGTGAGCTCAGGAAGGTCAACAACTCTTGCCTTAGGACAATTCCAAATTGGCCTTTGGGGGATACATTTTGGAAGTGTGCTATGGCACACCACTGGCAGGCATCTTCCAATCCAGAACATGTGGGCGTGCCGGCTACATACTTCCTATGTTCTGGATCAGGCCACTGGTATGCCGGTAGGCATGATTAACCTTATCTACATGTGAGACCCAAGAAGGCCTTCCTATTTGGCCTCACATGCCGCCTGAAGCAGAGCGTTGCGGAGGCATGACCCCTAAATCTACATTTATCTGCATGTTCATCAGGCCCAGGTCTGGATTAAGGGTCCCTGCAGAAAGGGCTCCATTAATAGAACAATCCCAGAACCCTCATACTGTCTGCTAAGTCCGATTGCTTAAAATGTCTCCAGTTGCCATGGTGAGGGAAAATACAATACACACAGAGATGGCGCTTATTGTCTGCATCATCTTCCTCAGAGACAAAGCTCAGAAGGCCACCTTGGGTCACGTTTGTGACATCCAGTAGCATCACAGCCTCTGGCAGAGCAGCTTCAAGGTGTGTTCAGACACAATAAAAAGGGACTTCCTAGGTGGCTTTGAGGTGACTTCAAGACTATTTGGAGGTGGAACTGACATACCAAATATCTGAAGGAACGCCTCCGCCCACATCATTTTAATCTGTATCTGTTCTTAATGTGTATCTTAATCTATTGTAACCTATTGTAACCCACCCAGAGACCTTCGGGTATGGGGCGGGATAGAAATGTAAATAAATAAATAAATAAATATCAACCTGCCCGTGCCCTATGGTCTGGGGGGGGGACCCTTCTCGTTGTTCCACCACCTTCTATAGTAAGACTGGTGGGCACTCGAGAGGGGGCCTTCTCAGTAATGCCCCCCAGGCTGTGGAATAGCCTCCCCCTCGAGGTGCGTCAGGCCCCCTCACTGTATACGTTCAGGAGGGGGGTAAAGACACACCTCTTTGCTCTGGCCTTTGGCTAAATGCGGCACAGACTTTCCCCTACTGCACATACTATTGTCTTATACTGTTTTTATATATGGTTTTATTTTAAGTATTTTTGTCTTTTAAATATGCTGTTGCCTGCCCTGAGACCCTAGGGTATAGGACAGGATATAAATGTAAATAAATAAATAATAAAAAATGCCCTTCTGCCTCTCGTCCCCATTCCAAAGAACATTCTAGACTAGAAAACATGAATTGGAGACATAATGAGAACATGGAGGTCACACTACTGTTTCTGAGGCATCTTTGCGCCACTATTGTCTTGGTTTCATGTGAAAGTAAATTGTGTAACCGCTTAGAGCGCCTTCCCATCTACCGCGTTCTCGGATTTTCTGGTCCGGGTTCTGGTGCGGGTTTGAGTTTCTGGCCACAAACAGCACCAAGCGCGCATTGGGCTGTTCCCATAACTGGACCCGCAAGTGCGCAGAAGCACATGAGCGCTGCCAGGCTTGGTGTGGCGTAGGCACCCCCACTCTACTCAGCCAAGCCATGGCTCATGGCAGCGAGCCCAGCCCTCCTTCCCTCCTTCTGCTCTTCGGCCGCCCAAGCCAAAGGCCAATAGCAAAGGCAGTTTGGTTAAAGTTTAAAACAAGAAGGAAAAAACCCACCTTTGCCATGAGGATGAAAATGCCCATCTCAGAAGGCTTTAATCTGCTTACTGGCAGGAAAAGTCTTGTTTCACCAGGGTTTTTTCCCCCCAGATCTCTGCAAGATGGTGCTCAGAAAATCCGGGGGGGGGAGAAGTGCAATGGGAACGGGGCTTGCTAGATTCGGATTACTGGCCAATATAATGGGACTCCTGGATGCCGACTTCTATTCCAGTCCAGATTTTAGTGCCTATGGGAACACAGCCTTAGAGATGTTTCACAGCTGGTTCCCAGATTCATCTTTCCCTCCTCCTTCTCCGGAACTTTAAAGGATAAAAAAGGCGGGTGTGGCATGGGAACCTGAAGGGCCACATGCTACCGTCTCTATATCATTTTGGGGATATTTTTTGCTGTGTGTGAGTGCAGCCTAAGAGAAAAATAGAACAGTTTATTATTGATAATGGCTGTGCGGTCGTCCCTGTTCCTCAATCATTTCACCCACGTCCATCCCTCACACGTACCTTTTGCAAGAAAGATCTCCAGGTGTAAACACTTTTGATCAGAGCACTGGTCTGTTCAGCACATCTCTACCAGGTAGCGGTTTTGAAGACTGTCCATTGGCAGAGGTATCATTCACTGCCATGGAATGGACCTCTGGAAGAGAAAGCGAGGAACCTCATCCTGTCCCTCATGAAACTGATCAATATAGTTCAGCAACAGTGATGAGAATCCTCTCAAACAACAAACCTTCCATTGTCCACACATGAATGATAATGCAACAAGCTTGCGATCACACACGAGGTTTGGGGGACGTTGATTTTCTGAGGTTGCCTCATCCGTGGGTGAAGGGCAAAAGGCACAGCTTTTTAAAAAGGTGACTTACCTTCACTTCCTTTCTCACCATCACTAGCCTTGCGTACTTCCTGGTAGCCACCACCAATCCAGTTTTATGTGAATGTGACCGGTCAGTGGCCATAGCAGACTCAGATTGGCTAGAAGCCTACATAGCCACCCATCCCAAAATCTCCACCTAGCCACAAGAGTTATATTTGGGCTTCTGAAGAAAGGGCACACAAAAAGAGACTTAGGGGTGAGGTAAGTGTCATTTTTCTATATTCTCTATGTCTTTAGAGCCCTAGAGGCACCTCAGGGGCTCACACTTCAGTGTGTCTGAAAGCACCCCGAAATTCTCTGCATGCCCCCATGTCCCACACACAATAGCTTTTATGCCTAAACGTTCTAACGGGTATTCTTTTGAGTTTTAGGAATTTTCTACCATTATTTTATATGGATTTTTGGTTGTTTCTCTGGTGTCCGCGATGCAGCTGATTTTATCTATGTTATGTCCTCTGCTCTGATCCTGTCGCTCTGTACAAAAACCTGGGCTCCTCCCAGAGGCACGGAAAAACCCATGATCCTTTTTCTTCTCTGTTGGGAATGCCAAGAATTCCCCCAGCATTCCCAGTACAGTCTGATTTAAGCAGCTGAAAACCTACTTTTTTCCTATTAACGGGAAATCCAGAAGGGACACCAGATTTCCCGTAAAGCAATGCTTACTTTGACGTCTGTAGGAAGCTTTCATGATACAGTCAACTGGGGCTACCAGAAGCGGTTCTGTTTGCCCTTTTCCCGAAACCTACTAGCAGATGTGAAGGTAAACCCGGGCAGCAGTAAGGGACAATTCCAGGATCTCGTTTAGGTTCCAAATTGGCTCTTCTTGTCCAGAGGCAACCCTGAAGTCCCTGTCTGTCTACTCTAAATCAGCAGGCACAGAATCTTAAAATTTTTAATCCTGGTCCATGAATCCCAAATTCAACAGGGCGGCAGCAGGGACAGATGGAGGAGGAACTAGATGCAAATCTACTGTCTCGTGGGACTTCTGTGCGCTAGATGAGTTCCGTATCCCGTTGCACTGTATGTTTCCACTTCTGCCATCAGTTGTTCTTAAGGCTGCTGAATATGCTAATTTGTGTTTGGCATCATTGTGCCTCTCTCTTATACCAGACATATTCTTCAAGAAGGAAGAACTCGTTCAGGGTGCTATCGGACCAAAGTGACCCATCAGTCTGGGGATGAAAAGCATCCCTGTGGGAATGTTAACAGTGTCTTTGTCCTCATAGAGGCAGACCCGGGAACGAGAGCGTGAGCATTGAAGAACCACGAGTGACGTGCCTGCATTAGGGACACGCACAAATGTGTTCTTTTCATGTTTGATTTGAACTGAATCGAATGTGAGGAAAGCCACATTCATTCTAACAGAATCCCTTCAAACGTGGTAGGATTCAAATTTCATACAAATGTTCTTTGAATGCTATTCAAATCCCTGCTCCCAGTTGTGCCTTAAAGTCCCCTATGAATCCCCTGCAGGTTCTCTACGGATCCACTCCGAATGTATCAAATCCGCCCTGGATCTGCTTTGAATTTGCTCTGGATCTGCTATCAATGTGACCGGGCAGCCACTTTCCCGTCTCCCCATGCTCACAAATACAACGAAGCCGCAAACAAATGTATAGAAGCATCCGCTTCACATTCGAATGTCAATCTTCAAATGTAGCCAACATTCAATTTGGATTTGAATGTATGAAATCAAACTAATTTGATCGAGTTTTGAATGCAGAGAATATTTGTACACATCCCAAGCTTCCATGCTGGGCAGGGATGAGTTACAGTCCCCAGACTATAGATGGGTACAGTTTGATACTCACTTATAACCCAATCCCAATATGTTTTATTGACAGTCAAGCCCCATCCTGTTCAGTATTTGCTTCCCCTTGTGCTCGCGCATTAGGTTTTTTGAGGTCTCTGTTCCTTCGCGCATCTTGGGAAAGAAGCTCATTTCTTCTAATCAGCAGTGTCTGCAGAGCCATGGAGCTAGAGAGGCTTCCAGGATCTAGTCTGCAAGGATCACGTTGCCTCTTCATAAATCTATGGCGAGGCCTCGCTTGGAGTATTGTGTGTAATTCTGGTCACCATGCCTCAGAAAGGATATTGCGGAACTGGAACGGGTGCAGGAAAGAGCAGCCATAAGGATCAGCCAAAGAGCTGGGATACCTATCTGATGAAATCAGGCTGCAACGCCTGGGCCTCTTGAGCCTTGAAAGGCGGCATTGAAGAGGGCACCTGATTGAAGAGCATGAAATCATGTTGTCTCTATCACACAACGCTAGAACCAGGGAGCATTCTGTGAAGCTGATGGGCAGGAGGTCTATGGAATTTTCTGCCAGCAGAGGTAGTGACAGCAACCAGCCTGGATAGTTTTAAGAAAGGCCTAGACAAAATTCATGGAGGACAAGTGTATCAATGGCTACTAGAACTTATGCCCAGGTCCCTCCTCCAGGCTGGGGCTACAGGCAGGAGAGCCCAAAAGGCTATTTGCAGAGACTCAAGAGCAGGTGAGGGGTTTGCCTTTGCCTTTGCTCGAGATGTCCATAAGCACTCGGTGGGCCACTGTGTGGGACAGGGTGCCGGATTGAATGAGCTTTGGCCTGATCCAGCAGGGCTCCTCTTATATTCTTATGCACCGGTTAATCAATAAACAGTTGTTAACATTCAGTTTCAAACCTGCTGAAAAACAAAGGAAACCGCTGTATGTTCAGTTTAATTCAAACATCTTCGAACAAGAACCATTCAACTGAATTTTCAAACATGACCCAAACTTTGTGCGTCTCTAATGGGAACTATACCGTAAAGGTGGTGGTGGTGGTGGAGCTCAGAAGACAAGTCACATTTTTTAAAAAAAATTTCTGGGATTGCATTAAGCAAATGAAGTTGCCTTTGGCCAGCTTGGTAGAAGCAACAGCGTGTTAATGCTAAACCATGTTGTGTGCAGGACAGCTGTACCTGGCACCTCAGAGAGGGCCTGGGAAAAGACCGTGCTGCCTGCTGACAGTCCAGCAGAGCTAAACATGAAGGGAGATTCTGCAGAAGTCTTACTAAGCAGCATTTCAAATGCTCCTCCTGCCAGCAATTGTGACAGGACATGAGGCTCAGGTTGTCAGCCAACTACCTGTTTCTCCTGTTCCCTGACAAGAAACGAAGAAACGTCTCCACATGCAGAGTCCTAGCTGTCATAGGGCCTGACATGAAGAGGGAGATAAGGCACCCAAATGGGATCCAGCTCCCTTCAGCCTTGAAAGGCGGCATTTAAGAGGGCGCCTGAAGGACGCATGTTAAATCATGCAAGATATAGAAAAGGTGGATAGAGAATCAGCAAAACAGATGAACAAAATGAAAACACCTGTGGTAATCATTAAAGCAAGTGCAGCCAACAAGCAGAATTTTAAAGCAATATATACCCCTCCCCAGCACATGGATGCAAAAAGGCAATCTGGACGCACACAGCCTTTCCATGAGGGCACTGATACATTGGCAATGTGGGCCTCTGCCACTGCAGCGATTCAAGAGCAGGTGAAGGTTTTGCCCTAATCGTTGGCTTGAGATAAGCAATTGGTGGGCCACTGTGTGGGACAGGATGCTGCACTAGATGCTCTGTGGTCCGATCTAGCAGGGCTCCTCTGAGGTTCTTACTGGCCACGTCCCCATGCAAGCCGTTTGGGGGTCTGACTGGGCATGCGTTGGACCGGGTGCAGCATCGAGATCAAATCTTGCCTGCCACCATGCCATCCCTGGTAACACGAGCTGAGTGTGAGCTGGGTGCAGATGCAGCCGTCCCCATTCAAACCGTGCAAACCCCGGCACGGGGGAGCAGCGCCATCTCCTCTCTGCCCCCTCTCTCCTCATTGGAAGCCGGATTGATGTCACCCTATCCTTGTGCCGCCCGCTGCAAATGCCGCATCCCCCCCCCCTCCTTTAGCGGCACCACGCAGAAGTCAAGACCGCACGGAAAAAAAATAATAATTGAAATTTAATACATTTTTAAACAACTTTTAAAAAACCAAAGCTGCTACGAGGTTTGGCGGCAGCTGAGCGGTTGAACAGTTTTGTGCACCTCCACTCCACCCGGGAACTGCGAGAACACTCAGCAAGCAGAAAAGACAGAAAATCAAGCCATTATCAGACGCACCTTGGCGATCGGGAAACAGGGGTGGAATATTTGCCATGGAAAGGGGGGGAAACATCAAGCCATTATCCTGCCTGCCTTGGAGACCGGGAAACGGGAGGTGGAATACTTGTATAAAAGAGTCTCATGGGGCAGTGGCCACTCAACCCCCTCATCGTTTTGGCTTTAGCACCATTTACTCTCAAAAAAGTATCAGCGGTCGCCATCTCCAATGCACAGGATAGGAACAACAAACACACCCCACCTCCCAATGATGCGAGTGCCAATCTCTTCCCCAAATGGCCCGGGACCGTCCCCATGCGCAGTCTCAGCTTGCAAAGCAATGTGTGCCAAATCCCCAAACCGTGCCCAGGCTTGTTTTTTACAGCACCAAATTTGGTCCTAGTTTGGTCTTGGCTTGGTTGATTTGGTTCGTGGAAATTGGACCAAATGAAAAATGCAAGGGGACACCCCTTGCCGAAGCCAATTTCAATTTGAATCAAAACATGCATGGGGACGCGCCCACTGACTCCCATTGGTACCCTAGGCTCCCAGATGAACATGGTCTTCCATTGCCTGGTGGTTTGTGGGAAGCAAAGCAGCATGCTACACTGAGATGACTATGGGTGTGTTCCCATTTAGTGCATTCCCAGACTATTCTGGTCCAGGTGGGACTTCTATTCTGGTGCTGGTTTGACTTTCCAGGCGGAAACAGCACTGAGTGCACATTGGGCTGTTCCTATTTACTTGCCGGTAAACCGGACCCGCAAGTGCACAGAAGCACATCAGCAGCTTTAAAACGGCATGGCGGTTTTTCTCAAAGGAGAGGACAGGAGCCACCGCCACCACTGCTGGACTCAATGTTGCCTGGTGCCCCCCCCCCCAGCCAAGCCTCCTTCTCCTCTTCGCCCGCTGTCATGTCAGGCGAGTCAGGCAACAGGCAAACACTTGCACAGCTACTCAGTCCCAAGGGTTCCAGGCGTTCTTGAGATCAGTTCAGGTCCGGGGTCTAGGAGTCCAGAAAGTCAGCAAGGGTCAGCAGGTCACAAGGAGTCCAGGATTTCAAGCTCAAGTAACATGAGGCTGTTAAGACATTGTCTGCAGCAACTTGAGGCAAGGTGAGCTTGTTTTTAAGTAGAGGATTCAGAGCCACACCCACAGTGCAGCTGGGCTAATCGCTCTGATCTCCATCTCACCTGCTTCTGCTGCCTAAGCAAGCAATGAGAGAGCCTTTGATTAGGCTCACTGCTGGTGGATTCATCACCAGAGCTGTCTGGCTGCTCGCCTGGGCCCGGCCTTAGCTCTTCCATGCCTGCAATGCCCTGCTGTGGCTGCTCCTCAGCCTGTGGTCGCATTGCAGGCATATCCTTCTCTTCCAATGAGGCTGAACAGGGCATGACACTCGCTCACGCGACAACGAGCCTGCCATTTGCGCAAAAGCAAATCAGAGGATTCTAGAGCACACAGATTCACATGAGGCTTATAAGGTGGTGCTTTCAGCAACATAACTATAGAACAGAAATTCTTAACATTTTAGCAGATGGGGGGGAACGGCTTGACTCATTCGGATTTAATCGTTAGCCTTTTGTCTTTTCTTAGGCGTGGAGGCACGGCAGACATGGCAAACTATGAGACCCCACCCACATGTCACTGGCATTGGGCAGGAGGCTGCAGTTCCTCCTCAAAAAGCCCGTGAGTGTTCCCATGTAGAGGGAAAAAAGCGGGCTCCGCTAGGAAACTGTAAGAAAAGTCCTGTTTCACCAGGGTTCCCCCTCCCCCAGATTTCTGCAGGACAGTGCTCAAAAAACCCAGGGATAAGAAGTGGAATGGGAACCGGGCTTGCCGAATTCAGATTACTTGCCAATGTAATGGGAACCCTGGATGCTGAGTTCCCACCCAGTCCAGATTTTAGTCCCTTTGGGAACATGCCCTATGTGCCTCTGGTACCCTTGTTACGAGGTCTGTAAAGGTGCTTGTGTAGACCTCAGGGGCAGATGTTCTTGGTACTTCATGTACTATGGGAAGAGGGATAGCCTCAAGGAAGATCCAGTAGGCCTTTGTAAAGGAATATCAATTTCTTCCTCTCTCTGTGCAATATTGCATTAAAAAAGGCATAAGTTTAGTAGAGTTTGTCCATGTTTTAAAGTTGCAAGATGTAAAAGATCCTAGCTATATAAAAGAGGGAAGTTCATCAGGCGTAGCCTGTCATGAAGGCGACATTGTCTTAAATTTACACTTGTATATTACCATTAAACGTAGCAGAACCCTAGCCCTTCTCCTGCCCATATAATTCCCCTACACTTGGGCACAGAAGTATATCAACATGACTTCTTAGTGCGTGTTATATAAAAACACAATATCTTGTAGCGGTAAAACAAAAGAAGGAAATGTGACACCGTGATCCCTATAAATTTTACACTACTTAATAATGCCTAATGAACCCGTAGGAGATATTTATGGAGTCACTAGGAAAGAAGTTAATCAGACACAGCTCAGTAGCTCAAGCGTCAATAAAATCAATATTCACCCATCCCGTGTGGCATCCGCATGATGCACGCAGGTGATTAACAACAGTAAGCCGTGACTCCATGGAGATTCAGGGAAACATCTTACTCCTAGCCAGTCCTGCTCTGCCTCTAGGTCTGTCTTAGCAAAGATGGATGTACTGTGCAAAAAGGCAAGATGGCACCAATGCTTTGATTTACGGAGCCGTTTCATCTCTTGTCCCGGCTCCACAAAGCAGCTGAGCTATGGTAGCTTTCGCTCACGAAACGTGCAGCAAAGAGACGTGTTACGCAGCAAGCAAACGCAGCAAACCGGCTGGGAGACCGAGGTGGCTGTAGCACTGTAAACAGTGAACTGGGGATTTTGGAAAATGGGATTTTGGCCATTGCAGGTGGTTGCACCGGGGTGAGAAAAGCTGCCCCAGGTAGCAATTCCACTGCCTTCACCTTCGGGCCAGTCTACTGATGTCGACTGTGAGCCCCCCTTCCGCATCCTTAAACCAGTCCAAAGGGGGCCTCAGCAACAACTGCTATGCTCGGCTCCAAGGCTAGGCACTCCTGTGAGTTTTGGGGACTTGTCTGGATCTGTGCCACTGCAAAAAGGGATCTAGACCAGTAGAGCCGGCTACTAGTTTTTTTATCCTGCTTTTCTCACCCTTAAGGGGACTCAAAGCGGCTGACAAACCTTCTGTTCTCCCCACAACAGACTCCCTGTAGGTAGATGAGGCTGTGGGAGCTCAGAAAGAGATCTGTGACTAGCTTAAGGCCGCCCAGCTGACTTTGTGGAGGAGTGTGGAATCAAATCAGGAGACCTGCAGATAAGAGTCTGACGGTCTAACCACAAGACCAAACTGACTGAATAAAGCGGAATAGTTGATTTTTATATTCTACGTTTCTCTCCCCTTAAGGGGACGCAAAGCAGCTGACAAACCTTCTGTTCTTCTCCCCACAACAGATACCCTGTTAGGCAGGTGGGGCTGCAAGAGCTCAGAAAGATATCTGTGACTAGCCCAAGGCCACTCTGCTGGCTTCATGGAGGCTGGAATCAAGCCAGGAGACCCCCAGACCAGAGTACAGCACTTTCCCCACAAGACCAAACTGGCTCACGGAAAATGGCCTTAACATCATCCTCTGGCACACAACTGAGAGCTATTTTGCAAGCACTTTCAGCTCTAAAAGACCTTTCTAACAATGGTGGTGTTATTTGGACATAACACTGTAATAATTTAAAAAAACAGACCAAAGAATTGGGATTTATATTTCAGATTGTTTTCAGTCGCCGAGTTCTTCCTCCTTTCCTTTTTTCTTTCCTGCCCTGGTTTCCTTTCAAGAAACAGAGTGGAAAATTACCAAGATAATATCCTTCATTTCCTGCAAAGGGATAAAGTTTCCTTGAAAGCTTTGCTCTCTTGGAGAGCTTTTAAATGTATCTTAAGAACACATCTCATCCCCTTTTAACGGGAGATAATGAAGAAAGACCGAATCTCTTCCACAGCCATTCAGGGGTTTGTCTGCTTTAACTTGAGATGTCCTTTTTTCCCCCTGCACAGTTGCCCTGGATGGTGGAGAGCTGGCTATGGAAATTGGACCAAATCGTTGTTCTTTCAGAGCCTGGAGGATTCAGGGTGGTGAGCTTTAATCGGAGCGAGATCAGGCCAGCAACCAATCAAGCCCAATCTCCAAGCCCGACTTGCATCTCTTTCTTTGGAAAGGCAAAACAGGTGAGGTTGCTTTTGCCCTCCAGGACAAGAGGATCGCTTGTTTGGTAAGAGGAGGGCTTTTCAAGATCTGACCCTGGGAAGGACAGCATAGAAAATAAGCTTTTGTGCATGAAGGCCTCTCCTGGATTGTCTCTCAGCAGGCAGTTCCAGGTGTAAACGCGCACATATAATACCCACCAAGAGAAGGAAGGTTTGTTATTTATTTTGTGTCAAAAGCACTGCATTCAACAAAACAAGCCATATAAGGAACAGGCATAATGTATAAGCAATTTTAATAAACAACAATATTAAAGATTGGATAAAACAGTGTTGATAAAATTAAGTAATTTTTGACCAAAAATGAGCACCAGCGACTGCATTATCTGTGGCACGTAGCAGCTCCTCTGTTGTACATGAGACAGGACATTTTGGGCATGAATGCAGATGTTGGGCTGGTTGTTCACATAAAATGGAAGAGTCTTCTAACTAGTTCCATTTAGTAATGTTATCTTTTGTTCTACCAACGCCACTTCTAAGCCTATTTAGAAGGAACGGCTCAACCCTCCTCCGCTAAGGAAGGTTGCAGTTTTAAAGTACTGCAGCAAAGGTAATTGTCATCCAAATCAGAATATTTAGAATTAAGTAAAGTCAAAAGCTTAACCAAGAGCAGATTTAAGGGTGTCTCTGGACAGCAGGAGGAATTGCAGGATCATCTCTGGTCTTGTGATTAATGGTGGACTCTTATCTGGTCATCTCTTAGTCTAATTTCACTCTCTTCCGCGAAGCCAGCTGGGTGGCCTGGGGCTAGTCACAGCTCTCTTTCTGAGCTCTCAGACTCCCACTGACCACACAGGGTGTCTGTGGTGGGGAGAAGAACAGAAGGTTTGTCAGCCGCTTTGAGTCCTCTTAAGGGTGCAAAAAGTGGGCTATTAAGGGGCCTCAAAGAGGCTGACAAACTTCTGTTCTTCTCCCCGCCACAGACACCCTGTGAGCTAGGTGGGGCTGGGAGAGCTCAGAAAGAGAGCTGTGACCAGCTCAACACCACCCAGCTGGTTTCATGTGGAATTGAACCAGAAGACTACCAGATAAGAGTACAACACTCTACCCACAAGACCAGACCGGTTCACAGTTTGGGGCAGGGCAAGAACCTGCTGACAAGCGTGGGAAGCCCACCCTCCCAGTTTCTGCATTAATGCATCAAATGCTGCTTCCATTGCAAATGGGTTGCGTTTTAAGTATGTTTCAACTCCATATTGATGTTAGTCTTTTTATTGTAACCTGCCCCAGGACCTGCAGATGAAGGGTGTGTGAGAAATAAGATAAACTTTTTCTTTTTAATAATAAATTAAGTGACTAACAGCCATTTTGCTTCTGTAACATGCTTGCATACAGAGAAAAGTAATAGAGTTAAAATGGAAAAAGGTGGGCCTCTATCCCGTTCTCTTCTCTAGCAGCTGGTCAGATAAGAAGGATGAGGAAGTCTTCTTGAAGACCATCTATAAAAAATAGTTTTAGTAATTTGTCAAAGTTGACACTTAAATACTGGCTGAACTTGGTGTATAGGAATATTGGCACATGAGATGGAGGAAATCTTGGCATCTGAGATGAACAAAGGAAGATAGTGGCACCTCTCTGCTTGCTATAGAGATGAGAGAAGAGGTGTTTTTCCACTTTCACTAGTAGTATCCATTAAGTACCCATTAATGGGTACTTAATGGGTACTTTTAGTGACAGTGGAAAAACACCCAAGACCCGCTTATGTGGGCCAACTCAGGCAGCTGTAGGAGCTTCAAAATTGAAATTGAAAGTTAGCCAAGTAGGTGACCAGGACAGGAACTATAGGTCTTAAAATCTCCTCCCCACAATGAATATATTGGATGTAAATGAACTTTGGGGTGTGTTACTTGGCATAGAATCCAAAGTTTTTTCTAGACCAATAAAATTGATTTTGGGAGGGAACTTTTGCCTGGCTAAGCTATAAAAGATTCTGCATTTCTGTGTTAGAGTTGAGTTGGCTCTAGAGAGCCAGCTCCCTCCATTTCTCATAGCAATGACCAAGAAGTATTGGGGAAAAATATATTCTTGCATTTACAAATGTTGTAACTTCTTGCTTTTCTTAAATAAATTTGTATTTAGTCATATCTTTAGTCTAACTAAATCCGAGTAAAATTTTTCTAACAGGTGGAATATAAATACTAGGAAGGAAAGAACCCACTAAGCAAAGAACTGATTTTCATACTTGTAGCATCCAGATATTTTTGCAAAGCTAAAACCCCGGAACAGTGCAGTCGAATGAATTCATTTGACCATGTTGATTCAATGTCACTGCTCTATCGGTTTAAATAACACATTTGTTTGTGCATATAGGCCACGTTTACACCTTACCATTTTAATTTGTCCCTTTAATTTGTCTTTTGCTTCCAACTCCTGTGCCGCCAACGCAAAACAGAATTACTTTGTTGGGAAATTTCTGCTTCAGAGAGGAAGAAAAGCATCTTCTAACCATCTGAAGTAAATCTAGGGGGGGGGGGGAATAACATGCGGTATGGTAGATACTCTATCTCTTGGTGGCCACAGGGACCAAACATTGGTTCTAAGAGTAATTTCTACTTGCAGATCTTTCTTCAGTCACTGCTGATGACAAGGACCAAAATCTCAGAGCACTGGAAGCATTATGTAATTATTTTATTTATTATTTGCATTTCTGTTCCACCCCATACCTGAAGGTCTCTAGACGGGTAACAACCGTTAAAACAGATTAAAAACAGAATATGCATTAAAGGCCCTTTAAAAATTCAACAAATCTAAAATGGTACACTCATGTTTAAAATGATAGGCTGCGTCCCCATGCAAGTGATTTGGGGTGAGACTGGCTCACAAATGACCGGGTGCAGGACTGAACCCGAATCTTGCCCATTGCCATGCCATGACCGCTAATATGGGCTGAATCTGAATCTTGCCATCCCCATGCACTTGAGCTGTTTTGTGCACCTACGCTTCACCTGGGAACCAAGCCTCTGCCCTGCCAGCCGCGATCGTGAATAGGGGGTGGATGGCTTTTCCATGCAAAGTTCAGTCAGCAGGAGAAATTTTGATTGAATCATTCATGTTCGTGGATAATCATGTTCATGATTGCGGCTGGCAGGGCAACGGCTTGGGTTTACTGTCTCTTCCAGGCAAGCCACAATCGTGAACAGGGGGTGGATTGATTGATTGCCTGGAAAAGGGGGTAAATCCAAGCCTCTGCCCTGCCAGCCGCAATCGTGAACAGGGGGAATTAGCCACGGACATGAATGATTCAATCAAAATTTCGCCTGCAGACTGAACTTTACACATCTCTACCACATTACCCATAAACCTTTGCTATAATGACCTTTGGCCGCATTCCCATAGGGACTAAAATCCAGACTGGGTTCAGACTCAGCATCCAGGGTTCCCATTAAATTGCCCAGTAGTCTGAATCCAGGAAGCCCTGTTCCCATGCCAATTCTTTTTCCCTGGACTTTCTGCAGAAACCCCTGCAGAAATCCAGGAAGGGGGGGGGGAAATCCCCTTCTGAAACAGGACTTCAACAATCCAGTCTGGATTTTGGTGTAGTGCCCAAGAAGCCAAGCGAAGGAGGAGAGCTGGCAGCCAGGGAGAGTGAGCGAGGAGCAAGCAAGTGAGCAAGTGAGGGGTGCGGGGAGGGGAGGGGAGGGGAGGGGAGGCCGCCCCTTGGGTGCCGGAGAAGACAAGCGAAGGAGGAGAGCCGGTGGCTGGGGGCAAGCGAGTGAGCAAGTGAGCAAGTGAGCGAGGGGTGTGGGGAGGGAATGCAGCAGCGTCAAACGGTTGCAGGATTGGAGGAGGGGGCCAGCAGTGGTGGCAGCAGCAGCTTCTGTCCTCAAAAACTGCCGCACCACACCATTCACAGGCGTGCTTCTGCACACTTGTGGGTCTGGTTTGGAAACAGCCCGAGGCATGCTCGGTGCTGTTCCCAGCCTCCAACTAAACCGGCAGCAGAAACTGGATTACTCGGGACCAGAGTAATCCGAAATCGCAGTAGGTGGGAACGCGCCCTTGGTTAAGAATAACAGAAAAGGCAGGGGGAGGTCCCCGTTGTACTTGGCTTTCCACAGGAATCTTGGACAATAGAGAACAGAATGTTGACGTAGATCAGCTTTTCCACTGCCATTTTACAATCCCACCTTTGTTTCTCATAAGAGTCTAGAACAGCGGTTCTCAACCTTCCTAATGCTGCGACCCCTTAATGGAGTTCCTCATGTTGTGGAGACCCCCAACCACAGGGGCAGAGCAGCTGGGAAGTGGGAGGGAAGGGCGGTGGGAGACTCGTCGTGACCCCTCTGAAAGGGTAATTCGACCCCCAAAGGGGTCCCGACCCCCAGGTTGAGAACCACTGCTCTAGATGGTCACCCGTTCTCCTTGCTTTCATGCTGTTCTCGTTATCTGGGAGTTGAGAGGCCAACCAGTGAGCTTCTGCACCTGGGCAGGGATTCCAACCTGGTCACCCAGGTCCTATGCCCCTTCTAGAAGGAGGAAAATCATGTCCCCCTATTTCCACTCACACTCCAGGACCATATTGAACATGGATATGCATGAGCCAGTTTCTCCAGTTCTTACCAAGCGTGAAGGCACCCAAGTGTGCCTTGCTTTGGCCAACCACTCAAATGGCTTCCTGAAACTTCCGACTGCTGTTCAACAGAGGACACCTTTTCCAGTGTTCTCAGCATGTCTAAACTGGTCAAAGAGAAGGGACACAGGGGCGACAGGACCTCCTTCGCCCCAAGCTCTGCCTTGAGCTCATTCAGCCAGATACAACCTGCTGCAGGGCTACTTCAGTTGCCGGTTGACCCGGCTGAAGCTTCCACAGGTGATGTCGCACATCCGTGTTTGTGGGACAGACCTCCAAATCTGTCCCTGTGGGATTCCTGTTGATCAGGGCTCAACCATCCGGAAGGGAGCAAACAGAACACGAACAGCTTCGACTCTGAGCCTTTCCCGGTCTGGTCCTTGTTTTGCTTTGTTCCAGAAGGCAGCTGCCGGATAATCTTCGCCCAGAGAGCATCTCGCCTGGCCTGGATAACTTCCTTCCTTACCAGCAGATCTCTCTGGAGAGAGAGAAGGAAAATAATTCACAGACTCAGACCTCAGTCTGAACCTGCAAAGATCTGAACAGGGAGGAGGAAGCGAAAAAGAGAAGCATGTGGCCTGTGGCAGAAGAATTTTTGAAGCGCAGTTCCTTGGTGGGAGTCCAGACAGATCACAGAAGCTACGTATTTGTACAAATATATTTATCGTATTTATTCATCTTCACATAGTTATACCCTGCCCATCACCATAAAGTTCCATATTGGGTTATACCATTTAATAAAAATCATAAAAACCATACATGTTTAGAAGATTATATTATAATACATTTTATGTTATTTTCACTTACATAGGGCCTTATTCCTTTCCTCTTCTTTTTTTTAAGGTGCCAGGCAGTAAAATTAACATCCTACTCCTATTTTAACCCCAGAACAGCATGGGCTTGGTCAGACCTAAGGTTTAACCCAACTCCACTTTCAGAGCAAGATAACACATCAGCCAAGTGACCAGGAATTTTCTTTCCACATTATCTATCCCAAAGGTGAATGTTCTGAATTATTTAACACTGAAAGAAAACAGCTTGTCACTTTGCTGATGTATTCTCTTGCTCTGAAAGTGGACTGAAGCTGGATTAAACCTTAAATGTGGCCACAACCCCAGTGATCCATATTAGGTTGCGAAGCTGCAAATGGCCAATGGTGATGCATGGTGCTGCCATGAAACAGGAAGAGAGTGTGTCTAGTCACCATTCACAGGCACAGGCACAAGAACAAAGCCTGCCTTAGTCTGCCTTAGCATGTAGACAGCTATACTGAGAAATATTCCAGAATAAGTGCAGAAAGGGCCAAAATCAGTAGCAACCCATGATAGCAATTGCAAGTATCTGCTGGTGCCCAGGATTGCATTAAACAAGGACAGCCAAATTTCATCAGCTGATGGATGTAATACAAAATCATGCTATAGCAGAGACGGCTACATTCCTCCATTGCTAGCGTCATGCATTGTTTCATTCCAGGCCCTTGTTTTCCTACGAGAGTGTTTGCAAAGGCCTTGATACCCAGACAGTGGGCTGTGCAATTCACCTCCTTTTGCTCATAAACTGGGAAGCAGTCAAAATTTCCAGCATGTGGGCAAGAAACCGGTGTACGCAGATCCCTTTGATTTCCTTTGCCGCTCTCTTGTTTGGTTTCCTCTGCCTGCGTTCGTATCTGCACATTCCCAGCCCACAGGGGGAAAAAATGTTCAACTGCAACGTGTTGATGTTGGAAGGGCAGGGGTTCGTCTCAGTCCGCGAGCTCCAGTTTTCTTCGTCGGCATTATGAGAACCTAAGATCTGCCAAGCAGGGTGATCAAATGCTTTTCTAGATCATTTTTCCAGGCCGCCACCTTCCCTAAGATGAACTTTTGAGCTCAGTGAGGGCAAGGGAGGAAGGAGAGAGAACGGACGGAAGACCTTCACCTAGGTTTTCTAGTGATTTGATTTTGATCGGCACTCAGCCCTTCGGGTCCAGGGTGGGACACAAGTAAAATAAACAAAACAAAACAAAAATACTCCAGGGGAGAGGCTGGAGGTTGAACCAGCCTGGAATGGAAAACATCGCCTTCTTCCAGGGATTTTCCCACTTCCCAGTTTAGCCTACAGCATCTGTCATTCCCAGCATGTCTCCTGTCCAAAGGCTAACCGGTCTCAAACCTTTCCAGAACTTTCTAGTGAGAGGCGACCAAAGTTCCAACCTTCTCTGATCCCAGAAGCCCTCCTGATGCCCTTGATATGTTTACCTCCATTTATCTAAATGTTCCATCTCACGGGAGATTGCAGAATGGAAGTATTCCCCATTGGCTGGGGCAGGACTGCCCGCCCTGAGTTGGGATAGGTAACCTCTCAGGGACCCTGGGTAGAGACCCTGGATTTCCATACCCAGCTCCCGTGGCTGTGATGAGTAAATGAGCGTGAAAAAGCCTAAATAAAGATGGACTCTGTGCAATGCATGATAAGATGGCAATTTGGCACACGAGACGAAGATTCTTTACGGATTGCATGGCAATAAGGTGTTCCCTTGTCGTGTAAAATTATTAAGTGTAATAATGCTTGCCATTAAGCATGTTCCCTCAAGAACCAACTGTAGCATAACTGCGTGACAGAATGAAAACATGTGAACTTACTCGGATCAAAACTGCAAGCCAACTACCAACTGACAGATGTTATGCAGAGAACAGTCAAGAAAGGGGATTATAAAAGAAGAACCATTTGCCTTGTATGTCGTGCTTCGGATCAGCTGCAACGAAGCATCCGTCACCTTTCAAGAACCTGATCAATTCTTGAGAAGGGCTCTGTGAGAGCATGCACGCGTGATTGTGTGGGTGAATGGCTCTTGGCACCAAATACATTGTATGGGCTCATGTGAGATAAAAGTTACGTGAACAGTGCAAAACTCCAGATCTGGTATTCTCTGTCTTATTGGTGCCTCTGCCTATGAAGACTCTTTTGCTTCTCTGAATCAATGGCTCTGGATGTATGAAAGAACCTGGTCACTTTGTGACACGGCTCGGTGGGTTAGGAGCATTTGAGCACACGGCACACCCCTTACCCAAATTCCCTGGCAGGGCTGAATCAGCAGAGGGTTTGGGAGTTTAAGCCAAGGTTGTTTACTTCAACTTGGCTGACGACCCTCTGGAATGATGCAGCCCTACAGGCCAAGCTTTGATGTTCCGGGTTGCAGCCACCAGCAGCCAGGGCCTTTTGAAGTCCTGCCAGCACAGAAAAGGTTTCATTATGTTTCCCACTAATGATCTGCTTATTTTGAAGATCTGAACCCCCTAGCACGGTTCTCTTCCCAACAGAAAGAAAGAAAGAAAAGAGATTAATGCTTTCGCCTGCCAGTTCCCTAATGCCTCTGTACCCGCATAATTACTCAACAAAATCCATTTTCGTTTTCTGTTACGCTACTCGGCGACACTCGGGTGTTCTTATGGATAATACATTTTCTGGCGAGATCCATATTCCCCTGGGATACTCTATTGGCAGACCTGCTGTTGCTGTTGGGTACCATGGAGTCGTGGCTGACTTCCAGTTGACTGCATGGGCACCTCCACACAGTTTTCTTGGCAGAGATACAAAAGAAGTTTGCCCCTCCCTACCTCTGGGGAAAGGCTGTGGACTGAACCAGCGACCCTCTGCTTTCCAGGTATTTTGCTCTCCCACTGGGCTACAGCCGCACCCAGCCTCCAGGGGCACCTCTAGGCAGCTTTGTTGGCAAAGATGCAGAAGTGATTTGTCATTGCCTTCTTCCATAGAGAGGGCTGCATATTGAATTGGCAACCCTCTGCTTTCCAGACAGTTTGTATATTCCCCAGAGTACGTAGGCCCCTCTACGGGTGGAGACATAGAAGTAGTTTCCCATTGCCTACTGAGGATCAAACAGGCGACCTTCTGCTTTCCAAACAGGTTGCTCTGTCTACCACCAACCTACAGCCAGGCAGACGACCGAAAGGGATGAAGCTTGTTGTGGTCACTAATGGAGCAAGTGAGGCTACCCGTTTCTCTCTGCTATTTTTGAGTTTTCCTCTCTATCCCTGCTGCATAGGCTTTTGGTGGGATGGCCATATTTCTTCTTGTCTGACCTTTGGTTGCTTGCAGAGAACTGAAGTTAAGCCAATGGCCAGGGCACTCTTCAAGGCTCCTTGTAGGGCGCAGCATGGACGAGGTAGATCTACAATAGGCATAGAGAGTCCCCTCCCTTTGTCCATTATGGACGTGCTGGTCCTACCATTTGGTAAAGCCAACAACACCAATGACGCAATTGCTAGCTGGCCAATATAAGACCTGGGCCTGCTGAGTCAGGAGCAGCAAAGACGATGGTCCTCATGCCATGGTTAGACAAGATTCAGCTGCCAACCCAGTCAGGGAGGGAGCAGGAGTTTAGCCACCACGGAGGGACAGGTCATTTTACAGAATGTTGATGAGGGATCCAAACTTTATTGGGAGTATTGCAAGATGGGGTCTTCTGTTCTTCCCTGAATAGGGAGCAAGGTCATCTTTATGTAAAGTTTACACCACACCCGGTCTGGGGTAACTAGCAAAATTCTTGGCTCCCACCAAAAACCATCCCATCAGAAGACCACTTCTCCTCTCAGGTGAGCACTCCTCCCTGCTGGATCTTTCACACCTAAACTACACAAAATGGTGGGCAGCTCTCAAACTGGCTGGCAAGGAAGGCTTTGCTAGGAAGGAATTGCTACCAAGCTTGGTGGCTTTTTAAAATCCCATTCTCTAGCTAGGTTTTTGCCACAAGACAAGCCCAAGAACCAAACTGGAGGCACCAACAACGCCATCTGTCTAGACATGAGTGCTTCTGGTTTGGCCAAGTTTGGTGCTTTTTAAATATTGCATCGTGAGTCATAATGGACAAATTCAGCCTGGGCTGGCGGACTGCAAAGTGGGGTGCTTTTTAGACATTGCGTCATTTTAAGTGGCAATTCAGCTTGCTTGCTTTACCGGACCCTAACTGGAGCTGTGGGGGACTTGCGTAAAGAAAGATATATTGTTGTTTACTGTGGTTAGGTGTCATTGTGTCAGTTTTGTTCTAGAACTGCACAGGTTCCCCTAGTCCCAATTGACTGGACTATTGTAATGCGCTCTACATGCTGGCTGGACACACATCATGCCAATTGGCTGCCACTTTGCTACCAAGCCCAATTCAAGGTGTTAACATTGACTTATAAGGCCCTAAACAACTTGGGCCCCAAATACCTAAAGGAACGTCTTCGTCCATATCGACCTGCCTGTGCCTTAAGATCCGGAGGGGAGGCCCTTCTGGTTGTCCCGCCACCTTCAATAGTAAAATCAGTGGGCACCCAGGATAGGGCTTTCTCAGTGATGGCCCCCAAGCTATGGAATAGTCTCCCCCTTGTGGTGCACTGTATGTTTAGGAAGGCGGGATAGACGTATCTCTTTACCCTGGCCTTTGGCTAAATAGGAATATATGGTCTCTTCCCGCTTTACAGACCCTGTTATTGTTTTAATATATACCGCTGTTGTTTTCATATATGTCTGATTTTAAACGTAGTTACCCACACAGACCTTTGGGTATAGGGTGGGATAGAAGTACAATAAATAGAATAATAAAATAAAGATCCTTCTGGTTTTTGTTTTGTTTTTTCATTTTTCCCAACAGAATTCAAGACTTCCCAATTGAGAGAATGGCAAAGTAAAATCAAGAGGCCTAAAAGAAATGGCTTGCGATGCTGTTTCAGCAAAGTTGCTAACTGACAGAGCTACTGTCAGCCGCCCTCTGCTCCCAAGGGCAGTGCTTACATTAGGACCGAGATGACTGGAGATTTACAGATTGTTTTTCTTTTAGAGAATCTTTTTATTTATCTAGAAATATGTAATGAGAACCTAAGTGAAGAGATGAAGAAAATCTAGCCTTGCATCGAATCTCCAGGCAAGAAGCCTTTGAGCCCCAAGCCAGATCTTTTGAAGTCTAGATGCGCAAAATTCAGTTCACATCTGCAAACCTGAATGTTTCCTATTCAAGAATATTTGTGTCAACATGAAAATGTGGTTTTTCACATATCCGAAATCTCTGTCGAATTGAACCTGCCTCCTGCCTTGCAAATGCAAAGAATTTGGTCAAAGTGTCGTGTTTTTGCCAATGGAAACAAATGAAATTTTTCTATGTGAAAAAGTGCAAAAGTAAATGGAAAAAAAAAGTGTTTTGATTGAACAATTCAGTGATGAGACAGAGCAAAATGAATATGCATATTTCATTTGTGTGCGTATCTACTTCAATGTACCCCCAACCCACCTAAAAAAAAAAAAATCTAGATTTCTCCTCGGGTATCTTTCACCCTCTCTCCCACGCCATCTCCTGTGCCTTTCGCCTTCAAATAAGGGGAAATTCACACTAGGAGGCATTGTCCCAAATTGTGACCTAGCGTTGATTCAAGGCCAATCCTGACGTTCCTGTTCAGAGTTATCCAATCGCAAACTCAGTACGGAATCCCTCATCCCGGATGCCGGAATAAAAATTCTAGGATGCATCATGCGCTCGCTACACAGCAGGGAAATAAACTGAACCCCTATTATGGCGAGGTTTACAAATGTTACTTAGAAACCATACACAGCAGTCTTGCTTCAGCAGAAAAACCAAAGCCATTTATTTGATGCTGGGTTATGACATTTCTTTCTTCACTTTTGCTTTATGTCTACAACTCATATAATAATAGGTTGTCGGACTCTGGCTCGGCTTTCTAGAATGATCATTATTACTTTTGTAACCCACCTATCATCCAAAAGAGCACAAAGTAAGAATCTTTTTCTCCACCCCTCTGCTGTAAAGTCACAACAACCCAACTTGAACAGCTCTTTTTCTAGACAGGATCTGAAAACCGCCGGTCCCTTTAGAAAAGGCTGACAGTTAGCAGAAATTGTATTTAACTGACAGCAAAGATTACGGGTGTCTGCAAAGCTCTTATCTTTAATGTAAGCCTGCGAAAACTGGACACGGAGGAGGAACAACAGATAGATGCTTCCAGATTTCTGGAGAAGGTGACTGTAAACACTGTTAACTGCATGGACCAGTCGGTTCCGATCCAAATAAATCAAATTATTCCCAGGGGACAGTGATGACTTCCATACTTTGGATGAGTGAGGCAGTTGAAGGAAGGACTAGGAAAAAAATGTTATGGTTGGGGAATGCAGAAGGAAGGAAAACAACAGGCAAAGTTAACAGAATCAAAGGGGTGACTGGAATAAGCTTGGAAGAGCTGAAAAAACATTACTAAAGCCAGTTCAAAATGGCTAATGTTGGCCCATACGGTCAGTAGCAGCAATTTGCCACTGCAGCTTGTCACTATTAACCTTTGAACCCTGTAAACCGTGGCAAACTCTCTTCATTCTGCATTGCAGCAAAGAGCAATTTGCAGAAGTTTACCGAGAGATCAAAGGCTAAAAGCAAATCACTGCTTTTTAGCCTTCCCCAACCCTGCTGCACAAAGCATACAGATAAATGTAGTCCCTGCGACTTAAAGATGGTGTCTAAGAAATCTAAATTACAGGTTAAAAGGTAATGGGAAAAGCAGGATTAAATACAGCAGTTGTAAGATAACTGTTAAATTCTGTTTTCATCAAGAAGATTAAACTCACACCAGGGGTGTCTGTGTGTGCTCATCTCCAGATTAATGCATTATAGAGGGCTGTTTGTATACTCAGAATTTCACACATCTACTACTGCTTTTTCCCCTTGAATAGATTGGAGGTGTACATATGAACTAGTGTTGAGTTTGTGCCTCTCTGTGTGTTTGCCTATGTTAGGCTTAGGGTTATGATCATCATAATAAGGTCTTTCGACTAATCCCTCCCTCCTTCCCTCCCAGAAATAAAGAGAATAGGCCTTAACTCAGTGGGATGGTGTAACAATACCATCATGCTGAGGTTGTTCCCTTCAAGGGCTAGCAAACTCTCAAACAGACCACCAGCGCTTGAAGTGTGGATGGCCCATCTTGTCCCGATCGCCATGGCAATGACCGTGGCAACATCTGACCTGTGCTGGGACATTGATAGGGCAATTGTCGCATAACTACACAGCCGCAGCTGCAATGAGCAGAAAAGACCAATGTTTGCCCCTCCATGGCTAACAACGATCAGGGCAGCTGGAGGGACCTCCTGGACTCTCCAGGATGGCAGAGGCAGCACGGCATGTGGACGGACTTCCCCCTGGAGCAGCTGCAGCCATTCCACACAGGTAAGTGCATCCAAGCCCTTACTTTTAAAAATAATAATTAACAAGCATCTTTATACCAATTGTTCATCGCCTTTGAAGAAATCCTGAACTCTGGTGCCCTCTGTTGAGCCTTATTAGGAATGGTTGTTCAAAATAGCTTTGCAGTGATTAGACTGACTGGTGAACCCCCTGCGTGGCACGGAGAAGATCTTCCATTCTGGCATCTCCTTGGAAGAAAGCAATGGCAACCCACTTTTAGCTTCTCAATCTTCCCTCAAGGACATCTTTATCTATCATCTGACTATCTATCAACTGCCAAACCGTGGCAGAAAATGCAGTTCTCAAATAGTCCTGGGCATCCAAATGTGATCACTGAGAAACCTTAATAGAGAACTTGGTGCATGGGCAGGCTGCCACAAAAAGCAACGCTTTGGCGGTTTTTTGGGACCTGAGCCATTTAGGATTTTAGAATCCACTTTGATTCAGGATTGGAAGCACGTGGGTACTGAACAGCCATAGCCAAAGATTCTGTGCCTGAAAGACATGCAACCTGAATGATTGTCACTCATTGTAAACTAGAAAAACTTGGGTAACCAGAACTGAGGTTTGTCGTACATTCCAATCAGCTTTTTTTTTTACTAGACACGGGTACTTTTGCAGTGTTTTAGCTACATGACATTTGGGCAATGGGTGGTGCTGATATAAATTAATTGATAAACAGATCTACAGACACTCCACAATTTTCCAGAGGACTGAATAGATAAAGGATAATGATATGGTGCCTTTGTAAGACTGGCTGACATGTCATTTACCTATATGATTAGACCATTTCTGCATCCTGTGTTAAGCGGCACAATCATCTTTAAAAACATCATTTGTTACAATAATTCTGACTCCTACATTTAGGTAAACAAATGAAGATAATCTTCTGGATTCCAGCCAACCACATCTATTTTCAGGATACTCTGCTCTGCCCCTTCAATTTGGTCTCCCAATTTTTGCTTTCTTTCATCAATGGTTGGTTCCTATAGCTATAGAATACTCTCAATTTATTTTCTTTTCCTCTCAGTTTCTATTAAATGTCTTTCGTTTGTCTCCCACTTTGAGCCCCCTTAAATGGGTGAGAAAGGTGGGGTAGAAAAGCCAACTCTCCTTCTAATGTTTGCGCATACCCAAAACATGCTGGTGTTACGGCCACCTAAAGATTATAATTTACCAATACTTGACGGATGAATTCACAATTCATATTTTGTTTACTCTCACGTGTTAAGGATGACGGCTCTTCAAACTGGGAATGACGATGCTGCTGCAGTTAATAGTTGAGCATAAAGCACTGCAGGGAAATTGTTCCTTAACTTGGAGGCAGCCACTGAGAAGACCCTTCCACACACCATCGTTTCATGGACCGCAGGAGTTGCCGCTTCCCACACAAATCCTAACTCGGGGGCAGGCCAAGGTGACAAGAAGCATGTCTTTGTATATTTCAGGTCAAGACTTTGATAGCCATTTTTGTCACTGTCAGGACCTTGAATTGGACCCAGTGGTTAATCAGCAAGCAGTGCACACATTTTTAAGACCGCTGGGATGGGCCTCGGGTCAACACCATCTATGCTGTGGCTATATTTTGCACTAGACGCAGTGTCATCTATCTGAGAAACCAAATGGCAGAAGCAAACCTAGGAGCCTTTTTGTGCTTGGCCCTCCAGGATGACCACACGCACTCTGACAAGCGTGCATCCACACACTGCAGAGTTCCTTCCATCCTGGAGCACCTCCAAGCCTGTGTAATAACTCCTGCCCCACAGCACCACTGGGAGTGCCGATGGAGTTCCTAGCACAGCCCTCTAGGCAGTATTTGCACAGCAAAGTTGCATGCAAGCAGAGCTGCGCAGCGGCACTGCCGAATCACCATAGCAACTGCCGGGCACACATGACCATGGTTGGTTGTGGCAGGGCAGATGCTGCCAGACAGGAGCGCCTGCACTTCAGTGGCACTCCAGTAGGGGTCAGGACTTGAACAGGGCCGGCATTCACAAGGCAAATGCTGGCCATCACCTCGATACTTCCCTTCCAGTTCTTGGCACCCCTTTTGTCCACGAGGGAGGAGAATTCAGCCTGGTACCACCTTCAACCCAGCACTGGTACAGCATCTTCTGTCAAACTCAACTGGTAGCCACACCTCACACAAGAACCACAGCATTTGTTTCCTCCCCATTCAAGACTTGAAGCAGCTCAGAGAATCTTGATAACTCTGCTGTCTCCATGTCCTGGAAAGAAGACGGACTTATGAGATGGAAATAAAAACAGCCCTAGAGACACAGGAATATTCCCAACATTGCATCCAAATAGAGCACATGGCCACAGTCCATTCTAGATGTTGTCCCATCAGGTTTTTGTCCAGGAAGCACTCCGGGTGGTGAACTGGCCCCACCTGGAAAGAGAGCCTCCTGGCCCCTGGGTCTCCTGTCTGGATACCAAGCAGGCACCAGGAAAGAGCAATCACATCAAGAACCAGAGCACTTGTAGTTAGCAGTAGTTCCATCTTCTGGAGTCTACTGAAGGGCGCTTCTTCACATGCACTCTAGACCCCATTAAGCACCCAATAGGAATGAAAACAGCACACATGCAGTACTACCTTCCCCACAGCAGGCCCCATTAAGGCCGCTCCTTCCACATGGATGCCAAAGAGCTCTGGAACAAATGGGGACTATGGGCCCTCGATTCCAAAAAAACAGGGTCTACGGTCTGTGCTTGTGAACCGGAATCCAGATTAAGCAGCAAGATGAAGGCACTGTGATCTGAGGAAACATCAGACGGTATAAAAAGCCAGTACATGGTATAAAATGGCCACGGCCTATTCTTCTATGGAAATCTTCCCTTAACAATGCCTTCAGATAATACACAATCAAAGCGTGCAAGACAGCCTTAAGATTAAGGGCTCGCTCGCTGATTATTTTGTTGCTCAGACCACACAAAGGGAAATATTTCTTCACCCAGAGGATCATCGGTCTTAAACAAATCTATGGAGGACAAGTTTATTAATGGCTATTAGAATGGATTCCGAGGTACTTCCTCCAGGCTGGGGAGACAGGCAGGGTGCCTCCAGGGCATTTGCTGGGATTCGAGAACAAGTGATGTTTTCACCTTTGTCTTCTTCTTGAGATGCCCAGGAGCAACTGGTGGGCCACTGTGTGAGATGGGATGCTCGACTAGATGATCTGTGGCTTGACCCTGCAGGGCTTCTCATGTTCTTACCTAGAATGGATGCCCCCAGGGACCACCTCCAGGCTGGAGAGAGAGAAACAGGACGCCTCTAGAGGCCATTTGCAGAGAACTGAGAGCAGTAGAAGGTCTTGCCTTTTTGTCTTCAGCTTGAGATGCCCAGAAGCAATTATGGGCCACTGCTTGAGACAGGATGCTTGACTAGATGGGCTGTGGCCTCGTCCAGCAGGGCTCCTCTTATGTTATGTTACTATGTTCTCACTGGCCCTAGCAAGAGAACCACCTTCCAGAAGATGCAAACTATTGCAAGCAAAGCAGAATCCGGAAAACACCATGGTACATCATGGCTTTATTGGAGTGGCCTGGTCAAGGTACAGCCCCCCAACAACAGTCTTCATCTATGATGTCTGGAACCACAGCACTAAATATACATATTGGCTAAATCAAAAGGATAATCCTTTGCTATACCCATTGTGTGTTGCTCCAGCGGTTGAGAAAATTAGGCCAAGACAATCGTAAGTAAACAAATCTCTGAACTAGTACTGGCCCATTACAAGATGCCCCAAGAGATGGCATTTTCCTTCACAGAGAAAAACAGGTAAGAAGGCTGCAATATATGGGAGATAAAAGCTTTTGTTGTCTGGTTCCACTTGTACAACTAGAGATGTTTCAGGAACAAACACCTCCAGTTAGAGTCACAACAGAATATTCGCTATTTGGATGCCTGACAGACAACATCTCAGATTTTGAATTCTGGGCTCACTGGTGGTCCAACAGGTTTTAAGCCTGTAAACACATTTAAAATACTACACTGACCTTTTGGGGCCCAGGAACTTAAAACAATCCTTTCAGCTTAGGCAAAGAACAAAATTATGGAAGGACCTTTCTTTAGATCCTGAAGTCAATACACTTAACTTAAAGGGTCCCCTTTGCAAATTCAATTAAAGTCGGTAGTAAAAGCACTATTGGACAGTTATTGGATAAACCTATATTTACAGCTGAAATACTCAGCTGGAATCTTACTGTTTAAACTGGTTTTTTTTTTTAACCTTTCTCCTCTCCTGTCTTTGGAGTTGGTCCTGGTTGCAACTTGAAAAATATTGGGAGCGCAAACTGTAATATTAAGGGAAGGCGTAACGTTCCACAGGTACTGCAGGGGGATATGAGATGGACCTTGGACCTTGCCACTGGGGCGAACATCTGGTCACAACACACATCTGGGCCACTTCTGCAACGCAAGCATTGCAGCTTTATGTGCACTTTCACCGAAAGAAAAGACGCAGATCTTCATGGGCTGCATCCAAACGATACTTAGATTATCCACTTTATTTGGATATTCTGGAATAAAGCATGGATATGCCAGAATATCCAAGCTTTATTCTGGAATAGCCAAATACAGCAGAATAAGTAAGTGGGATCTAGATGCAGCTTAATTGAACAGAGTGGGAGCATCTTAATTTTGTAGGCTTGAGGAGCCCAAAAACCTATGTGTCTGCATTTTAGTCTCTAATGCTAAGCAGACATTTAGAAATAATAATAATAAATAATTAATCACCTCTTTACTAAAATTTTAAAAATACAAATCTTACTGTCTGATAATGTTGCATAAGCTACAGCTTATGCCATTCATAGATTATCAATGTACATATTTACAAAAAGAAAATAAGAATAATTTAAGCAACAGGGAATAGAAACAAAGAAGCTGGCACCATATGCAGCAACAACATGTGGATTGGGGCCACAAGGGCGGAGCAAGGGATTGGAGGCGGTACTTGAACATTCCGGGAACCCCAGGCTAAATCCTCCCATGGCTACCTGCCCCTGGTCCCACAGCCCCATGGCCTTGCTGTGAAGGATATACTTTTTGGCCTGATCCAGATGTCCCAGACCAGGCCAGAAGGATGGGGAACGGGCACTGTGCGTCAGAAAGACGTTCTAGAAAAATGGTACATTCGGGTACTGTTTGGGGTGGAGCTTTTTCTTCCTGAATGTCCAGTGTCATTATTGAGATCACTAGACTCCGTTAGCACTGGCTTTGCTGCTTTGAGGAGCTTCTATTTTTGTCTGGAAAAAAAAAAGAAAAAGAAAAGACAAATATGAGCAATGAAGGAAACTTTTTAAAAAGTGCTTAGTGTTTTGAAAAAGTTGCACAAATGGTCAAAATTTGCAGTATGCCTGGAACGGAGATCCATTTTAGTTTGAAAGGTGATAAAGTCTGCTCAGAGAGGCCAAACATTCCCAAATCATGGTAGGTCCAGTCTTGGCAATGAAAAGCATGCAGAAGTTTCTAACACCACTGTGGCTGTGGTCGCACCTAAGGTTTAATCCAGCTTCAGTCCGCCTTCAGAGTGACCAGGAATTTTCCTTCCACATTATCTATCCCAAAGGTGAATTTTCTGAGTAATTTAATATGTCCAAACGAGGCGTCCAGAGAACTGTCTGGTCCTGTTTGGTTGGGTCAGTTTCAATTGTTGCAGCCTGAGGATGTGGACAAGCGGCTTGCAGGGGTGCGGCCGACGACGTGCTCTCTGGATCCCTGTCCCTCCTGGCTGATAAAAACTAGCCGGCAAGGTATCACCAGGTGGATCCAGGAGGTGGTTCCACTAGCCCTGAAACAGGCTGTGGTGCGCACCCCCTCCTGAAGAGGGCCTCCCTGGATCCAGAAGATCTAAACACCTATCGCCTGGTGGCTAACATACCTTTTCTAGGCAAGGTTCTGGAGAGGGTTGTCGCTGTTCAACTGCAAGCATGCTTGGAAGAAGCTGATTATCTAGACGCATTTCAATCTGGCTTCAGACCTGGTTATGGCATGGAAACCACTTTGATCGCCCTGGTTGATGACCTCCCCCAGAAGAGAGACAGGGGGAAGGCTACCCTGCTGGTTCTCCTGGACCTCTCAGCGGCTTTTGATACCATTGACCATGGTATCCTTTTGGAAGGACTACAGAGTTTAGGAGTGAGAGCCAATGCTTGGCACTGGTTCTGCTCCTATCTCCTGAATAGATCCCAGATAGTGGCTGTGGGAGACACTGATTTGACACCCTGGAAACTCACTTGTGGGGTTCCTCAGGGGTCGATCTTACCTCCCATGCTATTTAAAATCTATATGAAGCTGCTGGGAAAGGTCATCCGGAGATTTGGAGTGGTGTCATCAGTATGCAGATGATACCTAGCTCTATCTCTCTGTACCATCTGAATCAGGAGAGGCGGTTGAATTGCTTGACATATGTCTGGAGACGGTAATGGGCTGGATGAGGGCCAATAAACTGAAGCTGAATCCAGACAAGACAGAGGTGCTGTGTGTCACAGGGTCTTAGGTCCGTGTAGTTGGGAGATACCCTGTCCTTGACGGGATCACAATGCCCTGGAAAGGAGAGGTGCATAATTTGGGTGTACTCCTGGACTCCGTGCTAACACTTGAAGCTCAGGTGGAGGCTGTGGCCAAGAGTGCTTACTTCCAACTACGGCTGGTCCGCCAACTGAAGCCTTTTCCGGATAGAGACGACTTGGCCACAGTTATCCATGCTCTGGTAACCTCTAGACTGGACTACTGTAATGCACTCTACATGGGGCTGCCCTTGAAGACGGTTCGGAAGTTGCAGCTAGTGCAAAATGCAGCCACCAGAGTACTGACAGGAACATCTAGCTGGATTCCCATCACACGGGTTTTAAAAGGGTTGCACTGGCTGCTAATTTGCTACTGAGCCTAATTCAAGGTTTTGACTCAGACTTATAAGGCCCTAAATGACTTGGGCCACAAATATCTAAAGGAACGCCTTCTCCTATATCGACCTGCCTGTGCCTTAAGATCTAGTGATGAGGCCCTCCTTGCTGTCCCATTGCCTTCAATAGTGAGGCTGGTGGGCACCCGGGAGAGAGCCTTTTCTGTGATGGCCCCCAGACTATGGAATAGCCTCCGCCTCAAGGTGTGTCATACCCCTTCCTTATATATATTTAGGAGGGCAGTGAAGACTTACCTCTTTGCCCTGGCCTTCGGCTGAGCTGATTATATTCCCCCCCACCCCCAGTAGAGAGACAATTAATTTAAACATGTTGTGTATTGTTTTAAATTTGTTGAATTTTTAAAGTCTTTTAATGTATAGTCTGTTTTAAGGTTGTTAGCCGTCCAGAGACCTTTGGGTATGGGGCGGGTAGAAATGTAAATAATAAATAAATAAGAAAAGAAAAGAAACCTTTGCTGGTGTATTCTCTCACTCTGAAAGTGGACTGAAGCTGGATCAAACCTTAAGTATGGCCATAGCCCATACTGCCCTGAGTGCATACATTTTAACCATCTTTCAGGAACAGAGTCAAAGTCTTCACTTTTCTTCAACAATGGTGTCCTCCTAATCTTCCTGTCCCACCTCACTATAAGCTCAGGAGAACATCCATGGTCCAGATCTTACCCATTTCAACATGTAGGTCTTGGAGTTACTGCATTAGCAAATGCCTCCCATGCTTCTGGCCACCTTTAAAAACTCATTTCAGTGAGGAAAGCTAGCATTGCTATAGAAGGAGGAGGAGGAGTTGGCTTTTCTACCCCATTTTTATCACCCATTTAAGGGGACTCAAAGTGGCTGAAAAAGCTTTCTATTCTTCTGTGAGGCAGATGAGGCTGTGAGAGCTCAGAAAGAGAACTGTGACTAGCCCAAGGTCACCCAGCTGGCTTTGTGGAGGAGGAGGAAGAAGAGTTGCAGGATTTACTAAACTATGCCAGACAGATGTAAGTCCAACCTCTGCTTGAAGATCTCCAGTGAAGGATAGCTAAGCACCTCCTGTGGCAACCTATTCCATTGACTAATTGCCCTCACTGTCAGGAAGGTTTTCCTAATGTCTAATCTGTATTGACTCCCTTGAAGTTTCATCCCATTGTTTCTAGTCCTCCCTTCTGCACTGCTATCGTGTCTCCTCTCAGTCTTCTCTTCTGTAGGCCAAACATTCCTAGATCCTTCAACCTTTCCTCATAGGACATGCTTTCCAGACCACTAACCATTTTGGTAGCCCTCCTTCGGACTTGCTCTAGTTTGTCAATGTCTTTTTTAAATTGGGGTGCCCAGAACTAGACACAGGACTCTAGATGAGGTTTGACCAAGGTAGAGTAAAGAGGAATAATACTTCTCGTGATCTAGACTCAATACTCCTCTTGATGTATCCTAGGATGGTGTTTGCCTTTTTTGCTGCTGCATCACATTGTCAACTTATATTAATCCTGTGATCGACCAGTACACCCAGATCATTTTCACTTGTGCTACAACTAAGCCTAATTCCTCCCATTCTGTATTCATTTTTACCATTTTTCTTACCAAAATGTAGAACTTTGCATTTGCCCTATTAAATAACATCCTGTTAGTTTCAGCCCACTCTTCAAGTTTATCTAGATCTTTTTGAACCCTCTCCTTCTCCTCCCTAGTGTTAGCAACCTCTCCTAGCTTTGTGTCATCTGCAAATTTGATCAGCATCCCTCGGACTCCCTCACTCAGATCATTTATAAAGATGTTGAATAGCACTGGACCCAGGACAGACCCCTGTAGCACTCCACGTGAAACATTCCTCCAATTGGTTGTGAAGCCATTTATTGCCACCCTTTTATTGCAATCACTAAGTCAGTTACGAACCCACCTAACAGTTGCCCTGTCTATCACATATTTGTTCAATTTTTCAATAAGTATGGTTGGAGACACTTTGTCAAATGCCTTGCTGAAGTCAAGATACACTATGTCTACAGCATTTCCCTGATCAACCCATCCAGTGATTTTTGTCATAAAATGATAGTCTGGCATGACCTGTTTGATACAAATCCGTGTTGGCTCTGGTTAATTACTACATTCCCATCTAAGTGCTTGCTCACATGTGATTTAATAATTTGTTTGGGGATCTTGCCTGGTATTGAAGTCAGGCTCACAGGCCTGTAGTTACCTGGGTCAATTTTCTCCCCCCCCCTTTTTTTTTTTAACATGGAACACTTCATGAATTTGCATGTCATCCTTTTGCAGGGGCCATGCTAATCTTCTCTGCATCGTTCCAATTTTAGTATATGTGCTGCTGAAGAGAGCATATTTTCTTCCCTTTTTTGCAGATGGGGACAACATTTGCCCTTCTCTAATCTTCTGGAACTTCTTTTGTTCTCCAGGAATTTGAGAAAGTGGTTCTCCAATTATATCTGCTAATTCCTTCAGTACTTAAGGATATAATTCATCTGGGGCTGGAGACTTGAATTTATGTTAGCTAAGTGTTCCCTCACCTTTTCTTTGTCCACACAGAGCCTTGATTCTCTTATTCCTACAATAGCACAATGAGGGCCAGCTAGTTTTTCAATTTAGCCATGGCTGTTCAGAAACTTGATCTATATTTCGATGTTTTACCATTTTAGTTTAATAAAAAAATCTTCTATTGTAATTAGATTTGCCTCTTTTGAATAATTCAAGGTTTGTCTCTTGTATTCATATTATTTTGTAATCACTTCAGGCAGCTAACATAAATAACTAAAAATGTTGAAATAAGGAGAAAATGAATTTAATATCCTTTCTATTTTGCCCAGTCCTGTTCAGTTTACAGTGAACCAACATTTGTTTTATAAAACATTGAGCAATACAAACAGTAGGGATTTCCCCCTTGACTTTACCATTTGCTCTATAACATTACAGACTGCTCAGTAATCACTTACCTGCTTAATATTTAAACTGCTAATAGAAACTGAAGTAACAGCAATTTTGAATATGATTAAAAATTGATATTTTATTCCCAGTGTGTTTTTGAACCACCCTTTTGTTCTGGTAGCCACAGTGAATTTTTTAGCATATTCAAAATTGCTGTCACTTCAATTTCTAGTGGCCAAGGGTTTCTTTTCCTCCCCATTACTGCAGTATTTATTTATTTATTTATTTATTATTTACATTTATATCCCGCCCCATACCCGAAGGTCTCTGGGCGGGTTACAACTTTAAAACAACAGATTAAAACAGAATGCGCATTAAAAGACGTTAAAAATTCAGTACATATAAAATATACAACATGTTTAAAATGATAATGTTTGTACTGGGGGAGGGAACATTGACAGCTTAGCCAAAGGCCAGGGCAAAGAGGTGCGTCTTTACTGCCCTCCTAAATATATATAAGGAAGGCGCCTGACGCACCTCAAGGGGGAGGCTATTCCACAATCTGGGGGCCATCACAGAAAAGGCTCTCTCCCGGGTGCCCACCAACCTCACTGTTGAAGGTGGTGGGACAACCAGGAGGGCCTCGCCACTTGATCTTAAGGCACGGGCAGGTCGATACGGGAGAAGGCGTTCCTTTAGATATTTGGGGCCCAGTATTTTTCTCTAGGGGCCATTTCTTTGTGTTTTGCTGGTTCTATCTGCCCTGGTTATGTAGCAGGAGCAATTGAACCCTGTAGCCCAGGGCAGCTTAGAACAGAAACAAAGCAGATATTACCAACAAGTGCAGCCCTTAAGAATCTGTCTTCTATTTTTTCACCACAGGTAAACTGGTTCTGCCCATTTCTGGCATGTGGCTGGGGATTTAACCTATGACCATCTGTTTTCCAAGCCATTTGTGATACAACTGAGATACAGTCTCCACGGTTTACATTCCCAAAATGTGAAATACAATGTGATAGAAGCCATGTATTCCTTCCAAGTATTAAGTTGCCATTTCTCTAAGTAATGTCAAACATCTAACTTCAGAAATCATTTTCATCATTTATATGCAGCTTCAGTGCACCAGATAAACACTTTATTATTTAAAGAGTAATAATTTAATAAAAGGCTATTGATTAGACTTAGGTATTTCTGGCTCAGTTGATGGTTATTTACAAGCTGTGAAGTTAAATCATAACAGATGCAACCATACACTCACCTCTCCGATAGGAGGCTTGACGGAAACCTCAGGAACTGGTAATTTCTCTGTGGGCTGTACTATAAATTCTTCACTCTTCAGAAGAAAAAGAAATGAGGTCAGCAAAATGAAGTTGGCAAAGGGGCAAGGGAGAGATGCACATATCTGTGTGTTCATTTCACATCTTGATTGCTGTACCCTGCCCTGAGACCCTTCAGGTATAGGATGGGATAAAAATGCAAATAAACAAATAGCTTCTGGGAATTGTTCATATTTGGCTCGATAAGAGAAAGGAATAAAAACAAAAAGAAAGAAAGTGAAGGAGGAATTTCGGTCGAGGTGCGGGCCTTGGTTATTAAGTAATACGGAGACCACAAAGGATCAAGGGCTAAGGGAAGGAATAATGAGAGATTTCTTAAAAGAAATAGAAGACTTGTAAGGGATACGGGAAAGGGATGCTGGTTTTACTTCAAATCGAAATGGAACATGAACAGGTTAAAGAATGGATGACTACGTGGGCAAGAAATTTTGGATACAATATCCAAATGAGCCAATGAGAGAATAGTGGGTAAAAGATATGAAATTTACATCTTGTATGCTACTGAAAGAAAATATGTATAAAATGATGTATAGATGGTATTTAACACCCCATAAATTAGGGAAAGCATATCAAAATATGTCTACAAAATGTTGGAAATGTAAAAAAGTTGAGGGAATCTTTTACCATATGTGGTGGACTTGTGAAAAAGCAAAAAGGTACTGGGTACTAATATATAATTTGATGAGACAGATTTTAAAGATAAATATTATGTTTAAAACAGATTTGTTTTGTTGGGAATTGTAGATAACTCTTTGGATAGCATAAACTCTGATTTTATATATGGTGACAGCAGCTAGACTATTATACGCACAGAAACGGAAGGAAGAAGAGATGCCTACAAGAGAGGAATGGTTAACTAAATTGATGGACTTTGACAAAATGGACAAATTGCCAAATTTACTAAAAGATAAAGCAATGGATAAGTTTATGAAAGACTGGAGCCCTTTCATCAACTATCTTCGAGAATTAGAAGTAATGAGGGACGGTTTGGGCTAAAGACCAAAGGGGAGCAAAGAAATCACATTAACAAAAACACTAAAGTAATGTAATAATCCAATATGAAATATAAGAAGCTTTTAGGCTGTTTTGAAATGTTCTTTATAAATAAAATATCTTTTTAAAAAGTTGGTTTCCAGGGAAAAACTGTAATCTATATAAACTGTACTGCATTGTTTTAATTAATTTCTGTATATCAACAATATAAAATAAAAAAATAAAAAAGCAACTGCCATCCTTCAATTAGAATAAATGTCAACTGAAAAATAAATAAAACAAACAAATAGCAAGATGAAGTTGGTTTACTCCTATCCTTCACTGTCTAGATGCATTGACGGTCAGGCCTTTATGGAATCCAGTGTCATTTTTGGCATAGTTTTCATGGAATTAATTGGCCTTTGATGGCTCAATATCAATTTTTATAAGAACTTAAGAGGGGTCCTGCTAGATGAGGCCACAGTCCATCTACTTCCGCATGCCATCTCACACAGTGACCCACCAATCGCTTATGGGCATCTCAAGCAGAAGAGAAAAGCAAAACTTTCATCTGCAAACGGGCTTGAGAGGCATCCTGCCTATCTCCCCACCCTGGGGGACATACCTGGGCATCCATTCTGGTAGCCATTGATATACCTGTCCTCCATGAATTTCCCTAACCCTTTCTTAAACCTATCTCGGCTGGCTGCTGTTACCACCCCTTCCACAGATCGATGTTAGAAACCACCAGGTTCTCAGAGAGCTAGACTAAGAAAGAACAAACATACACTAACTGCCTCTCACCTTCCTTTCTTGTATTTTAGGTGCAGAATCCAACAAGGTCTCAGGATCTTCATCATCTATTTCTGCATTATCTTCGCTCTTCCCAGGCTAAAAGACAAAGACAAAGACCGGTGCACAAATGCATCTGTAAAGTTGGATCCAGAACGTTGCTTCATTCATGCATCTTTATCAAAGCAAGCCCTGCAGTCAGGGAGGGAGATACCGCTACTTCTCTAGGCAACAGGTTCCAAGAAAGGAGAAGCATTGTTCAGGAATGATGTGCACACAGGCTGATCCAAAAACACATCAAGAGTTCAGCTCCTTTCTGGTAACAGCAAGAGGTAACAGGGAAGGTTCATGCACCAGATCATGATGATGGCCAATATCATGGTTTCTAGCAGTTTTCAATCAGAGTAATTTCATTTTTCAGCAAGGGGCTATGTGTCAGAAAAGTTCAAAACCATAATGATTGGAAATTTAGGATAAAAGCTACAATTAGACATCTATTTCTGGATCTATCTCTCTATCAATCTGTGTATCTATATCTGTAGATAGATATAGATATCTACCCATCTACCACCCACCAAAACATTGGCAGTAAGCAAAGGTGGATCATGAGTTTCCCTTGATGAAGGACCTACATCAACCGGCCTGCACTGCGGGGAGGGGCTTCTGGCTCTTCTCACCAGCACTCTCAAACACGCAGACTAAATGTGATGGAGCTTTCTTCTGATCCATATTGTACAGCTGAGATGCACACTGCAAAGCCATTGGCTCAGATACAACCAAACAACGGAACCCAAAATGTGATACGTGCGTACAGGCTAGAATCTAGGAGCCTGGAACCAAGATTTAAAACCTAAGCCAGCCATGAAAGCTCACAGGTGGTCTTGGGCTAATTACTTCAGGGAGGGTCCTGGTACATTCACCCATCCAGTATATCAGACTGTGCAAAATCATCCTAAAAATGAAAGCAATGACAGTTCCTTGCAGCAGTATAGCAGGAGTGCTGTATAAACATTGCTGTGGTTTTACAGACCAGCCTGTCCATATCCATGACTCCCAGCTATGCTGGCTGGAGGGGGAAGTCCCGTTAAACCTTGCAGACACCATGTTTATTATCCTGTACCCCTCAGTTTTGGCACCAGGCTCTTCACATCTCTCGCTCTCCATCAGGATCCCATCAGGCGTGTTTCCTAAACTGCCCATGTAGACGCTGCTCACCTCAGCTGGAACCACTGGAATTGGTTTGGGCTTTATCTCCGTCAAATATAAGGCACGGGACAAGAGCAGCAATGAAGGAGGAACGTTTTCTTTCAGGTGCAGGTCTAGCCACTGGATTGCAGAAAGACACAAGGATAAAAGGGTTTAAGGGGATTTTGACTTACACCAGCAGGAGTTAACAGCCAGAATGGGCACAACAGCAAGCAATCACGAGTGGTGGACTATACGCCACCTTCACACTTGTATGTGGTCACTTGGATAAAGGCCTTGATGAAGACCACTGCTGAGATATCTGATGTTATTGTTTCCCTAACCCTTATTCTTAACTCAGATGCACCTGGTTTGTGCATTTGAATCCTGAGAAAAACTGAACTGAAGACAGAATCAAAGTCAGGCCTCCCACTGAACAAAGGGAGTCCCCAGATAAAAACAATGCCTTGTTCCGCCTGAGCCGCTAGTATATATTTATTTAAGAAATTTATATCCCACCCTTCACCGAATGGCCCCAGGGCGGGTTACAATAAGAATAAAACATCACATATTAAAACATAATTAAAACTATGTTATCACGAACGTGGGGCTTCTCACACTGCTGCGAGCAAAGCAACATACCCAGAAGCAAAGCTCAAGGGGAGCTCCAAACAGCGCTCAGTTCCAAGCCAAGGGATTCAGCCCACAGTTGATCTGAGACCTTCCTTTATCATTTAGGTGCTCAGATGTAGAAGCAGCTTGAAAACACATTATGTGAACTACGCCCATTTTTGGCACCCACTGTTTCCAAAAAGACCTGCTTCAGTTGACCTAAACTTTGCTCGCTGTCTCTGTTTGGCTGAAACAAGATGATTAAGTATGTCTGATGTTTAAATCCCTGAACCTGGAAGGCTGGGAATATGCCCTGGCAGTTCTCCCTCCCATGAATCCAAAGAATCCCCTTGAAAGCGAGGCCAGAAGGGCAAAGCTCGAGTTTAAGGCACTTCTTAATGCTCCTCATGCATTCGTAGGGGAGAAACTTCCAAGGCAGAGAAAGAATTCCTGCTTGAGACTTGTCCGCTCCGTCCTTCGCCCCCACTTGCCTGCTTGAGTTGCTCTTTGAGCTGCTCTTCCGTGAGACCCAGCGATCTCATGCCTCTCGCCCTGCAAGCACTTTGCAACTCGGACACACTCAAGCCGTTAACACCTTCCTTGGCAATCATCTGCACGGAGCAAAGAGATCAAGTTAGCATCACTTCGCACTGCCTGGAAACGGAAACCCTACCCCATTCAGCAAGCGGCTCACTTGGAAAGAAGCACACACACACACACATACACAAACAAAACCTCCCACACACACCAGTGCTTCAGATAATATTTTTATGGACCTGTGCATAAAAAGATTTAACATTCTTCAGCAGGGTTTTTTTCTGGGTTGTGTGCACAGTTTAAAAAAATATTATGCAGTGCAATTTAAAGCCTCCACAGAAAACAGGACAGTACCATACATGCTTTGACTGCAGGGATTAAAAGCAAAAATAGTGTGCTGAATGAAAAGGCCGCCTAGCCATTCAAGCATATGTTTGGATTTCTAGCACTGAGTCCCTGTTAAAAGTATATCAGCCACAAACATTTCAATGGTGCTTCCTCACTTCCTTTGGCCATAAGCATGTGATGCCTGGCTGGGGAAGAGGTGCACTAAGTACATGAGAAGAGAGGAGCATTCAGAATCAAATTAATAGTATTTTAAATATAAATGTGGATTTAACACGCGAAACAGCTTTGTTTAATGTGATAACAGGGAGAATAAAAGCAGATACAGTATTTGTCTCACTTGTAGCAGTCTTTGAGAGTGAATCCGACCATGGAAGCCTACATATGACCAGCATTTATTTGACCAAATGATATATGCTGCACAATCTACAATTGTATCGGGATGGAAGGATAGTACAAAGCGGTCATTAGATTAAATGGTATAAATGTTTAATGGAACAATACAGATCTGAAAAAATATGGGAAATAAGATTTAAAAGTCAAGGTCTGAAACCGTGTTCCAGAATGGAGGTCAACTGGAAAGATTTACTGTATTACTCAGTGAGACCCCAAGCAACAGGACTATTTCTCTGGTCAAACTCAAGTAGAAGAAAATGAGACCTTAAAAGACATTGTCAACTGAGTGCACTAATGTTGGAGGAATGCAAGCATGTCTAGTTATTTCAATATAATCAATATAATCACATTCCTTTGTTTGATATTTTTGTTGTTATTTTCTATTATGTGTTTATGAAAAATTAATTTAAAACAAAATTTAAAGAACATGAGAGGAGACCTGCTAGATCAGACCACAGGCCAACTAGTGCAGTATGTTTGCAGAGGGGTAGAAGAGAACTACACAAGCTTTGCTTACAGTAGTAGTAGAAGAAGAGTTAGCTTCTATACCCCTTTTCTCAACCATCTGGGGGGACTCAAAGCGACTGATAAACCCTATGTTCTTCTCCCCACAACAGACACCCTCTGAGGTAGGTGGGGCTATGAGAACTTCAGAAAGAGAGCTGTGACTAGCCCAAAGTCACCTAGCTGGCTTCGTGGAGGAGGGTGGAAACAAACCTGGTGAGTCCGGCACTCTAGCCACAAGGCCAAACTGGCTTGGAGTTCACAAGGTTCTTGGAGTTCAAACACATGCTTTACATATGTGTTCCAAACTGGGGTTGCTGGAGAAATAGCATATGCCAAGCTTGTAATTTCTCCATTTCTAAGACGAAGGTCCCGGTCAATTAGTAACTGGCAGGTGAATGACCACAGGGACAAACATGAGTCATGTTCACACGTACATCTAGGGCTGTTGGTTTCTTACTTCATCATCTGCTTTGATAGACCTGAGCTTCATCAGAAGTTGAAAGCGGAGAAGGTTGTTGGTACCAATGGGCTGCAGCTCCAGAAGTTTACAGAGGACTACCAGCTGGGGTCGCTCCAAATGCTCTAGGGTCAGCTCATCTTCAAAAAGTTTGGAGAACCGTACAATCTCCTGGGTGCTGGGCTGCTGGCCACTGTGCCGAACCTAAAGCAGCAGATAAGACTTTAACAAGACCTCAATCTTTATCCATTTCACAAGCAAATGTGGCAGTTTCTTCTGGTAGTGCTCAAGCAACAGTTAGGACACAGCGGTCATTCAAAGTTTTGATTTTCCACACTTTCTGAAGGGCCAGTTGGCTTACATTAGCCAAATAGGTTTTTTATCCATAGTGCCACTGGCTTCCAATGGTAGGTTGGGACTTTCTGGTTTCCTACCAGTTTTGTAAAGCTGGTAGCTTTGCATAACTTGGTGCAACAAAAAATGCCCCTAGGTAGGTGCTGTTATAGCTCCCACCCCACTTCTGCAACAGTATTGGAAGTTGGGCAGATAGATGCTTAGGCCACCCTGGAGTCAGGAGTGGTGGCTCAGGTATGCCCATACAAATCCCAAGATGAGCAAGCAAGAATTAAGCTAACAACTAGATCCCATCCATCTTTGAGAGAGTTTTGTCTTGCTTTCTCTTGTTAGTCATCTCCCATTTTAACCAAAAGAGGCGGAGGAGTCGGTTTTTATACCCCACTTTTCTCACCCTTAAGGGGACTCCAAGTGGCTGACAAACCTTCTGACTTTCTCCCCACAACAGACACCCTGGGAGGTAGGTGGGGCTGTGAGAGCTCAGAAAGAGAACTGGGACTAGCCCAAGATCACCCAGCTAGCTACATGGAAGAGTGTGGAATCGAACTAGGAGACTAGCAGTTAAGAGTGTGACATTCTAATCACAAGGCCAAACTGAGTTAACACCCAGGTATAGAGATATAATTTTAAACTTATTTAAAATATAACCCACCCACCCTTGCAGAACAATGTGCAGAGGAAGCTAAATATCAAAGGCCTGGATGAAAAGGTATGTTTTAATCAGGTGGCAAAACCACATAATATAGGTGCCTGGTGAACCTCAAGAGGGAGGCTGTTCTAGGGTCTGGGGGGGGCTGCCACAAAAAAGGCCCTCTTGTTTGTCCCAGACCCTTGCACCTCTGAGACAGGAGAAACTACAAGAAGGTCCTTTCCTTGAGATCTCAATATTCCTTCTCCTCACTTTATCTATTCTGTAAACAATGTAGCAAGACAGCATTCTTTCACTACAGCAATGACATTCACATTGTTGCTATTTCTCTTCCTTATTTTTACATTTTCCCCTTTTCCTATCAAAATATTTATTTTAGAACTTGTTGGCTTCATAACTTATTCCCTCTACAACCAAGTGCTGTTAAACTAAACCTAGTACTTAAAATATCTAATGCAGGACATGGGAAATCACAAGACCCAGCTGCCCCTAAGTTTTAATCCACCTACTGGAAACACATCAAAGGCAGATTTCCTGGGTTAGATATGAGGAGGGAAAAACCAGCTTGTGAGTTTGTGAATATATTCTCCTTGCTCCAGAAATTGATCAAAGACGGACTGAACTTAGGAGCAGTTGGGCCCAAGGGAACCATGTTAAAAGGGGCTCACATAACATTACTAGAACCATCATTGCTGCCTGGCCCTGCAAGGTATAAAGCTGAGCAGAGGACTAGAACCATCATTGCTGCCTGGCCCTGCAAGATATAAAGCCCAGCAGAGGACTGGAAGCATCAATGCCAGCCCACGTTGGCATACATCTTCTGCTCCCCTGCCATGCAAGGCATAAAGTCGAGCAGAGGAGCAAGGACACCACTGCTAGCCCACAACTGCGTGCGTATGTTGCTGCTCTGCCTTGATTTATTTCTGAATGTGTTCCAAGCCTCTTATGGTTTTAAGAACTGGCAAGATGGAGTGAAGAGTTAAAACAACAACAACTCCATCAGTACTCGGTTTGGAGAGGGGAAAGGAGGAGGACCTAGCATTGTTGCCTCTTTCCCCCCCCCCCCCCAATGTTTTATGTAATTTCATAGTGTATTATTTTGTTTGTATATAATTTAATAATGTATTATTTAATATATGATATATTACTTTGTACTGTATTTTTCATGGTTGCCGTAAACCACTTTGAGTAATTTATTAGAAAAGCGGTATACAAATAAACTGAATGAATGAATGAATGTTTCATGGTAGTTTGTCAAAAACAAAACCGCATTATGCAAGAAATTACTGGGGCAAGTTGAACCTCACAAAAAATAAAATAAAGATGCTGCAAATTTGGAAGACAAATACCATTAATACCCTCAGAGAATGTTAGTTTATTGTGCAAAAGTCCCCACTTTCCAAATCTGTTATCCACTGTCCTGGCAATGAATGCTACTGACATACAGGGATGCCTCCGCATCTGCCAATCTGGTAACCATAGATCCACTCATTCGTGGTTGACCACACTGGACTCCCCAACCCTCCAACACCATCACACCCTCCTCAGAGGTTCAATCCAGGCCTCCAAGAGGTGCACACAGCTAGAGTGGCTGCCCCCAGTTGGGAATCGCACCTGGGAATCATGGAAAATTGTGTGAGATTTCCCAGTGTTCCAAATATCCACAGTTTCCCATAACTGCGATAAGTGTTGGAACCTATCCCCCACGGGTAAAAATCCACCAGAGAATGCATAAAGTGCTGAAGACTTTCCTTAACTAAAGAAAGGAAGACATAAATACTCTTGAAATTATATAATCTACATACTATTAGAATACAGAAGAGTTGGCTTTCTCACCCCATTTTTCTCGCCCTTAACGGGACTCCAAGTAGCTGACAAACCTTCTGTTCTTCTCGCCACCACAGAAACCCTGTGAGGTAGGTGGGGCTATGAGAGCTGAGGAGGAGAGCTGTGACTAGTGTAACGTCACCCAGCTGGCTTCAGGGAGGAGTGTGGAATTGAACTGGGAGAGTACCAGATAAGAGCCCAATACTCTAACCACGAGACCAAACTGACCGAAGTCCTCTGTCCAACATAGGGATGTGCAAAATGACACATTCACAAATGCATTCAAATATTTAGTTTACAAGCATTTGCATCACATTGAATGTCTGGATGTCCAAACATCCAAAACTTCAACACAAACAAAAAAGCCTCCTGTCTGCAAATACAAAAGCTTTGGTCAAATATTTGTATTTCACTGTGTTTTGAAAGAAGGGGCTTCTCAATGGGGGGGGGGAAGTCACAAAAATATTCATGTGCAAATGCAAAAGTCTAGTCATTTGCTTTAATGAATATCCAACAAATTTCGAGATGCTCAATTCGATAGCGAAATGAATGTGAATTTTGTTTTCCTACCCATCCCTGCTGCACAACTATAGATTTTGTAATTAGCAAAATGTCTGTACCTGTTGAACGTAAGAAGAGAACTGCTTGGTGGCTTCTCCAGTGCTTGCTTTGTTCCTTCTGGCCAACTCTGCGATGGTCTCCTGCAGGAATTTGGCCAATTCCAACTTTGCACTCAACTTCTTCCTCTGCTTTTCCTCCTTAATGCAAACAGTAACAGACAGGTATAATCCCCTAGTGCTTGAGAACATTCAAAATATTCATGCAAAAGCAACACTGTGGGGCAGGTGTGCCTCCCTGTAGTGACTGAACTACAACTCCCATCATTCCTTGCTGCTAGTCAGACTGGCTCAGTTGGTAAAGCTTGGCAACCCACGCTGTACCTTATATGAGTATTTAAATCCACCTTTCCTTAACCCAAAGACCCCAGGGCAGGCCAGAGTAACAAAAAGTTGTTCTTTGTAGCTTTAATTTAAATAGGTTCAGTGACCCAGCCAGAAACACAGCCTATTCCCATGGGCTCCTTAAAACTGTCATTGTAGGCATTTCTCTACTGGGCCTTATTCCAGATTACATCCCAGAATGGGGACCTGCCACACTGTGCACTAGCAGGTGGTCAGAAAGCCCCTATTCCAGAGTATAAGATGGAATGAGGCCCAGTGCAGAAAGGGCCCACGAATGTGCAGAACAGAATTAGTCCCCACCTAAATTCGCATGGATCATCAGGTAATATATATATTTTTTTTTATTTATTTATATACCGCCTTTCCAAACAAAATTTGCTCAAGGCGGTTTACAACAAATGGAAGAATATTTCCAAATTACTGCCTCAAAAATTACTTGGGGCCATTTTGCACTTGGCTTCCTGGCAATGCAGATGCTCAGTGCATTCAAACTCTTGCCCCGACCATCCAGAGGCCTACCTTAGGTGTGAATGGCTGCCGTCTGGGCCGCCGCCGCCGCCACCACCCTCCCCGGTCCTGGCATCAGCGTGCTTGTGCGGCACCATCACTAAGACAACCACATCAGCATCCCTGCACAGTGTGTCAGGGCTTGATAAAGTTAAGTGCACCACGCACTCTCAACATGGCTTGAGCTCCATTTCTGGTTAGGAAATCTCCTTCATGTGCAGAGGGTCCTCTTGTTAACTACCTGGCCAAGTGAGAATTGGCCCACCAGTGTGCAGATACAGTTACAGGTACATTAGCCTGACTGAACCTAGTGCTTAACGTAAGCATTGCCCTTCGGTATCAGGTAGCCTGTAGCTTTCCAGGAGTAGATGAACTTCAACTCCCATCATCCCAGACGACCCTATACTTATTCGACTTATGGAGACCTTCGCTTTCCGGCTATAAATTCTCCCATTCAATATTCCAAGAGCAGGCCTGTTTTCGGCACCGACCTTTTTAGATTCCGTTTCGAAAGTTGAAGGCAGCATTTCGGGAAACAGTTTCAGAAATACGGGCAAGAGGAACTCCATGAAGGGAACAATGATGAACACCAGGAAGGGAACCAGGCGGAAAAGGTCGGCAGATGTTCTCATCAGCTGATGGTAGGAGACACAAAGGAAAATATGACACACTCACAAATCTTGGTAGTTCTTAACTCTTAGAGCAAGTGCCCAGGGAGGACTAGACTACCATCACACAGCAAGAGTCACCAGAACGCAGGAAACACCTGCAGAAGTAAGCTGCAAATTTATTTATATATTTAGGAATTTATACCCCACCCTTCACCAAAAGATCCTAGAGTGGGACACAGTAATAAAAAAGTGAAATTATATATTCTTAAGACATTTAAAGGATAACTCCTCCTCCCTCCCTGGGAGAACAACATCTGGATGAAGCTAAGCATCAAGAGGTACATTTTAACTAGGTGCTGAAACCTGGGGTGATTTCGCACTTCTCTTCCCATCCACTGGACTGGAAAGGAACGCAATCAACTAACCGTCGACTAGAGCTCGCACCTGGAAGTGCTTGTCAATGTTAGCCGACCCTGCCCCACGGTTGAACACTGACCTCCCATTCGATTGCAGGCCAGTCCTCTTCAGGGCGCGCCATCTTGGGTGTGACGCCCTCCACGACTGTGTGCGTCAGCACCATCGTCATGATGATGCTGACGCTCCGTGCAGGCAAGATCACACCAGGAGGTCGGCAGAGCTGCCAGCACGCTTGCGCGGCAGCTCCGTTGACATCCCCCCCCCCCAATCCATCCAGAGGCGCGAACGCTCGCCGGCTGAATGCAACAGGTAAGTGACTGGGGAAGGTTAGGTAGCTTATGGAGCAGATACTCTTGCCCAGATGCTGCCTAATTATCAGCTACTAGCCAAAATGCAAAAAGGCCCCTGTTATCATGTAGGTACCTGGCAAACCTTCAGAGGGAAGCTGTTGCAGAGACTGGGAGCCACCACAGAAAAGGCCCTCTTGCACTTCTGAAAAAGGAGGAACTCCAAGAAGGCCCCTCCTGCTCATTCGCCAGTCATTTCTGAATGTTTCTAGCACAGCCAATCAAGCGCTGAACTCATGTGGAAATTCTTGCCCTTCACATTACTCCAAAGCCTGATTTGCTGCACTTCAAATACACAAGAGCCCATTTGACAAACAGCAGCCCGCCTTCCTGAGCACCGGCAATCAACGCTGATGCTTTGTAGTCTACCAGACATTCTGTCTTTCAACATCCACACTTTGAGCATACCTCTTCTAGGCACTGAAATCCTCAAAGGAAGGAAGACCTGGTTATCCGTACCTATGTTTAGAGAAATCAATCAAATGATTCCTATTTAGGCATGGATTCAATCTTGCATACGGCTGAAGAGCATTAAAGCCAGCTCTGATTTTACTACAAAAACACCTTGTTTAATTCAGCTCTTTGGGCCTCTTAGTAAACCTCTCTAAGGAGATCTAGTGAGGACATATACTAAACATTTTATTAGAAGATATTAACTTGATTTATAATTTCAGCAACAGCCAAATTTCCTTCATCAGCCATAAACTAGCCCAACAGTCAATTACTGAACTCTGGAATTTCACAACACCATGAAAGCATGAAAAGAAAAACAACAACTCCCTTCTTGTAGGACTTAATGGGAGGAAGACATCTGGGACCTTTTCTGCACTTACTACTCTTAATCTGGATTAGTGAATCCAAACTAGCTGGATCACCATCAGCCCCAGGTAAGTGGACTTTCAGTGGGCTGGACAGCAGCAAATATGTTCTAAGGAGAAACACAATGTAGACATCTAAGCCCTGTTCCATATCAGTGGATGCAAACTACCAGCAAAAGCACTTTCCATATCTAATGCAACTGGTCGGCATCCCCGTCAATCAAAGGCTGCATCCAGGTAGTGGATGCAAACAATCTTCACAGGCAATGCAAAGACACATTTGATGTCAACCTGGCCATTGCTGGGACTATGAAGGCATGTTCACGGTCTCACAGTCACAGTGCCCGTTCCTTAGAATCTTCTTTGTTCCATTCTACACGCAGATGCCCCATCCTTGCTCCGGATCAGACAATGCTAGTATGGTTGTGGTACTGATTTATCAGGTCCGCCACTAATCTGGATTACTGTGCCCCTTTGTATTGATCTGATCTGGATTACCGTTAGTTCTGTGCAGATGATGAGGACTACGAGGCTCCTAGATCTGGATTACCAAGAAAGTACAAAAAGGAGGGCCTAAATTACGAGATGGGAAACTTGTAGCATGTTTTTCACCCCAATATACATAACTATCCTCAATAGCAACAACAACTCCTGCTGTGGGTCAAAGTAATTCAAACTTCTAACAACCTGCATATCAAGAAATTGGAGAGAACAATGGTCTATTGATTTGTTTGGCATAGTTTTCCTGTGACACTTTTTCTTCTGGAAAGGGGCAACCTCTCAGACCTCATGCACACAGCCACACTGAACATGAGGCACACAGCTCTGAAGACTCACAACTCTCTGTTCTTTTTCAGTGTTGGTTAACTCTGCAGTAGCAACCCTCTGGCCACTGATCAAGCCTGTCAGAGGCAACCAACAAAGGCAACAGCTAGGGATCATGGGACACCCAGCAACACCCAGAGGGCCTTGGCTGCTTAGCCCCAATTTATTAGGCCAGAATTTCTGAATTTCAACAAAATCAATCTCTGACAGGCTTACAAAGGGAAAGGTCACGATAGATGGGCGCCAACAAAGCACACTACTATAAGGTTCAGATATAGTGTTTTCGGGAGAGAAGGAAGTCTATAGATGGACACAGGTGGAAAGGACTCCCACATACAAATCTTCCTAGCAGAAAACCAAATCCTCCCAGTATGTGATTCCGCTACATGGTGCATTGTATACAGGCAGACGGTTGCCCTGCTCACTCCACTACTTTCGCTCCGATACTATAGGGTAAGAAAGAATTACATTCTGCCCCAGTGGAAGCAGCCTTATGTTTGTTCCAGAGGAAAGACGTGGGACCAAACTATAAAAGCTGGGATAACAGGTTGCCTTCCTGTTTCCGAGCAACCACTGATCCCTCGGCCCGGTAATTTCTCTCAGCAAGTGCTCAGGTTCTTATTCAACTTTTCCAAAAAGAACTCGGAAAAAGTCTGCCTCGCTTCCTTCCAAACAAACATAAACTAGGAAGTTAGAAGGTTGCCTCTGGGCACAAGTAGCAAAGCTGCCCACATGGACAGGAAGTGGTGAGTGGAATCATCTTCTCTCCTCCTCCTCTCTCCAAAGGAAACACACTGCTCACCCTCCGCCTTTCCCTCCGCGTAAGAACTTGTCCATGTAACAGCCTCCACACCATTCTAGCAGCAACCTTTGTGTCAATCCAGAGCAGGTGGAATCCGCTGTAATAGTGTTTCAGTTCATCAACAATCCTTTGACCCAAAGATCTTTGGGTGGCGCCCACAGTTTGGTCTCCCGGAACCTTGGTCAGCTCATTATCTGTCTTTACAGTACTTTGGGTGGGCTGAGGTTTTTCCTGAAGCTCTTGGTGCCAGGAAGTTGACATGTGAAGCATCCGTAGATGCTGAGTTAACAAATGAGGTAATCCAGCGCCCGGCTGCGGGCTGAACAGTATCTTCAGGTAGGGTCGATTGTGGTGGAAGTCCATGAGCTGGCCAATTGCAACTGATGGAGAAAATGGGGAGCAACTGGAGTGTATAAGCAGAGGCGGTACTCTGGAAGAGAAGAGAGACAAAATAATCCCTACTAGAACACCACATTGAGAAGACAGCTATGGTGAGGTGAACAAACGTGGTGGGTAACCTGCCCTTCCTGTTGACAAGAGAATGACAGCTGATCTTTGAAACCGCACTGGGCTTCTGCAGCCTTTCAAAGAAGAGACATCATTGTTGCCCAGGGCCGGAAAGACCAAGTTCTTACAATTACATGCTACTGGTATAAAAAAGTGCGGCAGGTTGCAAAGATGGAACAAACAACCAGTATGCATATAAAAATGCAAGGCCAGATACCAGAGGTAGAATATTACACCATTTGGAAACCTTTTTCCCATTTGGCTCTTACTCAGACTACACTATCTCAAAATCGTATGGATTTATAAGCTTCACAGCCTAATCGTAGAATTTCGCTCATTGTTTCACTCCAATTTGAACCGTAAAGGAATTTTACATGCTGCCACACTTCTATAAAGTTGATTGCTAGAGGTCTGATGTTATATGAAGTATAGCGTGAAAAGTTCCCTCCCTGCACACAAGACAGAACTCCATAAAGATGGAGGAATATTATAAAGTATTACATCCCTCAACTAACCTTAGGCCCCTGCCTAAAAAGGCAGCTTAGTCTACAGAATTACTGCCTGTATCCTCTTGTACCTCTCATACAGAATGTTGTACACATTTTGACTAAGCTACAGGAAACCCTGCAAAGCAACCTCTGAATAACTGCACCACAGATGGCAAAAGTTTAAAAATAGCACTCTTACCTGTTCCTAGCTATTGCAAGGAATATGTTACAGCTGTACAAGGCCATGGTTTCTTGGGAGACAATCTGTTTGGTCTCTGACCTAACAAAGAATTTTTTGAAAAAGAAAAAAGCATATTAAGCTGACCATTGCCACACAGAAAAGACAATGCATATCAAAAAGTAATTTAAAATGCAAGTTCATTAAGCAAGCAAACATTATCATAGTGTTCAATTAAGTTACCCTAAATAGCTTGGGCCCTGGTTATCCGACAGAGGGCCTTCTCCCACATAGAACAGCCTAAGCATTGAGAACTCAATGAGAGAGGGTCTTCCCGCAGTTCCTCCTCTCTCAGGGACACACAGTAGGGACTTTGCTGTGGTGACTCCCAGAATTTGGACCATACTCTCTGGAGTTTTTTCCACTTACCTCCCTTAATCCGGATCTAAAATGATCAGGATTTAAGGAATGGGTCCTTCAACTAATCCGGATCTAGTAGATCTGGATTAAGAGAGGTACCCAATGCGTCACCACAGGCGCTGCAGCACCCAATAGCAATGGGTGTGAGCTTGCCCTCAGTGGAAACGCCCGAACACCCTTGTGGCGAATCCGGAGGGATTTTCGCACTACACCCGTTCCAAATTGGGACGGGAAGCCTAAGACACTTCAGGACCCTTTGACCATTCACACATAGGAGCGCAGGAGCGCGCCTGTGTGCAAATGCTCAAAGCATTCTGAAGTGCCTTAGCCGGCAAACGCTGGCAAGGGGCGGGAAGACGGCTGCCGAGGCTCCCGCAGCCGGCAAAGCAGGCAATCAGCTGATTGTCAGCCAGCGCCGGCGGGGGAGGTGAGCCCGCGGCTGTCGGGGAGAGAGAAACATGAGCGAATGCTTCTCTCCCCGAACGGCTGCGGGCGCTTCGTCTGCGCGGGAACGGATGTAGAGCACTTTAAAGTGCTCTACATCTCGAACACGCGCAAGACAGCTCCGGACACGTCGGAGCACAAGCCCCGCTGCGGCAATGCGTTCGAAAACACCGTGTGCGAAAACGCCTCCAATCTACCCATGTGGGGCCCGCCTGTCACCCCAGTTTTTTGGGGGGACAGAGGGTGCAATCTCCATAGACACTCCGGAGATACTTCGAAAATTCTCCGGAGCAGCTCCAGAGAATCTCTGGAGCTTTGCCATAAACTCCAAACATTCTCTGGAGAATCTCCAGAGCTTTGCCATAAACTCCAAAGATTTGCCACAAACTCCGAAGATCCTCTGGAGCCTTTGACAAAGTCCATAAGAATGGCATTGCTCTCGCGTGGGGTCCTATTTGAAGCCTGTGCTATTCTTTGGAGGCGGCTTTGGAGCCAGCTTTGGAGATGGTGCACAGGCTTTGGAGCATTGGGTTTCAGGGCATCCCTCCATGGTTCTATCCACCCCCCAGACACCATTGCCCAATCGCTGTGGAAACACTCTCTGTATAATCCAGATTTGATCCCTGAAGACCCCATTGTAGACCCCTTTAATGGGGTCTACAAGAAATCTGGATTATAGGCCCTGAAGGACCCATGTAATCTGGATTTCCCTAGAACACGTGGAAACAAATGTGGCTCTAATGGAGTCTGCAGTGGAAATAGCGGTCTTCCTGCTCTGAGCCTAATGGGTACTTAATGGGTACTTAGTGCTAGTGGAAAAACTCCCTATCTTGAGGTTTGCCAGGCACCTACATGGTATCATTTTCAGTACCTGTTTACTTCACCCAAGCTTTTGAGGCTTACCTTCCTCAGAGTGTTGCCCTGCCAGGGAGGGTTGAATTTCAAATACAATTTAGAAATATTCTTGCATAATTATTTTTTTATTATTGTCACACACTCTGGGACCTTCTGGTAGAGAACAGGATATAAATTCTTAAACAAACAATTGGTATCTGTTTTAATTTGTATCCTGTTTTAATCTGTGTTAATCTGTTGTTAACCGCCCAGAGACCTTCGGGTATGGGGCGGGATAGAAATGTAAATAAATAAAATAAATAAATAAAATACTACAACAACAAGTCAGTAAGCATCCTGCATCTTCCTTCTATAATGCTCCTTTTACAGCATTGCTTTGCATTTCAGACCAGGGACATACATCTTGCTGTGAAAACTGCATGCTGAGAGCCTATTGGCCTCATTTACGCTGGGGCTGTAATCCCTCAGAAGCACAAATCTGCGTGTTTTGCCCACATAGTGAGGTGGATGTGCACCCCGGAAAGGGCCTTTTCGGTAATGGTCCCCAGGTTTTGGAATAGTCTCCCCCTCGAGGTGTGTCACGTCCCTTCCCTGTATACATTTAGGAATGCGGTAAAGACGCACCTCTTTGCCCTGGCCTTTGGCTAATGTGACCATTTTTCCCCCTCTGTAGATTTTAGTATTTTAATATTTAGAATACAGTTGTTGTTTTTAAATATGCTGGATTTTTCATTTATTTGTTTGCTTGCTTGTTTTTAAGTGTTTTTATGGATATTACTGTTTTAACCTGCTGTTTTAAAACTTGTAACCAGCCCTGAGGTCTATGGGTATAGGATGGGATAGAAATATGAAAAATAAATAAATAAAGCAAGCAAGCAAGCAAGCAGGAAGTCTGTATCTGTCTTGTACCTGAAACTGCTTGTAGTAGTTGCTTCAATAATGGCAATTATTCCACGGCAGAAAGCCCTGGTATGCATCTGCAGTGTCACAACCCTACAGCGGAGAACTTCTAGCAGACCCATGTGCGTGGCTCTCTTAATGGTTGTGGTGAACTGTGCATTTTAAGTGCATTAATTAAACGGTACAGGAGATTTTTCCACCCGTAAAACCTTCTTCAGTAAACTTTCCAGCCCATAAGCTTCTATCTAATTATAGTAATAAGCTGTACAAGGCCTATCTTCTGCTTTCACACATTAGCTTCACCTTAGTTGAGGCTTTATAATAGGGACAGGCATGAACCACCATTAGCAATCTGACTTCACTGCAAACCATTCCAGTTCATTCCATTTGGAAGTGAACTGGATTGAGTGGCAGGTGAGATCTGAGCTTAGTCTGACTCGCCTCTGTTGTGAAGGTAGCAAGCTTTGTCCCTCGCTCTCCTAGCTGCCCACAAATACCGCACAACAGCTGACCACCATTCTGCAATGATCAGATGATCAGGGACACCTCTTTTCCTCTCTCCTATTCAGAAATATTTTGGGACAGGTGGTATAACTACCAGCAGCCATATCCATCTAATGCAGTCCCAACACCAGTTATTTCATTTATGCATGCTCCAAATTTCATCTGTCTTCACACCAAGATACAAGGGCAAACGTGGAAACTCACAACCTAAACTTCCTCCCAGGGTGGTTTCAACTATAAAATTGAGGAGGAATGAATATGATTTGTTGAAGCAGTACAAAAATGTGAAATATAGTATTGTTAACCTTTTTGTAATTCTGAGGTTTGTTTCTCACAACCCACCAGGCCTGAGGGTTGTGGAGGAGGCAAAGCAAGCTGAGAAGATTGTTCATCAGTTACCAGTGGTGGCTTGGCCTAATACAGAGTGAATGTGTTTTTAGGTGTGGTGGTTTGTTGCTACCTAAACCACTTTGGGTTAAAAAGGCTGTGATGGCCAGTAGCCCGGATGGTTTTAAGGAAGAGTTAGACAAATTTATGGAGGTCAGGAATATCAATGGTTACTAGAATGGATGCTCAGATATTGTTTCCAGGTTAGGGAGATGCCTCCATCAAGCTCCCAGCACTGACCCCTCCCTCCCAACTGTCACCACACAGGCTATGAAGGAGCCATCTTTCCTGCGGGGAATGGAGGAGAAAAATAAATTATTTTACCACTGCAAGGACACTGTTGCTGCCAGAGCGTCCCTGTTCCCTCCCACACCATTTTCCTTTTGTAACTTGTCTTTTTAGATTGTAAGCCTGAAGGCAGGGACCTGTCCAAGATTAATATAATATTGTAACCCGCCCTGAGACCTTCGGGTATAGGGCGGGATAGAAATACAAATAAATAAATAAATAAATAAATAAAAGGGAGCCTTCTGCTTCAGGACACCCAAAGCAATCAGTGGACCGCCGTGGCCTGATCTAGCAGGGCTTCTCTTACATTCTTTTGTATACAAACTCAAATGATAAATTGATAGATGGATAAAATAAACCAAAACCATGGATAGCTTCCTCTCTCTTTTTCATTCTGCCAAAAGAACTTATTCTTGTGCATGGCAATGGACTTAATAAGAGTGAATAAAACAAAATGCACTCTAGGTGAGATGAAAGTATTGTTGGTGGTTTACCCTTTCAATCAGTGATGTTCTGGTCTGGAGTTGGGAGGGGGTAACATGTTATTTAACTTTACCTTCCCACTGCAGCCTCAAGAGGCTCATAGCAATTTCTATCAACTTCAGCTGTATCCTTATGGAAATATCTCTCTCACTTAAGAGCACTGCTGTGCGCGTCTTGAGGGGCTGCCTTTAAAAACAGTCCAAAAAGTTCAGGGGGTCCAATATCCAACTGCAAGAATGCTAACAAAGACTGAGGAATCTGATCACATCATGTCAGAAGTCAATTGTACCAGTTCCCAGTACATGTCTACCCCTAATTTAAAAGTGCAGATTTTAGCTTTTAAAGCTCTAAATAGTCATTATTTAATAGGAGGTGCCCTGAAAGACCACCTTGTTCCATACATCCCTATTCATAGCCTAAGATGTGTTGTTTGTTGTTTAGTGTCCTGGAACTGGGGTCAAGAACATGAACACATCTGTGCTAGGTGTGTGCACGGATATTTGAAGGTTTATGAAATTCAATCAGATTCATCCGAATTTTCACATTCGAATTCCAACTGAATGTCCATAAATTCAAATTTAAAAATTCAAACAAATTTCGAATTTCAGATCTATTTGTATGAGTTATCCAGACATTCGCATGTGTATGGGGTCGTACACGATGCATACTTGCACATACGCATCTTTCCTGCATACATACACATATGTACAGATCTGTATGGGATGGCAACAGGTTGCATACGGGATAACTATGGGATGCATACGGACGTGTCTGGATGCGTAACGATGTGTACGGGCACATATGAATGTTGTCGACATTCATAAGTGCAAATTCAAATCAAAAATTCAAATGAACAGATTTGAATTTGCTTAATTTGAATAGAATTTGGTTAAATTCGAATTTTAGAGATTTGAATCAAATCAGATTTTCAGATATTCTATTCAAATTGAATCCTGAAAATTGCATTTGTGCACACCCCTAATCTGTGCAGCTTTATTGAGAGATAGAGCAGTGGTTTTCCATTACAATATATTCTTTTATGGAGATGCTAGGAGACAAACTTTCAACCTTCTCCTTTCCAGGCAGTTGCTCTTTAACTGGGCCACAACCACTTCCAATTTCTGCTACAGAAGCCTTGTTCTCTGTGTCTATGCCAAATGAATATGATGGCCACAAGGAAAAGGATGTTCTTGGTGGTGGAATCCAGGCTTTGTAACAGCTTGTCCAAAGTGGTCTGCCGTGCACTATCCTTACATAATACCTGGCATCAGGTAAAGTCTTTAGATAGAAGATCTTAATGGTGTGGTTTATTTATACACTGCCCTTAAACCAGAAGCCTATCAGAGCATCTTACAGTATATAATCTTAGAGAAGTAATCTCAGGAGACAAGACACAGAGGAAACAACAGCACTCTAGCAGCAACAATATTATTTTATTGTCTGCTTGCATGTATGTACAGGATCTTTGTTTTTAACGTTGACCTTATAAATACAACAGTTGTTGCCTATGGAAAAATTAGAACTGGGGGACCATAGAGGCCCAGTCTACCAGTATATGATATAGCTTCATACATAAGGAAGCAGTCAACCAATTTAAATCTGTAGCACTGTAGAGGGCAGATAAGACTACCAGTAAGTACTGTAACTAGTTCAGATGGAAGACCCAGGCTCTTCCTGAACAGAGTCCTTATTCCAGATTATATCCCGGAATAAGGGCCAGCCATCCACATATTGGTACAGACTGCAGTAGGCCCCACACCAGCATGTGGATGGCAAATCTCTATGCCAAGACATAAGAACCTGTGCAGAATGGGCCCCAGTCTTCTAATGCTGTGGTCGGAAAGACTCAGCTTACCACTGTGTAAGCCAGTGGTGTCTCAAGAGACCAAATCACATTCCTGAAAACCGTTATGCTTAAAAAAGGGAAGTCACATTTTACCAACCGTATAAAAGCAAAACTTAAGTTTTGCAACACTGTATTATACAACTGTATCAAAGAATGGGGCAGCAGTTAAGGACTTCAGATGGTGAGATATTTAGGTTGAGATCCCCATCAGCCTGAGAAACTCACAGAACAGCCTTGTGGAGGTGCCCTCCCACACAAACCTACATACATACATATACATATACATATGCATATACATATACACACACATATATACATATAATGCTTTTGTCAGCATTAAGGGGTCTCAACTCAGGTGACAATCCTTCTGTTCTTCTCCCCGCAACAGACACCCTGTCAGGTAGACGGGGCTGTGAATGCTCAGAAAGAGACTGTGACTAGCCCAAGGTCACCCAGCTGATTTCATGAAGAAGAAAGAAGAGTTGCCTTTTCTACCCTGCTTTTCTCACCCATTTCAAGGGACTCAAAATGGCTGACAAAGCTTTTTTGTACTTCTCCCCACAACAGACACCCTGTGAGATCAGTGGGGCTGCATTGTGAGAGCTCAGAAGAGAGCTGTGACTAGCCCAAGGTCACCCAGCTGGCTTCCTGAAAGAGTGCAGAGTCAAACCCGATATCCCCAGATGAGAGTCCAGCTCCCTAACCACTAGACCAAACTAGCTGACTGTGAGCCAGTTTGGCCTAGTGGCTAGGGAGCCAGACTCTTATCTGGGAATACTGGGTTCAATTCCACCCTCCCCCATGAAGCCAGCTGGGTAACCTTGGACTAGTCATAGCTCTCTTCTGAGCTCTCACAGCCCCACCTACCTCACAGGGTAACTGTTATGGGGAGAAGAACAGAAAAGCTTTGTCAGCCGCTTTGAATCCCCTTAAATGGGTGAGAAAAGTGGGGTAGAAAAGCCAACTCTTCTTCTCACTAGGCCACAGTCTGGGAGCCACCACTGAAATGGCCCTGTCCCGGGTGCCCCCCCCCTTTTTTTTTGCTGCTGAGATAAGGAAAACCAGGCACTAAACCTTGAACTATCTGGGTGGGAAAGACAGAAATGCAAAAACAATAACATGCCTACCTCGCAGGATTGTTGTCAGCCTAAAACTGGGAGAGAATAAAAAACGGCGACGCTCCCTTAAGGCTTTTTTTGGGGGGGAGGGGAATAAATGCAAAGCATAATATTATTACACTCAGGCGCCCATTCGTGCCCAGCCACCTACAGCCAAATTAATACTCTAATTTTAAAAAGTTAAATACGCTAATTAAATAAATATGCTTCCTTACCTCGTTATACAGCGGCCAACTTCGCCTCCCCTCCCCCCCGCAACGAGGCGCTCCGCTCGCTCGCTCGCCCCCTCCTGCGCCGCGCCGGCGCTTCCTGACAACCGGATGTTTCGATCAGCCCTTCTCATGACCCCGGAAGCAGAACCAAGTTGCCGCTCTTGCCTTCCGACCTCTCAGACTCGATGGCTCTCTCACTCTCTCTCTCTCTCTCTCTCTCTCTCTCTCTCTCTGCGTCGTCGCGCGCAACCGTTTCGGAGACGGGGCCAATAGGAGCGCGGGGAGCGGGTGATTGACAGGCTGCGGATTGCAGGCGGGGAAAGGAGAAGGAAAAAGGGGGCGGAGACGTCTGGTAGGCTACAGTAAACGTTACCTCTCCGCCCGTGGCTGGGAATCAGAGAGAGACACGACCGAAACTTCGTTATAGAGGAGCGCAGGAGCAGTGAATTTCGGGGTCTCTTCTTCCTTTTGTATAGTGGCTAATGGAAGCCCAGAAATGCTGCGTTCAAAGGATTCTTTTATCAGTCTGACAAAACTGAAGGTTTGATGAATTGAGATCTAATTTGGATCCTGTCTGATGAAGAATGGACACCACAAGAGTAAATTAGGTTTAAGCCTTCCCTACCAAAAGAGGGAAGATAGCATGCTACACTGAAAAAAGGAGCCAAAAAGGGAAAAGGACTGTACATCATTAATTATGTTTCTGGTTATGTATAATCTTTAATTCTGACATTTTGCTAATGGCAGGGTGATGAATTCCATCACAAATTGACAAAATCTTTAATAGGGGGAAGGAAAGAGGGCAACTATGTGTACACGTATAAACCCCCACCATATGATATTTTTTTTTCATGTTAGTTAAATAATTAAAGTGTTTATTCTATCTTGCAGGAAATCTAAAGACACAGTATTATGGTAGTGTAAAAGAGAAGGTCAAGCTAGCATGGCAGTAGGAGGAAATATAAAAGATTCCCTGAATCAGTATTGGTATCAGATATTTTTGATAAACTGATTTATTGTTTAACATATATCATTGCAAGTTTTAGGATTTCATCTGTGTTTAATTCATCTGTTTAATTTGTTTCCTGTGTCTTAGTAGTTTGAAGGTATAAATGTTTCAACATTGTATCCAGGTTTTATGGACTAAACAAGAACCAAAAGAAGGAGTTATTTTTGGACTGGAATAAATATCTTAAATGGATTGATGGCTGCTCCATACATCTTGAGGAAATCTGAAAGTGTGAACCGAGACATTTTAAGTTCATAAGGAATGCAAACATCCAATCTGAAAAAAATATTATCCAAAAAAATTTGGTCTGAACTGTATAAGATGGTTGATGAAATTTGCAAACACAAAAGTATAAAGAAAAAATCGGGGATGTGTGAGGAATATTTTCAAGGACAGTGTGTTTGCCAAGAAATATGATAAGAGATCTTCAAAGAGTAACTGGTCTAAACCAGTCAGCTATGGACTTAGTTTTTTCTGCGCATGTCAGAGAACATAAGAACATAAGAGAAGCCTTGCTGGATCAGGCCACAGCCCATCTAGTCCAGCATCCTGTCGCACACAGTGGCCCACCAAATGCTCATGGGCATCTCAAGCAGAGACAAGGACAAACCTTCTCCTGCTCTCGAGTCCCAGCAGATGGCCCTAGAAGCGCCCCATTTCCTCCCCCCCCCCAGCCTGAAAGATGCACCTAGGCATTCGTTCTAGAGAAATCTGATATGTATGTCTTTTTTCTATTTAGAAGGCGTTACGGGAAATTGTAATCACCGGCCGTGGTTTTAGGTATAAATTGTGTTCTGGAATGTGGGAGGTTCGAAGTTTTGTCTTGATGGGGTTATGGAAAGCGAACTTCCTATGCTGCAGCATACAGAATTAAAAGGAATCTTTTTCTCTCTGATCCATAGGCTTATTAAGAAACTAATATGAATAGCATTTGCTGATAGAGCAGCAACTTGTTTTCATAGTGGTCTGGAATTTTCCTAACAAGAGGCATCGTAAGAACATAAGAGAAGCTCTGCTGGATCAGACTACAGCCTATCTAATCTGCATCCTGTCTCTCACACAGCAGCCTGACAATGGCTTCTGGGCATTCTCAAGCATTTTGTTCTCTCCCTCTATGCCCAGTGTTCAGAGCTGAGCCACAGTAATACAGAATGTCATCTTACTGTAGGCTCACAGCCGGGGTTCTCAGTGGCAGCACCTTTTGAGCCAGTTTGGTCTAGACTCTAATGGTTAGGGAGCATGACTCTTATCTGGGAATACTAGGTTTGATTCTGCACTCCTCCACAAAGCCAGCTGGGTGACCTTGGGCTAGTCACAGCTGTCTCAGCCCCACCTACCTCCTAGGATGTCTGTGGTGGGGAGATCAGAAGGTTTGTCAACAGCTTCAAGTTCCCTTAAATGGTTGCCTATTAGCTACTGATCCCGATTCAACATTGACACTAACATTTAAAGCCCTAAATGGCCTGGGCCCTGGGTATCTGAAGGAGCTCCTTCAACCATATAAACTTGCCTTCTTGTAGTTCCTTCTCTTGCAGAGGTATGAGGCATAGGGACATATAAGAGGGCCTTTTCTGTGGTGGCCCCTAGATTTTGGAACGGCCTCCCTCTTGAGGTTTGCCACGTGCCTATGCTGTATAGTTTTCAGTGCTTGGTGAAAATGTATCTTTTCAACCAGGCTTTTGCCATTTAAATAGCTTCCTCAGGGTGCTGTCCTGTTAGGGAGGGAGGGGGTGATATTTTTAATTACGTTTTATTAATTGGAGGGCAAATCACAGAATAACAATGGCTAATGCACAACTATTTATTTATTTATTATTTATTTAATTTCCATTTCTATCCTGCCCCATACCCGGAGGTCTCTGGGTGACAATGAATCAACCAATATTTTAAAAACATATTAAAAAACAAGATACAATTAAAAACATATTAAAAACTTGATACAGGTTAAAACAAGGTATATAGTTAAAAGCTCTAATTTAAGCCATGCATTCAATGGTGTATTAATAATAACTGTAATTAATAATAACTGTAACCAAGGGAAGAATGTATCAATCGTGACCAAAGGCTAAGGTAAAAAGATATGCCTTTACAGACTTCCTAAATGTTAACAAGGAAGGAGCATGGCGCACCCCAGAGGGGAGACCCTTCCACAGTCTAGGGCAGTGATGGCCAACCTATGACACACGTGTCACAGGTGACACGCCAAGCCCTTTTGGGTGACACACATGGTCACTCTGGCACCTGAGCGTGTAGTGCTTGCTTGTTCTTGAAGTGTAAGAAATATCAACTTTCAATTGAAGATTTAGCAAACGTAAAGAATTATTTGTTTTTGCTTTTAATAAAATACATATATCAAAAATATAACTTTTTTATTAGAGCTACAAATATCACAAAATTATGGATATTTCTAGATGTGACACAGCACCCGAGTTAAGCTAGGTTTTCTTGCGAATTTTGGCACACTGAGCTCAAAAGGTTCGCCATCACTGGTCTAGGGGTCACCATTGAGAATGCTTTCTCCCGGGTGCCCACCAGCCTCACTACCCAGGATGGCGGAACAACCAGGAGGGCATCTTCTTCAGATCTTAAGGCACGGGCATAGGAACAGGTGAATGCACCATCTACAATACAATGTCTCACACTGGAAGATCCCATTGAAGCTTCTATCCATAATATGTCTGCTTCTTTCTCAGATCCCAAGAGATGCCTTGTTTTTATGACCCAGTCCAGCTATGTCTCTGGCATTTGTATGAAAGGTGATATTTCTCCTTCAGCCAAGGAAATGTGGATGTGATGTCATTTTACATTTTGGTTCCACTCTGACCTGCCTCCTTGTTTTCAAGATATATTGTAGGTTGCCAAGGAGACTAGATGCAAAGCAAATGAATGAGTGAACATTCTTACAGCTGTTTGCAGGTCTAGGCGTGGTTTGCTTTTTGTGTTATTTTAGAACAAAATCGACTGATTATTCTCAGCGATCCCATCTTGCAATAAATGTGCAAAACCTGGGTTGAAGCTTAACATTTTTTAAAAAATGAAGATTACTACACCTCATAGCATCACTTCCTGGCAAATGGAAGAGGAAGAAACGGCCCAATGTCAGACTTTTATTTTCTTGGGCTCAAAGATCACTGCAGATGGTGACTTTAGCTATGATATTTAAAGATCCTTGGGGAAAATAGCTATGGCAAAAATACTTGGAGGAAAATCTTTGGCAAAACAGATGCGGGAACGGATATGTACGGATGTGGGAAAAATGTGGATCTTCAAGTATGCATCATCTACGAACCCGAACACATACGAATGTCCAGATAATTTGAACGAATAGATCCAAAGTTCAAAATTTGATTTGAATGTTTACATTCAAATTTTGGGAAATTCCTTTCAAGTTCGAATGTTGAAATTTGGCACATTCGATCGGATTTCAAACGCCTGCAAAGATTTGTGTGCCTTCCTACATTTGAACAGTGGTGCTGGGGAAGGCGTTAGAGTCCCTGGACTGCAAGCAGATCAGACCAGACAAAACTCAAGGAAATCAACCCTGACCGATCTTTGGAAGTACAAACAATGATGAGAAGGCAGGACTCTTTGGAAAAGGCTCTGAAGCGGACGGCAGAGGGGGAGATGGAGAGATAATATCACCGAGCCATGGATATGAGTTTGGGCAAACTCTGAGAGACAGTGTGCTCTGGTCCATGGGCACAAGTGAAAGGCTGAACAACAATACAAATTTTTATCAAAACCTAAAGAGAGATAGTAATAAACGGCATATTCTCAGGGTGGAAAGAAGTAAAAAGTGGGGTCCCTCAAGGCTCAGTACTTGGACCAATGCTTTTTAATTTATTCATCAATGATCTAGAAGAAGGGGTACATAGTAAAATAGCAAAGTTCGCTGATGATACTAAATTATTTAGGGCAGTAAAATCCGAAAAGGATTGCCAAGAGCTCCAGAGGGATCTCTGAGCATTCAGTGAGTCGGCAACCAAGTGGCAAATGAGCTTTAATCTTAACAAGTGCAAAGTAATGCACACTGGGGCCAAAAACCCAAATTATGTCTATAAACTGATGGGGTCTGAGCTTTCTGCAACACACCAGGAAAGGGATCACGGGGTTTTGGTGGACAGGTCAATGAAGGTGTCAACCCAGCGCACAGCAGCAGCAAAAAAAGCTAATTCAATGTTGGGAATAGTTAGGAAGGGAATAGAAAATAAGCAAGCAACATTTTGCCCCTTTATAAGTGAGGCCACATTTGGAATATTGTGTACAATTCTGGGCACCACACCTCCAAAAGCATATTGTGGAACTAGAGAAGGTGCAGAGAAGGGCAACTGGAATGATTACGGGTCTGGAACACCTCCCTTACAAAACCAGGCTGCAACGTCTAGGCCTCTTCAGTCTGGAGAGACAGCGTTTAAGAGGGGACCTGATTGAAGTATATAAAATTATGCGTGGTATAAAAAAGGTGGATAGAGAACATTTCTTTTCTCCATCACACAATACTAGAACCAAGGAGCATCTATGAAGCTGATGGGTAGGAGAGACGGATCCAACAAAGGGAAGTATTTCTTCACCCAGAGGGTCATTGCTTTATGGAATTTGCTGCCGGAAGAGGTGGTGACAGCTACCAGTCTAGATGGCTTTAAGGTAGGGTTAGACAAATTTATGGATGACAGATGTATCAATGGCTACTAGAGTGAATGCCTAGGTGCATCTTTCAGGCTGGGAGGGGGTGGAACCGGGGTGCTTCTAAGGGATTCTAGAGCAGGAATAGGTTTGTCCTTGTCTCTGCTTGAGATGCCCATGAGCATTTGGCAGGCCACTGTGTGCGACAGGATGCTGGACTAGATGGGCTATGGCCTGATCCAGCAGGGCATCTCTTATGTTCTTATGTTAATCCAAAAATCCGATTCGAATCAGTGTCTTTCAAATTGGAATCGAATTTTCAAAAATCTGAATTTACACATTCAAACGAATTTCGGATTTTCAAAAATCCAAAATGGATTTTCAGATAATTCGAATGAGTAGATTTGTATCTCTTATATGAATGTGCGTGAAAATTATACCTATTTGCGCATATAATATGGGATGAAAACGGCATATGGGATACAGACAGATTTGCACAAATTCATATATCAGATACAAATCTTGTTGACATTCATATATTCGGATACAAATTATATATTCAAAAATCCAGATTTTTGACATTTGAATTGAATTGAGTTTTCTAATGTTCGATTTGGCTCGAATTTGAATGCAAAAAATACATTTGTACACACCCCAAACTGGAGGTGATATACTGGGTCACAGAAGTATGCAAACTAGGGATGTGCCCAAATATTCTAATCATTCGAAATTTGATCAAGTTCGATCGAATGTGGACATTCGAATTCGAATAGAATGTCTACACATTCAAATTTAAACATTCGAATGAATTTTGAATGTTCCGAAACATTTGTTTGAATGATTCAAAACATTTTGAGTGTACAGATATGTATGTATTACGACGGCCAGGAACCTTTGGAGCATTTGGAAGCACCCCACACAGGCCGCATCCCCATTACAAGCTTAATTCGGTTTTGATACGGTTTCAATCCTCGCAGACCCAACATCAGTTTGGCTTAACATGCTTTCTGCGTGTTAAATCGCCCCAAAGCATTGTAAATGTTAATCCTCATTTCAACAGGTCTCACTCCGGTTCGTGTGCTTGATAGTGATTTCAGTGTAAAAATCCACCCTTTACAGCAGCCACTACACTGTAGCAATCCAACCACTTCACACCTGAAAACAATGTTGCAATTCTGCATAATTCTAGCTCTTTGGAGTTCTGACTTTTAGAATAGGAAAGGAAAGCAGCTGCAGGTTCTGGGAATTGTGTGAATATTTAAAGCAAGGGGGCTTGAGTTGCCGCTGCTGCTGTGTGCCCTGGGCAATGGGGAGAGGAGGGAAAAGAATTGCTGGCTGCCTGGTGCCGTTTTTCATCCATCCAGCCAAGCACCAGCCTCCCAGGCACCCAGCTAGGCTCCCTGAAGGGATCCCTTATGGGTGGCGCGTTCACACCAGAAGGAAGAGGTCAGGGCAGCCCTGAAAAGCGGCTTTCAGAAAGTAGCCACTTGAGTCCCCCCTTGAGTCACGTACGCTCCTCTGAATACGGATCCAACGCGATTAAGTTGAAAGTAATGGGATCAGGCAAATTCGTGTTAGCATCCGGTTCTATTATTTCGGTTTAGGGAAACTGGATTAAGCTTATAATGGGGATGCGGCCACAGTCTCCAAAGGCAACACAAGCTCTTGGGCTGGCCTGGGGCCCGGTGCAGAGCAGAGGCACCCCAACGGGAATGGCCTTCTTCCGTACCAGCAGATGATGTCCAAGCCATGATCTCACCTTCCCTTTAAACCCTCTTCAGGTCTGACTGCTCACACCTTTTCATTTCTCTCTTATTTCAGGAAAGTCCAAATGGAGGGTGGAAAGTCCAAAACAGACATAAATGAAAGGGCGTGAGCAGTCAGACCTGAAGAGGGACTTAAGGTTTAAAGGGAAGGTGTGACCAGAGGCAGGCTTCCCAAGGAAATGAAGGTGTGAATACACCCTGAGGGTCTTTCTGCGCATGCCGCCGAAAAACAGATCCAAATGGATCCGTTTTTTGGCGAGCTGTTCTTCCGAGGATCTGTCCCAAATAGCAGGCAGGCTTTTACACAAGAGCTGACAATCGTTACAGTGGAGCAGCACGAAATCGTGGGGATGCAGGCAAAAGGCATGAATGGAAGGAAGAAGGGAGGAAATAGGCTTTTACACAAGAGCTGGGACAGGACAGAAGCCTCCAAAGTCACAATTTACCACCCCTCTTTGTAAAATCACACACTTTCCTCTAATCTCTTTGTTACATTCAGTTCTGATCTCTTGTTACATGTGTTTTGATCTCCTTTTTAGTTACATTGTGGTCTGATCTCTCTCATTCTTCACCTCCTCCCCACCCCTTTCAGTCAAGCCCAATCCCCTTAGCACATAATGGCAAAAGTCTGGGGGAAAGGGAACAAAATCATGGCTTATCATTGGATCAGGGGAAACTGAGGAGAACGCCCCTAAAGCATGGTTTCCTCCCCACCCCAAAAAAATCTGCTTGCATTCCCATTGCTAAATCTAGCAGCAAGACCTCTTTTGATTTGAATATAGATAATCTGCATTTTGGGCCCATTTATCCTCAGAAACTGTGGACTCTTTTAAAACTTTGGGAAAGGTGAGCGCTCAAAATTATTTCAAACCTCTTTACAACTTGAATGAAAACACACCCTAGATGTGACCACAGCCTGGGTCAGGATGCTGGACTAGATGGGCTGTGGCCCGATCCAGCAGGGCTCCTCTTACGTTCTCAAAACATAACAATGTTAATAGAATAAATCAACATGGTTAAATTCATGGCTAAAGTACTTAAACTGGATCAAATGTCATTCTCCCCCATATAAGAAAGCCCAATAGTGTGAAGGTATGAGTCTCTTGCTTTAAAAGCTCTTAATGCAAACAGTGTAACTTGGTTTGGCACTGTAGTAAAAACTGTATTCTATATTTCAACTCCCAGAAAAGTTTATTCCTTAGTACTGGGCAGCAGATGTTTATTTCTAATACCCAGGTATAATTGGCAGATTTGAGTTGCCCCTGATAATCAACTTCATCTAACCACTGAGTCAAGTTAATATATATATAGGCCAGGGCAAAGAGGTGTGTCTTCACTGCCTTCCTAAACATGAACAGTGAAGGTGCCTGATGCACCTCAAGCAGGAGACTATTCCATAGCCTAGGGGCCATCGCGGAGAAGGCCCTTTCCTGGATGTCCACCCTGTTTCCATACTGAATTTTCCGTACTGCATTATTTTTTGGTTTTTGGCTAAGCAGTCCATAGCCTTGGTATTCGATGAAGTGATTTCTGTTTGCATGCTTATTATTATTATTTTTTCAAAACTGTCCCGAGTGCTCCACCTAGCCTGCTTAAAGATAGTGGAGAGATTCACGATTTTATTATTTCTTGAACAAGGTGACCATGGCATGTCCTGAGTCCAACTTGGGCTTTTTCTCCCTTTGCTTCTTGTTTCTGGCCCAAGTATGCACTATCAAGCTGCCCCCAAAACAAATTCCAGGGAGAGGCTGGGGGATTGAACCAAAAACCTTCTGTTTTCTGGACTGCTTGCTACATCCCCTCTCAAGCTCAGGGGACACTTCCAAGCAGTTTTCTTGGCGGACACACAGAAGTGATTTGCCATTGCCTAATTCTGGGCAGAGGCTGGGGATCGAACTGGCCATTCCCCGCTTTCCAGGCAATTTGCTCTATCACTAAACTATTGCTGCTCCCAATGGCCTCTACATTCGATCTACAACATCCGATACATGTAACTTATGCACTGTACATATTTTACACACACACACAGTAACATACATGCACATAAAGAGATGAGCATCATCTGCACATGCAAGTACACTTAGGCAAACTCTTAGGACATTAGGCTGGTGTACAGAGTCATGCCACACATGCATACATGAACACACACATGTACAGCAACATACGTGCACATAAAGAGACAAGCATCATCTGCACATGCAGGTGCACTTAGGTCTTAGGCAATCCTTAGGACATTAGGCTGGTGTACAGAGCCATGCCACACATGTATACACGCACGCACACATGCACAGCTAGCCAGCCACCCCCCCCCCCTCCGCAGGAGCAGCGCTGTACGTTGCGCCCCTTGACCGCTCCCCCTCCCTCCATCCACACTCTGCCCCCCCCCGCGAGCCGAGAGGTAAACCACGTCTCCCAGCATGCCTCGGGGCACGTCGCCGCGCGGCCAGCCAATGGGAGCGTCGCCTTTCCCGGCGCTGCCTGTGTGTGGAGCTTTGTGTGCGTGAGGAGAAAGAGGCGGCGGCGGCGGTGGAGGAGGAGGCGGAGGGCGCGGGAACGAGCAAGGCCGCCGCCACTGCTGCTGCTGCTCCTGCTGCTGGTGGGCGAGAGTCGGGAGCGAGCCGAGCGGCGACAGCGGCGGCGGCAGCAGCGCCCTCTCGCTTCCTCCCGTCACCACTCCCTCCTTCCCGCGCCGCGGCCTGGCGGTTCCTCGGGCGCCCGGAACGGGAACCGCGGAGGCGGCCGAGGCGGCGGCGGCAAGAGCGGGAGGTGGCCGAAATTGAGGCCGGGGATCGAGCGCGGCCTACCGCGGGGCCTGGCCCGCCCCCTTTGCCGAGCCTGGCCCGGCCCGGCCTGGCCTAGCCTAGCCTGGCTCGGCTCGGCTCTCCCCCAGCGGGCGCTTTGTGCGTGTGTGTGTCTCTCTCTGTCTCTCCTGGGATCGGTGGTCCAATACGACGGGGAGAGTTAGAATGGAACAGACTGAAGGTGAGGAGGGGGAGGGGAGGGGCTTGGCTTGGAGGGGGCGGGGCCGAGAGGGGTCTAGCTGCTGGCAGGGGAAGGGCCTTGGATGTAGGCGTGGGACGGGCCCAGGGAGGCGAAGTGGGGAGCCAAGGAGTGCTGTGTTGCAGCCCCAGCAGCCCCCAGCTGGACGGACAGCAGTTCTTGGTTGTGGCAGAAGAAGCTGCTCCCGCCCGTTGTGTTTTGACGTGCTTGGTGGCGTAGGCACCTGAGAGGAGCCCCGCTGGATCAGACCACAGCCCATCTAGTCCAGCATCATAGGTGTTCTTCCATTAGTACTAGAGTACCAATTAGGGACCCTTAATGGGTCCTTAATGGGTACTCCAGTGCTAAGTAGAAAAACACCCCATGTCTCACACAGTGGGCCACCGGTTGCTTCACCTGATTTCGGATCCCAGCAAATGGCCTCAGAAGCATCCTGCTTGCCCCCCCTGGCCTGAGCGATGTACTGAGGCATCCATTCTAGTAACCATTGGTACATCTGTCATCCATAAATTTGCCTAACCCTTTCTTAAAGCCATCCCGGCTGGTTGTTGTTACCAGCTCTTACCACTGGTGTTTGATTTTGAAATCAGAGCAGGGGCGAGACTAGTTAATATCTGGATAAGAACAGAAGAGGAGCCCCACTGGACGGGCCACAACTGTCACAGTCTTACACAGTGGCCCACCAATTGCTTCTGGGCTTTCTCAGGGAGAAGATAAAAGCAAAACCCTCTCCTGCTCTTGATGCCCTGCAAATGGACTTTAGGGGCATCCTAAAAGTGTAAGAGGAGCCCTGCTGCGTCAGGCCCTAGCCCAGCTAGTCCAGTCGGCTTTCCCACACAGTGACCCACCGATTGCTTCTGGGCGTCTCAAGCAGAAGACAAAAGGAAACCTTCACCAGCTCTTGACTTTCTGCAGTGGTTATCAGGGGCATCCTGCCTCTCAAACCTGGAAGAAGTACATAGCATCCGTTCTTGTTGCTGTTGATATACCTGTTCTCCATGAATTTATCTTAACGCTTTCTTAAAGCTATCCAGGCTAGTTGTGGTTGCCATGTCTTCTGGTAGAATAGGAGACCAACTGGGAATAGCAGGGATTCATAGGGTACAGTGAAAAGCTGAAAGATGAAAATTACCTGGAAATATCTATGGTGCTAACTTTGCTTTTTCTTTTCTGGTGGGATTTAAAAAAAAACCCAGTTACGGTAGTATGTCTGCTTATTTGGTTCTTTGGGTACCAGTAATGAGAGGCAACATGTCAAGAAGAGTCGTTCATGCTAAGAACTAAATCTCGCTTGAATCAGGCAGATACCAGTGGCTGTTTTCAAGACTGCTGTTATGTTTATCACTTAAACAGGGTTTTATTGCAGGAATGACCAATCTTTGGCCTCCAGACACTGTTACAAGTCCCTTGGGCCCAAACCAGCCAAGTGAGCAGTAAGAAATGATTGGAATTTTAATACTGCAACGTTTGAACGATTGTAGCTTGCCTACTGTGGTGTATACATGTTTCCCTCAGTAGTCCCAAGTGGTCATCTGGTTGGTGAGAATGTTGGAAGTTGTACATCTGAATGGCTATTCAGCTATGAAACTTACTTAGGTGTTTTTGGGCAGTTGCACACTGGCTGGTATTCTGGACCAGCAAGCACCCCCCTGCCTCCCTTCTGCAGGCTAGTACTGTCTAAGGAAGGTCTGGCCTCATGACACACCTCCTGGGAGTGAAGCTTCCATTAGACCACACCAGTATGCACAAGGAAGTTTCCAAGGATGCTTGCTTGCCCAACGTGGAATTGGCCTTTGGCTGTAATCTGCATGCTTTGTCCTGAATTTTTAGAAGAAGGATAAAGAGAAAAATGTGGACAGACTTATAGGTACCATTTTAATATTACAGTAGTTGGACAGAACTTGAAAGACTGGCTTGCCAAATGCCACATGCTGATCTCATAAGCATGTGAAGGATAACATTGAAGGGTTAGGGTATCTCTTTAGATGACATGTGGCTATGAAGAGCATGGCATTTGAATGATTTGTTGCTAGGAGCTTAGTGATAATCAGCATCTTAAACTTGTGGTAAAAGTTGCAGAGCAAAATGTTTGTGACATATCAGACACCGCACACCAGCTTAATCACTGGCAATATATAGTAGGCAGTGGTGAAAGAAAAAACAGGCAACATGCATGTTTTTGAGAAAGGAGAGTCTAGTCAGGGAACTGTAAGAAAGGAGACAGGAAAAGAATATGGAATAAGTGAGTGGTTGTGTAGGATGAAATGTTAGGTCTTTTAGTGGGGAAAAAGGCCTGGAGGTTTCTGGGGGGTTAAGACTGAAATATTGGTGTTTAGGTCTGATGTGGGACAGTTTGAAGTACAGTACTGTAATAATGTTTGTGATTTCAAAGGGATGGAATTTAGAGAAGGAAAAACAAAATGTCTATATGAGAAGATGTGCCTAAGTAGTTTTAAGGAAAATTAGAAGGGAGTGGAAAAGTGGCTTGGAATATAGTTGTCTTGAATGGTAACAAAAGTTACAGGGAATAGATTGAGTCCCGCAAATGAAGTTGTGAAAGAATTTGTTTAAAGGAAAAGATGTTGTGGTTTGGATGCAATGTTCAGTGGAATCATAGGAGATTATTATTCTGGAGTCTGAAGAGATAGCCTTACAGTAATATCCCAAGGAAGATTTATAATAGGGGGTGACTTGGATGGTTTTCGGGGTGTGGATTGTTGCGAGGTAGTGTCTTGAGTAGAAAGGCATGAATAGTCATGGGGCCGTGCTGATCTTGGAACTACAGAAGTCTTATGAAACAGTCTTTTGTGTGAGTGAGTGAGTGTGTATGTATGGAAACCTGCATGGATATTTGATTAAGATTGGAACCTAGGGTCCTAACAACTGCTCTCTTGTTGCTGCAAGGAAAAGCTTGCTCTGTTTTCTAATGATGAGATGAAGGATAATTGATGATACACTAGATAATTTAGTGTGATGGAGGAGGAAGAGGAGGTCCATTTGAATTTAAAGGGGCAGAGGCAGCCATATTTGCTGCCAGATACTGCAGTGTAAATCTCCTTTCCTTTTCCACCTCCAAAATAAACCAGCCTTACTTTCAGTTAACAAATGGTGTGTTGGCTTTTTCTCCTATCCTCTAATTTCCTCTTTTGCCATTTTATTCTTCCAAAATCTATCATAGGCAAGCTGGGAACAGCGATGTTTTCTCTCCCTCTCTTTCCTTTCTGCAGCCAGGACTGTTAAGGGACTGCGGTGCAGGAATTAACCCTTTTCAATACAAATCTGCAGCAGGATTATACAGAGACATTTCCCACTCCATTTGCAAGGAGAATTAAACAAGAATAGGGAGAAGCATTCTTAAATGTCAGTGGCCGAAAGAGCTGAAGAACTGCCTGACCCTGTTTCTTTAAGTAAACAAGGAAAATAGATTTCTAGGGCTTTGACAAAAGATATACTTGTTAATGCACAGAAACCTGAAACTTATTTACTGATACTGGTTCTGATTTGGTACAGAGAGGAATCGATCCCTAATTTTTTGTTAGTGGCTTATTGTATTCTTATGCTGATAGTTAACTGTTCCTCTATTTTAATCATCAATGACCTGGGAATAGGCTGTCCTGCAGATATCATGTATAGCAGACAGCAGATGTGGCACAAATTGCTCTTCTGATATCTCATTGGTGGAAAGCAAGTATATTTGCATGATGCTTTAATTTTTTTTCAGTATTATAACAATCCATTAATCTCCTCCGTATTTGGAATGTCTTTTAACATTTTAGATTTATTCATTCTGGATTTTTTTTCTGTTTTGATATGAATAAAACAAAAATGGGTGCCTTGCAAATAAATCATAACGTTTTAAAAATACTATTATATATGCCAGGATTTTCTTTGCCAATGAATCTTGCGTCTTTTTGGTTTTCAAACCAAGCCACCATTTTGTTTTTGCATTTGTTTATACATTTTCAGATGGGTTTTTTTTGCTGCTGCTGCTCTGTAACTTATTTTTGATGCAAAAATATTATGATTAGTTGCAATGACATAGTTAAATGTAGAAATAATTAATATTTCTTATGCCTATCATGTTTACTTTGGACAATACAAAGTCTATCACAGCAATGCTATTCTTTCTAGTTGCCTTTAAAAAAAAGGCCATAGTAAAAGATAATCATTGGATGGTACAATGCTGAAAAGTTTGCCTGCAGGACAAACAACTAATGAAGTTTAATTGATGGAAGAGGAAGTTTGCAGCAAAATGCTTTCTAGGAACAACAGTGTTTCACTTCAAAGCTACATTTTTAAGTGTTCATGTGAATTTAGTTACAAATGTATCATGGCTATCTGTTTGGATTCTGAAGGCCTAAGTATAGTAAAAGGATTAGATATTGGAAAGTTAAAGGAATGAAAAGTCATTTAAGAGAAATAATACCTTTTTTAGACCATATATTAGAAGTGAGCAAGCTTTTCCCTGTTTGAGAAGGTGCATTTGGTCCATTAAAATCATATACATCACCAAAATGCTTGAAAATGTCAAGATTTTAATATTGTGAAGAAAATGATCCTTGCAGGAAGTTTGCAGAACTTGGATACTACTACTTCTTCTTATTGTTATTATTGTTGCTATTATTATTACTATTACTGTTACTACAGTAGTAGTAGTAGTAGTAGTAGTAGTAGTAGTAGTAGTAGTAGTAGTAGAAGTAGAAGTAGAAGTAGATCTATCTACCTTATACCCGAAGGCCTCAGGGCAGCTAACAACATTAAAATCAGACATATACTAAAACAACAACAGAATATTTTAAAACAGTAACAATGTCTGTAAAATGGAAAGAGACAGTATATTCCCATTTAGCCAAAGGCCAGGGCAGAGAGGTGCGTCTTCACTGCCTTCTTAAGCATATACAGTGAAGGAACCTGTCAGACCACAAGGGGGAAGTCTATTCCATAGCCTAGGTGCCATCACTGAGAAGGCCCTCTCCCGGGTGCCCACCCCTTTTATTACTGAGGATGGTGGAACAACCAGGAGGGCCTCCCCTCCAGATCTTAAGGCACAGGCAGGTTCATATGAGAGAAGATGTTTCTTTAGATATTTGGGGCCAAAGTCATTGGGTGTTTTTCCATTGACACTAGAAGTACCCATTAAGTACCCATTAATGGGTACAAAAATGCCATTTCGTACCCATTAATGGGTACTTTTAGTGACAGTGGAAAAACACCCATTTAGGGCCTTATAAGTTAAAGTTAGTAGCTTCTGGGTTAACCCACCTGTAACCCACACCCTGAGACCTTTAGGTATAGGGTGGGATGAAAATGTAAATAAATAAATAATAGGTGTTGGAGTATGAACCCTCTTCTGTGCATAGCAACTGCAATAAAATTAGCTTGAAAACGAAACCAAACTGACAGCAAAAGAAAAGCATGTTAGAAAATGGTGTTTTTAAGAAAATGATCTGTATCTTTAAAGAGCACAGTGTCATGTCTGAGAATCCAAACAGTGGTTTAGATACGGATCTGTGAAATTCTGAAATATGGTTGTATGTACTAGTCAAATGTGACTGTTGCGGGACATGCTAAGATAACACATAGCAGAGATGGCAAATGTATGACAAACTAAAGTATGTTGAACCACTGGTAATAGCTGGATAAAATATTCTTAGGTTACACTTAGCAGAACCCCACATCAGGTGAAGTTGCTACAAAGGCTGGACTGAAAGTGAAGCTTTTTCATTGAGAAGGAAAAGGGGATGTTTTTAGTTTCAGCTAAGGATTAATTGCTAGTATAGAATCTATGGGCTCAATTACAGATAGATCTAGGATGCCTCTCAAGGCCATTTACAGGATTCATGAACAGGTGGAGATTTTGCCTTTTCCTTTTCCTTGAGCTGCTCAGAAGCAGTTGGTGGGCCACTGTGTATGACGGGGTACTGGACTACATGGCTGTGGCATGATCCAGCAGAGTTCCTCTTATATTCTTAGGATTCTTCTAAAGGGGATTTACAGGGGATCAAAAGTAGGTAAAAGCTTTGCTTTTGTCATCTGATTGAAAAAGCCCTGAAGCAGTTGATGGACCGCTGTGGGAGGCAGGAGGCTGGACTAGAAAGGTTGCGGCCGCATCCAGCAGGGCACCTCTTATGTGCTCTTATGCTCTTATTTAATTGGAAGATCACTTTGGTTTCATATAACTTTGAGGCAGTAGGATTGAACTGTCTTATATAAAAATGGAGGAAATTGCTGTGGCTGCTGTGTTGGTGTTGTCTGCCACATATTCCTGAAGATATTTCTATTAATAGCACTGTTTATACTGAAGAAAATTAGAATCCAAATGATAACAGACTTTACAATTAACAGAATTTAGCACTCAGATAGCAAGCAAGACTCCATGCTTTCCTACTCTTACAGACTTATTGCTTTCAAGTATATTGTATTTTATTTTTTGCTTCTAAGGTGCTGGGACTAGAAAGCTTACGTTGTTTCTATATGAGAATTTAAAATCTACCCTTTCACAGTACCAGGAGGCTGTCGAAATAAAGCAAACTGAACAAAGAAAGAGGGAAAAGAAAGCAGAGAATGTACTATTATCAAGTCATAGCAAAGCTCAAGGTTTCCATTCTACAGGCAGACATGGTGCTGGCTGGTGGAAAGGTGTAAAATAGGGTGAAACTAAAGTCCCACATGAGGTCACTTTTCTATCATGGTACCTTGAGAGAAGGAGCAAACATTTTTACTATTCAGTATCAACCAGCCAGATTTTCTGCTCCCTAGGAAGTCTCTTAGCTCCAGGTTGTTCATTGCTGTTCCTTATTCAGCAGATCCCATTCAATCCAAGTATTGGTAACCTTCCCTGCACTATCAGGAGTTCCACCGTATCCTCCCTCTCAAGAAAAAGCCTACAAGGGCTGGATTTCAGATCCCTTTCCAAAACACCTCTCTGGCCAATCCAGGTGGACAAACAATATCAATGGCTGCTAGAATTGATACCTTGATCCTGTCTCCAGGTTGGAGTGACAGGTACGATGCTTCTAAAGACCATTTGTAGATGAAGATTTTGCTTTCCCTTCTGCTTGAGATGCCCAGAAGCAATTGATGGGCCACTGTGTGAGACAGAATGCTGGACTAGATGGGCTGTGGCCTGATCCAGTGCTCTTACGTCATCTTATGCTTGCTACATACTCACTTGGATGCTGATCCAAGTGTCAGTCTGTATACTAGCATATAGGGTGACATACAAGTTCATATGAGGACTAAATGGGATTTGGGGACTAACCTTCCATTGTTCCAAAATTTTATTCTCCTGAGAAGCTCCAAGCCTGTGCTTTTACAGTTTATCCCAGGAACGTAATGGGGGAGAATGAGTATCATTTCTAAATCAGTGCTGCATTAGCAGAAGATTCGTGAACACTGACATTAGACAGTTCAGGAGAGGCCTGGAGTATTTTGTTCTTTCTGAGAGTATTCTACTTCTTGTTTTTGAAATGATTTTTGTGATTCTGAGAAGAGAGAAAATGGAGTTTCCTTTCTTATATTTGTGTGCTGTGTGGCTGCCCAGAGATTAATGGAAGCTGCAGCTTTTAACCTGTCCCAGATGTACACTGCCAGAAGTTATCTGAGCTTGATGAAAACAAGAAAAGGGGATAAGTAATCATTTTCTTACTGATGGCATTCCACTTCAAAACACCAGATTATCTTGCTAAGGAATTCCATGTAGAGGATGAATATCATGTTTTGTGATGCACCATAGCACAGCACTGGAGGATTAGAAGAAAAAGCCCTTAACTCTGTCTTTCTGAAACTGTTTGTCCAGATAGGAATAGAGTCTGTGAAGCAGGGTTCCAAGTTTGCATCTGAAGCCATTCCCCCAAGAGGTTACTGTCATTGACGCTTTTGAAGGTTACTAAGAAGTCCAGGACAGTTAGCAAGATTTTGCAACATTTGGTATCCTGGTGACTAAAACTGTACCATTGTAAAAAGAGGCATAGATCGTATTGTTTCGTGAATCCAGCTAATCTGTGTAATCCAAAAGTGGAGGTTGCTGTGGAGCAAGCCGTTTCTCAGTTTCCCCACAAAGGGGGCTTAAGTAAGACCTTTTTAAGTAGGGGCATCATAACTGTCTCAAAGTGATGAGGGCAGTTTTTTCTTGCTAAGTAATAAAGTTGTATAATGCACTTTTCCCAGTGGAGGGATGATTAACAAGTTTTACTACTAATTGCAGTGCTGTATTTTCTCCATGTAGATTCACAGTGCAGCTGAAAAGCCAAAATAGTTCAGCAGTGGTGGTTAAAACTTGTGTCACATTGAATGGGCCTGAGATGAGACAGCAGGACACAATAGTACAAATCCAAGAAGTATTGGAGAATAAGGCTGTAGTCTGCACGTACCAATAGCGTTCCACAGGAAGGGGTCTAAAGGGCCCCAAACTATTATGAGATAGCACAAGCCCCTTCCTTCCTGGAACACTCCATCCACACAGGATGCAGCATGCACAAAATAGCCCTCTATTCCACTCTACCAATAGAACTCAATATCAAGGTCCACTAGGATGCTACTTGCTTTGGCCAAGAACAGTGGGAGCTCCTAATGCAGATAGTTTTGTCCTGTGCCAGCAGTAACTCATCCCAGCTTGAGATGGGTTTTGTATCCCAAGTTAAGGCAGGATGCCTTGTCCCAGGATGCGTAAGGTGAGTGCAGAAATGAATTTAGTTCTTGCACATAGAAATTTCAGTGCCTGAGTCAGGCATTCTTCTGTGTCCACATGAAATCCCACATCTGTTCTTTCTCTCTCTCACACACACACACATGCATATTTAGTCTCATAGGAAACTGTTTACTGTACCCCATCTGAACACTGTTTCATCTAGGTGCCACTGCTTTGGATTCCAGATTTTTTTTTTCTGCTAGGCATTCAGGAATGTTGGAAGCTGGCTTTATAGGAATTAAAAATGAAAAGCTAGTGAGTAGTTGCCACACCTGTCTTTCTGTACATGTGCTAAAGGATTCATGTTTGTAAGGTTAGTTTGAAAGTAATCTCCTGTAGCTTGGATATATCAGCAGCATCTCTGCCTATTTTGTGCCTCTAACAATGGGTTACATTTTTTCCATTTGAAATAGCTTTACTCATATACTGTGTGATTGGCATCTCTTTAAATTTCTGTAATGGAGAACGGTTTTTACCAAGCTGTTGCAAGGGAAATGCATACAGTCTTAACGCGCCCTTTTTTGTTAGGTCACTCTCAGAATTGATCTAATTTGAGGCTGGTTAGTTTCAAGAGAGAGGGTGGTCAGAGAAAGGGTGAGGGCTTGGAAGACATACTGTAGAATTTCTTCTTGAACAATCTTATTTGTTTTCTCACAAAGCAAAGAGTTCTGTTGCCAGAGAGCAGCTGCAACGGAGAGATAACTCTTCAAATGTAAATACAGTGAACATCTCTTGACCATTATTAGGTGTTGTTTGTTTGTTTGAATTTTTATCCCGCCCTATACCTTAAGGCCTCAGGGTGGGCTACAACACTAAAAACCAGTGAGCATATAAAATGAGCATTAATAATAATAATAGAACATATTCCCACCTAAAGGCTTCAAAAAATTTTTTTTCCCCTCCTTTCTTTTTAACTACATTTAACTATTGTGGCTTCTTTTCCTTTAAGAAATGCTAGTAATTACATGTCTGTAAATAGAGGGGTGTTAACATTTGAAATCTCAGCATTTCTCAAAGCCACATGGCTGCAGGATTTTTCTTTGGCCAGAAAGTATAAGAATTATATCAGCCATAAACATGCTTAAGTGTGTAATTCTGAAACACAAAAACTAGCGGGAGAGAACAATATAGAACTTGGGTTAGTATTTGTGCTCAAATTAGGTAGGTGTAGCAGTTTTCTGTAGGCATAAATGAATAGAAGTTTGGCCGTTTCTACCATGGTCCTTTCTCCGGGTTACATCCTGGAGTAGGAACCTGCCATCCACGTGCTAGTGTGCCAGCATGTAGATGACAGGCCCCTATTCTGAGATATAATTCAGAGACCAGGGCGTTGTTTAAACAAAACGTATTTGTGATTTGAATTTATGCTCAGTTTAGTTCTGCTTGAATAGCTGGAACAATGCAGATGAATCTTTAGCTTCCAGTGAGTAGTGTTGATCTGCTTCTTGTGTTTGTCTGGAAAACTGTGCCTGTGAGAGTCACAGCAGCCTGCAGAGGGAAGCCGGGAGGGAAAACAGCCTGTGTTTCCACCAGCATTGCTTTTCACCCTCCAGTGCGTGAGCATCCTCAGCAGTTTATGGACAAGGGAGAGAAGGAGACTTTCATCTACCACACTGAACGCCTGTTTTGTTTCCACACAGTCAGTGATGCTCAAAGGTACATTTCACATCTGCCCACCACTTGTCTGTCAGAAAGGCTGCTAAATCATCTTCCAGCCTCAACAGCACGTGACTCTTGGGAATTTCACTTTTAGACACCCCATGAAAAGGGAGGCACCTCTGCTCCAGACTGTTGGCTCAAAATAGTTGGTGTGTTGCATGATGCAAATCACCATGCGCAATCACTCCTGGAGTGTCCTTGGCATTAGCACCAACTATGCCGAACCCCATGTGGCCTGGTCATAAGTATGTCATGATGTGGCCCTGTCACTTACCTTCTGGTTAAGGGATAAGGCATTTTATAGTTTCATTGGCCACTGGGCTTGAGTGTGGAGAAGATGGGAAATGAAGTCTTACCATATTAAGACAAGCTGGTTTGAGGCAGATGTTATGAATGCCAGAGGAAATTGTATAGCAGAAGCATGCTTACTTACTTTTTTTCCTTTCCCCCCTTTTTTAAAGGGGGAGAACTACAGCAGAGCCAGCTGTGGAAGAACTAAACTGTTTTGTTCATCTTAAAAAAAAAAACTTCTGAGGACCATGCACTGGTGTCCAGGCCTCGTCTTCTTAAACGTCTCCACTGAATGTAACAGTATAACTGTTCTGCCTTGTTAAGAGACTGGTGTTCCTTGTATATTGCTTATGACAGGATGGCATGACACTCTTCATAATCAGAGGGAAATAATCGCATACAGATTATAGTTGAAGTGTGCCTCAGTGGATAGTATGCACTATGATTAAATTGGTTTGATTTTGTAGAACTGTAGCACAGCTTGTGGAGCTCACAAACAGAAATGGTTCAGTTAACTTGCATGTTGCCTAGCCCTGGTTCATTTATTTAAGGGACCTAAAGATATGGTGCTGGTTCTCCTGTCTCCCCCCCCCCCCATGTGCTCATCTTTTCCAAGTGTACTAATAGCCACCAGTCTTCGTACAACAGTCCATCACATTTCTCAGGTTCAAAACAGCAGGGGGCTTATATTTGCCAGTATGGGAAAGTGACAGGCTCTTCAATATGTGATAGGTGAAAGGCAGCAAACTCATATATTCACAAGTTCAAAAGCTCTCTTGATTTGAGGAAGTTTTGTTATTTGCACCATTAACATAGGAACCTTACCCTTGTGAAAATTGAGGGATGTAATTCTTTGCTTGCAGTGTTTGAAAAACTGATTTTCAGGGACATTTTTCAACTCATGAAATTGTGACATACAGTTATGGCTCAGCCACATCACTCTGTTTTTAGGCCCAAGGAGCATCCCTATTATGTAGTGGGAAAACTTTATCTGCATCCTTAATGCAAGATGGAAACTGATATTTTGAATATTAGTAGTGAACAATCTAGTGGCTGCCTGAAGATTCAGAGTTGTGATCTTACTTTAGCTGGGTCTTGTTGTAATTCGTTCATTTGCTTGCTTGTTTATGCAGCTGTGCCTTGAAGTGGGCACATCTCCATGAGAATAAATCAAGTTGAAGGCGTACAACCCTACTAGATTTGATAGCTGTTCTAATAGTGTAGTATCTTCAGAATAGACTTGCCTCTAAATTAAAACATAAGAACATAAAAGGAATCCTGCCACAGCCCATCTAGTCCAGCATCCTGTCCCACACAGTGACTCACCAATTGCTTTTGGGCAGAAGGTAAAGGCAAAACTTTCACCTGCTCTTGAATCTCAGCACGTGACCTTTAGAGGCATCCTGCCAGTCTCCCTAGCCTGGAAGATGTACCTAGGCATCCATTCTAATAGCCCATCTTTTCTATACCACGCGTGAGTTTATATACTTCAATCAGGTCCTTTCTTGAATACTGTCTTTCAGTGCTGAAGAGAGGTCTAGGTGTTGCAGTCTGATTTCATAATTGAGGTGTTTCAGCCCCCTAATCATTTTTCTGCACCTTTTCCAGTTCCACGAGATCCTTTTTGAAGTGGGGTGACCAAAATTATACACAATATTTCAAATGTGGCCTCACCAAAGAAGCAAAATAACACTGACTTGTTTTCTATTCCCTCCCTAATTATTCCTAGCATTGATTAAGTATTAAATTAGATTACGTATTCTTCAGATTCCTTAGAAGAGGGGCAGGTTCTTATAATTTTATAAAGCATAATATGTGATTCATCTGTTTCATTTACCACTGAAATGTCATGGAATACGGACACTTTTATAGTTGAATTGTAATCAAGCTCCTTCCTCCTTATTCTACAGGTAGGAATGTTAGGTTTGTAGCTGCACAACTCCCACTCCTCTGCTGCTCTGCGATATCTACCTTTACAGGGGAAAAGCAGTCGTTCAGCAGCTGTGGCTTCTGCTTGCTGAGCAAATCCGATCCTTTCCTACTCCTCCTTTCTCTCTGCTGTAAAGCAGAAGATCTGAAAATGGAGGAAATGGTCTTCCTCTTTTCTGCATGTACTAATATATACAGATTTCTGTGGATTTGGAATGGGGTAGTTGTAGTTCTTTATTTGTATCGCAATCTACAGTTCTCACAGTATAATAGTATATCAAATACTGAGAAAAGTCAACAATTATATTTTACCTATAGAATGTCAAGCATCCCCAAGTTCATTTAGAATGTCTGTTGTGCCAAGTTCCAGCTCTGTTATAATTACAAGGGCGTAATCTAGATGAAACGGGGATCATTGCATATGTATCAGATAACATATTCATAGGTAGAATATGCATTCCAGCTTTTATAAACACAATATGATGTTTCTTCTTGTAAATCTGTATCAAATAAAGAAGTAGTTGGAAATGTTTGCCATCATTTAAATTAAAACCCAGATGAGAACAAGAAGGGCAAATACTGGTAATAACACCTGGGCTGCAATGTCCTATAACTGTCATTTGATTTGTATAAAATCCAGTGTTGGCCCCCTAGAAACTAAGCAATCAAGATAGAGGTCTGATTGTACAGTTTTGGAACAGATGGATTTATATTAAGATTATATCAAGATCATACATGGGTATCCTAACTGGGCTCTTGTAGTAAGTTGTCCAGATTATTAAAAACAAAGATGTTTAATTTTTTTTTAGTTACTGCAAACCAAATAGTTGTCCCCATAGGACATTGTCCTGTTTCCGGTAGTACTCTATTATGTGAAACACAATTTGGAACCTTTAAAACGTTTCATTTTTTCCTGAAAACTATGCAAATCCTGAAATGTGATTTTAATCCAGATTGATGACCCATAAATAATTTGAACTATTTTATGGTTAAAAACCCAGTTAGCAGCTTTCATTGAATAATAAAAAAATCTTAATAATGCATAGCTAGTAGATTCATTCTCGTGAAGATCTAAGTATAAGTGAGTGTACCAAGAAGAAGTACAGTGGAGATTTATTCCTAAATATACTAACCTACTTGCTCAAAATGCTTATTTTTCATTGTCGGTTTGTAGTTGTCAAAGACTGTTATTTTTGATATATCATAATTGGATAATGTTGAACTCACAGTGTCCTATGACAGTTTGAATCAGAAGTTTCACCCCCAATTCATATCTAGATAAAGGAAGACTGATATTTTCCTGGTGCTCAATGTACGAAAGTGACCATCTGATTTATTTAAAGTTTCTTCTGTATATATTAAAAAGGATAGATGTAAGAATGCCACTTTGCCTTAACCCTTTAGTCATTCAAATAATATTGGCAGGATGGCCATCTCTGTTAAATCTTGGAATGTAAATTTTATGCTCAGATTTTTCAGAATTGACCAGGTAGAGATAACTGTGATATTATCAGGTTTCTGCTTTAGGATGTCAAATGTCAGATAACATTGAAGATGAAAAAACTTCTAGTTGTTATAAAACTTTGGTATCTCTTAATTCTCAACAAATTAAAATTATATATACCTCTATAACTTATAATCATTTAGTTGCTTGTTAAAGCAGAGATATATTTCAAACTATTTTGTTTCACATTGATGTATTTAAATATGTAGTTTTTGTGTCTGTAAGCTTTTTTGCATCTTTATTAGGCATGATGGCTTGTGAACTGGGATGCATTGGACATCCACACTGGGTTGGGAATAAAAGGGGTGGTGGTGGAAAGAAGGCTGTGCATTCTTGGAGGGTAGGAATTAGTTTAGTACGGAGATAAATTGTTTTTAGATCTTTTATAAACAGTTGCTTTTGTTTTCCTGAATTTTAGAAAATAATCCTAACCATGTTTGCCCTTTCTGCCTCTGTTAGGCCCTATGAGAAAAAGGGAAAGCTAAGGATGCTGGAGCAGAACAATGGATTTCTCCTTCTCTTTCATGCAAGGGATCATGGGAAACACAATTCAGCAACCACCTCAACTCATTGACTCGGCTAACAACCGCCAGGACGATGCTTTCGATGCCAGCAGTGACATCACGGAAGATGGTAGACAGACTCCGTATGAAGCTGCCCTTTCCTTGCAGCAAGGGTTTCAGTACCCGACGCCAACGACAGAGGACCTTCCACCCCTCCTTAATGGATTTCCACCCATTGGCATGTATGAGCCCCAAGGCAAATACCAGTCATACAATCAGTATCCCAATGGTTCAGCCAATGGCTTTGGCACAGTCAGAAACTTTAGTCCACCAGAGTATTATCAAATGGAGAACTCTAACCTAAGGCCCCATGAAAGTTTGGAAAAGCCATCTCCTCCACAGCCACCACCTCCTTCAGTATCCCAAACGGTGACTCCAAAGAAGACTGGTTCACCAGAAATCAAATTAAAAATAACCAAAACTATCCAGAACGGCAGGGAATTGTTTGAGTCCTCTCTGTGTGGAGACCTTTTAAATGAAGTACAAGCAAGCGAGTATGCAAAATCAAAACATGAAGGGAGAAAAGAGAAACGGAAAAAAAGTAGCAAGCATGACTCTTCCCATTCAGAAGAGCGCAAGTCACATAAAATTCCAAAACTGGAGCCAGAGGAACAAACTGTAAGTGCTGTCACTTTCCTCTTACACTCTATTTTGATTCGTATATGAATGTCCAAATTCGTTCGAACTTGTATGAATAAAGAATATTTCAAATATTCATGCACATCCCTAGGAACTGCTATTCCAGGGCAATGGGCTTTGCAGAGGAGCTTCTTATGTTCCTTGTGGCTCTTTCACCTTTCTCTAAGAGCCAGAAATGAGCTTGGACTGTTTTTTTCTTCCCCAAAGGAGATTTTGCTGCCTTTTTGCAAATGACAATCCCCTTATCCACCTCTTTTCCCCAGCTCTCTCTTTCCCCAAAGTTGCAGTGCTTCTATATGGATAAATATACTGTTTATTCACAACCCTTTCTCTTAAGAATACAGGGATGGATGTGCTGTGCTTGTTCTGTGTTTTTATTTCCTTTCAAGGAGACCGTTTTATTTTGATTTTTATGCTAGGTTTTCTTTGTAAATTAAATAATCAATTTCTAGATTTTATTTTTAAAAAACTGAGTCACCGATTGTCATTTCCCTCGAAATCAGAGAGAGCCCTTCTCCACCCTGTTCTTCAGCTGTCAGTTAAGCTGTTTTATTTATCTGTACAGGGTTTCTATACCTCTCTTTACCGTGGTCTCAGGGAAGTGTACAATAAATGCATAAAACACAAGAAGAATAAAAACAATTTAAAATATGAATGAATGAATGAATGAATAGGTTTAGTTGAACCAAGCTCAGGCAGATAACAATAACAATAATGATGGTGGTGGTAACAACAACAAATAATTGTGACCCTCCGTTGTGTCCAAAGAAAGACAGCTGTAGTTTGCTGCTCAGAGCAAACATGCTCAATCAGCATCAAATACCAATGAGTCTTAACTAACGATTTGCCTTTAATCTGATTTTGCTTCTCATATATTAATACACACAACACTCTGGATAAGAACATTCAACCACCTGTGAGTTGACATCCTCTACATACAGCTTCGTACATTGCCTGTTCTTTCTAATTACTTCTCACATCACTAGAGGCTGGATTTAAGCACCAGGCCCACGTCTACTCAATCCGTATAGATCCATATTTATGAACCTTTGTCTCTTGTGGGTTTCTGTCTCTTATGGTTTCTACACTTCTTTCCCTTTGTGGTTTTCAAGCTTACTTGTGTAGATATCTGCTTAGCTATGTGATAATTACAGGTAGATACTTTTTACATTCCCCTGCCCTTTGAGGCGGACTGTTTACATCTTAGGAGCTTTTGAAGCCTTGTAGAAGCTAGGAAGTTTCTATATAGCAAGTGACGGAACCAGACTGCAAGGTTAGTTAACCCCTTCATATGCACGCTCCATCATCATTATGATCATCATCAAAAAGATATCCTGAATCCAAATGTACATACACAGAAATCATAGTATTAAGTTAAAATAATAAAATACAACAAAACCAAGTTTTATAATATCTTCTAAAATAAACAGATAAGGCAACATGGTTGCTTATGGCTGAATTATTAATATGCTTCTCAAAATTCAAGTAACCCTCCCAAAAAGAAATGCATTGTCATTAAAGAGTAAAGTGTTATAGATAAATAATATGTATTCCTTATAGGCAGTCGTGGGTAACAAGTATAAAAATAGAACTATTTTGAGTACTGAACCATTATTGTTCTTGATTTTGTACAGTATAAAAATATCTACACCCTTAAACGTGAAATGTTTTGTAGAATCTAGGTAAGATTCAGTTTAAATTTTGGTTTTTCTTGTGGCAGTCCAAAGATAAAGGATTTGTTATAATGATGTTCAAGCTTTTAAATGTTTTTTTGTTTCACACATAATTGTTGGTGGTGGTGTTATATAGGTTCATAGTCAAAGATTTGATCATTTTGATGATTGAACAATCTTAATATAAATCCAAGTACTGTAGTTGATAGCTTTGTTAAGAGAATATAAAATTTAATCACACTTTTTTTTTCTTTTTGGTTCCAATTGTGACTACCTTTTGCTTCTCTTTACATTGAGCATTGTTGTGCACTGTCATCGAAATAATGACATACTCTGCATAACGGTATATAGGAATGTTTGTTTACAGTGTCACATTTGAACAGAAAATAATATGAATGATTTAATGAGTTCTTGTTATCCTTTTTCCCTTTCCCTCTTTCAGTGTAACTTGTTGATGTCGCTTTCCAGCATAGTTTGCTCACTGGGGCTTGAACTGAATTCTAATTGAAATCCAAAATAGACTGAGACAGCACTCTTAAGTGTGTGACTCACTTAGCTTCTTCTGATTTTATACTTTTACCCGCCCCCATCACTCCATATTCTTATTTGTTCTATTTTCACTTTCTTCTCCTTTTTTTGCTTTTATTTTAACTACTTCATAGAAACCAAATGAGAAACTCAGCACACAATCTGAAAAACCAAGGGAAGAAACGATAGTGATGGATGAAGCCCCGGTTAGTACATACTGCTTCAGTAAAAACTGTTGTGAAGGATTTTTGTGAAAACTGTTCATGGCTGGTAGGACAAAAGTGCATGGGGCTTTTAAGTCTGGATGGGTCCTGGTTTTCTCTGGTAGCAGTTTTTTGTCAGTAAAAGGCACATACAAAATGAGGGGGCTCATTATAGTGGTTGTTTGAAGGATACATCTCAACTGGCCTTATGCACAATCAGACATATAAAAACATTCAAGCACTCTCATAATTATTTTTATGTAGCTTTGTGACTTTAGCCGTTTTATTTCTTTGTACACCACTATGAGATTATATTAAATAAATAAATACAGCAGGAAGCATGAGATAAATAACATAAGTGAGTGTCACGATCCCCAGCGTTCCAGTCAGTGCCTGCCCTCTCTAGGAGTAACTGGACCCTGTTAGGATGCTGAGTTCGTGCAACGGCCAAGTGAATACTACAGTGTGGACACAAAACACGGGTAGCAAGCAGTTTGAACAGTAAACTAAAACAAGTTTATTATTATACGCAAGCAATACTAGAAAGATAATAAGGTTCAGGTAGTTGTTGGCTTAACTCAGTAAGTCTCTTAAGGTTAGGAGCTACCCTTTTCCCTAAAGGAAAATAGTTCCTTTTTAAAAGACAAACCTCGCCACATTCCTCCCCCTCTGACTTGCTCTGCCACAGCCCAAGCCAAGCCAGTGTCCTAGTACGCAGTTCTGGATGATCACAAGGCCCAGTCCGTCCTTGCTTGACCGATCACCCTCTGGTCAGTTGCCTGCTAAGTCTTCCTCCAAGATCTTCCAGTCAAAAGACCCCTGGTCAGCTACTGGTCCGGCTCCTTCAGGATCAGCTCTCTTATGTTCCCTTCAGCTCTTGCCCCAGCATGAAGACATAGTCTGCTGTAATCTGTGTTCCTTTATACCTTTTTTCTGTGGCCCTGATTGGCTGCCACTTCCTGGGGAAAGCTGCTGGAATAAAATGCTGCTGGGGAGTCCTAAGAGAAACTCCTGTCCCTCACCCCTGATTGGTGGGAACTCCTCCTCTAGCTCCTCCAGCTCTAAGATCCCTGGACAGCTTTCCCCTCCAAATAACAGCTGTAGCCAATCCTTGCACTCAGGCCCTCACAGGATTTCCCGCCCTTTTTGCAGCCCAAAACCCAGGGTTTGCAACAAGCTGTTTGCACAAAGACTGGCTATTGCAGCTTGCTAGAAGCCCGCAAAGACAGAAAGCAAAGCAGTTTGCAGCCTGTACCCTGAAACTGTCACAGTGAGTAATAGGTTAGTTGGCTGCATGTGCTTCACTCAATTGATTAAATCCACTTGCTTTTGTATTGGTCAAATGGTACTTCTGGAGATCAAGCATGTGATTCTTTTGAGGAAGCTTGTGCATGTGGAAGGTGTGCAAGGGAGGCTTCCAGTTATCATTGTCTCACTGAGTAAGCCCAGCTTTTTGCCAAGGATCCCAAGAAGCAAAGGGGATCTTTTTTGGGAATATTGGGCAAGCTGTTTAAGCTTGGTGTTTTGTCTGTTTGCAATATCTGTGCACTTTTTTGTGTTGGTCAGAATTGCATGAGGATATCTGCCTTGCTTCCCTTGTCAAGAGCTCAATCCACCCTGGCTGTGCCCTTGTCCTATAAGATGTTAGATCCAGAGGAGTAGCAATAGCAAAACTTCATCATATTGCAAGCCAAGGAGGTCAGGCTAGAATATTGAAGAAACAGAACCCACTCTGCGAAGTTTCCTGTGGAACTCACTGGATTCTTCAAGAAGCTTTGCAGAAAAGTCCCATCTGCTTTTTTTCTTGGTTACTGAGCCTCTGTGCCTTCCAGACCAGTGAACTTCTGCTGCTAGGACCAGGACTGAAAATTATTTTAAAATCTTTTAATAACACAAATATTTGGCCACCAAGGGAAATTAGTTCTCTTTCCATCCATTCAAAGCAGAGAAATAGTGAATAAGATATTTAACTATAAGAGAATATTTTCTACAAGCTGGGGTACAAATGCATCTTTTCCCTGACCAGGGTTATGTGGAGGCGGGTGGGGTGGGGTGGGGAGAAATGGTTCATTCCACACTGCCTAGGGCAGCTAAAAGGAATATTTTCATTGTTTTGAGCAGCAACGAGTGGCAGAGAAAAATAGCTAAGGAAAGGATTTTCATTTCCCTGTGTTGGGTAGGCATTAGGATTCCCATGCTGACTCTTTCTCTTATCGCTGGGAGAAGCGGTGTTTTTTATTTGTGACTGAGTGGTACAAATCCCTGGGGTTGGGTTTTGCAGCTCCTGCATGGGCTAGACAGGAAGAGGTGGAATGGCTGAATGATGGTGATGGCCTTCTGTTTCCGAAGTTTGAGGGGAGGGACTGACATAGTGGCAGTTAGAGATGTGCTGAACTGATTCAGTTAGTTCACAAGTCAGTTGCTACTTTGCAGATATTTGTTGTCAAACAGAAAATGCAGTTGTTTGAACATCCAAAAATCTGATTGAACCGAACTTAATCCTCAACTTGTAAACATGAACTGTTGAACAACTCACACTTGCTGTGTTTTTGCCCTTGAAATGGGCTTTTTTTCAGTGGGAAAATGGTGTTTCTTCTATTTAAATTAGTTCATAATTTACTGCAAACAACTCTTTGATTAAATGGTTCACAGTCAAACTGAACCCAGCAAATGTTGGGTTTGATGGTGAACCGATAAAGCAAATTTAGTTTGGGTGTATCCCTAGGAATTCCCTGGTTGGGAAAAGAGATTATCAGAAATGTGGTGCTACATGATCTCATACTGTGTACTCAGCACGTTTCCTCCTAATTGTCCTCCATTTTCCTGAAATCAAACTATAGCAGAATTTGATGTTTTATAAATGAGAGATTATACTGTGTATATAAGAGGCACTAGAAATTTTGCCGTGTTTAGTAGTCATTGATACACATGACTGTGCAGGATGTTATGGATTGAATTCCCCCACATTTGTGAGTGACTTCGCTTAATTTTTGTGTAGGCCCAGCAGATGTCTCCTTCTCCGCCCACACAAGTAGCAAGTGATGTTAAGTTTGAGGTTGGAGATCTAGTCTGGTCCAAAGTAGGAACATATCCATGGTGGCCCTGCATGGTTTCATGTGATCCACAACTGGAAGTTCATACCAAAATTAACACAAGAGGTAAGTAGCTAAAACTTGATGCAGTTGGCTGTGTTACATTATTTGTTAATGCCTCGTGTCAGACTTCCAGAACTTTGCAGATTTGTGCAGTACATCTGAGATAGCGTTGAATTGTTAGATACAAGAATGGTTCTAGCTGGGAAAGAGATTTCCTCCAAATAACCAAGAAATAACCCTGTTCCCTCCCACACCATTTTCCTTTTGTTTCTCGTCTCTTTAGATTGTAAGCCTGAGGGCAGGGACTTGTCTAAGATTAATATAATATTGTAACCTGCCCTGAGACCTTCGGGTATAGGGCGGGATAGAAATACAAATAAATAAATATGGTGGTAATGATATTAAAAAAGCATTGTGAACATCTTAAGCATTCAAAGCATTCTATTTATTTGTATTTGTAATCCATCATATATCCAAAGGTATCAGGCCAAGTCATGGTAAAACTAATACAAAATGCAATTGCAATGGACTTACTACAGCCAAAACTAAAACTGCCTGTGAAAGTAATCTGAGTTGGTTCTTGTTATAGTCTTGCTTGTTTGCCACCCGGAACAAGATTATTTGTTAAATAAATCTGAGTTAATTCTTTCAGTTGGGATAGCTGTAACTCAGTGGTACAGCAACTGCCTAGAAAACAAAGCTGTAAGCTCAACCCCCTGAATCTGCCAAGAAAACTGTTTCATCCCTGAGAGTCCACTCTGATTTTAGCCTTAGCAACAACAACAAATTCTTTAGTGCATTATGGAACTGAAGGAAATGTGTGATGTTCCCAGGCAGCGTCTCGTGAGGGCACTATCCCAAATTGGATGTTACAGCAGCCTGTGAATCAGGATCACACAGCAGTGATATGATTGAAAGACTTGTTTTGATCTATCCAAGTCAGGCTAAGGTGTGCATCAAACTAGGTTTCAGTTTCAGTTCAGTGAGGCTTTAAATTACAGCTCCAATCTGTGAGCTACCCGTGATCTATTTGCATAGTTTAATGCCCTCTTGGAACAGTTGCAATTAACTTTTCCACGCTGCACTAGAGACAACTGCTTAAATTGAGTATAGTTGTCTAGCAGACTGGAGAATGGGTCGCCAGTGTTGGTCTTGTAAAACTCTTTTGGTTGCTGCTTTTCCCATGGAGGTCTTCCCTTTGCAGACACAGAATAAGGGATTGAGAGAGAGAAATTTTCTTTTTTCCCAGAAAAAGTTAGATTCAGCATAAAGTAATTACATCGGTGACTTTTCTTGATGTGCAATTTCTAGGGAATTTTAATGCTTCCTCACCCTTCCATTATGCATGTTTTGAAAAGAAGAAAAATAGCCAGCATTGACAAAGAAAATAATTGGACAGAGACTCAGAAGTCTTATGGGGGCCGTGGAAGGCCCTAACAACCAATACCGTGTCCTCAAAAGTCAACTTCTTAGCTATATATTGCCACTGAGGTTATGGCCATGTCTCCAGTTATCTACAGCTAATATCTGTAAAAAGCATATTTCCAATGGGTGCCTTGTGGTGATTACACTGTCATATTTACAGGAGTGATTGCTGTCCAAGGTACCTGGTTTGGAGGCCATAATTTTCTGTCCTGAGCACAAGAGCAACTTTTATTCAAACACATAGCCATGTTAGTCTTGATCAGTATTTTTTTTTAAAAGGGGTCTAATAGCACCTTAAAGACTAACACAGAAAAGATGTAGCATGAGGTTTCGTAGACAAAATCAGATGTATGCATTTTTGAATGCACAACTGTATATGTACTGTATTCCTATTTTCACACCAAGGAAAACTGGTACTGCTCACATATGTGTCTTTTTCCTGTTGCTTGTTAAACTCATTTACTTTGCCATAGCCTCTGCTGTTCTAAGTGTTTCAGTTATTAAAGTGACTGCAGCACAGTCTCCGTCTTCTTTTGAAACTGAAGTGGTTTGAATCTCAGGAAGCTTCTGATCAGAGTCGTTTACATTTGAAACAGAGTTATCCCTGTTCAAGGAGCCTCAGTTTAGTGATTAGAGGGTGTTTTTTGCCCTTTTTTTTTCTTTTTTTGCTGAAGGTGCAAACTTTTGCAAGAAGCATTCTTGGTAAGGGAAAGATTCTTAACCAGTCAGTTTGGTATTTTAACACTCTTAAGGATGAGGGAGGATAAATGCAAAGCTCAGGGAACAAAAGCATGCCTTACAGAACATTTATTGATTTTTGCTCTGTGATTCAGCTTGTATACACACACTTCTCATAAGCTGTGAAAAGCTGCTGCTAACCCTTTATAGGTGAATATGTATTCTGCTTTACAAAAATAAAAAAAATTAGAATAAAATTAATACTCCGTTTAAATCAAAACATTTAAACTGGAAAAGTTTCTGTTTTTCTATTAAAAACATAGTTTCAGGCCGATCGTACTTACCTGAAGAATTCAGAAATGTTATGTAAGAGGATGTAATGTTAGATTAGTGTTCTACAAGGTCAGGGCAAGAAAACAGACCCTGTCCCTTGGGAATCACAGACCTTTATAGTATAACTTATCCTGTGACAAAAGTCCAGAATTATCTCAGAATAATTTTCGGCTTTGCTGCTAGTGATTCCTGCTCCAGTTCTGAATTCCATGTCTTTCCTGTTATCCTTCTTCCAGCGGGACTGACTGAGGAAACGGACTGTTAGGAGATGTAGGCCATAGGGCCCTGCTTCTTCTAGCTGGAACCAGAAATTTGCAGCATTGGACAATGAGCTAATCAGGCTTACATGTTGCCTCAGTTTCAGAGCACAGTGTTATATTTTTCTGCTCTCAGAACTCAAGATTTGTCTTTACAGTCTCTTTGCTCCAGCTCTAACCTGACTTTTTTACGCAGCTTGCCCATTTCACTGCTGTGAAATTGCCTCCATGAAAGCTGGCAGTTCAGAATAGAAAATGGAGAACTTATCAACGGACTCAGCTGCAGAAAGATGCAAGTAGTATGGCTAAGTGCTTTTAGACTGTTAGAACAGCAGATTCTGCATACAAGAATGTTGCAGTTGGGGGAATGAGAGGTCTTCTCTGCAGAAGCACTGTTCAAGAGTTGACAATTCATGGAGGATACGTGTATCAATGACTACTAGAATGGATGCCTGCAGGTTGAAGAAACAGGCAGGATGCTTCTAAAGGCCATTTGAAGGGAGTCGAAAGCAAGTGAAGGTGTGTGTGAGCCAGGATGCTAGACTTCTCTTACCTTCTTAAGAAAGACAAGCCAGAGGACAGTGTGCCTTCCAGGAGGTTTCCTGCCACCCACCACTTGCTGACGGCTTTGACCTTCTTCCTCACATTATACAGATGAGATATGGTTTAAAGAAGTACTCTTATTCCTTGGAAAATAATGTGTGGAAGGAGAATTGGTTCCTTTGTTTGCTCTTGGCGACTAAGCATTACCATGTTATTGCCTAGAAGGCACTCTGGGCAACCCTAGAATGGCTTCTGAGCATTAACCAGATCAAGCGATTTAGAGAGAAGTGTCATTTCACCACAAGGCAGGAAACAAAGCTGCAGTCAATCAATCAATCGAGTCAATCGAGTCAATCAATCAATCAATCAAAGAGCAGCAACAGTATGTAAGAATATAATCAGTCCATGTAGCTGTAGAGGAAGGAGTTTATTTTCTGCAGTGGAATCTACTATATATATTGGCCTCCATGCTTAAAGTATACTCTGCTGTTAGATAGATTACTGCCTGGTTCCTGCCTGTAGAAGACCCAGGGGCTGTATGGCCTGTAGTAGCCCTAGTGTATATGGCTTGGATTGATGCAATCCAAAGAAATGGGATCCATGTTCTCCCAGAAGAACTGAGACTGAAACATAGTGATTTGCTGGTGAGTCCTTAGTGAATTGTGTTGAACTGCAGAGGATTTTGTTTTCTTGAACAGTCTTGTGCACAGCTGCAGAGGAATCATGAGACATGAGCACAACAAAATGGAAGAGTAGACAGGATTTTGCACACTCAGCCAACCTGCAAAGTGTTTCTGCTCTTCCTCTTCCATTTGTTCACCTTATCACACAGTGTCTCCCTGAACCAAGGAGAGAATTATTCCTTGGAAGTCAAACCGGATCCTGTCATTAAAGAGCACATTTTTGTAATGCAGAGGACAGTGAAAGGGAAGACCTCCAGCAGCAAGTGCTGATGACTGAAGCTCACATTTGACTTTCTAGAAAAGATCATATGGTGCTTCAGGATTGCTTCCTCATGGCTGTTCATTGTGCAACAAAATGTGCACATTAATAGCATTTGCAAAATTAATGTCAGATTTGGTCCTCAGGAAATGATTACACAGTAATTTCCTTTGGATATCCCAATTCTGAGGAGGCACTCTTCCTGGAATTGTTTAGAAACTATGGTAGGCCCAAGGTTTTGGCTTATGGTTCTGATGTGACACAGCCCATTTCATCATTTCTGTCAGTTTGAGATGCATGGCATACAATGGGACAAGAAAATATTGAATTACAGGCTGCACGGTTGGTATCTCACAAACTCTGTGAGATTTCAGCAAAAGGTGGGAAAGAAACCTGGAGTGGTCATAGTCCTAGTATAGAAAGTGAATCTGATAAAAGCTAGGAAAGGTCTGCAGGCTAAAGATATGGCCAATTATAGTTAGAAAATATTCCTCTTTTCATTTTATTGCTTGGGTAGGGAATATCTTTATTGTGAGGGCAAGGAACACCTAGGGAATGTCTGGCTAGAACATGAAACAATTTCTGTCCATTCTGCACAGGTATAAAAAAGTGACTGAAATAAACTGGTGTGTATTTCCCTTTTTGTTTTGCTTTTGAAACTTTTGCCTTAAAGTGCAACAGCCTTAATCTGTGAAAGATTGTGTCAGCTTTATTAAGATTCAGAGTTATTCCTGTTAGTGCAGTCACCAAGATGTTTGCTGCCACAAAACTATGTATATTTTCGTTGTGCGTGCGTGTTTATGTGTGTTTGTATCCTTTCTTTTTAATAAAACATTCAGTTTTGGTGTTGCTTCTTTTGGGGAGCCACATTTTTCTGGAGACCTGAACCTAAGACCAGTGGATACTGGTATTTCAAGACAAGGAATTTTATTTCTTCAGTCTTTACCTTTGGTACTTTTTCTGAAACCATAGTTGGAAGGAAGTTTTTTTTTTTTTTACACTTTGCAGATAGTTGCAAATAGTGATCTCAAGGTGAACTGCTGTGTTCTCTAATTCAGAATGCTAATCAAGACTGGAGAGACAGGCAGGGCACCTCTAAAGGCCATCTGTTGGGAGTCAAGAGCAGATGAAGATTTTGCCTTTTGTCTTTTGCTTGAGAATGCCCAGAAGTAATTGGTAGGTTACAGTGTGAGACAAGGTGTTGAACTAAATAGACTGTGGCCTCATCCAACAGGGCTTCTTGTGTGTTCTTTGAATGCTTCTAAAGAGTCAAGAGCAGGAGAAGGTTTTGCTCCATCTTCTGCTTGACAGCACCCAAAAGCTACTGTGCATGATGGGATGCTGGATTGGATGGGCTGAGGCCTGGATCAGCAAGGCTTCTCATGTGTTCTTATGATTTCGTGCATATGAATGCCCATGTGCATGTTTTTTAATTTGTTGAGTATCTGTCTTTTTCCAGCAGATCAAGAGTCTTGTAGGACTAAGAATTGCACAGTAGAAGTGTTTAGTAATTTCCTCTGTTAAAGCATAAACTACATTGCCGTGAATCTGTGAAGCTCAAAAGAAATGTGGGAGAATATTTGTTGCAAAAAGTCATGGAAATTTTCGTAAGAGAATGCTTTTTTTCCCCCCCCCAGGGGCACGTGAATATCATGTTCAGTTCTTTAGCAACCAGCCTGAGAGAGCATGGGTGCATGAGAAGCGTGTACGAGAGTACAAAGGACGTAAGCAGTACGATCAGTTGGTGGCAGAGGCAGCTAAGCAGGCCAACCATTCTGAAAAACAGAAGGTATGCAAAATCCAATGGGTGTAATAGATTGTTTCAGTGGATGCAGCCGGGGCTTTGTTATGCCGTGTTTCTGCCTAGAATCTGAGCTTTTGGATATAGTTCGGATCTGACAGCTAGAAGAGTCATATGCAACTGCGGTCAGATCCTCTGAAGGTGGAGACTGTAAACATATCTGGGAATACCGGGTTTGATTCCACGCTCCTCCGCGAAGCCAGCTGAGTGACCTTGGGCAAGTCACAACTCTCTTCTGAGCTCTCACAGTCCCACCCACCTCACAGGATGTCGGCTGAGGTGAGAAGAACAGAAAGCTTTAACAGCCACTTTTCTCACCCAGTTAAGTACTGTGGCTCGTCAAGTACTGTAATAGCCTTTGAACACAGCACAGTGGAAATACTGCAGACAGAAGTTTCATGAAATATATTATGTTCATGTGTTTCCAGCTACAGTGGTACCTCGACATACAAGTGCCCTGACATACAAGTGTTTTGAGATACAAGCCGCCGAGCGAGTGATATTTTGCTTTGAGATGAGAGCAAGATTTGAGATACGAGTATGTAAATACAGTACAGTACATAACAAAAACAACTGAGGTAGTGTTTTGGGAGCTGGAATGGATTAATGGGAAAATTGCTTTGAGATACGAGCGATTTGACATAAGAGCAAGGTCACAAAACGAATTAAACTCGTATGTCAAGGTACCACTATATAGATATTGTCAAAAACTTCAGACTTGTAATTCGTGTTCCTGGCAACGCCTGAGTGTGACACAAGTGGGGATTTGAATACCTTGGCTTTACGGGTATCTCCTTGCAATGTATTCTGAGCTTACCGAAATTATCCTCTAGGGCTGCATTCACACCTAAATTTTAATCCAGATTCTGTTCCTTTTCCGAGTGAGATAACACATTGGCAGATGAGAAATAGTTTGCTCTTGGCTTTATCCAAATCGGAAAACCTTGAGTCGCTTTGCTGATGCATTCTCTTACTCTGAAGGTGGACCAAAGCTGGGTCAAACTTAGGTGTGAACACAGCCAGAGTTCACAATAGAATTGCCTTTTAGAATAGCAACCATAACCAGCGATGCATTACTTAGTCAGGGTTTTGTAGTTAAATAAACTAATAAAACAACCCTATTTCTTTTATTCCAAAGATCCGTAAACCAAGGCCGCAAAGGGAGCGTGCGCAATGGGATATTGGCATCGCCCATGCCGAGGAAGCCTTAAAAATGACTCGGGAAGAGAGAATAGAACAGTACACCTTCATCTATGTAGATAAAGACCCAGAGGAAGCTTCCTCTAAAGCCAAGAGAATTGTTTTGCCCAAGACAGAGCCTAAAAGGAATCGGCGATGTAAACCGTCACCGGATCCCCAACCAGAACCGGCCAATGAGGCTTTGGCAGTATCTTCTCCATCCAATACTGAAGTTCGGAGGCATAGTCAGCGAAGGCAGCCGGTGGTAGAAGAGGAGCCACCTCCTGTGAAAATAACATGGAAAACTGCGGCTGCCAGGAAGTCCTTACCAGCATCCATAACCATGCACCAGGGAACTTTGGACCTTCACAAATGTAATATGTCTCCTGTGGTTAAAATTGAACAAGTTTTTGCTCTTCAGAAGGCTGCTGGGAATGGAAAGTTCATTGACCAGTTTGTTTACTCTACCAAGGTAAGCACATACATTATCTTCTAAAGGTGCTAAATAGCAGGCATATAAAGTCGATTCCAGGGAGTTCACCTATGCCACAAAATCTGGCCTTTGCAGCTCTTTGAAGTACGTTATTTGGATTAAAACACCACAGAAAGTCAGGAATCCTGCTATCCCAATCAAACCAGATTTCTGGACTGAAACAGAGAATTAAATTGGGTGCCTTTTGGAGTTGTGCAATGTGGATGTGAAATGGCTGGCTTAGTTTGCGAGGAATTTAAATAAGCCATTGGCTGTTTGACCTAGGACTGGCCATCCAAGTTTGTCAGACAGTTACAGAACCCCATCTTGTATGCATGGCATCACCTGCATTGCAACTGCAAACATTAACTACCTGTACAAGTCTTCTGTTTTTCCTTTTGTCATTGCTGGCCCTACATGCCCCTCCCCTCTCCCGACAATAGGGGCCAGCTGAGAAGGAGAGTCCCCTGCCTGGGAGGGCCACAGAGTGTTGTTTTGCCTATAACAAGCCCCTGCGTGTACCTTCCACTCACCTGCCCCATCTCTCTGTCCCTGATGGCTACAGAGGTACGAGGTTTGATTCCTTCAATTCTAAGCTCTTTGGGGCAGTTTGTGTTCATTGAACAGGAGTTCGACACGTCCCTAAGTGGCTTTCATGCCTTCACTCCAGTTCCTAATTCCCTGCATAATTAAAGAAAATTATTATGATTTTGTGAGAGGTACACTCAATTAAAATTCTTGTGTTCTACAGAGATGGTAGTATATACTCTCACGTAGGATAACCTTTTCTAAGTGGCACTTTGTACAAACACATGATGTACAATTCTGTATCTCACCTATGCAGTATATGGAAAGGCCTTTTTGTCTCAGCTTTCATAGATGTTTGCAATGTCAGTCTTCCTTTTAAGTTAGGGGTGAGCCTAGTTGTTATCCTCTAGGCCCTTCATCACTGGCTGTGCTGAGTTTTAAGTCCAGTAACCTTAACATGATCATAGTGTTAGACAACTCTAATTTAATCCTGTCTTCATTTTATCTTCCTTTCAAATCCATTTTTTAATTTTCCTTACTCCTTGCCCCTTTCTACTTTTCTGCCTCATTTATTGCCTCACATCGTAGTAGGGATGTGCACAAATGGTGGTTGTTGTTTTTCATTCGAATTTGATTCAGTTTGATTCAAATGTTTAGAATCCAAATGCAGCAAAATCCGATTCGAATTGAATACATTTGAATCTGTTCGTTCAAATGTTAGATTTGAATCTGAAGATACAGCATTCGTATGTGTCGTACGTATCTGTACGCATTTTGTATGCAAACACACAGATATGTATGAGATGCATACATGTGTACATTCGTATGTGTACATTTGTATCTGTACATTCAAATGTTTCAAATCATTTGAATGAAAGTTTCGGAACATTCGAAATTCGTTTGAATGTTTAAATTTGAATGTGTAGACATTCTATTCGAGTTCGAATGCCCACATTCGATCGATTTTGAATGTTTAGAACATTCGAGCGCATCCCTACATAGCATTTGATGCTTGTCTAGTCGTGTCTGTAAATACGGACAAGGAAAACTAAGTGGAGAAATATGGGCAGTATGTAGCAACCTTAGCAGTGAACCAGCAGTTTTCTGTTTGCTAAGTCTGAGATGATCATAAAGATGACAATCTGATGTGCGCAGTTACCTTCTACTTGAAGCTTGCTTGGAAGTCTTGACTTTGGGAGAGGCTCTGAAGCTTTGAAGGTCTCTGACCTTAGAAAGGAGCTTCACAGTTGACTTTGGAATCATTCTCTGCCCCGTCAAAGCAGGCAAGAGTTCCCTTACATGTTTCAGGGGCATTAGGTTGCTGAATATTTGAAAATGATTAGAAATGTGTGTGGATTATTTGGACCGTTGAGCCAACCCAGTTTGTGAGGGTTTAGGAGCACCTTAAGTCACTGGCGGAGTGGAGACCGAAGCACGCTCTGTACGAGCTTAGCTGGCACGCGCCACTTTAATGTATCTAGTTGAGTGAAGTACAGTCCATATGAGCTTTGCTGTCATGTGCCAGTTTGGAGAAGCCAATTCAGTGAAGCATAATCCGTATGAGCTTTGCTAGCACACAGCAGTTCACAATGCCAGACCAGCAGAAGCTGATCCGTAGCAGCTTGATGTCATGAAGCTCATTATTTAGTTACATCCTGTGGCTTAATGCCTTGCTTACCCTCCCATTTCAGGGAATTCTGCACATAGCTAAATCAAATCATGCACATTTCTAGTAATTTTTAAAAACATTTAAGTGGGAAGATATATCGAGCAATTACCAGCCTGATATTTTTGTTTCTCCACCACCCCCCTCCCTGTAACAGGGTTTAGGCAACAAACCAGAAATAATAATCAAGAGTCAAGAAAAATTCACTTCTGTTTCAAACCAGCGGAATGAAAGAGCTTCCTCACAAAGTGCGCCCTCTCCTGAAACATCATCTGGGTTGGCAAGTAGGTAAAGTTTGCAACTCCTGAGCTGAGCTCAAGTAAATCTGTCCTCCTCACAATTACAGACCTATATCACTGTTAAATAATGACTGTAAATTATTTGCAAGTATAATGGCTAATAGACTTAAGCAAGTGTTGAATGCTTTCATACATGAGGATCAAGCAGGTTTTTTACCTAATAGACAAGTGAAGGACAGTATAAGAATATTAGTGGACATCATTGAATACGTAAAAAAAAAAAAAAGAAGTACAAGCAGCCATAATTTTGGGGAGGTTTTCTACAATACAGAAATTATGAGCATAATGTGACTTATGGCTAATATGTGATGCATAAATGCTGTACGTTTAAACATAGTTTTGGGTAGTGTGCCCAAAAGTCATCATTACACAATTCCAGTTTAAGCAAGTGTTTCCCAAAGTTCAGTCCTTCACAGACCACCTTCCTAATTTTTGCCATAACTGTGAACCACCTTTACTATTGTTGTGATTTATTATTTAAATAATCTCCCCTTTTCATTTAAATAAATGTGTACCATCTAAAATAATCTTAGGTGGTGAGAGTGGTAGGCATATCATACTTTTCCAGACACATTCCCATTCTGAACAAGGAAATGTTTATAGTGCAGGGGATTGCAAGCTTTTATCTTTCTACTTCTCAGGGGAGTCTGGATTTATACGCTGTTCCATTTTAAACCTTCAAATAGCTCTGTAAAGTTGCAGGGGATTCCAAGCATCTGCACCAATATAGTTATTGTAGGGCATGCTTTTTGTGCAAAATAAACAGCATGCAAGCTAAATAAGGGCTATCATATAAATAATCTCTTATAAATGTGTATAGATATAAATCCTATTACATGTAAAATAAGTAGCACTTAACTTTTTGGATAATAATTTGTTTTACTAAGCTAAAGAATACTGAGGACAGTACTGGACCAGCAAGCTTCCTAGAGCCTCCATTCCTCATGCTGGTGTGGTCCAGCAGAATCCCTGTCCCCCAGGAGTGGTCTGAGGAAAGGATTCTTAAGGGGGCAGGTTGAATGGACAATTCTTGGGCGCTTGAGGAGCTATTTATCTGAGTTCTGACAATTTATGTCTTTTATTGGTCTTTATATTTGTACTTTTTACCCACTGTGTTTTTTAAGATTTTTTTAAAGTTCCCACCGTATTGTATAAATCATATTAATCGGATTCAGATCATATTGTGTTTTGATGCTCCCTTTAACCACATCAGCATGTGGAAGGAAAGCTCCTAGTATACCAGCCAGTGCAGAGTCTTGATTTTGTATAAATTAAAGCTTTTCCCCTCTAGCTTTCCCCAAAGTGTATCGCACTTTGATGATTGTGAGCCAGTTTGGTCTAGTGTCTAGGGAGCCGGACTCTTATCTGGGAATACTGGGTTTGATTCCGCCCTCCCCCATGAAGCTAGCTGAGTGACCTTGGGCTAGTCACAGCCCTCTTCTGAGCTCTCACAGCCCCACCTACCTAACAGGGTGGTCTGTTGTGGGGAGAAGAATAGAAAAGCTTTGTCAGCCGCTTTGAGTCCCCTTAAATGGGTGAGAAAAGCAGGGTAGAAAAACCAACTCTTCTTCTTCTTCTTTAATAATTTCACCTTCCTTAGTGTCATGGTAGAATTTTAGTACCATTGCATTCCATCACCCCCACCCTTTTTTCAAATTGTTGCAGCCCCCTATCTGGATCCTAAGCTTATTTTTCAGGAGTGCAGTTGTGTATTTAAAATTTCCCCCCCCCCTTTTCATTTAGAATTTAATTATTTGAAAGAGCAACTTGAGACTCCTAAATAAAAACAGGTTTTGTTTTTGTTTACGTGTTTTAATAATACATACCAATGGTGGCTTGTAGCTTTAAGGGGTGTGAATGCAGGGACAGGGGGCGTTGTGCTGGTGCAGGACCCACCCACAGGGTGGCATGTGTTTATGAAGCCAGGGATTGCTCATGCCACACTAGTAATTGTCCATGCTTAATGCTACAAGCCACCTCTGATGGATAAACTGGAAGGCTCACATTGTATGGCTTGAAAGGTGGAGAGATTATTGTATCGAGTTCATATAGAAGTCATGCGTTTCCTCCTTCAAAAGAGATGTGTTTGAATGCATCCATTCCCCTAGCCAGAGGAAGAAATTGCCTTGTCCTTTAACAACAGATACGTTGATTGAATAAATTGACCTTCCACTGCGATACAGATGGTGCGTTTTCATTGATGAAAGATGTCTGGTCTTCTTCTAGCCTGTTAGACAAGCAGGACTTGAAGACTGAACAAGGCCACCGCCATTTTCAGTCCATGGAACCGGCACTCACGTGCCTCTGTTGCTTTCCTCAGCCCCCTGGTTTTCCAACCAACAAACCTTGTGGCTTGAAGGGATCAGGCCCACACAGGGCCTGCAATGACATCATGGCATGGTCCATTCTGCTCTTGTGGTTGCAGGGCCTTTGCATAGCCCCTGCCAAGCTTGAATGGGTTAAGGGAAAGGTTTCTGCCACATTATGGCTTTGCAGGAGCTGCACAAAGATCTGCAAGATGATGGCTTGCAAAAGGTTGTACCATGATGTCATCACAAGCTCCCTATGTCCGTCCTCGCCCCTCTTGTCTGCCTTTTTATAGGACTGGGCTTACAAAGGGTTAGACCTATTGTGAACAGCATAACAAACCTGTTTTTGTGCATCCCTAGTCTGAAATTAATAAACAATTATGCTATATCCTGTGTTAGATATTTTATGCCCCAATATAAAATTGAGCACACAGGATTTTGGGATGATTATGAGGTTTGTTTTACATGGGGCAGTTCCTCCTGACCATGTGCAAAAACATGCACAAAGACTTAAAAACAGTAGTACCTCACCTCCTAAATATATTATGTATCATTCAGTATTAAGTTCTATGATTTTATTAAACAAGCCTAAACTTGGAGAAGTTACAACATGACAAAGTATCTCTTCCATGTTACTTGCTTTCAGTTTAGTCTACAGCAGTGGTTCTCAACCTGGGGGTCGGGACCCCTTTGGGGGCCGAGTTACCCTTTCAGAGGGGTTGTGACGAGTCTCCCACCGCCCTTCCCTCCCACCTCCCAGCTGCTCCTCCCCTGTGGTTGGGGGTCTCCACAACATGAGGAACTCCATTAAGGGGTCACGGCATTAGGAAGGTTGAGAACTATAGGTTTCCCACAGCACATTTGGTTTTGGACCTTGAAAGGAATCTATTATTCAGTGAAAGATACGCAGAGGCAGCTCTAAACTAATGCATTTCTGAAATAATGTTCAGATTGTGGTACCTTTTGCATCCTTGCCATACGTGATAATCAGTTAAATTGAAGCAAATTCACAGTTGATTGAAACAGTTCTGATGACAGAAAGTTTCTCGTCCCTGATAGCTTGAATTCTAGCCTTCCCCTTTATCTTCATATTAAAGCGAGTCTTTTCCCGAACCCAGGACTCTCCCTGAAGCACTGAGATGTATTTCCTGCCGCCAGAACACCAGCTGGCAGATTAAAGTCTATGCACTCAAAGAAGAATGTAGAGAAATCAGAACTTTGCTATTGAACGCCATCTCATTGAGGAAAGAGAGACAGAGAGAGAGACCTGTAATGGAAACCATTCTCTTCCCTCAGGTTCAGTAGAAAAGAAGCAACAGCGAAGATCAATACGAACTCGCTCAGAGTCTGAGAAATCCGCTGATGTTGTGCCAAAGAAGAAGATCAAAAAGGATCAGGTTGGCTTCCTCCATGTAGAGAGTTAAAATATCTGTATTCATACTTGTCGTGGCTTTATATTGATGCCTTTTTTAAAAAAAATTATTTTTCCCTACCCAAACCTCCATTCTTCCCTACTGGTTTTGCTTTTGGATGATCCATCCCCATAGTAAACACGTCTGTTAACTGGCACCTCTTTTCAGCATCAGCCATGCTCTGGATAAATGGGAACACGGATACATGCAAGGAATCTTCACGAAGCTGAGTGCCGTTACTTTTGCTGTTTCTGTTCCGAATACAGAGGGATTTTGTGTTTTAGCATTTCTCTAGGACTGCTGCCAGGGTTTGGCCCAACTTTGGTTTAGCTGCTGGTCTGTACTGAGGTTTTAGTTGAGTTTTGGTTCAGTTTCGATCTGTTTCATTTTGTTCTTTTGAGAAAAGCTAGATGGATTTGTCTAGTACTCCTGAAAAATGATTCCAAGTACAGAAAAACTTGATGGTCAGGAAAGGCCTTTTACGTTGACAGTGAGTGGGAAAGAGCATCATTGTGGCACTTTTAAAAACAAAAACAACCACTTTCTGATGGAACCAGTGTATTTAGGGTATTTCTTTTTAACGTTGATCTCAGAAAAGCAGATTCTTAATAACTTTCTGTAAAATAATAGGTTAGTTAAGTGTGGCACCTATACAAACTATGGATTTTGCTGGTTTCAGGAAAGTTCACCACAGTTTCTACTGGTGTGCGTGCTCTGATCTAAAAAATTAACCTTGAAACAGTGGCAGTGTGGAATAACGCTCCCTGACACACACAAAAATAGCAATGTTTGAAAAAGTTAGATTTCTTAAAAATGAAAATGACATTTCTAATAAACTTTAAGTATACCAGACATTAGCTCTGCATCCAGATGTCAATTCCCTTATATTTGGATATTCTGAAATATCCAAGTACGGCGGAATAAGTAACCTGCATCTTGATGCAGCGTTCATTTTCATTAGGTGAGAGGTATATCTTCACTCTTCTAGCTTTCATTTTGCTGCCCAGCACTTCTTTGGTTGAACGGCACTTCCGTGGTTGGATTTTCACAATGGTGAAGTAGAGGAATATGACTTCAGCACACCTTTTCTTTTTTTCTGGAAATAAATAAAGAATATTTGGAAATAGCATATCTGGAAGTGCTCAGCTTGAGTCCTCTGGATATTCCTGAGCTACCTTACATTTCCTGAATTCCATGCCAGTTAATGGAAGACTGAGTCAGAACTGAGGAATATCTGGAAGGCTGCAGGTTCAGCATCCCCAGGTATTCCCATATGTGTTATTTGTTGTAATTTCACTTTGGAAAGATCAGCTTAATGTAGCTTTATACTTTGTAGTTAACTAAAACAACGTAGTATAGTGTACTGATGTTTATCAGGAAGAGCACTTGGCCAACAAAACCTAACTGATCAGAGGTGCCCTATCATAAGCTTGGATATGTTATATGTTCAGAAAGACATATTAATATTTGAGGATTCTTCAGACATATATGTTTTCCTAGGTTAAGCTTTGTTGGAGTGAATTTCCAAATTTATTCTGCATCCTTTTGATTTCAAAATTATAACTGGAATTTTCCTTACAAATGAGAGACACGATGTTAATTTTGTTGCAGTGAGTGGTAGCAAAATGCAAGTGATTGTCTAGATTTTATATTTGTATTATCAATTGTATTCTATACAAATTCTTCTATTGTATGTTTTTATCCACTGTACAATGAAATAAAATATTTTTTAAAAAAATCATAGAACAATCCTTAATAAATATCTGAGATGTGTTTCTTACATGCATATGTAACCATACTTTTGAAGATTTTGTTTTTATTTAATTTTATTTTTTATTTTTCAAATTACGGTTTTTAGCATAAAGCAAGATCTTAGCAAAGAAGTTCCTTTCAGCTACCAGATTCACAGCTTGGGTGTGCTCTGGCAGAAAGTCGCCTTCCAGGGTGGGATCCAAGACACTGATCACAATGGCACGAAAGGTGTTTTCGCAAGGTCACCAACTTGTATATGCAAGCTCTCTGTCAACATTGCTTTTCCAACCGTATAGAGGCCTGCAATGCATTTGCTCTTCTTCTGGCTTCTTTTGCCTTTGCAGGACTCTATACAAAGGAACAATCCACAGTTTCATAAGCTCAAGCATTTAATTGGGAGAAGTGCCTTCTAAAAACGGGGCAGTAAGTTAATTGTCACATGGCACTTAGGTGTTTTGCTTCTGTCTACATCCATTAACTGCTGAAACTTTTCGCCATCTCAATCCAAAAATAAAGCCAGAATGAAAGATTTCAGATACAGACTCACCTTACCACTCCTTGTCTTCCAGTTCAAGGAAGATAATCTCAGTTAGATCTGGAATATAAGCAGCTTGCTAGAATGGGAGAAGGAGAGGGAGAGGGAGATGGGTGGCCTGAAAATGTAAGTTCCCCATGTATTAATTCTGATTGCATTGAAACTCTGCAAAGGAATAGGAAATGTGTTGACTAACTCCTCCTTTTCCTGTTCAAACAGGTAGAGACCATCCCACAGGCAGCAGTGAAGACAGGGCTGCAGAAGGGTAAGTGTGGTTGCTTATAAAGAAAAAATGACCTGCCCATCCATCCATCCATCCATCCATCCATCCATCCATCCATCCATCCATCCATCCATCCATCCATCCATCCATCCATCCATCCATCCATCCACATTTTTATCCCACCATATACCCAGAGGTCTCAGGACGGGTAACAGCATTTAAAATCAAACATAACAGTATATGTTAAAACAGTATATATTTTCTCATTGGTAGCTTTCATGTGGATTTTTCTGATAGGATTGGACCATTATCCTCCCAATACCCTTTGTGACATACAGTGTGAAAGTGTGTTAACACTGTTACAAATGTGTCTTGTCTCCTGCTCTCTTTCCACAATACTTTAATATTATAGTTTGCTTCCCACTTTCACCTTATAGGATTACTAAAAACTGTACCCTGTTTTTCCTCTGAGGAGCATAATGATCCTACACATTGTTCACCTCATTCTTATTTTTCCTTAATTCCATTTAATTTTTAAAAACCTTTGTACTAAAAGAAAATGCACACCATTGGAAATTCCCCCACAGATTAGTCAAACCATAGTGATCCCAAAACGTTTCCTTGCATAATCCCTTGGTAGCCCATTTCCAAAAACTGTATCTTAATAATAGCTGGTGTTATTTCAAATGTCTATGGTAAGTACTTTTTTCTGCCATTATTCAAAATCTTTTTCGGAGGGAGGAAGTCATTGGGTGTTTCTCCAGTAGCAATGAAGATTCCATTTAGGAACCCATTAGGCACCTGATTGATACTCGATTGGTACTGATCTGTAATGCCCTGTTTGCACGCAAGACCCCTTTAAGACCCCATCTGTTCACACTAACATAAACAAAAGTCTAGATTTAATGGGGTCTTCGGGCCCTTAAATCCAGATTTACTGTAGGCCCCTTTAAAGGGACGGGCTCAGCTGACACCATTTGCAGCACCCCGCCACTCACAACTACAGAGCCCTGCACGTCCTCCGTAGTTGTGGTGAAGCGGGCTGTGGAATTTGTGGCAGGCTTCGTAGTTGCTGCGTAGTCTACTACAAAGTTGTGCCTCTCCGCCACGGCCGCTGTCGACGGAAGTGAGCCTTGAGCGACGTCCGTGCCACCAGCAGCCTTTACACTTTGTGCCAAACAGATCTTCTGGATGGGTGCTTCTGCATTTGCACTGTGACACTGTCTAGCACCGACTGCCATTGGGTGCTAGACAGCCAGTGCAGATGCATGGCATCCTCGCCAAGATCCGGATCTTCTAAATCTGGATTAACCACGGTAAGTGGAGAAATAGCCATTGTTTAATTTAATCTTACAGTAAAATTCAAAGTACAAAGTACTCTAAAAGATTTTCAAATGGCTTTGTCCGTCATACGTAGACCTCTATCTCTTGTTGAGGGGCACACAAGATAATTCTACCGGATGGAGTAGGTAATTTGGATCATTCAGATTTGCTGGAATGATAGATATGTCTGTTCCACTTCTGGAGCCTGAAATGATTTATTATTTCAGCCACTCCCTCTTATTTGTTTATTTATTATTTATATTTTTATCCTGCCTGATACTCAAAGGTCTCAGAGCAGATAACAACCTTTAAAACAACAAATTACAACCAATATATATTAAAAACAATAACATACATAAAGATCCAACATATTTAAGAGTACGTTAAATATTAAAATACTAGTATCTACAGTGGTGGTGGGGGAATATAATCACATTAGCCAAAGGCAAGGGCAAAGAGGGGCGCCTTCCTGAATGTGTACAGAGAAGGGGCATGACACACCTCGATGGAGAGAATATTTTATAACATGGGGGCCGTTCCTGAAAAGGCCCTTTCCCGGGTGCCCACCCATTTCACTACTGAGGGTGGTAGGACAACCAGGAGGGCCTCGCCTCAAGATCTTAAGGCATGGGCAGGTTGTTATAGGGCGGTATGGGAGAAGATGTTCCTTTAGATAAGTGTCCTGGTGTGACTTTTTGTTTCATTTTGGTTTTGGTTGTTTACCAGCAGACAACATAAATATCAGTAATCTTTGTCTTTAATGGCTTGGTTGATACCCACAAATGAGAGGGAGCTCTCTTAATGCTGTTGGGGTTTCCTCTTGACTTCATTCCCAGAACCTTTTGGGCAATGGTCATTCCAATCAAATATGGGAGTAAAAGCCAGGCCCTTGGTTGTCTTAAGGTGAACCAGCCAGAGAGCAGGCAGTGCCATATATTAATACTTTTCCTTAGCTACAGACAGTGCAAGGTTCAGCAGTATAATCTTTTTCTTAAAAAATGGAAGGTTGAATGCCATCTCCCAATGGGCATTGATTCTATATTTTATGTCAGATCTTTAAAATGGTCCTTCTCTGGGCCTTCAAAAACCTGAACACAATTGCAGACCACATCTCTGTGCAAAGATAATCCTTAACATTGGAGACGTGCCGCTGTGTTTTGCTAATTTAAGGCACAAAACACCAAATTCAAAATACTACTTCTATTCCATCCTCAGAACAATTCTGTGATTCCCAGTTAGGCTGTGATTCAGAGATCGGCCCAAGGTCACTCAGTGAACTCTGTTTCTGTTGGGGAATTTGCGTCTCGATTTCCCAGACCCCAGGAAAACGTAACCACCATGCTATACTGACAGTTAAAATGAAATGCAGGTTCTTGTAAAGATGCAACCTTGATAAAACAGCAGGTGCACGGTCAGAATGTGTGTTGGGGCGAAAGGACTGGGATCTCTTCCAGCCTAGTCTAGAAACATTTTGAGTATTTTAACAATAACAAAGATAAAATAGTTTCTTGCCAGTTTGATCTAGTGGTTAGGGAGCCGGACTCTTTATCTGGGAATACCAGCTTTGATTCTGCCCTCCCCCATGAAGCCAGCTAGGAGGCCTTGGGCTAGTCACAGCCCTCTTCTGAGCTCTCACAGCCCCCCCCCCCACCTCACAGGGTGTCTGTTGTGGGGAGAAGAACAGAAGGTTTGTCCCAATAAATGGGTGAGAAAAGCGGGGTAGGAAAGCCAACTGTCCTTCTGACTCATATTATCATGCCTCTCATAGATACAAAAGTATTTTGTAGCACTTTTTAGAAGAGTGCAAGTAGAAACATTGGAAACAACTTTATACTCATAAGTAAGACCTTTTAATTTATTCTCAAAGAGTGAGGGGCAATTGTTACTCAAAACCAACTATATAAAATAGGATGAATCATGGTTCCTATAGACATTTATCCCACTTTATGCTTCTTTTTAAAGGGTTGAAAAAGCTCAGGAGCATCCACACTTGGTTTCTAGCACTGTCAGTAAATTTTATTAAAATACTTTACTTTACTCTTTGATTTATACCTCGCCTACCCCACAAGTGGGCTCTGGGCGGCTCACAATACAGAATATAAAATACAGAATAAATGCAAATAATAGATTTCCACACAACAAACATAAAAACAGCAGCACAGCTCCAACACAAACATCCACAGGGACAGTATTGCTAAAGACTAGAGTCAAAGCAAGGCCAGCACGGTACTTATAAAATATGAAGACTCCTACTGTACTAGAGCAAAGTTCTATCTAGTCAACAGATTGCATTCCTCTGGGAAGTCCACAAGCTAAATATGTGCATGACAGCAGTTTTCCGCTTATGTCGCTGATGCTGCTTCTCCTAATTGTGGCAATATAAGAATGTTAGGGAAGCCTGCCGGATCAAGCCAAAGCCCATCTAGCCAAACATCCTGTCTCACACAGTGGTCCACCAGTTGCTTCTGGGCATCTCAAGCAGAAGACAAAGGCAAAACCTTCTCCTGATCTAGATTTCCTGCAAATGGATATAAAGACGTCTTGTCTATCTCTCCAATCTGGAGGTGGTACCCTTAGCTCCACCCCTAGGAATGCTGTAGCAGGCATGTAAAACACTGATTGAGAATGAGTTGTCTGTTTAAAAAGTCACATGCACCCTAGCATTTGGACACTTTCTTCGGTCTGTTTTTTTAAAAGACTATGGAAAGTACTTTTTAGCCACACCTAAGTAACTCTAAAGAGTTAGAACATAAGAACATGAGAGAGGCCCTGCTGGATCAGGCCACAGCCCATCTAGTCCAGCATCCTGTCGCACACAATGGTCTGCCAAATGCTCATGGACATGTCAAACAGAGACAAGAGCAAACCTTTGCCTGCTCTTGAATCCCAGCAAATGGCATTAGAAGCATCCTGTTTCCGCCTCCCTCCCCCAAGCCTGAAATATCCATTGATACATCTGTCATCCATAAATTTGCCTAACCCTACCTTGAAGCGATCTAGACTGGTAGCTGTCACCGCCTCTTCCGGCAGCAAATTCCATAAACCAATGACCCTTTGGGTGAAGAAATACTTCCCCTTGTCAGATCCGACTCTCCTGCCCATCAGCTTCATAGATGCCCCCTGGTTCTAGTGTTGTGCGATAAAGAAATTTTCTCTATCCACCTTTTCTATACCATGAATAATTTTATATACTTCAATCAGGTCCCCTCTTAAACGCCGTCTCTCCAGACTGAAGAGGCCTCGATGTTGCAGCTTGGTTTCATAAGGGAGGTGTTCCAGACCCTTAATCATTCTGGTTGCCCTTTTCTGCACCTTCGCTAGTTCCACAATATCCTTTTTGAGGTGTGGTGACCAGAATTGTACACAATATTCCAAATGTGGCCTCACGATAGATTTATAAAGGGGCAAAATGACATTTGCTGACTTGTTTTTTATTCCCTTCCTAATTATTCCCAGCATTGAATTAGCTTTTTTCGCTGCTGTCGCGCACTGAATTGACACCTTCATTGAACTGTCCACCAAAACCCCGAGATCCCTTTCCTGGTGTGTTGCAGAAAGCTCAGACCCCATCAGTTTATAGACATAATTTGGATTTTTGGTCCCAATGTGCATTACTTTGCACTTGTTAAGATTAAAGCACCTTTGCCACTTGGTTGCCCACTCACCCAATGCTAAGAGATCCCTCTGGAGCTCTTGGCAATCTCTTTCGGTTTTTGAAGAGTTCTGCCCTCTTCAGTGTCTTGTCCAGAAGTTCAGGGATTGTGATATTTCTTGTGGTTCAGATGGAATATGCCCTTGGCTTTTTCTGCTGTGTTGTTTATGTGTTACACTGATGTAAGCACCAAACAGTTACAGTCGGATCTCCGTATCCACGGCCTTCCACGGTTAACAAAAAACTGTGGTTATATCTAACGCAGGGAAATGCACTCAATTTACACTCATGATGGGAAATCTCCGTGGAAAACTAAAACTGCAGTTACCAGATCAGCAGATACGGAGGTCCGACTATACATTGGTGTAAACTAAAAAAAAAACTCTCTGTGTTTGGTGCTAATTGTTTGTGTTATTGCCTTTAACTTTAATAAATAAATAAATAAATAACATTTGTATCCCTCCGTTTACTGGAAGTCCCAGGGTAAAACACAGCCATGAAAACGTTTAAAATGCTACCCGCTCAATCGCTCTCACTGTAGATATGTGAGATGTTAAAGCGCAATAGTATTTTTACTGTTTCTATCTGTTACCTGTTCTGTTAAAAATTGTTTAAACTGTGATTAAAATCATTCTTGTATTTTTCTTGAGCCGTGTCATATTTTTGTTCTGTAGAACATCTTCTGGCGTTCTGTTTGTAGACTTGTGATATCTTTCTGTCTTTTTTTTTTGCTCATTAGGTCTTTTGTAAGTATACAGCAGTGTTTTATTTTGGAAAATTGGGCTATAAGCAAAGTATCGCCAGCTCTTTTGAGTCTTGCTTAAATGGTCAATATAATTAAGAGAATTTTTAAAATTAATTGCAGTATCTTGTATTAAGGTGCCAGTGAGATTTCAGATTCCTGCAAGCCTCTGAAGAAAAGGAGTCGTGCCTCCACAGATGTAGAACTCACTAGTTCGGCATACAGAGATACATCTGACTCTGATTCAAGAGGCCTTAATGACCTACAGGTAAATGTTCATTTCCTGTTTCTTCCTGAGCTATGGATTTGAAAGGTGTAAATAACTCTTTATAGACAAATCCAGCAAGGTAGTAGCACTTGGAGACTAGCATCTGAAGAAGTAGACGTACCTATTGGGACCCCTAGCATCTGAAGAAGTAGACGTACCCATTGGGACTCCTAGCATCTGAAGAAGTAGATGTGTCTACAAAAGCTCATGCCACCAACCCTTCTCCCCATTGGGTCCCCTAGCATCTGAAGAAGTAGACGTACCTATTGGGCCCCCTAGCATCTGAAGAAGTAGATGTACCCATTGGGACCCCTAGCATCTGAAGAAGTACCGTAGATGCATCTACAAAACCTCATGCCACCAACCCTTCTCCCCATTGGGTCCCCTAGCATCTGAAGAAGTATTCGTGCCCATTGGGCCCCCTAGCATCTGAAGAAGTAGATGTACCCATTGGGACCCCTAGCATCTGAAGAAGTAGACGTGCCCATTGGGCCCCCTAGCATCTGAAGAAGTAGACGTACCTATTGGGCTCCCTAGCATCTGAAGAAGTAGACGTGCCCGTTGGGTCCCCTAGCATCTGAAGAAGTAGACGTACCTATTGGGCTCCCTAGCATCTGAAGAAGTAGATGTGTCTACAAAAGCTCATGCCACCAACCCTTCTCCCCATTGGATCCCCTAACATCTGAAGAAGTATTCATGCCCATTGGGTCCCCTAGCATCTGAAGAAGTAGACGTTCCCATTGGACCCCCTAGCATCTGAAGAAGTAGATGTGTCTACAAAAGCTCATGCCACCAACCCTTCTTTTGTTAGTCTCCAAGTGTTACTAACTTGCTGGGCATTTTGGGTCAGACTAACACGGCTATTGATCTTTATAGGCAACTTTGTTTAACTATAGTTTGATCTGAAAGTTACTTTGCAAATGGAGACTCTGGTGAATATATTGAAGGTAAACGAATATTATTTGTAGACTTGTATCTAAGCAGATGGCAGTCTGCAGATCAGGACCATTGGGAGAGGTTAAGGAAGTCGTCAGAAACTTTATTTTGATGTTCCATTTTGGTGTGTTGCAAAACAACAACACAGCCTGGGAACATCAAAACGAAGGCTTCCAAAGGGTGCCTCACCTTCACTTTATCCACTTCACGGAAGGGCTGTGCAAAGTGCTGCTGATAAAAGTGCTGTGATTCTCCAGAAGTCCAGGAAGTAAGCTTATCACCTGTAGTGGCAGCAGGTGTGTTGCAAAATAGCAATGATCCTGTCTGTAATATTCCTAACTGGCAAAAAAAGCAACACCATCCTTTTTATGAAACGGGCCAAAACTTTTCCATATATTTTTCTGTTGAAACCTTGAACCGTTCATGGAAACACACCTTAAGGATTATTGCTGATCAGGTAAAGGCTATAACGTTTTTCAGAATGGCTTCAGAGAGTAATCGTGAGCATACCCATTAAACGCAGCAGTTAAGGTTGCCAGTCTGTTTCCAACCAGCTTTAGTTCACACCATTTAGTTCACATCTGCTTTCTTTTTTGTGTATTCTTTTCACTTCCATGAACTGTACCTTTCATATTTGCAAAATGTAATTAACATAATGATTGTTTCTTATATATATGTTGTAAATGTAAATAAATAATTCCGTAACGGGATTTTGCCACTGTTTGCATACTCCAAAATATTCTGGCAATATGCATCATGACATGTTTATATTCTGGCAATATGCATCATAACACAAACACATGTTTGTGTTTTTCTCTCAGCAGCCTGCTGATGGTCTTTTCCTGGAGTTGCCATTTTTAAAAGATGGCTGTGGCTTTGTCTTCTAGGGTAGCTTTGGAAAGCGGTCGGACAGCCCCTCAGCGGCCGCAGATGCCGACGCTTCAGATGTGCAGTCTGTGGACTCAAGCCTATCAAGAAGAGGTTCTGGGATAAGTAAGAGAGACACGGTCTGTCAGGTAAGCGGAAGATGTGAACCAGTTAAATAGGTCAGGACCTCAGTCACTTTTGCGTATTCCAGGGAACAAAAGTAAGTAAATAAGAACATCAAAGCAGCCCTGCTGGATCAGACCACATCCCATCTAATCCAACAACCTGTCTCAAGCAAAAGATGAGAGCAGATCTTTTGTCTGCTCTTGACTCCCTGCAAATGGCCTTAACAGGCAGCCTACCTGTCTCTCACTTTAGAGGAAATATCCACTGGCATGAGCAGGAAACTTCTACAAAAACATTTTGCATAGGATTGCAAAACTTCATGGTATGTAACATCAGAATGGTAGCATGGGTTGACTTTTACTTGGCTGATGCAAATAACCATTAAGAAATACCATACTTATTCCTAACCCTAACATTTTCTGCTTAATGTACCTCTTAACTGCCTTTCCTTTTGTGTTTCCTCTGAAATTATCCAGATCTTCTCAAGGTGTAGAATAAGGTCTTTTTCTCTTTATAAAAAAGTAGCAATTGTTGATCTAACTGGAAAAAGAAATAAGCCTTTTGGTTCTGATTTATAAGAAGCAGATTATTTCACAAGTCAGAGATCAGACAGAAACAGCCTCACATACTTTATCTAGGGAGTTGTTATTAGATCTGTAGGGTGGAACAATTAAACAAGCATACTGGTTTATGAAAGGGCTCATCTCTCTACTCTGAAACGGGTATCATTATTCTCATCTAAAAACAGGAGAATAAGAAAGAGCAAAAATATTTTCATGTATTTGGTAGGTTTTGCTTTGATTCAGATGAAGGCTTGCTTTCCTTTGGCTATGCCGCAAGGATAGAAGAAGTTAGGATATTAGGGATGGGCACGAATATTTGTCACATTTGAAATCTGTCCTAATTCAGATATTCAAATTCAAATTGAATGTTGGTATATTCAAAGATTGACATTTGTACATTCATGCAAAGCTTCATTACATTTGTGAACCTGGGGAGGTGGGAAGGCTGCTGCCTAATTGGATTCAGGGTAGATTCAAAGTGGATTGAGAGTGGATTTGACACATAAAGAGCAGATATGTAGACAATTCATAGCAGGGATTTGAATCAGATTCATATTGAACATTTGTATCAAATTCAAATTCTACAACATTCGAAGGGGATCTGTTCAGACAAATAGAATTTTCTTCCATTCAATTCAATACAACTTGAATGTAAAAAAAAATTGTGCACATTCCTATAGGACATAACAGAACACATAACCAGGAGAAAGGCATAGGCGCCCCCCCTACCGCTGATATAGTCCGTCCGTCCGTCCGTCCGTCCGTCCGTCCGTCCGTCCGTCCGTCCTTCCTTCCTTCCTTCCTTCCTTCCTTCCTTCCTTCCTTCCTTCCTTCCTTCCTTCCTTCCTTCCTTCCTTCCTTCCTTCCTTCCTTCCTTCCTTCCTTCCTTCCTTCCTCTTGTGTCCCTACTTCATCTACTTCATCTGAGGGTCTCTGGGCAGGTTACAAGTTAAAATCCATAGAACAGACTAAAAGCATACTTGAGATATAACTGACTGACATTTAATTCCCACCAGTAACGATGGGAATTCTGCCTTTTCCTAACTCAGTTCAGGTTGGACTCAGCCATTTGTGCCTCTAGTAAACTTTTCTGGGAAGAAGAACAGGTAAACTGACAGGTATACACAGATCCTTCCTTTTAAAGTTCTAACCAAAGAAAGGAGTGGAGCTAGTGGCACTCTCCAAAAGTGTTCCCAGGACGACAGCATTCAAGGTTGCATTTTTAAGAAAGAGCACCCTGTTCTTCCAATGATCACTCTTCCTCACAGAAAGTTAAAAAAAGGGAAGTAAATAGTAGTGGGCAGTGAGGATTGATAGCTAAACGTATTTTGAAGGCCAGCCCTTGAAAATGTCAAAGTGGTTGATCTTGAAAGTAATCCTGCTGAACAGATATTAGCTTTAGGATTCTGAGCTTGCAGATGTTGAAAACATCTGTTGTCTTCCTGCTATTATCATGTTAAATTATTTTCTTTTAAGATATGTGGAAATGCTGGCGAGTCTTTGGTGTCGTGCGAAGGAGAGTGCTGCAGGGTCTTCCATACAGAATGTCTTGGACTGAGCTCACAGCCTGATGGGAAACTAGTCTGCCTAGAATGCAAAAATGGTAAATGGATCAATCTCGCCCAACTTGAATTCTGCTTGTAATCTCTGCTTGCTGCTTCCCCTTCTTTTTCTGGAGCATCAGTGGATATAAGAGCCAGCATCCTGTAGTGGCTAAACTGTCCGGCTGAGGCCTAACAATCCCTGAACTGGAACCTATATTTACCCCCAGAAATCCACTGGCGACCTTAGGCCACTCTCAGCTTCTCAGTCTAGCCTACCTTGCAGAGCTGTTGTGATAAAACTGGGGGAAAGAGAAGAACGTGTGCCACTTTGAAGTCTTTTATATGTAACCCAGGATGTAAGTGGCATAAATGAATTTTGCCTTCCCTCCTCAGAATCATAAAACTGTTCAGGTTTTCCAGTTGCCATGGTAGTCTAGCAAAATTCTCTTTTCCTTGTAACCTTCACCACTGATGGCACTTTTTGCACAGACTAACTGGAGGAAACAGCATTGATCTGTGTGAGAAAGTTGACAGGCGTGTGCCTTTCCTCTCCTTTTCCTTCCCTTCCCCTCCTCTTCTTTTCCCTTTCCTTTATGAGCCACTTTGGTCTCATGGTTAGAGCACTAGACTCATATCTCACAGGGTGTCTGTTGCGGGGGGAAGAACAGAAGGTTTGTCAGCCACTTTGAGGCCCCTTAAAAAAGATGGGTGTAAAAGGCAACCTCTTCTTCCTCTCCTCTTCTTCCTCCTCCTCCTTTCCTTCTGAGTCCTGTCTGAGAAAGCCCAAATAATGGCTACCTACCTCTGAGCCCTGCTTGCACTCTGCTTTCTCTGGGAGCTGATTGTGTCGATTTCTTGTTTCTAAAGGGCAGCATACCTGCTTTTCTTGCAAGCTGTCTGGCAAAGATGTGAAGCGCTGCTCCATCAACACGTGTGGCAAATTTTATCACGAGGCCTGTGTCCGCAAGTATACGACAGCTGTTTTTGAGTCCAGAGGATTCCGTTGTCCGCAGCATTGCTGTGCCACCTGTTCCATGGATAAAGATATACATAAGGCCAGCAAAGGTAAGATCACGACCCAGTCTTTTTGCAGAAGAGGTAAAGTTCAACGGGCTACCAGAGGCATTTTAATAACAAACATTTTCCCTGTTACCCTCTATCCCGGTCCATTCCCAAATCCTGTTTAATCCAACCCTGGGATTTGTGGGATCTAGCTTTTGGGGACGTGGCAATACTGAAGACATGTTGAAGTACCCTGTTTGATAAGGTCCTGTGACTTTAGGCATCATGTCGGTGGAGCTTAGAGACTCCATGGCGACCAGTTAATGCTGACCCAAGCACGACCGTTTGAAACTTCTCTGTTACTGAATTGCTGTTTTATCCCACCTCAGAGAAGATGCTAGTGTATTTGGACTGAGGTTGGTGTTGCTTACAGCTGTCTAGTGACAACAGAACCCTTTACTTTCCTATTGCAATAGACTGCTGCACACTCGCACCAAATAGAATTTGTTTGGCTCTTCTATTTTGTATAACTGATGGTGAAGCATAAATCGTGGGAGGGCTAGCAAAATCCAAATTTGTGGGTAGTCATGTACCCGGAATGAATTGACAAGACTTAAACCTGGCAGTTGAACTGGCTCAGGAAACTCCAGATCTTGCATCCACCTGGTACTGTCTAGGGCTCGCCAACAGTAGCTTCTGATGTTTTGTTTCAGGAACTCTGCTGACTTCCTTCAGTGCATTCTTTGGCACTGACATCTCTCAATCTGGGGAGGTGTTGAGAAAGCACCAAGCGCTTCCTATTCATCCTTGTTTGTTGTTTTCAAGGGTCATTACTAGAGATGGATCAAAGTGGAGTTCATAACGTATGAACTGTCCCGAAAAAGGAGGGGGGATTGTAAGGCTATCCCCACTGCAAGTCTGTATCTCACTAAGAAAGAAAAGGGAGAAATAGCAGGGGTGTGCAGGAAGGTTTTAAAGTACACCTCCCTCCTTGCAAGTTCTGTTTCCCAGCTGACCATGCAGTCGGGAAGGGGAGTGGCCACACAGGACCTTCAGTGACATCATAACATGCCCATACTGATGGCAGTATTCCTGGCAGCTCTCTAGGCTCTTCCAAGGCCTAACAGAGCAAAAAACAACACTTTTGACATGTAGATTCATGTACATGCCTACACATGTGCACATATGCAAAAAATACATAATAAAACCTGGAAAATCACTATTTCCTGGTGTCAGATCTGTAAAGATACAATTTACTGGTTGTGCACAGCAAAGGGACGGTCACAGATTGTAAAAGTGTGCAAGCCAGAATTGAAAGGCTAGCACCTAGCAAGAGATAGGCATGATGAGTTCATTTCCCTTCTCACTGGATCTTTCTTGAAAAGAAACACTGTTGTACATATAGAAATCTGGTCCCATTAATAAGTTTATTCTAAGGAGGAGACAGGCTGTTTTGTGCTGGACAAAATAAGTTTTATCACAAGCGTAGCACAGTTTGTATCATTTTATTTTTAGTTACACCACTCTACAGAGCCTTCAGTTCCCTTGATAACAGTGGATGCAGAGCCTGTGTGTGAAAGGAAAGGAGGATGTACATTTGTAATTTTTGCATAGCTTTTCTTACCTCGTTGTGAAACAGTTGGCGTTGCCACTTAGAAGATGTGTAACTGCAGGCCTGTCACCCTTGACTGAGGTACATAAGCAGCCATCTGCTTACAAAGTACGCCCCTAAGAACTTCTGGAAGACTTCCTGGAGGGATCCCTGTGTTGGTTCCAATACCTTTCATAAAATGTGAAGGCAGAATTCTTGAGTATGTGAGCTGTTAGGCTTTGGCTTTCTGTGGCTCCCTCCCATAGCAGCCGGGAAAACAAAACTTATATGTACTAGCAAGAAGGAAGAACAGTTAATGATCCAAGCTGGTAGCCTTTGCTGTGCTTGCAGCAATCAAGGTTTCTGAGCAAGCAACTTGGTCTCTACCATCAAAGGAAAGAAAAAGTTGTAGAAAATATTAGAGATACTTATTTTTCTGTGGTCCCATCCATGTTGAGCATATGGCATAGAATCATTGGATGTATTAGCAGGAAGTGACCTTGGAGGACATCTAGTCCAACCCTCTTTCTCAGTAAAAAAAATCTGCTAAACCATCCTGAACAGACGTCCATCCCACATATTCAGCCCAGGTTAATCCTTCTAGCTCTGTCAAAATGTAAGCACAACTGAATATTCATTTTAAAATGTCTTTCTTTTTTCTTTCTTTTCTTACTTCTCCTTTTTCTTCCTTACCTCTCTCCTTCCTTTCTTACCTTCTTTGCTTTCCTTCCTTCCTTTCTTCCTTCCCAAAGGATGTTAGTGTATTCTGTCAGTTCCCACATGGTGTGAGCCATGTCCAAAGTCTGGGTGATCCAAGAAAGTGTTTCTTTTAAGGATCAGGGAAAGTTTGCACCCCTCAGTAATAATGACAATGAACCTCATGTTTTTGTGACTGCTAACATCTTTTATTGGATATATCACACTGAACTCAAGCTCTGTCGCAGGCTTCGAAGTCTGTAGCCGGGTTCTAAACAGACTGTCATGTGGTGCATTTTATGTTAAAACAGGTCGCATGGTGAGATGTTTGCGATGCCCCGTTGCCTTTCACTCGGGAGATGGCTGTATTGCTGCAGGAAGTTTGTTTGTATCACCTCACATTCTCATCTGTAGTAACCATTCCAAAAGGAGCAATCACTCTTCATCAGCTGTAAATGTAGGCTTTTGTTTCGTTTGTGCAAGAGGTGAGATCTGGTTTTGCTTCTGTTTGACTTCCTCTGCTTATATGGATGGTGTTTGGGTCCCTGTTTCTGTTACAAACTGAACTGTTAACACACACCCTACTCCTGTCCCAGAGTATCGTATTCCCAAACCCCCCTTCTGTTATGTGAGGTAGCAGATATTTGTTCATTGATTAATGCCAGTTTTTTAACAAACTTTAGAAGGGGCGTTGAGGGGGACAGGGGTGATCAGGGAGGTAGCAAAGTGCTTCATGCCAACAGCTGGAGTCCTGACTATTCTGGTTTTCTTGGTGTTTAAATGGGTTTTCTCAGCAAGAAGTCAGCTGCCTTAGCTCTGCTCAAGAATGGCATAGATGTGACAAGGATGGCGGTCCTTTCATAGATTCGTGTACCATCTTTCCCCCTAAGAAACCAAATGCTCAAGGTCATTTACGAAAGAAATTAAGAAGCTTAAATACAGGGGCAGTCTAGTATATTAGTAAGGTCTTGTAACATTTATGGGAAGCCAGGACTAAAATTAAAACAACTGAGAGCTAAAACTTCTACTGGGCCATATTCTGGGTCATATCCTGCCTGCCACCCACATGCTCTTGTGCAGACTATGGCAGACCCCAGCAATGCCCCGGGTAAGACCTACCATAGTCTGCACTAGCATGCAAGATGGCTACCTTTATTCTGGGATATAATCTGGGATAAGACCCAGTGCAGAAAGGACCTTAATGTGAAATTGTGACCTTGCTTCCAAGCGTGGACTGGAGCCTTACTTTCTCTTTGGTAGGTCTCCTTAGATATTTGGGATAGAATCTCGCAGAACCTGATGGCAGCTGGGCTTGTCCTTGAAATGAGAATCTGTGCTGCCGGAATGCCCAGTGGGTTGCACCTTCAAGCTAGTGGGGAATCTGTCTCATTCCCAGCCTGCTTGTTTCCCAAGAACACCATCATTAGAAGAGATCAGTCCAGTAAAATTGCTTTTGCTTGCTGTTACAAGAGTCCAAGGTTACAAAAAGATACGGCAGAGATACTGAAAATAATTTTTGTGTTCCTTCTCGGCCTAAAATGCACACAATAAGAAGAAATACAGCTGGCAGAAAGCATTGGGGAAAACGGTAGAGGAAGTTCTTGCTGCTTTAAATAAATTTAATTTTTTCCAGAAGAATGGCGTCTGAAGGCTCAGAGGGAAAACAGTAAGTTTTAGAGTGCAAAGCTTAAGCAGGGAGGGGGGCTTGGAGCAGCATGGAAATAAGTCCCCCCAGCCTTGTTCAGCCTTGGGTGGGGGCTTAATATAAACCAAAGCACAGCTGTTGGCACAAAGTATTCAAATCTGTGGGGAGATTCCTAGTATAACAGGGTTCAGTTTTCTTTATCTGTTAGGGTTAGATTACTTCTAGCTGATTTTTCTTCTCATTTTAATTTTGACTTCATTTTCATATTTACAAATTCCTTTTTTAGTTGTTTTTGTTTAAAAAAAGAAAACAAATCTACTGGGCTTCTAGATTTAAAATAGCTATAGAAATTGCATGCTTCACGTACCTGAAGCATTAGTTTGTCAAAATGTTTGTTTTACTTCCATGTCTTATCAAGTTCAAAGTTTTTTGTCTTCCATAGTGCAAAAGATGGAGGACTCGCTGTTTCAGTGATATTGTCACCCTACACTCTAATTCTATGTCAGTTACCACAAACCATATTTTTCAACCATGTCTCATATCTGAGACGGATAAAATCTCGTAAATTTTTACTTTAGGATATATACAGTGAGCCTTCTGATTTTATTCATAAAGAATCAGCTGGTCTTGCCCAAATTTGATCACTCAACAGCCATTGGCTTCTGCAGAGTCTGTTTAAAATAATTTTTAAATTAGATATCTTAGTATTCCAATTTTCTTGAAGAAAAATGTTGCTGTGCCTTCCCATGTAAGCTCATGATATGGCCAAGTTACCTGGAAAGCCTGTCTACATCTAATTTTAAATCCACTTTTGGAGCAAAAGGACGTATCAGCAAAGTGAGAAACATTTTCCCGAAAGTGTCTGGCCATTTTGATTTATTTATTTATTATTAGTATATCCATCTTGCCCTGTACCCGAAGGTCTCAGGGTGGGTAACAACCCTTAAAATTCAGCACATTAAAACAAAACAACATGTATTAAAACAGTAATATCTGCAACAGCATTTAAAATCCAGCATGTTAAAACAAAACACATATATTTTAAAAACAATACTCTTTTTGAATTGGATTGAATGTGGATTGAACTCTGGTGTAGCTGAGCCCATAGGTTACACACCGTGCTCCAATGCCCCTGTTTTGCCCTTCATGTGGAGAACATTTCATGCAGCTGACCCAGCACCCAAGTGGCGTTCAGATGCTATTGTGATCTTGAGCTGCTGCCACGCTGAGTCTTTTCTAGCAGTCAGGCAGACAAACACATGCATATAATGGTGGCATAAGCTTTTTCACTAAAGTTGATCTCCAGATTTGTTGCAATACCTGCTCCAAAAAAGAACTGTTTATAGATTTCTGTCTGTTTCTTCAAAAAATTCCTTGCATGATTTAAGATGCATGCACACTATTCCTAAAATAATAGTTGGTTATATTGAATTGTGAAACCAGACCTATTGATGGGGGCTGCAAGAAGAACTACTGTTGCTATAGAAATATTAGAATACTGACATATTAGAGTGTATCATGGCAACCATTCCTGCATTCTTGCTCCAAAAACTATTCAGTCTCAATACTGATACACTGAACTGGTTCTGCCCCAAATTACCCTTGAGTTCTGGGCATGTTTTAAGATTTATTTATTAATTTTTCAAATAGGTGTCTTTGCACATTTCCCACTCTTTTTAGAGTTTTCTCAAAGAGCACAGCCTTCTAGGTCAGTCTAGATTCCAGACAGTAAGCAAAAATAGTTGATGTACAATTTATTAGGTAAGAATAAGGAAGATATAAAGGAATATTTCTTACTTGTTTCTAGATATTTATATTCCGCCCTTCCTTTGAACATCTGAGGGTATGTCACAATATTAAGATAAAAACATCAATAATATCAGCTACACCAGCGTGCTACAGACTTTATTAAAGTACAGTGATCTTTTGAGTATGGCCTTTTTCTGTGAGGTATATACTGCACTTCCTCAATAAAATTCATGATTAGTGTCCAGACATTGTTGAATAATATGGAGTGGGCAAAACTGAAACAAAAAGAACATTGCTGCATAGTGGACCTCTACAAAATGAATAAAGAACCATTGGGAAAAGAGGAATATTTATGTATTATTTATATTTCTATCCTGCCCTGGACCCAAAGGTCTCAGAGTGGGTAACAGCCTTTAAAACAACAAATTAAAAACAATATTAAAACCAATAATATACATAAAACATTTAAAAGATTCTGCATATTAAAATACTAAAATAATACTATCTGCCGTGGGGAGGAAAGTATAATCACATCCTCACATCAGCCGAAGGCCAAGGCAAAGAGTTGCATCTTCACCTCGCTCCTGAATATATACAGAGAAGGGGCATGATGCACCTCAAGGGGGAGACTGTTCCATAACCTGGGGGATATTACCCAGAAGGCCCTTTCCTGGGTGCCCACCTGCCTCACTAGTGAGGGCAGTGGGACAACCAGGAGGGCCTCACCGCTAGATCTTAAGGCAAGGGTAGCTCGGTATGGGAGAAGGTTTTCCTTTAGATGTTTGGGGTTCAAGTCATTTAGGGCCTTCTAAGTCAGAATTAACACCTCGAATTGGGCTCGGTAGTGAATGAGCAACCAATGCAGCCCTTTTAATATCAACATGATGTATATCCAGCTAGTTGTTCCAGTCAGGACTCTAGCAGCTGCATTTTGCACTAGCTGCAATTTCCGAATAGTCTTCAAGGGCAGCCCCATGTAGAGTGCACTACAGTACTCCAGTCTAGAGGTGACCAGAGCATGGATAACTGTGACCAAGTCGTCTCTGTCCAAAAAAGGCTTCAGTTGACGCACCAGACATAGTTGGGAGTAGGCACTCCCGGCTACGGCCTTTACCAGGGCTTCAAGTGTTAGTGCAGAGTCCAGGAGTACCCCCAAGTTATGCACTTGTCCCTTCCAGGGCATTGCAACCCCATCAAGGACAGGGTATCTCCCAAATACATGGACCTGAGACCCTGTGACACACAGCACCTCTGTCTTGTCTGGATTCAGCTTCAGTTTATTGGCCCTCATTCAGCCCATTACCACCTCCAGACATCTGTCAAGCACTTCAACCGCCTCTCCTGATTCAGATGGCACAGAGAGATAGAGCAGGGTATCATCTGCATACTGATGACTCCTCACTCCAAATCTCCTGATGACCTCTCCCAGCGGCTTCACGTAGATGTTAAATAACATGGGACATAAGATAGACCCCTCGGGAACCCCACAAGTGAGTTCCCAGGGTGTCAAATCAGTATCTTCCACAACCCCTATCTGAGATTAGCTCTGGAGCTAAGAGCGGAACCAATGTCAAGCGCTGCCTCTGATTCCTAAACTCCCTAGTCCTTCCAGGAGGATACCATGGTCAATGGTATCAAAAGCCACTGAGAGGTCCAGGAGAACCAACAGGGTAGCATTCCCCCTATCTCTCTCCTGGAGGAGGTCATCAACCAGGGTGACCATGACAGTTTCTGTGCCATGACTGGGTCTGAAGCCAGATTGAAATGGGTCTAGATAACCAGCTTCTTCCAAGCATGCCTGCAGTTGAACAGCAACAGCCTTCTCTAGAACCTTGCCTAAAAAAGGTTTGTCAGCCCCCGGGAGATAGTTGTTCAGATCTTCTGGATCCAGGGAGGCCCTCTTCAGGAGGGGGTGCGCACCACAGCCTGTTTCAGGGGTAGTGGAACTACCTCATCCCTCAGAGAGGCATTCACTACTACCTGGATCCACCCGGTCATACCTTGCTGGCTAGTTTTTATCAGCCAGGAGGGGCAGGGATCCAGAGAGCATGTCATTGACTGCACCCTCGCAAGCAGCTTGTCCACATCCTCAGGCCGCAATAATTGGAACTGATCCAAGCAAACTGGACCAGACAGTTCTCTGTACGCCTCATTTGGACTATGTCCAATTGTGACATCTAATCCCTTACGAATCTGGGCGACTTTGTCCTCAAAGTGCTTCGCAAATTTATCACAGCAGATATTACTTGGCCCTGGCCCGTGCTTCTTTGAGCTCGGTTTAATAAGGCCATTTATTTCTCTAAAAAGCTCTGCTGGACGGCTACTTGAGGATGCAATGGTGGCCGAGAAAAACCTTTTTTGCCGCCGTAAGTGCCACATGGTAGGCACGCTAGTGTGCTCTGACCCGTGTACGGTCAGACTCCCGGCCATATTTACGCCACCTGCGCTCTAGCTGTTGGCCTTCCTGTTTCATAGTCCATAGCTCCATGGAATTCCAAGCATGGGCTCCACAAGCATGCCGAGGGCACTTGGGAGTGATTGTGTCAATAGCCCTGCTCATCTCCCGATTCCAGAGCTTCGACAGGAGCAGTTGGTGAAAAGTGTTGTCTTTGCAAAATTAGTTAAAAGGCCCAGAAATAAGCATGTGGACAGCAAGACCCTATTCTGGGATATATCTGGGAAAAGGCCTATTGCAGAAAGCCCTATCGTTCTGCTTCTTTAAAAAAACCCCACCTTTCCTGCCATGTTCTCTTTTCTCATAGAATAGGAAACTGTTCAGCAAGCCTTACCTAAAAGAACAGAAAAGCACCATACTTTTGTTGCTAATGGCTTATGTTGTCCACCATTGGAGCCTCCATAGCTTGCTACTATGCAGTGATACCTAGCCCAGCCATGCCAGCAACGTTGCCATTTGGTTGTTCATTTGTTTAGAAACCCATTTGGTTGTAACACAAGAGAATGCCTTTTTAGTGACTGCCCCAGAAGTATTCTGCCAAGGGATGGACAGCTCGGGCTCCCTTTTCTACCTTTCTCTGACACATGAAAATCTCCTTCACGGAGGACAGGTGTATCAGTGGCTCCTAGAATGGATGCTTAGGTACTGCCCTCAGGTTGGAAAGACAGGCAGGATGCCTCCAAAGGTCATCTGCAGGGAGTCAAGGGCAGGTGAAGGTTTGCCCTTGTCTTCTGCTTGAGATGCCCAGAAGCAATTGGTAGGCCACTGTGTAGGACAGGATGCTGGGCTAGAAGGGCTGTGGCCTGATCCAGCAGGGTTCCTCCTATGTTATTGTATATTATTATTTAGACAAATTTTAGCATTGAGCACTATTATTATTTTGTTTAGTGTTTTAGTATTGTAACCATATTTTGGTACAGTATTTTATGATGTAGTATGTGTCTCAGTGACTTTTTTCCCTCAGAAAATCAGGCTGATAAGTTGTGGTCTGATGAATTTGGTCTTCTCCAAGGCAGGAGATAATCCATAAAAGAGTCTGATAAATTTTTACCCAAGTGTTTGACTGGAAGACCTAAAATATAACAGAGGTGTCTAGATTTTCTTCTGTGATGGACCTTCCTGGAGCCTTCAAGGACTCCATTTCTTTTCTGTTTCAAGCACTTCATAGTGGATTTACCTCAAAAGTGGTCTTTCATGTCAGATTGTGTTTTCTGCACATGGGTGCTCATTTAGGGAAAAGCCATTTCTGTAAGTCTTATACCAATAATAATTTAGGCACCCATCCTAAAATCCTTCTGAAAACAGGCCTCCCACATGACTATGGTTAAACAATAAGCAGCAGTAAAATTTATCAAAGCCAAACAATTACCACTAGATGTTGCAAAAGGGCATTCGTGACCTTGCCAATCTTCTCCACCAGTGCTTGGATTGGATGGCCCTGCAGGGTGGGCGTAGGGAAATTTATCAGCAAGTGTAGTCATCTTTGCCCGCTCTGAGGCAGCTTTTCAGGGGACAGCACACCTTCCATCTGCCCTATCTTCTGCAACAGTCAGTCTTTCAGTGGTTCCTTAACTAGAGATCAAGGTAGTTTGCGCATATCCCATAATATCAGATGTTTCCTTTGTCCCGGTGCAAGAACAGAACCATAGGCAGTTAACGTCTTACTTGGAGTGAGATTCTCCTAAGTCAGCGGTTCTCAACCTTCCTAATGCCGCGACCCCTTCATGGAGTTCCTCATGTTGAGGAGACCCCCAACCACGGGGGCGGAGCAGCTGGGAGGTGGGAGGGAAGGGCGGTGAGAGACTTGTCGCAACCCATCTGAAAGGGTAGTTTGACCCCCAAAGGGGTCCTGACCCCCAGGTTGAGAACAACTGTCCTAAGTCCTCTCACTTGATTTTAATAACAACAACAAAAGCAGCAACATTAATTTGTAATGCCCTTTCCACCAACAACAATCAACCAATTAAATCAAAGAAAAATTCCCCAAGGTGGTTTACATAAAACAGAAAACACGCAGGTACAGTCCCTGTTTTAACTAAGGTAGGGCCTTGCAAGATGGGGGTGATCAGGCTTGCTCTGGCACAGAGTGTACACATACCACGTGGCTGCTTCCGTTTCGGAGTGGCTGCCTGCATTTGCTCCTGCCTGGGAGCCGTTCTCACTTACTGTGCTACAGGGCAAGTTGCAGGTAGGTTTGGGACAGGGCCAGCGTTCACAGTGCAAATGCCGACCTCTGTCCCAGGACTTAACTTCCATGATCTTAATGAAGGGTGGTTGATAGAAATAAAAATAAATAAAATACTCTTGGAAGCCTCCTTCACCCAAAACTTGAAGGGAACTTTATTATAAGTTGCCTGTTGTATGTTTATCTCTATTTGTGTTTTGTGTTTGGGGGTGGTGGTGGTTGTGAGTATTAGGGGTGGAAAAAATCCTTGCTTGTGTGTTTTCCACAATTAATCTGCTTTTTAGCGGAAGTGTATTTCCTGGGGTTTCTGCAATGAAGGCTGCAGTCTTATGCACAATTATCTAAATTTCATAGTGTCTGCTTCAGAATAGGCATAGACATGTATGGTGCTGTTAACCTCTGTGGAAAGAAAAGGCTAATCTTTTCCCTGCCATTCTAAAATTAGATCAGTCCTCCTCTGTTCTCCCCCCCCCCCCCGGTTTTAGTGAAGGTCAGTATTCGACTGTTTTAAATAAATTAAACATGGGACTAGATGAGTGACCAAACCCCAGTTAAAATACCTTCACGTCATTTGAAGCATTCCTTCTCCGTTTAGGATTTGGCTTGGAGCTGCATTGCTAGCCCAAGGAGATCTCCCAGAAGGATTTAAAAGGTAGGCAGAAGTGTGTCATGAAAAGCAGCACCTTAATGGAGTGGCAGCATATGGTAACCGGTTATTTACCCATATGATATAAGTACTGCAGCAACACCGTAGAATTAATTTGTTTCAAACTGTGGGCCTATTCACACTTAGGCTCTGGGGACGCTCTGACTCAGAGCATCTGCGCACCACAGAGCTGCTTCCGGCTCTGAGCGTACATGGCCGTCGATAGCTGTTGAACGCTAAAACTGCCTGTGATGCTCCTAGTGTAGCCCCAGATGCAGCCTCGTATGTACTTTCACGCAAAGGCTGCTTAGGGGTGGGGGGTCACAGCTTCAGAGTTAATGCGCCGTGTCCCCAGCTGATGCAGCATTAGCCGTCCATGCATGGCGGTTACTGCAATGAGGCTGATGCTGCCAGAAGGCAGCATTCATACTTACCCTGCTACAGAGTTAGTTCACAGCAGGTTGGGGAACGGGGACAGCGTTTGCGGTGTGAATGCTGGCCTCCATCCCTGGTCTCAACTTCCCTGGGACACTGTCACAAGGGCTAGCCAATTCAGTAGGGATTTCCAGCTCAGTGAAGCTATAGGCTATGCCGTGCAGTGTCATCCAAACCAGACAGGTCATAGTGGAAAGTTCTGACTAAAGATGATTCACCAGAGAAGGAAATGTCAAACGACTCCAGTATCCTTGCTGAGACAACCCTATGGACCGTATCTAAAGGCAAAGATGTGACACCAGAAGGTGAATCCCTCAGGTCAAAGGTGTACATTACATCACTGGGGAAGAGCAGAAGTCAAGTACAAGTATCTTCAGAAAGAGTGAAGCATCCAGACCAAAGAAGAAGAGTCGCTTTTTATAGCCTTCTTTTCCTCACCCTTAAGGGGACTCAAAGCGGCTGACAAACCTTTAGTTCTTCTTTCCACCACACACACCCTGTGAGGTAGGTGCAGCTGTGAGAGCTCAGATAGAGAGCTGTCACTAGCCGAAGGTCACCCAGCTGCCTTTGTGGAGGAGAACAAACTTGAGCCAGGTAATTACCAGATAAAAGTCCCACACTCTAATCACAAAACCAGATGTGCTCAAACTGGCAGAAACCACACTCAATTCAAGGAAAGTTCAAGGCTGTAAAGAAGAATATTGCATGCAAGCCTGAAATGTAAGATCTGTGAACCAAGGTAAGGCGGATGTGATCAAACATGAGATGACAAGATTAAAAACCAATCTCTTCAGAATAAGTGAACAAAAATGAATAAGAATGGGTGAATTCAATTCCGAAAACCATTATATCTACTACTGTGGGCAAGAATCCCTTAGAAGAAATGGTGTAGCCCTCATAGGATGTAAAAATGATAGAATTATTTCTGTTTAAATCCATGACAGACTGTTCAGAACCACACGTCTGAAGAAGTTGGCCAGTTCTATGAAGATCTATAACATCTCCTAGAACTAACACCAAAAAAATGAAAAAATGTTGCTTTCATCATAGGGTTGTAGAACGCTAAAGTAGGAAATTAAAAGATAACCGGAATAACTTGATCCTGGATTACCAGATGAAGCAGACCAGAGGCTAGTAGAGTTTTGTCAGGATTAACTCACTGATCATAACGGGCACTCTTTTCAGACAGCCCAGAAGGTGACTGTACAGATGGACATCACCAGATGGTCAATACTAAAATCCGATCGATTATATATGTTGCAGCCAAAATTCTATACATTCAGTAAAAATAAGACGTGGACCTAACTGTGGCTCAGATCTTGAGCATTTTATTGCAAAATTCTGACTTAAATTGAAGAAAGAAAAAACTACTAGACCAAATAGGAATGTTGTAAATCATATCCCTTATGAATATGCAGTGGAGGAGATGAATTCATTTAAGGGATTAGAATGGTAGAGTGCCTGGAGAACTATGCACAAGTTTGTAAAATTGTACAGGAGGCAACAACAACAACAACAAAATCCCAAAGAGAAAAAGCTAGAAAGTAAAATAGCTGTCTGATGAGGCTTTGTAAATAGCTGAGGAAAGTGAAAGGCAAGGGAGGAGGAGAGAGCTATACTCACCTGAATGCAGATTTCCTGAGAATAGCAAGGAAAGATAAAAAGGCTGTGCAAGAAATAGCAAAAAAAAAATAGATAAAATAGAATGGGAAAGATAAGAGATTTCTGCAAGAAAATTGGAGTTATCAAGAGAACATTTTATGCAAAAATAAGCATGATAAAAGTAAAAAAAAAAGTTAGCAACCTAACAGAAGATATACAAAAAAGGTGGTAAGAATACACAGAAGTACTGTACAAGGAAGATCTTAACATCACCCCATAATGATGTGATCACTGACATAGAGCCAGATATCCTAGAGAGCGAAGTCAAGAATGCCAACAGAGGTGATGGAATTCTAGCTGAAGTATTTAAAATCCTCAAAGATAATGCCGTTAAAGTGTTGTACCAGCAGATGGTATGTGTATGCCGCAAATTGGAAAACTCAGCACCACAGGAGTGGAAAAGGACAGATTACCTTGTAATGCCAAAGAAGGACAATGTCAAATAACATTTCACACATTAGCAAGACTATGCTCAAGATTCTGCAAGTTAGGTGGCAGCAATATGTGAACCAAGAACCAGAAGTGCAAACTTTTTTTTTGAAGAGGCAGAGGAACTAGAGTTCAGACCTCCAATCTTTGCTGTATTATGGAGAAAGCAAAGGAGTTCCAGAAGAACATCTACTTCTGCTTTATTAACTATGCTAGAGGCTTTGACTGTGGGGATCACAATAAATTACAGCAAGTTCTTAAAGATCTAGGAGTATCCAACCACCTTGCCTGTCTCCTGAGGAACCTGTGTGCAGATCAAGAAGCAACAGTTAGAACCAGCCATGGGACAGCTGATTAAGAAAGGAGTACAGTAAGGCTGTATAGTGTCACCCTGTTTTTCTGACTTAGATGCTGAGCATCATGCAGAATGCCCTGTTGGGTGAATCAAAAGCTGGAATTGAAATTGTCTTTATGTATTACAATTTATTCTTCCAATGAGAGAAAAAAAAGTAAGATCAAGTGAAACAAACTTCCTGTAGAGGAAGGAAGGAAGTCAGGGTGAAGTGTTAAACCAGAAATGCTCAGTTAGAATCCCTTCAAATGCTGCTGAAGTTCAGGTCCAAGCGGCTCTTGCTTTTGGCCATTATTAGCTGGGATTGATGGGAATCAGTGTCCAGGAGCATCAGGACCGTCAGCCACTAACCACTTCTGTTTGTGAAGGGGAACAAAACCAAGTACCTTTTGCTTCTGAGGATGGGAGACACAAAGGAATAGCTCTCTGTGTGCAAGCCATTAACTGTTGTTTACTGTAGTGTGGAAATTGTATAGTGTACTTTCTGTACTTAATCGTGATATGTCCTTGTTGCCTTGACCAACCAACTTTCCTGTTAGTTCCCCTCCCCGTTGGTGGATAGGGGAAGGTATGTAAAATATACATGGTAGAACCCGAGTTACGTGTGTGTTTTTTGTAAGAAATAGTTCAAGATGCTTAAATCTCACCAGTCTGTGATCACTGCTTAGAAAGTAACAACTCACTAAGCCATTGATTTGGGGGCTCCAAAACAGAACCTGTCACTGAGCTCTTGGTATCACAGTCCACCCTCAAACCAGCCCAGCTTGTGTAGCATCCTGCCTGTACTTTTTAAAATCCCCAGTATTTTTGTAGGCATAGTAGCTTCCTGCAGAGTCAGATGCCTTTCCTGTCTTTTTTTTAATGAGAAGAAAGGTTATAAGGGAAGCTCCTACTTTTTCTCCTAAGTGTGCAACTCTAAAATGGCACACGGACGACAGGCCATTTCCTCCTGCATTTCTCTCCTTGAGCACAGATGCCTTCCTATTTAGCATAACCTCTCAGTAGATGGACACGTTTTCTTTCATCCTTTTTCTTTCTTTTTTGTTGTTTTTTTTCCCTCTCATCATGTCACCTTTCTTTTCATACTTAAAACATAGGTGAAATATGCATTAATAGGTGTTTAATTTGGTTATATTTTTATTTTCCTCCTTATGGAATCATGGGTAGTTTCATTGCAACTCATTTCTTTCTGTTTGTTTCGTATAGGGCTAATAGTTCAGGACCACTCAGACCCCCTGTTCAGTTCATATGCCAATAAGTCCCACTACCTTCTGAATGAGTCAAACCGTGCTGAGTTGATGAAATTACCTATGATTCCTCCTTCTTCGTCAGCTTCCAAAAAGAAATGTGAGAAAGGTAACCGAACTAGCTTCTTCTTTCTCTCTCTCCTTTTTAATTTTCTTTCATTTTTCCTGCTTTTCCCTTTTTTTTTTTTTGGTTTGCTTTTAAAATCAATCAAGCTCTGAATGTTCACCTAGCACTTCCTATTTTATTTTATTTATTTTTTTGCGCTTGAAAAATTCACTCATTGCTTATTGTGCGCGTGCATTCATGTTGGCAAAAACACTATATGAAAGGGCTTAAAATAATTGCCAAATTCCACTCATAATCAGCCAATCCGATAAACCTTATTAGGTTATGAGGCAGAACTAGACTTCTGTGGCTTTGAACTGTGTGCATAATACTTTCTAACCACCCTAAAGGAGGTGAATCTCCATTTGGATCTAGTTCAGATCTTTGGCAACCAGAACTGACTTGCCCAGAAATTCAAAGAACTGCATCTGAAGCAGTAATGACAGGTGGAAGCGTATGGCTACCATAATCCTTGAGGTCTCAGTGCAAATTATTATATATCAAGTATTGGAACCGAGCCTTGGTATTTCAGTTCATTGGTAACTGTTTGATAACTTTCAGATATCATGCCTGCCTTTTAACCATGGAGAAACTGGCCTTAGATTCTGCATTATGTAGCCCACTCCATCTCTACTGTGAAAAACAAGGCCTTTAAATACCTTTTTTTTTTCTGTTTTGGTTCTTGCTTGGCTGTGCATATAACTTTTGCCTGGTGAACTTGAAATCCCAAGGAGTTTCTCCCTAAAACCTTCAGGCCACGTTCATGTGCATGGATGTAGTAGAATTGAATGGGCATTCTTTGCATGGCAAATTTCCCTTCTCCTACCCCTCCAAGAACCATCCTCCTCATGTGGGTATCCTCCCTGAAGGAAGCAGGCAAGGGAAAGCTGTGGTTAGGAAGGAAGGCTTAAAAAGATGTGCTTACCTCGTGCTGCTGGAGAAAGATGCTGAGGTCGTTAGGGGTCACGGATGGGTATATTGACTTACACTCATTGCAGAATTTTACCTGTTCTCTCTGCAAACGGAAAATTTGCTCTTTGCCTAATTTCAAGGATTAGCCAAGGTGCACTTAAAACCACCCTCATGGTAGATCTGGTTGACAGCATTTTGATTCCAGTTACAATAGCAGCTTTAAATGGTTCTGGCGAGTTCTCTGTGTGTAAAGTCCGTGCACGGCAGAGGCCTTACTGTCCTACCCACTGGTGCACCTGTCTGGACTCTGACTGATCACATCAATCCTCTGACCACCTGATGGTAAAGGCTCAGCAGGCTCTGCTCCCTCAAGTGCGTGTGAACTGGATGCTTTTGAAGCCCTGTCGAAATCAGGCTTTTTGTCTGTTGAGTTTCCAAAGCAACTATGTTGTCTCTTGAGTGCTTCAGCTCTCAAAATCTGTGCAGCACTAGTGTCTCCACTAGTGTACATAAGGTAGATTGGGCAAATCTCCATCAGTAAGCGACTGAGTAATCGGAATTATTTTGAGCCCTCTTTCTGCCTAGCTTCAGCAAACCTTACTAATGCATTATGAGAAACAATTGTCTTGCTTAGCATTGAAAGTCTGTGTGTATGTGTGTGGTTTGTTTTGCTTTATTTTTCACATGTTTTGGCATTTTTCAAAGATTGGGCTGTATTTCCTCTGAAATAGTGGTTACACTTTAGCAATCTAATTGTGGGATTTTGAAACCGTGACTGACTAAACCTTTAGGCTCCATTGCATTCACAGCAGAGGAAATATAGTAATAATTTTGCTTTCACGTTTTTTTCTTGCTCTGTAACAATCAAGGCAGTTACAGTTTGAAAGTCTATAGGTGGACAAGATTTTCTGACTAGAATTTGTGAAATAATCAAAGTTTCTTTGAAATTTACAAGAATTTCTAAAATAATCAAAAGTTCTCTGATGGCTTAAAATGCTATTTTGCCCATTTTGAGAGCTTTACTCCTTCAAAATAAGGTTTTTCTGCATAGCTAAGGTGCATTCTGTCCATAAACAGAAATGGATGAAAATAATTTAGCAGCCTCTACCTTTAACACCCTTGCAGTTTTGTATTTTAACTACTGTAAAAGACAAGGTATATGATGCAAATGTAATGATTCCTGTCTGTTGACTCTGTTTTAAATCATTTTGGTTTTATACTGCTTTTTGGCTAGCTCCAAAAGGGGAAAAAATTATTTAAGAATTTGTATTTATGAGGGGAGCAGTAATTGTGAGATGGAGGGAACCCGTGATTGAAGTTTGTATTCTACGTCTTACGAGACTGGGAAATTTTACATCTGCATTAGGCATACAGTACAAATGACCTTCATTTTAAATAGTCGGCACACATTTGCAATATTTAAAACACACTGGAACTTGGTTTTCTTTATCATTATTGTTTGAAACAGAAAATAATTGATCAACCTATAGGCTGCCTTTTTTCACTAACTGATGGCTAACGGATCTGGTCATAGGAATGCAGGCTTAAAACAGACTTCGTGGCATTAGTTTATTTATTTTCCCTAACTGCGGGATTGCCATTGGATAAGGTTACCTGGAAAAAGGAAAGGATCGCACAGTTTTTATATTTAACTGCTGTATTTGTGGACAGTGAATTTGATTTGGTAATTTGGCCGGGTAACTTGAAATGCAAAATTTGAAATAGATTAGAATATTAGTTGGTTATTTGACTTGTGAGCCAGTTTGGTCTTATGGTCTGCTTCTTCTTTGATTTTCTGTACACAAACACATTTAAGGGTTTTTTTAATCCAGCATTGTTCCTTTGACTTGATCCTTTTGTTCTGCCATTTGAATTGTAACATTGAACACGCTGCATTGAAGAAAGATGAGACCTTTGTGCCCCACCTGATGCGTTTAACGATAAAGTGAGCAATATTGTTTGTTTAAAGGTGGAAAACTCTTGTGCTGTGATTCATGCCCTGCGTCCTTCCATCCGGAATGTCTTAACATAGAAATGCCAAATGGCTCCTGGGACTGTAATGATTGTAAAGCTGGCAAGAAGCTGCGATACAAACAGATTGTTTGGGTCAAACTTGGAAATTACAGGCAAGTTAAGGCCAAGTAACAATTATTTTGTGGTTATTATTGTTCATGATTTATAGTATTGTTCTGTACTTTAAAAAAATACAGATATTTTCTTTCAAGGAGCATTGTAATATTAATAGGTCTCCCTTCATGTCACCTTCTCCTTGGGCCAAGATTTGTCCAGGGGGCTTCCTGACTGACTAAGGCCATTTCCACATGAGCGTCATAGACCCCATTAAGAACCCAATAGGTACTCAGTTGGTAGGGATTTGCTATGTACCTTCTGCACTGGGGAACCCATTAAGACCCGTTTGGGACCGCATCATCCACACGAGTGTTGCAGAGTTCTGGATTCAGTGGGGTCTTCGGGCCCTTTAATCCAGATTAACTGTAGACCCCTTTAAACAGGTCTTCAATCCAGTCTTGCGCCATAAGGGGCTTCTACACGCATACTGGCCCAAAGGGGTCAAGGGGCAGGCCTGGAGGCTGCCATTTACAGTGGGGTGGCTCTGCTCCACCCCTCTACACGCACTCTACGTAGGCCTGCACGTTCTACATAACAATCTACGAAGCTGCCCACAACCTATGTAACGGCTATGTAGACAGCTAAGCAGCCGTGCCTCTCTGTCACACCCACTGTAACTGGAAGTGACTCTTGATTGATGGTTTCATGAGCCACCTGTGCCGTGCCTCCAGAGGACTTCCTGCTCACGCCTACTTGGGACCTTGGGATGCGTTCTACAGCATTCGCACAGCAGCCCTGTTTAGCTCCCGCTGCCAACAGGTGCTAAACACCCAAGCAGATGCATGGGGTATCTCTATAGATCCGGAACTCGATGGACTGGATTGAGCAAGGACCAGATCTCAAAGGTCCGGATCTCCTTAATCCAGATAAACCACAGTAAATGTAGAAATGGTCTGACTCCCTTTTTCCATGCATAGATCCAGATCTTTGAGACGGAGTCCTCCTGGAAATCTGGATGCCTGAAGACCCCATTGTGGACACCGTTAACCAGGCCCACATGAAATCCAGATTTAAGGGCCTGAAGGACCCATTAAATCCAGATTTCCCCTGCCCTCATGGGGACAGCGCCTTCCCAATTGGTACCAATCAGGTACTAATTGGTCTTAGAAGGGTTTTAAGGCCTAGTGGGAAAAGGCCCAAAGAGTCAGAGCTTTGATCACCCTTCCCTATTTTCCTGCCTATCCCATGTTAAGTGGCAGAGGGACATGTAAAGTTCTTCCTAGCCAGAAGTCACTCCTGTGCCACTTTGAATTGAATTATACTTGGAAATGAACCATTAGTCCCTGAATTTGGTTTATTTAAAAGAGATTCCTTAACTGGCTCCAGATGTTTGGCAGCTTCTCAACTTTCTTTAGAAGCTTCACAACAAATGCCTTACAATAATCAATTTCCAATGTAATTAAGACAAGGCTAAATGGGTTCTTCAAGAGTGGGTGCTGCTCCATCCAGCAGTGAAGCCTCAACTGTTAGGCGGGGTAAATTAAATAAATAAAAATATCTAGCACATTTCTGTTCTCTTTCTTTAATTCTCCCCAAAAAGGAGCTTTGGGGTTTCATCCTCACCTTCGTATCTCCAGACAGCAATTTACTAAATAATAATCCCATTAGGAATTGTAGAAATCAACATCTGCTGGAATCCTAAAGATTTATGAAGTTTGTAAAAGTCCCTGCAAGCTTTTAGAAGATTGCCTCATGCCTCTTCATTTTTAACTAAACTAGCAAAATACCCGAAACTGCTAGTGCAAATATAAATGAATTCACCGGTTAGTTAAAATTCCTGTTGTGGTCTCCGTTTTCTTGACTGGCTTATTTGAGTTTGCAGAGATAATAATGGATTTTCAGAAGGTGAAAGATAAGTAACTAGTGTGGGACACACAGAAACCCCAGTATTTTTCTCTGTCATTCTGTGACCTTCTCCAGTTGAAAACTCCTTTCCTCTGGAAGATTTTCCATTCAGTATCTACTGATTTTCTCCTTTGCTTTTCGGGTCCTCTGAATTACTCCCAGCTACTGGGAGCCTCCTTTTCATATACTGGTGCAATCAAAGGGGGGGGGTGCACTCCTCCTGGAGGGTCTAAGCGGGTGGGGCCTCCCATAGACCACCCTAGCATGTGGAAGGGAGGATTCTAGTATGCCTACTGGTATGATCTACTGGTGTAATCACATGGACTGTGTTTATATATATAAAAATTCTGAGACTGTAACCTGTGCTTCTCAGGCACAGAGATGGACAAAAAGTTAAGAACCGAGTTGATTAAGTGCCTCTTTTAATGTTCCCTCCTTCTGCTACTTCTAGGTGGTGGCCGGCTGAGATTTGTAATCCCAGGTCTGTTCCCCTCAACATCCAAGGCCTCAAGCATGATGTTGGAGACTTCCCAGTATTTTTCTTTGGCTCCCATGACTACTATTGGGTACATCAGGGCAGAGTATTCCCTTATGTTGAAGGAGACAAAAGCTTTGCTGAAGGACAAGCTAACATTAACAAGACCTTCAAGAAAGGTAAATGAAAGCATATTTTCTAGCAGCTTCATTGGTGTGGGGGACTTTTTTTAAAAAAGATGTCAAACGTGCAGTTCCACGGAAATAGTGTTTTTCTAGAAGCTTGTGTGAACTGCATTAAATCGGTTTGTTTTCAGTTACTGACCAAATAAAAGTAATGTAGAAGAAGATGAAATGCATTAATTGAAGGAAGAAATCTAAATTTTAAGAACACTAAGTTTTGTTGCTTGGACATAGTAGTAGTAGTAGTAATAATAATAATAATAATAAAACGTTTATTTATAGTGCCCCTTTCACCAAAGGGCATAACAACAAAACAAATATAAACTAAAATAAACAATACATAACAGACAATACAACCAACACTACCCCCCGTAAAAGTACAAAATAGGATAAGATAAATAACTCCAACTGAAATTCAAAGAGAGCAAAACCATCAGCCGGCAGTTAGCTTATGAAACTGAACATATGCCATAACACCATCTGCCATCAGCTAATGGACTGGCTTCAGACTGAAGAATCGAAAAGATAAGTTTTCAGTGCTTTTCGAAAACGAAGCAAATCCTCCTCTAGACGAAGTAGTAGTAGTAGTAGTAGTAGTAGTAGTAGTAGTAGTAGTAGTAGTAGTAGTAGTAGTAGTAGTAGTAGTAGTAGTAGTTGTAGTAATAAACATTTATTGATTAATCCATTAGACCATATCAAAATGCAGAGGGTACAATACACATGGACATGGTATAACACAATTGTGCTACATTAAGGAAAATAAAGTCCTGCTGCTCAGAAAGCAAATACAGGAGATGAGTGAATCAGAAACAACCTTGATTTTGTGCTAGCAGAGAAGTTAGAAGCTGCAACCATACAACTCTGTAAAGCAGGAAAGTAGCAAACCAGTAACAATTTCTCAGTGAGATTCTGAAATGTTATACAATAGCGAGGTGTTGAAATGCTTAGTGAAAAGGTTGCCTTTTAATACAGTTTTAGATGCATTCTCCTTATTCTCTTAGTACTTGTATACAAAACAAAACATCCATTGTGTTTATGTTTAATGGAAAAGAAACATGCATCACTTTTCTTCAAAATCACAATTTTTTAGTTAAGCAATATTATACCGTTCATAAGTGCCACAAAATAATAGATTTAGGAGCTCATGAGTTTCAGTGTATTAGCAGGCCTTGATATGAAGTGAGGGTTTTTTTGAGGAACATTTTGGCCCCATCTACATGGAACTTTTTTGTTTCTCTATTGTTTCTCTATTGTCCCTCTATTGCAACAGACTTTAAAAATGCTGTTCAATTCCGGAATAAGCGTCAGCATGAGGTTCAGCAAAACGTGCGTTTAAAATGAACTTACCGTCCCCACGGAAGTGTGTTTTCTTTGCCCACATCTTTTTCTCCCCACCCCCTCTCTGGTTAATAGGGTGCTGGCGGGAACGGGGAGGGACTGCGCTCTGCGCGCCACAACCAGGAAGACAATCCCCGACAAGTCCAAAAGAAAAATAGCCATTGGTATTCACAAGTTCTCTCCCCTGCCTGCAAAACCCACCAGAAACATTTATCACTTTGGGATCCAGAGCTTGCTTCCAAAGATAGCGATTTCACTGTAAAAATCCACCGGTACAGCAGCAATTACACTGTAGCAATCCACCCACTTCACACCTGATAACAATGTTGCAATTCTGTGCAATTCTGGCTCTTTAAAAGTTCCGACCTTTAGAAAAGGAAAGGAAGAGAAGATGCTGCAGTTCTGGGAGATGTGTGAATGTTTAAGGCTGTGTGTGCAGGTGTCAGCGGCGGCAGAGCCAGGATGCTTTTTTCGGAGATCTTGTGAGTAACATAATGAATTGCTTCCACAAGATCTCCATCCACCTACTGTTTTTTTGCATTCAGTATAGATCTTGAATACTGGCTGTGGATGAGAGGCAAAAAGAGAGAGAGAAAGATGATTTTATTTGAAGAGAAAACAAGGGAGAAGGCTGAAAATACCATCCTGGTGCTGCCTGATGGGATTCCTCCTTCTCTGCAACTATATAAAAGCAGATGGAGTAGAGAGAGACGCTGAGTAACACCTGGCACTGCCTGATGGGCCTCTCCCCCCCACAAAATGCGATTAGTGTTGAGAGGTGGTGTACATGAGAGTATATTTCTAAAAATAGTACTATTTTTAAAATACTTTCACTGTTTGATATCTCTGCCAGCCCTTGTTGGTGGGTATAGATAGAAATAAGACTGAGCTCAGAGAGGGGAAAAGAGGAACCACCAGTACTGTTGCCTCATTTTCCCCTCCCCCAGTGTTTTATATATAATTCTCATAATGTATTATTCCATTTATATAAAATTTTATAATATATTATTTATTTAATAGTATATTAATTTAATGTATAATGTATTACTTTGTATTGTATTGTATATTTGTTTTCTTTTTCATGGTTGCTGTAAACCACCTTGAATACCCGTATTTTCCGGCGTATAAGACGACTGGGTGTATAAGACGACCCCCAACTTTCCAGTTAAAATATAGAGTTTGGGATATACTTGCCGCATAAGAATACAACACCCAGTGTATAAGACGACCCCCAACTTTTGAGAAGATTTTCCTGGGTTAAAAAGTAGTCTTATACGCCAGAAAATACAGTAATTTATTAGAAAGGCGGTATACAAATAAACTGGATGAATGAATGAAAAAAAGAGGAAAGATGGGACTGCGGCCGGCAATCCCCGCCCCCAAATACCTCTTTTGCCATGGAGCGTCTCCATGCACCATGTTGCTAGGAATACCCACGGCTTCCAAAAAGTGCATTGGTAGTCTTGTTTAAAGGGGGGTCTTTCTTCCACGCATTTTCCTCCTTTGTGGCACTGGAAGCCCGGAGAAAAGCCATGCATGGAGATGCTCTGTGGCAAAAGAAGCTTTTTAACGGGCTTTTTATTGCATGAAGATGGGGCCATTACTGAAGTTTAGCTGTGTATGAGGTGTTTTCATCAACTGCTAACCCTGCTGCTTCTTTTGGACTTCTTGCAGCACTGGAAGAAGCTGCTAAACGTTTCCAGGAACTGAAAGCACAAAGAGAAAGCAAAGAAGCACTGGAGATAGAAAGGAATTCAAGAAAGCCTCCACCCTACAAACACATTAAAGTGAGTGGTGTGTGTGTGTGTGTGTGTGTGTGTGTGTAAGCACACATTGCCTTTGTATGTTGAGTGAGCTGAGTGTATATTAGATATTACATAGATCATTTTGCCATTACCTGTTAATTCTAAGGCCAGTTCTTTTAATCACTAGAGACAACTTCAGTGGTGGTGTTAATATAAAGGGATGAGGTGAGTTAAGTTATTGCGGAGTAAGAGAAAGGATACTGCATAATACCTTAGTGTTCTCTTAGAATGTGAACTGGCTGATAGTTGCCCCTATCAATAAAAAATCAATAGATTAAAAAATTGAAGCTGCTTAATGCATTTCAGATGCTGTAGATCAGGGTGTTTTTCGTCTGTCAGAAAGTACCCATTTTTGCCCCCATTAAGGACCCATTTGGGTGTGAGCCGGATGACCCCATTTCCACCACGGCACCCATTTGGGACACATTTGTTTCCAGTGCTGCTGGGGAAATCCAGATCATATGGGTACATCTCAGCTTTTAATCTGGATTTTCTGTAGACTCCATTAATGGGGTCTACAATGGGGTCTGCAGCCAGAAAATCTGGATTAAAGGGAGCCTGTTTCCACGAGAAACAGGCAATGGGGTCTAGAGGAGGCTAGGGGGAGGGGATGCACCCATGGGGGGGGGAGCCCCGAAATCCCAGCTTCGAAGTGATTTTAGAGTCATTTCGAAATCATTCTGAAATGACTCCGAAGTCACTCTGAAGAGATCGGCAAACACTTCAGAGAGGCTCCGGAGCTGTCAGTGCGGTCCGTTCGTTATTAGCGCAGACCGCGGACTTCCCCCCCAAAATCCCTCTGAAGGTGCCCTGGAGCAATTTCCCGCTGACATCGCGGACGCTCTGGGGCTGTCTTGTGCTGACTTCAGAGACATTCTGAAGGGACTCTGGAGCAGCTTTGAAGTCTGTGCCGGTCTCTTCAGAGGGACTTTGAAGAGTGTACCCCCCTGTCTCCCGAAACACCTAGGGTGACGGACAGACCCCTTGGGAGTCGACCTGGATTCCCCACATGGGTGCAAAGGTGTTTCCACGGCAGGGAGGTTAGCACCCATTGCTAATTGGTGCTACACCTCCTGTAGAAACACATTGGATGCTTCCCTTAATCCGGATCTACTAGGAGCGCGGTGGAAAAACACCCCAGGTTTCTTTACATCATGTGTCTTTTTCACATGTTTGACTCTCTTTTTCCTTCAATCTGTTGCTGTTGGCTTTTGTTGCAATAGTTAAAGGACTTCTTTCTGTGCCTTGATGACAGAAACACAAAGTGATGAAATTGCACATACGAAGTCAGTTTTTGGAGATTCTTAAAAAGCCACCGTAGGCTCTACCGGATAATTTATCAGCCAGTCTATTCTGACTGACCATAGCTCTTTGTCAGAGTTCTTTTTCTTCACCTGCCACCAATCCTTTTAACAGAAATGTTGAGGGCTGAAACCAAAAGCTATGTGCGGCTGTAGTCTGTCCGTGTGAGCAGCTGTAAAAATACCGTTGGTTTCGAACAGCTTTGACGGTTGTACGGCAGCCAGTTACCAAGCAGTGTGGATGCATCTGTGAAAAAGAACTTGTGTGGACATGCATATTGGAAATGCAGGCTTCAGCTGCTCTCTGTTTTCTGTTCTACAGTCCAACAAAGTGGTAGGGAAGGTTCAGATTCAAGTGGCCGACCTGTCAGAAATCCCCCGGTGTAATTGTAAGCCGACAGATGAAAACCCTTGTGGCTTGGAGTCCGAATGTCTAAATCGAATGCTGCAGTATGAGTGTCACCCGCAAGTCTGCCCTGCAGGAGACCGCTGCCAGAACCAGTGCTTCACTAAAAGGCTTTATCCAGAAGCTGAAATTATAAAAACGGATCGACGTGGATGGGGTCTCAGGACAAAGCGGAACATTAAAAAGGTATAAAAAATGCAGAGCATCTGAACAAATATCAATTTATGGTGAAATCATACTCCTCTCAGAGGGCCTACCACATGGATATGTCTACTTCCTCCAAAAGCCTCAAACTGACCAATCATGTTTGAGAAAGTGGATGTACACACATCCACATGCTAGGCCTTCTGGGAGAACGCCTAGTCCTCTACTCTTATTAGGCCTAGCAAACTGAGAAGATGGATGGTGCTAGCAGCCGTCTTTGCTTGGCCTTGTGGGCAGTCACTGTCAGCATAGGCCCATGGACACCAGATAAGGCTCTGCAGACATGATGGGAAAGATGGCAGGGCACACCCCTGGGTTTGGTAGGTCATGATCAGGGAGGCCAGAAGAGGCTGGGTCAACCATGGGAGTAGCAGGATGGGGAGAATTAGAATGGGCAGGCCATTTGTCTCATTCCTGCCTCCAGTTTGGTTTGTCTTCAGAACAAGCCCCAGATGATTAGTGGCGCTTGAGCCAAAAATGAATCACACAAGCTCAAGCTCCCCTTGGTTCAGAACGAACCCAGCTCATACTGATCTGGTTTGGCACATCCGTAGGTGCAAATCTCTTAGCACCAGGTTTATAATTTAATAGTTAAGATATCTTCTTATTGTAATATTATATGTTCTCTGTTTGAAGATCAGGATTTCATTCAGGAGATATACCTTTATGCATTATCAAAGATGGTCTTGTGAGACGCAGTTCTGAATTTTAGAAAGGACACTGTTGCTGTTGAGTCTTTTTGCAGTTTGAAAGTGTCTCTGAATATATCCATTTAATAAAAATGAAAACTGCAGAAGCAAGTACAGCTCATAATCCACTGAGGTAATAAGCAAACCTAAGCCCGCTGAAATAAATGAGACTAAATAAGCAACAAATTATGTGCCAATTCATATATTTATTCATATAATTTATATTTTTCACATTAAATTTTAAAGCAATTTTTCTTGTTTTATATTTGCTGATGGCGTTATAAAATTTTAACAGATAATGTACTAAAATTAGCATAACCAAGACTGTATAACTTATTTTAATGGCGTGAGCTGAATCTCTGCTTTCCAATTTCCAATTTAAATCTTTCTGTGATCCTGTAAATGCTGCCTTTGGAAAAGCACATATCTCCTGTTGTTCATTTCTTCTTAGCACCTCATGAATTATGATTCTCCCTTTCTTCTCATCTCATTCAGGGGGAATTTGTCAATGAATACGTCGGTGAACTAATTGATGAGGAAGAGTGCCGATTACGAATCAAACGTGCCCATGAGAACAGCGTGACCAATTTTTATATGTTAACTGTTACAAAGGTAAAGGATCACATTTTAGATATATATGTAGAGAGATATAATGTGGCATTGTTCATAAAAAATTAAGAGGAGCCCTGTTGGATCTGGCCACAACCCATCTAGTCCAGAATCCCACCTCACACGCTGGCCCACTAGTTGCTTCTAGGCATCTCAAGCAGAAGACAAGGGCAAAACCTTTACCTGCTCTTGATTCCCTGCAAGTGGCCTTTAGAGGCATCCTAAACATAAGAGGAGCGTTGATGGATCAGACCACAGCCCATCTAGTCCAGTTGCTTCTGGGCAGTCTCAAATATATATTAAAATCCTGCCCGTGGAGGAAAACCTTGCCATTTCTTCTGGGGGTGTCTAGTGGTGGCAGCCTAGACCACTCTGCCCTCTGGGTGACTCTCCATCCTGGCAGGCCATGGACATCTTAGAGCAGATGATTCTTTGTGGGACAGGGTCCTTTTGTCTGCTGCTCTGGACTCCACTTGGCCTCAGATGCCTCAATTTGTGGCTGTGGCTTATTTTGCAATGTTTTGTATGATGTGCAGTTTTTATAATGTATTTTTACTATAATGTTTTTATTATTATCTTGCATTGTATATCTTCTGTTCGTTGTAAATTGCCTTGGGCAAATTTTCTTCTGGAAAGATGGTATAAAATAAAAAATAGAAGACCAAAGCAAAACCTTAATCTGTGTCAGGAAAAATGAAAGCAGCACTAGTTAATACTTGAAGGGCTAAAGGTAAAGCCTGGATCAATGAAAGGAAAAGCCTCTGGTCTCTTCTGATTGACCATAACTCCCCAGGTTCTCAGATAGAAGCTTTCTAGGGCCTCAGGCATAGGCTCTATCTGCACTGGACCGTATTCTGGACATATGCCGGAATAGGGAGCTGCCATCCATATGCTGATGCAAACTGCAGAAGGCCTTGTACATTTAGTAAGTGAATCTCTTTGTTCTTTGCTATTGTTTTTTGAAGGACCGCATAATTGATGCTGGCCCAAAGGGGAATTACTCAAGATTTATGAACCACAGCTGCAACCCAAACTGTGAAACCCAAAAGTGGACGGTTAGTGGGGATGTCAGAGTTGGGCTCTTTGCTGTCTGTGATATTCCTGCAGGTAAGAGTTCTGAGTCATTTTCCTATTTCTTTTGCTGTTCCTTTTATTATTGCCTTCAGCCTTTTTTTCATACCTGTCTACGAAATATTTAGATTTTTGCATACTATTTAAAATGAAAAAACATTACATTAGTCTTTTAACTAAGACAAGCACATGACAGGTAAGTAAATGGCTGTTTAAAAGACAAGATGTCTGCTTGACATACAGAAGCTGTGATGGTAGGTACAACCAAGGCCTGAATGTCACCAAAACTGCCTGGCTCCCAGTTTATTTATTTATTTATTTCCATTTCTATCCCGCCCCATACCCGAAGGTCTCTAGGCGGGTAACAACGAATCAAACAACATATTTAAAAACATATTAAGAACAGAATACAGATTAAAACATATTAAAAACACAGTTGTGCAAAGAGCCAGGCAAAGTTTAGAATAAATTGGTTTATTTAAATAAAAAGGCAAAATTTGAGCACTTGCAAATAATAGTAATAAATAAATAAGTAAAAGACACAGAGTCCAGGCAAATAAAAAGATATTTCCACAGAGATTGTGGGGACCAGCTTCTGAGTTCCAAAAGTTCAGAAACAGATACAGATTAATAGAAAGACAAAGGCAGAATACTTCGCTCAATTCAGGAATGATTAAATAGAAGAACAACTGCTACCTCACGTGCTAAACTTCAGCTAATAATATACAGACAAACTCAGGACATTTGGGAAGTTGAGCAAGTCGTCCCTTCCCATGAGGTGATGAGAACTATTGCCCCCTCCCATCCTTTGGAGCCAGTTAGATTTATCTCCCCAAGTTAGTTCCTAGTTGCAACTAGCTGTGGATGGTAGAACTCCAAGGTCGGCTAGGCCTTGCGTCATGGGGGCTAGGCCACAGACACCTGCTTTCCCAGAGCGTGAGATTTCAACTGATGTTAACCCTCACAATGCAAAGATGGTGCCAGTTGGACAGTCAGTCATTTAGTCATTTACTATTTGTTTAAATAATTTATATCCTGCCCTTCACCAAAACATCTCAGGGTGGGTCACAATAGTAAAAAATAAAATACATAAAATATTAAAACATATTTAAGATACAACCCTGCCTGCCTCCCTTCCTAGCAGGACAGCACCCAGAATAAACTGAAAATCAAAGGCTTGGGTGAATTGGTATGTTTTGATTTGGCTCCAGAAACCATATCATGTAGGTACCTAGTGAAGCTCAAGAGGGAGGCTGTTCCGGAATCTGGGGGCCACAACAGAAAAGACCCCTTGTATTGTGAGAGAGAGGAGGAACTACAGGAAGTCCCTCTCCATGAGTAATGATGGAATCCAGCTACACTTGAAGAATATATAAATTAGTTACCCCAAGCGTAGCCTTTGCAAGGATATGATTCACAGTTTTTTTAAAAAAAAAATGAAGAAAAAAATGAAGTTGGTTCCCATGTTACAGGAACTAGTAGAGGCCTACCCATATACTCGTGTTCATCTGCTTTAACCCTAATGATCTTGATGCAGAGTATCAATTAAAAGACACCACTGTAAGGTTGGATCTGTCATTGCATGAGACAGGAAATAAGGAAAACGTCGCCCCTTGGATCGGGCTCATTTTAAAGATTTTGCCTATAACAGTGTACAGCATACAGTTCTGAAGTGCAAAAGCATGCATGTCTGTTGCCAGCATTATTCCACAAATGGCTTCTCTTGAATTTCCAGGGACGGAGTTAACATTTAATTATAATCTGGATTGTCTGGGAAACGGCAGGACAGAATGCCACTGTGGAGCGGATAACTGCAGTGGATTCCTCGGAGTGCGGCCCAAGGTTGGTTGTGCAATAGGAGAAAGCTCCTCTGAGATGACATTGGTAGATAGAAACAATTAAGATATTCTCACCTCCAACTTCCCTAGTGTAGCCTAGTGAAGCTCCTCGATGGAAGGAAACTGGACCTTTGATTCCTCGGCTGTGTGGTTGTGAGCTGTCCATGCATTCAGACAGAACTGAATAATTTTGGGCATTATTTCTCAGATTAATGTTGATTTGCAGAGACTGCATATCGCTAGAATCACAGCAGATAATACGTGCAGATGACATTCATGAGCCTGAGAGCAGACACAATGTTTCTTTCCAATAAGGAAGGCTTTTATTGTCTTCATGGTTGCAGTATAGGTGCTAGGTAAATTCATTGCTGGTTATATGAGTGGATGTATGAAAGCAAATACATGGTTTACAACTTAACCGCTAAGATCTACATCTTCAGGAAAGGATATACAAATCAAACAGCATTGTTGAGGCAATATCACCACTTGTGAGATTGCATGGAGTCACTAAGCTCGGCCCCAACAGGTACATGTTTGGTTTATCCAGAATAGGATTGTTCTTTTCATGAAAGTGGAGGCCTAGCTGAGATAACCACACTGTTCCCACAGGAAAACAGAAACTTAGTTGGGTCTATATTACAGAACTAACACATCACCTGATGTTTACCAGAATGTTCCTTGTGAGGCGGATAGCTAAACAAGTGTTTCCTGTTTTAACAATATTCCAGCAATTAATGGAGCCTTAAAAGGTAGCAATACAGATTGTCTGGAGAGTTTTAGGTCTTTGGGCGATTTTTTAATCCTCTGTGACTTTTCTTTCCATCAACTAGACGGCATGTGCAACGGCAAACGAAGAGAAAGCGAAGAATGCAAAATTGAAACAGAAGAAAAGGAAGATAAAAACAGAGCTGAAGCAGATGCATGAGGACAATTGTTTCCAGTGTGGAGATGGAGGTGAACTGGTCATGTGTGACAAAAAGGACTGTCCCAAAGCATACCACCTTCTCTGCCTTAACTTGACACAGCCGCCCTTTGGTAGGTGCTCTTTTATAGATTGTACTTGGGAGGAATGGACTGGGCTTTGTGTGCAATCAGAAAGTATAGTCAGCCTTCCCCCTTATTTAATGGCTCTGCTTCAGACTAAATTTGCTCTCTTTTGTAATGTGCAAAGTGTGCAGAAATGTCAATCTGCTAATGAACTCCCTCATCTTAGCAGCCACTAAACTCAGGAAGCCTTTAAATCGAGATGAGGTTCATTTATTGGGTTTTGTATTAGTAGTTCACTGTTGGGTGTTGATAAATATTTCAGCTATTATATTTTGCCTTTCTTTTTTTACACGTATGACTACAGCAATAAAATTATTAAATTAGAATCAAGTTATTCTATGGGGCAGTAATTTGGGGACTTACTAAAATGCAGAAGATTCAGGCACTGTGATTGGAATCAGAGCCGGTAGGAGCCTAGTATATATCAGAGTGTATAACTTGTGGACTGCAGTTAATGATATGGGCCAGTTTCGTCTTGTGGTTAGAGTTCCGTACTCTGGTGGTCAATGGTTCAGTTCTGCACTCCTCCTCAAAGCCAGCTGGTGACCTTGGGCTAGTCACAGCTCTCATTCTGAGTTCCCACAGCCCTACCTGTCTCACAGGGTGTCCGTTATGGAGAGAAGAACAGAAGGTTTGTCAGCCTCTCTGAGTCTTCTTAAATAGTTGAGAAAAGTGGGGCATAAAAGCCAATTCTATTCCTCTCCCTAAACTTTGCTTAAAAGAAAGTGAGTCTTAATAAATGGTCTCTGCTCCAGGCCTTGGATTCTCTGTACCCTCAAACCAGAGTTATCATTAAAGAAAGCGTGTTGAACGCGAATGCAGGACACTTTGGCCAATATTTCCTATGTAAGCTCTATGCCTTGGCTAGCCAACTAAAAAAAAAGAGCTTCTCACTGAAAAATATGTGACATATAGCCCCTTTACAAGAGGCACATTTGAACACATCGATGGAGTAAAGTTTGGTTGTTATCAAGTAGTACCAGGGCAGGAGAGGATTTGCATTTCTGGAAACTCTGAGGTTGTAGATGTGGTAATAAATCGTAGAGGAATATCCAGCTTTTCTTCTGAAGAGGATTAATTAGGTGATGATAGTGTTAATCTGTCCTTCCTCCTTATTTATTTATTATATTTTATTATTTATATTTCTATCCTGCCCTATACCCGAAGATCTCAGGGTGGGTAACAACCTTTAAAAAAACAGATTACAAATCAGCATATATTAAAAATGATAATATTCATAAAAACACTTAAAATATTCAGAATAATTAATATCCTAAATATTAAAATAATAGTATGTGCAGTAGGAGGAAAATATAATCACATTAGCCAAAAGCCAGGGCAAAGAGGTACATCTTCACCACCTTCCTGAATATATACAGAGAGGGGGCATGATGCACCTTGAGGAGGAGATTATTCCATAGCCTGGGAGCCATTACCAAAAAGGCCCTTTCCCTGGTGCCCACCCGTTTCACTACTGAGGACAGTGGGAAAACCAGGAAGGTTTCACTTCCACATCTTAAGGCACAGGCAGGTCAATATGGGAGAAGGCGTTCCTTTAGATATTCGGGGCCCAAGTCATTTAGGGCCTTATAAGTTAAAGTTATGCCCACCCTGAGACCTTTGGGTATAGGTTGGGATGAAAATGTAAATAAATAAATAAAAGGTGTTGAAGTATGAACCCTCTTCTGTACATAGCAAATGCAATAAAATTAGCTTGAAAACCAAACCAAACTGACAGCAAAAGAAAAGCACTTTAGAAAATGGTCATTTTAAGAAAATGGTCTGTATCTTTAAAGAGCACATGTCTAACCCTAACACCTTGAATTGGGAGCAAATGCAGCCCTTTTTAGACCGCCGGGATGTGCGTCTGGCTAGCTGTTCAGGTCAGCACTAGCTGCAACTTCCGAACCGCCTTCAAGGGCAGCCCCATGTAGAACACATTACAGTAGTCCAATCTAGAAGGTACCAGAGCATGGATAACTGTGGTCAAGTCATCTCTGTCCAGAAAAGTCTTCAGTTGACGCACCAGCCGTAGTTGGGAGTAGGCATTCCTCTCCATGGCCTCCGCCTGGGTTTCAAGCATTAGCTCAGAGTCCAGGAGTACCTGTCCCTTCCATGGCATTGCAACCCCATCAAGGACAGGGTGTCTCCCAACCACATGGACCCGAGACCCTGTGACACACAGCACCTCTGTCTTGTCTGGATTCAGCTTCAATTTATTGGTCCTCATCCAGCCCATTACCGCATCCAGACATCTGTCAAACACTTCAACCACATCTCCTGATTCAGAAGGTACAGAGAGACAGAGTTAGGTATCATCTCCATACTGATGACACCTCACTCCAAATCTCCTGATGACCTCTCCCAGTGGCTTCATGTAGATGTTAAATAGCATGGGAGATAAGATCGACCCCTTGGGAACACCACAAGTGAGTTCCCAGGGTGTCGAATCAGTAGCCTTTGACTCCTAAGCTCCGTAGCCTTTCTAGAAGGATACCGTGGTCAATGATATCAAAAGCCACTGCGAGTTCCAGGAGAACCAATAGAGTAGCATTTCCCCTGTCTCTCTCCCAGAGGAGGTCATCAACCAGGGCAACCAAGGCGGTTTCCGTGCCGTAACTGGGCCTGAAGCCAGATTGAAATGGGTCTAGATAATCAGCAGCTTCTGAGCATGCTTGCAGTTGAGCAGAGACAGCCCTTTCTAGATCCTTGCCTAAAAAAGGTATGTTAGCCCACCAGGCAATAGTTGTTCAGACCTTCTGGATCCAGGGAGGCCCTCTTCAGGAGGGGTTGCACCACAGCTAGTGGAACCACAGGGCTAGTGGAACCACCCCATCCCTCAGAGAGGCATGCACTGCTACCTTGCTGGCTAGTTTTTATCAGCCAGGAGGGGCAGGGATCCCGAGAGCATGTCGTCGACTGCACCCCCCCAAGCAGCTTGTCCACATCCTCAGGCTGCAATAATTGGAACAGATCCAAGCAAACTGGAGCAAACAGTTCTCTGGATGCCTCTTTTGGACTGTGTCCAGTTGTAACACCTAATGCCCTTCGAATCTGAGCGACTTGGTCCTCAAAAGTGGATGCATTCATTTTATGTCAGTATACGCTGGGTTCCTTTAACTATCGATTGGGCTGACTGGACTAATCAACGAAGCTGCTGTTCTCCGTGCCTGTGTTAATGGATGCCTTCTCTTTTCTCTTTGCTGCTTTCAGGGAAGTGGGAATGTCCTTGGCACCAGTGCGATATCTGTGGCAGTGCTGCTGTCTCCTTCTGTGAGTTCTGCCCTCACTCTTACTGCAAAGATCATGAAAAAGGGGCGCTTGTGGCCTCAGCCTTGGATGGGCGCCTCTGCTGTTCCGAACACAATCCTAAAGCCCCGGTGGCGCCGGAGTATTGGTGCAAGATCAAACGCCGATTGGAACAGCAGAACCCTGAGGAAGAGTCGAAGGATTAAACTTGTCTTTCCTTTTAAAAACAAACAAATCCAAGAAGTGGCAAAAATTGTTGTGAATTTTGATCAAGTGCCATGGCACCCTCTCGGCCGTTATTTTCGCAATTGCCTCTGTGGAAACAGGGACCATCTGATCTGGAGGGGGTGGTTGTTAGCCCGTGGCATCTTTGCTCTGATCTGCTTGCCTTTGAGTTCATCCTCCGGGCTCCCAAAGATCAGGAGAAAGGTGTCTCAGCAACCTTTTGCCGTAAGAAGAGGAAATCTTCCTGATGTTGGGGAGGCAAAGAGAAAGGAAAACAAACAAACAAACAAACAAACAAACAAAAAGACTCCATGTTTAAAATACGTTCTTTGAGTGTAGAAACCAAACATAGCAAAATATTTATTTATTTAATTTTTGATGGACATTTGAGGATTTCTGGTCCTATCACAGTCATTGTGTCTAAAAGAAGTAGCAGCACCAGCCTGGTATCTTATCTATGTATGTATCTGTAAGATTTTTTTGTTTTTGTTCCTGTCTAGTTTTAGAAAAACACGGAAAAAAAAATAGCCCCCGCACGCCAGTATCCTTTCAGAAAAATCTGTTAGGGGCTGGAGCAATTTTCCTTCTTGTTTTGTGACAGTTGACCATGAGAGTCCTTCATTCCAGTAAGTTCATCAGGACAAAACCATTTTTGAGACAAGAGCTTGGTGAATGCCACTTTAATGTTCAGTTGGACAAATGACTATCATGTTGTCGGTTTCCAATCGCAGAAGATTTGCTCTACATACGCTCTCAAATCTGACGCAGATATTTTGGCAGTCTAAAAGCAGAAGGGCCTTACTTGTTGGAAGCCACGCGTAATTTTTACCAGGAGTGGTGCAGTATTTTCTAGTGGGCTTTGCCTATAGCCACCCTTTGATGTTGATGCATCCTGGGAGAATCATGTTTAATTACTCAGAATCTAGTTTAATTATGCATAGAACACATTTCCGTCACTGTTGCATTGGGGGGGGAGCAAATTAAGTTGGGAGGATTTAGAGCAGTGTTTTACTTTCCTCTTGCATGTCTTGCTGTATTTAAGAGATCAAAGGGGTGATCTCCTTCTTTTTATAATCAGTACTTTTAGATTTTTCCCATTTGGTCCCTAATGGATTTTAATTTTTGTTTAACGGATCATGTACGGAGCAGGAAATGTCACAGGGCTGTCTGGAAGCTTTTCTAATATAATCCTAGTTACATAGTTAACTTTTAGACTTGAGACACAGGATTTTGCCTACAGTGTGATTTATTTATTTTTTAGACACACAAGCAGTTACTGCTTTTATAGCATGCTTGTAAATGACCTCATAGGCACATACCCTTTGGCCGGGTTTCCTCTACTTCCGGAGGAAAGAGGATACAATATAATTTGGGTGTTCTTGCTGAGGTTCAATAGTTGAATTTGGTTGTGTGGTTTGCTCAAGTGAGATCTTGTCATTGGCAAAAATGGCCACCTTGTTTTAACGGAAGGAGGAGAAAAAGTACTTCCGTACTCCCTAACTGGCCCAAATTAAAATGGCTCTTAACTGGTCCATTCAGGTTTGCTGAGCAATACAAATCGCAGAGGACATCTGGGTTGACAATCAGTCTCCACAAAGCGGCAATAGAACTCTGATACACCCTGCTTAACTTCCACTTGTTCCCTCTGAGTGCTCTTTGAATGTTTCCAAAGATTACCACAATGAATCATAATTGTGCATGCATTTGTATGGAAGAGTTCAACTTCAGCTACAGGACAGCCAAGTTCAGAAAACCAGAGTGTCTTCTCTTCCCCCCACCCTCTGGTCAGCCTTTTTTCTTGCTCAGCCTTTTTTGAAAGAATCTTTACATATAGCCTGTAATCTTTATGGAAAAGAAATTGCATCTTCCATTTTTGCTCACTTGTACAGGCGTGGAAGATAATTTGACTTGCACACATGTTCTTAAAGCCCCATAACTATCCTTTAGTTTCTGTTCTGTTTACACACTGAGTACTCTGCGATTTTTGTCTTGTATATTCCAGGGTGGGTGGGGACTACAAGCTTTGTACATCTTTTTAAAAAATGATTTTCTTTTCTTTTCTTTTAACTTGTAGGGCAGAGAGCAAAGAGGAGAAAAGTTTTGCAAGAATGTTTTGGTCTAACATAAAATTCTAAGGCTAGAGCTTTCTTTGGCACCTTTTTTTCTTATAGAAGTGCTTTACCTCCTGTGCAAAGTGGTGCTGAAGAAAGGCTGCTTTGTTTCACACAAACACCCTGGTCCCTATAAACCCCAACAGTGTTGAGATGGGTTTTAAAGGGTGGCTGCCACATTTGGCGTGGCTGACTATAAGCATTTAGAATGGAGCCTCACTCTTAGGCTGCTGTGGTGTGATACTTTTCTCACTTTACTTTCTTGCCTTCAAAGCTTTCTTTAGAAATATCTTACCGTTGCCCTGCCCAGGTTCACGCAGTTTAGAAGAAACGATAGCTTGTGTTTTCAACCAGTTGTAACAGCCCTTAATTTTTAATAGAGCTACACCCAGCACCCACCCCCCTCCCCATCTGTTTATGGACTCCGTATTTTGGGTCAGAACTAAAGGACGTGGTGCATCTAACCAGTGGGCAAATGAGGCCTACCTGCAGGATAAATGGGTATTTCACTGCCTTGTCACTTTATTGCTTAAAGTATTCCGTGCATTGAATGTTACCTAGAAGCGAAAAGGGTGGGATCTTCCCAGGTGGTGCCCTTTCCTATAGCCAGAAAAGAGGCTTTTGAATTCTAGGAGAAATCTTCATAATGGTAGAAAACTTCAAATCTTAGCCAAGTATGCTGTGCACATTTTAAAGAAGTTTTAGTATTCATTGTTCTTCGTTTTCAAAAACAAAACCTAGATAGTGAAAAGCAGCAGGATGTGTTTTCTTTTAAAAATGCAGAGCTACATTAATTTATGTGACATTTTTAGCCGTTTTATAAATATCATGAAGTAATGAGTATTTCACTGTGAGCAATGGCAACATTTAATATTCCTGTGGATGTTTCTTCTTGGTTTTGGGGGGTTTCCGAAGATTTTGTGAACGTTCCTTCTTTGTTTTTGTTTTCGGGGTTTCTGAACAGTTTGTAAATGTGTCTCTTTTAATATGAGCAGCTGAAGCGATGCCATCTTTTGAGATGGCGTGAATCACTTGGAGGTCTCCCTACCAGAAATCTGATTTTCTTTATGATCTTTGCCTTGTCAGCAAGTATTTCCTCCCACTCTCTACTTCGGTCTTCAGCAGCTGTGCAAAGACCCCACAGGGGTCCTCACTAGGCCAGTAGCTATGTTGGGTAAAGGGGCAGGCCGGGACACTGGGGGGGGGGGCAAGGCGGGGATGCGAGGAGGGCTGGGCCCCAGGGCAATGAAAGTTAAGTAAAGGGGGTCTGCTGTGAAGAAGTGGTTAAGAACCACTGGTATAGACTAAATACAGTACTTTTATTCTTCCCTTTCTTTTTCCCCACATCTGCCTAATAAAGTGTAATACCTTCTTCACGCAGCTGGTACCATACGGTTAGAAAAACACCAGTGCGCTCCTTCACCCATATACTGAGATTGTTACCTGTCTGAAAGTAAATCCACCTGAGCTTGGCAGGTCTTGCTTCTGTGTAATCATGCATAGGGCTAAACTATGAATTCCGTTGGGTTTATTTCAGGGTTGGATTTGGGTTGGAATCTGTGCGTCTCGCTGGCAAAGGAAGTGTTTATTCAGACCCAACTAGTTACAGCCAAAGGGAACTGAAATTTGCTGAGCGGAGAGATGGATGGGACACTTTGCAATGCATGTACATGACAACTTGTTTCTCCCCTTTGCAGTCAAAGTGGAAAATGGCTCCTTTATAACCAAATAACCCTTTGGGGCATTGATCCCGCTTTAAAGTCGCAAGCTGCAGAATGAAGCCTACCTTGGCTTTTCCCCACCTTAACCTTAACAAGCAACAACAAAGTAAAAATCCCTGCAAAGTCAAAGTGATGTCCCTGTGCCCCCCCCCCAAACAAACCTCCTCACCAGAAGAGTCCCTGGTTTAGAAAGGACCCAGATTTCAAGGGTATGCCAGGCGGGGGCCCGAACATCAGAAACGTCTACCCAACACCCCTCGGGAGGAAAATGCTTCCAATGTATTGGACGTTTATTTCAAACATTTTGGTGAACCCAAAATGTCCGCGATTTCAAAGGCCTCCTGGTCGTCCATCATGATCCAGGGCAGTGTTGGCCACTCATTGTTGCCAGCGGGATTACATGATGGCAGGTTGCAGTAGGCTAAGATGAAACAAAGTGCATAGCTCAAAATTTTCCTTGGCATTGACAGTTCAGCCGTGACAGCTGCATGGAGCATGGCCAGATTTTTTGAAGGTTGATTGATACTTAAGGAACTTAGTGGACAAGCAGACAATGTCCCCTACCTTTAGGTCCCAAGCCCCGGTCCCTCTTCCTATCAGTGTATTTTTTTAATAAGTATTCTTAGGGTGCTAGAGAACCTTGGTCGTGCCTGGCCAGGCCTTCCTAATTTTATCAGCTCATTCTTAAATGAGCTTAAGGATGGCAGAGCTGTGGGTATTGCCTTCCATGATATAAAACTGGCTTGCTTTGAAAACAAATCGTTTGCAAGCCAAATGACAGTTTTCTTCAGGATCTCTGGCAATTCAGCTATAAATTCCATGCCGATCTCTTAACTGTGGATGGGGGAGCTTTGTATGTCATTTTCTCTGTCCTTGTACATGCTAGGCCACCAGAACTGTAGCCTGGACAGGCATAAATTCTTCATAGACCAAGAGTGCCCCACTGACACCACATTGTTGGATTTTAATCATTTCTGGCCACTTGGAAACTCAAATGGCCGTTTGTTGGAATTCACTGGTGTAGTCAGTCAAGAACAGTCCCTCCTCCGTCCCAGCTGCAGGCCAATGGATGCAGTTGCACAACCACAGCATAAAGACACTCACCCAGGCTAATTTGGGGACTTAAATATATCTTACTTTGGTCCCTTTGCTTCAGAAAGTATCCTCATCCTCATTCATCATTCCCTTGACCTGGATCGGACAATAGGCCAGCTTTTTTGGATCGCTGCTGAATGTAGCTTCGAGCCCTCAGTTGGAGTATAGCTTTGGTTCTGGAGCCTCTTTCCATCTGCATATTGGGCGTTTATCTCTCCTCTCTGGGGACACTCTAGCTGGGGCTGGTTGTCCCTCATCTGGGACCTCGCTAGTGGGAGACACTTACCCATCTGGCTTGGCTGTTCCTGAACTTTATCCTGGGTCTTCTCTGGCTCCACCGGCAGCTTTCTTTGCCACTGGAATTGGGGTTATCGCCCTCATTCTAGACCCTCTGCTTCTCATCCCATCCTGCAGGGCCTTTATGTCTGCCCACCTCTCTGCTAGGCTGTCTCAGGTGGCAATGTGAGGTGACCCCAGCTGTCCTTGTTGGGAACAGCATGTGGACCATCATGTCCAGACCTTTCATAATAATCCAGGACCAGGGCCATGACTCTGCAGGGTAGCAAACAGACCCCCTGGATCTCCCAGTCTCTGCTCCTATCACCGTTTCTCTCCTGACTGTTGCCTTCTTGCACCTTCTCCAGAACACCAGCTTCCTCCTCCATCTCCTCAAGCAGTTCTTCCACATCCAGAAACACTTTTGCCCCTGGGGATTGGTGGTGTGATTTTTAGCAACCTGTGATGCCCTGCCTTGAGTCAAGCAGCAATAATTCACTCCTAGTAGCAAACAGAAAGTCTTGATTCATACTCTCGTACATCTCAAAGTAGCTGAACTTTGCCAAGTATACCAGTCAAATGTAACACTGTACAATATAGACCCTTGGCCGTTTGTATTTCCCCTTTGCAATCAAAGTGGATTTGGCGGTCAGTCACCAGTTTCCTACCTTAAAATAATTAGGTGCATCTTTGATATTAACTGATTTCCCCACCTTGGTGTTTTCTCTCCTTAAACTTGACAAGCAAAAGTGAAGAAAAAGTCCCTAGAAAGTAAAAGCCCATGCCAGACATAACTTGGGAGTGGACTATCTGTAGAGCTTCTAGGATTGGCTTTACTCTTTAAATCCTAATAGCAGAGTATCTGTTGAATTGCTCCACCATGATCCTGCAGCTTTCTTCTCTTACTTAGCCATTGGGATAGAAGAATGGAGCCTGTTCTCAGCTCAGGGGGGCACAAGGACACCTTCTGGTTGAAGTGTCTTCTCGACATTCACCAGTGTCAGGAGCTGCTTTGGATGTTGTTGACATGGATGCAACACCATGAAGAGCTCTGTTTCTGCAGGCTCATGACAAGGTACAGTAATATATGCATCGCCACCCCAGTCCTCTGCCTAAAACAGCACAGTTCCCCTGCTGTAAGATTCTACTGATGAATTGTTGTGTTTCTGTGGGCACACACTTGGGAAATGCCTTAGCTGGCATGCTTATATTTCTGTCGGTTACATTTCTGAAGACCAGCAGTTTTCTCGTCTTAACAATGTGGTGCTTGCTGTATGTCAGAAAGGCCGAAGGTCAAGAAACACTACAACCTTGAGAAGTTGCGTTTGAGAACAATGAGTATTTGGCAACTTGTCTTGGATCAGATTTCGGGAAAAGCTGAAAAGACACACAGTTGTTTTCTTTGCACATTCTCCTTTCCATTGTCTCTCCATTGTTGTCTTTGCATTTTCTCTAGTTGTCTCATATGACTGTAGGCTGCATTATGTAAAGACACGGGTTTGCTGCTATTGGTGACTTCCTAACTCCCTACAGCTTGTACCGATAGTGAATGCATGTTTTAAAGGGATTGTACATTCTGTAGAATCAGTGTGAGTGTTTTAGTATATACAATACAGGTATACCTTGAGATGCTTGGTTTAGCAGCCCTCAAGTGTGCACCTGTGTTATTTCAAGTGCAGCATGAGAAACAGCCCAGTAGAACTCAAGATTTTGTAAAAAGGGACCTGGCTGTTGGTCTTTTCCTTTGGACTCTTGCCTCTAGACCAGGAATGGCTGAGGTGTGACCCTCCAAATTTAGTTGAACTGTAGCTCCAGTTATCTCTAACCACTGGCCATTTTGGAATTGAGTCGAATAACAGCTGGAAGGCACCGTGTTGGCTACCCCAGCCCTAACATATACAGGTGGTGTTGGGTAGATGTAATTACTAGGATATCATTTACAATGACCTTTTAACCGTAGTGGGCTGTATATACAGAGTTGGGTTGGATTGGGTTGGGAATGTCTGCCATTGGTACGAATTTAGTCACTTTAATGTTGGAACTTCTGCCTCATTGAATTCAGGGTTTAATGTACTTGAAGCTGGTCTCATTCTTAGGTTACAGCTTATGTTTTGTTTATGTGTTTTATATGGTATTGTGAAAGGTTCCCCCACCCTTCCCATCCGGACACTGAATCGAGTTGTCTTCTGTTTTGTTCTCCATCACGGTCACACAGCAAACAGAAGGTACTTCGAAACCATGTCTCTTCTCTTCCTGTGCTCTCAAGGGAGAAGAACCTTGTCTGGAACGGCAGCGGCATTTTGACGTTGCCACGGGTTTACTTTTTCCATATTAAACTAGTCCTCTTCCTTTGTCTGACCTCTTCACTCATTTCAGGAACATTATTTGCACTTATTGAAACACTCCTAGATTTACTACACATAGCTTTAAGGGACAGAGTTGGAAAAACCGGCATCCTCTTGCATTTTGTTGTACGACCACCTGTGGTGCAGAGGATTCTGCCCGGGTTTTGGTAAGGGTTGGAAGAAATGAGGTAGACTGGTTTCACGTAAAAGTACCGTTTCTCAGGCACTGGTACGCCATTTTGGCCAACAGGCTTTTTGCAGAGACGACACAAGCTTTACGAACAGCAAGACTGTATCCTAACCATTCACCTGTCTTATTTTCTTTCCAGTTAAAATAAGAACACTTCCACTTTGCCAAAGCCCTTTCTTGCTATACTTCTTTCCATGAATAGTACCAAGGTAGGGGTTATGCCCAGGAATCTTGTTGGTTGTTCTGTCTTACTGGCCCCTGGGTTTGCCTTGGAAAGAAGTCAGTATGCTGAATCCTTTCCCAAACACCTCTCCCGCCCTTAGGTGGGCATCCTGAAGGAATTTTTTTTAGTAAGAACTAACTGGATCAGAAACTTTTATATATATATATATATTTGCTTCCTCATCATACATGTGGATTGACCCTTTGCGTTCGGCTCTCCTGCCCGCTCCCGTTTTCTCTCTTAAGCAAATGATTTGGTTTCCATTGAAAACCAAGATGGTAAAATAGCTATTATGACTAGCTAGTAACAAGACTGTGTCTTTTTATTGTTTATAAAGGTATGTGCTTATTCTGGGATTGTTATTATTAAAAAAAAAAAGAAGAGGAAATCCATTTGTACCCACCCATGGTATTGAACAGTGGGCGCAATTTACCAACATTTTGTCTCCATTCCTGTGTAACTCTTATCTGTAACAATGACTTTGTAGAATTGTTATTTCTGTAGACCTTGTTACTATGTACCAAACTTTGTAGATTCTGTGAAATGTTATTTTAACAAAGAAAAAAAGAAAAAAAATCACCACAGTCTTTAATAGCAGAATCGTTGATATTCACTTTAAAGTCAACATATTTGGGGTTTCTGAAATCCAGGCAGAAGCTCTCAACACTAACCTGTGTTACGTTTTTTTCCATGGGGACATTACTGTATTACGTCTTGGTGTTGCTGCGTAGACTTTGAGACTTCAACAACATTTTGGAGGGTTTTCTTGTTTGACCTCTGTTCTCTTGCATAGTGTGAAATCTATGAAGCTTCGTTAACCTGTACATAGGTAGCTCATTGTTTATTAGTCACAGTATATCTAGAAATGCCTGTAATATTTTAGCTTCTTACTGAATGTGAGTGATGGTAGGAACATATAATTTTTGTACATTATATTTACTGAGATGTTGCCTTTTTTATTTTACAAATACTTTGGAATTCAGATGTGTTTTTTGCTTCCGTGAGAATTAATTTGGAGACGTTTTTAAAATGACATTCCATTGATTAAATCTTTGCTTGAGTTTGACTTCAATAAATTGTTCTGAATGTTCCAATTAAGTATGGGATTTATATTTTTCTTCATTGCCACTGTAAACATTAATGTATAGTTTTGACAGTAGCATTATCAGACTGACTAATTGTGGCTCCGGTTAAGTACATACTGGGAAACAAATGGGGGAATAATGTCTAGGGATACGTGCCAGGAAAATATTTATGTACTTGCTCTTCTGATGAAAAAGAATACTATGGAGGTTTACAAATCCTGTTTAAAAAGAGGCAGTTCCTCTTTTCAGGCTCTCTGTCTAACAAAACATGTCCTAAAAGGAGCATGAACTGGGAGGGAAGAGGAAATAAACAAACACAAATACAAGTTTGCATTGCCTTATTTTTTGTTACCAAAATAAGAAGGATATAAAGGTGTACTGTCTGAACACAGGGAACTAGGTTTAGACCAACATCCTAAGAATGGGTGAGATTTTTTTAAAAAAATTATTTACACAAAAGGTTAAATAGACAAAACATCTTATCACTATAGTTTTAACCACATTGTGAGAAAATTACTTGTATTTTCTGGCGTATAAGACTACTTTTTAACCCAGGAAAACCTTCTCAAAAGTCAGGGGTCGTCTTATACGCCGGGTGTTGTCTTCTTTTATGGCAAGCATATCCCAAACTCTATATTTTAACTGGAAAGTTGGGGGTCGTCTTATACGCCCAGTCGTCTTATACGCCAGAAAATACGGTATTTAAAATTAAGACACAAGTGCTTTAGAATGCCTATGCCACTGGTCATGGAAGGCAATAATCTTCAATGCAAAAAACATTTACTTTCATTAGTGTGAGGGGGTGTCCTGTGTTTAAAATAGTGATGAAAGTTTTAATATTCATGCAGTTAATATTTACTTTCATTCTTCTCTGTGTTTACTTAATCTGTCAATTAAACACAAACTTCTTTCTCTGTCAGTATCAACAACCAGACTTCTGTCAGCATGCAACAAGAGAGGGCAGAAAATTATCATGGCAGAAAAATGACATCAAAATGTTTGGGACTGGGGTGAAAGTTTTTAACATTCACCCAGTGAATAAATGTTTGTGTGTTTGTGTGTTTCTATCCCATAGGTAACAACCTTTAAAACAACAATTACAAACCAGTACATATTAAAACAATAAGATACATTAAAATGGTTTTTAAAAATTTAGCATATTTAAAATGATATCCTACATATGGAAATAATAGTGTCTGCAGTGTGTGTGTGTGGGGGGGGGGAATATGGGGTGTTTTTCCACTGTCAGAAAGTACCCATTTTTGCACCCATTAAGGACTCATTTGGGTGTGAGCCGGATGATCCCATTTCCACCAAGGCACCCATTTGGGACACTTTTGTTTCCACCACCGCTGGGGAAATCTGGATCATATGGGTACATCTCAGCCTTTAATCTGGATTTTCTGTAGACCCCATTAATGGGGTCTACAATGGGGTCCAGATTAAGGGGGGCCTTTTTCCATGTTAGTTTGGCAATGGGGTCTAGAGGAGGCTAGGGGGAGGGGACACCCTTGGGGGGGAAGCCCCAAAACCTAAGCTTCGAAGTCATTTCGAAGTCTGTGCAAAATAGCTCTGGAGCATCTTTGAAGTCTGTGCTGATCTTCGGAGTAAACTTCAAAGTGACTCCAAAGTCACATCCAGCCCATTACCGCTTCCAAGCACCTGTCGAGCACTTCAGCCACCTCTCCTGATTCAGATGGCACAGAGAGATAGAGCTACGTATCATCTGCATATTGATATGTAGATATTAAATAACATGGGAGATAAGATTGACCCCTGGGGAACCCCACAAGTGAGTTCCCAGGGTGTCGAATCTGTCTCTCCCACCACCACTATCTGAGAACAGCTCTGGAGATAGGAGCGGAACCAATGCCAAGCACTGCCTCCAGCTCCTAAACTCTATAGTCATCCATCAGATCTTGCCTAATAGAAGCATTTTTTAAAAGGCATTTGGTTAATTTGTTCTGGAATTCTAGTTAGGTTAACTGTTTTAAGATAATGAAATATATTTATTTTAAAAAGCAGACCAGGGCTTCTAAGGTGGCAAATAAGGGGTCAGAGAAATAAGGATGGATTTCATGTATATACGGATGATACTACCTGCATGTCCCTATGATTGCACCTGGAGGGGTCATAGCAAAAACAAACAGCCCTAGAGATGACAAGCAATCCGGCAGCAAAGTACAGATGACTGTCAGAAACCTACATAACAGAAAAGGACACCGGCATCCAGCATCCTGTCTCACTCAGTGGCACACCAATTGCCCAGAAGACAAGGGCAAAACCTCCATCTGCTGTCCAGTCCCAGCAAATGGCCTTAGAGGCATCCTGCCCATGCCCCCAGCCTGAAGGATGTACCTAGACATCCATTTTAGTAGCCATTGATACATCTGTCTTCCGTGAATTTGTCCAACCCTTCCTTAAAGCCATCCAGGCTGGTTGCTGTCACCATCTCAGTGGTACATCTTCTCTATGGCACAATCTTCAACCACCTCCGAGGGTCAGAGGAGAAGGACCCTTGCCCAGACTTCTACCCAAATCCAGTCCATCTGATGGTATTGCAAGATGCTGAAACCTCAAGCTAACAATGCCTCATTCTTTGTCCTCCTGAAAATAATATAGCCATCCATCAGACCACCCAAGGCCCATACCTCCCTCCCAGGGCCTTTTCCCAGAACAGCACTGTGATGTCCACATTCTAGTGCTGACTATGGCAGCTCCTTCTACCTAGCACAGTGATGGCCAACCTATGACACGCGTGTCACAGGTGACACGCCAAGCCCTTTTGGGTGACACACCTGGTCACCCTGGCACCTGGGCGTGTAGTGCTTGCTTGTTCTTGAAGTGTAGGAAATACCAACTTTCAATTGAAGATTTAGCAAATATAAAGAATTATTTATTTTTGCTTTTAATAAAGTACATATATCAAAAATATAACTTTTTTATTAGAGCTACAAATATCACAAAATTATGGATATTTCTAGATGTGACACAGCACCCGAGTTAAGCTAGGTTTTCTTGTGAATTTTGACACACTGAGCTCAAAAGGTTCGCCATCGCTGACCTAGCATCTGCCATAGTTTGCACTAGAATGCAGACAGCAGCCCCCTATTCTGGCATATATCTCAGAATAAAGCCCAGTGAAGAAAGGGCCTAGGACTGAGCCTGTGGTGGTATTGGGAAGAAGAAGATGAATAGTTGGCTTTTCTACCCCGCTTTTCTCGCCCATTCAAGGGGACTCAAGGTGGCTGGCAAACCTTCTGTTCTTCTCCCCACAACAGACCCCCTGTGAGGTAGGCAGGGCTGTGAGAGCTCAGAAAGAGAGCTGTGACTTGCCCAACATCACCCAGCTGGCTTCATGGAGGAGTGTGGAACTAAACTCATTATTCCCACATAAGAGTCCGGCACCAAACTGATTCTAAGCTATCACTTTCACTTTAAGACCAAATTGGAACATCTTTTTTTGCGCACATTTCCTCTGAATAGGGGGATTTGCAACTAAGTGGTAGTTGCAACAAAGACACAAATCCAGGGTGAGTTTGTCATGCTGGACTTTACGTTTCTGGATTGTTTACAGCCTGTACAATTAAAGTGATACAGTCTGGCCTGTAGGTGTCACCCATAGTCAAGTTACATAGGCACATGCAGCGTGTGAGATGTCACATTTTCACCTGTGAAAGAGGGGAATAGCTTCCCTCCTGGCCATCAGGGACTGTGCAGGGGCTATACAGGGCCAAGATTTCTGTTTCTTTTAGGAATTCAGCAAGGTTGAATATCAGAGAAATAGTCTAATTTGAAAAGTCCAGCAAGGTAGTTAGTAGCACTTGGAGACTAACAGGAGAAGGGTTGGTGGCATCGGAAGAAAGAGATGTGCCCACTGGGCCCCCTAGCATCTGAAGAAGTAGACGTGTCTATGAAAGCTCGTGCCACCAACCCTTCTCCTGTTGGGTCCCCTAGCATCTGAAGAAGCAGATGTGCCCATTGCCCCCCCCCCCCAGCATCTGAAGAAGTAGACATGCCATTGGGCCCTCCAGCATCTGAAGAAGCAGACGTGCCCATTGGGCCTCACAGCATCTGAAGAAGTAGACGTGTCTATGAAAGCTCGTGCCACCAACCCTTCTCCTGTTGGGTCCCCTAGCATCTGAAGAAGTAGACGTGCCCATTGGGCCTCACAGCATCTGAAGAAGTAGACGTGTCTATGAAAGCTCGTGCCACCAACCCTTCTCCTGTTGGGTCCCCTAGCATCTGAAGAAGCAGATGTGCCCATTGCCCCCCCCCCCCAGCATCTGAAGAAGTAGACATGCCATTGGGCCCTCCAGCATCTGAAGAAGCAGACGTGCCCATTGGGCCTCACAGCATCTGAAGAAGTAGACGTGTCTATGAAAGCTCGTGCCACCAACCCTTCTCCTGTTGGGTCCCCTAGCATCTGAAGAAGTAGACGTGCCCATTGGGCCCCCTAGCATCTGAAGTAGATGTGCCCATTGGCCCTCCTAGCATCTGAAGAAGTGGACATGCCCATTATGTCCCCTAGCATCTGACGAAGTAAGCGTGTCTACGAAAGCTCATGCCACCAACCCTTCTCCTGTTAGTCTCCAAGTGCTACTAACTACCTTGCAAGAAGCTGAATGTGACATAAAGGAACCCCTAGACTGAGCTATCTAAGCTGCTCCTACCCTACGCTTTTACAAAGTCTTTCCTGATTTTGAAGAAACTTTTGTTGTAAGATTGCCTGCAGCTTTTTTTTTTTGTAATTAATTTTGATTTATTTTCAATTTTTATTTATTTTCAAGATTGCCTGCAGCTTCTTAAAGAAACTGGGCACCATTTACACAGTCAGTTCTTGCTGTCTTCCAGGCAGGCAATTGCAAGGCAGGATAGATAGTTTCTGCTTAATCCCTGTCAAGGTGGCCTACTGAAAAGCCAAATTTGCACAGTGTGGAAATCATGGATAAAGAAAAATATATTTTCTCTGTTGCACAACACTAGAACCAGGGGGCACCGTATGCTTCATACAGCGAAGCAGATGAGCAGGAGAGTTGGATCAGACAAGGGGAAATACTTCTTCACCCCGAGGGTCATCGGTTTATGGAATTTGTTGCCGGAAGAGGTGGTGACAGCAACCAACTTGGATGGCCTTAAGGAAGGGTTAGACAAATTTATGGAGGACAAACGTATTCATGGCTACTAGAATCAATTCTTAAGTCCTGCCTCCAGGTTGGAGAGGCAGGCAGGATGCCTCTGAAGACCATTTGCAAGGAGTCGAGAGCAGGTGAAGCTTTTGCCTTCATCTTCTGCTTGAGATGCCCAGAAGTAATCGATGGGCCACTGTGTGGGACACAGCTCAGTTGTGGCCTGATCCATCAGGCCTCCTTTTATGTTCTTAAAAGTATAAGTTGTTAATTACCAGCAGCTTCTCCCTTTCCTGCGCTAAGACCCAGAAAATTAATTAAATTTAGGCCATTCCACAACCAGATAGCCATTGTATTGAAATATCCATTTATATAAACCTGGCCAATTTACAATTTTTAAAAGTTATAGTATATTGCATACTGTTCCACTGATGGGCAAGTGCTTATTTATGTAATTTATTATTATTATTTTTAAAAAATATGGCAATAGAATTCACATCAACCCTCAACTTAAATTTTACCTTAATGTATCTGAAAAGCAGAAGTAAACTTGGGATTAAGAATTAAATACCTCAAACCAATTTAATGAACAATCACCTTCCGTCTAATCCATTAAGGTTGAGAAATAACCTGACATAAACGTGAAAAGATGCCATTTCATCAATATGGATTAGTCCAGCCTAAGACTGAAAACAATACTTTAAATGCCTGTTTGGAAGGCAGTGAAACCTGGCATAGAAATTAAGAGAGGCAAATGCGCCAGCATGGATAAGTCTAGTGTAAGGTTACTGTACTTAAAATAAAGTTTTGGGGTGTTTTTCCACTGCAGCCCTTAGATCCGCATCTAAGAAGATCCGGATCTAAGGAATGGGTACATTCAGATCTAGTAGATCTGGATTAAGGGAAGCACCCAATGTGTTTCCATGGGAGGCGTAGCACCCATCAGCAATGGGTGCTAACACCCCTGCTGTGGAAACAGCTTTGCACCCATGTGGGGAATCCGGATTGACCCCCAAGGGGTCGGTCCATTACCCCAGGTGTTTCGGAGAGCAGGGGGGTGCAGTCTTCGAAGTCACTTCAAAGTCACTTCAAAGTCATTTTGAAGTCTGTGCAAAATAGCTCCGGAGTGCCTTTGAAGTCTGTGCTGATCTTCGGAGTGAACTTCGAAATGACTTTGAAGTCACTTTGGAGTCACTTCAGAGTCACTCCGAAGTTCACTCCAAAGATCAGCACACTCTGGAGCTATTTTGCACAGACTTTGAAATGACATTGAAATGACTTCGAAGTGGCTTCAAAGTGACTTCGGAGCCTAGGTTTAGGGGGGGGCAATGGGTGCATCTCCTCCCCCTAGCCTCCTTTGGACCCCATTGCCTATTTCCAGTGGAAACAGGCTCCCTTTAATAGAGATTTTCTGGCAGAAGACCCCATTGTAGACCCCATTAATGGGGTTTACAGAAAATCCGGATTAAAGGACAAAATGTACCCATTAGATCTGGATTTCCCCCACAGCAGTGGAAACAATCAGGTCCCAAATGGGTGCCGTGGTGGAAATGGGATCATCCGGCTCACACCCAAATGGGTCCTAAATGGGTGCAAAAATGGGTACTTTTTGACAGTGGAAAAAACACCCTTAAACTCCTAGCAGCAAAATCCATTGTTTTAAAAGCATCCTGGTCATCTCTTTCTCCCTTCCCACTGGCAGAAGAGCTAGAGGTTCCCTAATAGCACATTCTGACTTTTCCAAATGTAACTGTAGTTAAAATCTTATTTTGTTTTATTTTTTTGTACATACACAGAGAGAGAGAGAGAACCACTGACATTTGGAGACTATTTAGGTGGTGTAGGAATGGGGAAAAGATTAAATTGTAGCAAGGAGGTACAAATCGGTAGGAATACTAGATCCAAGGATTACTGTATGCAGACAGAATTACCCAGGGCACTAATACTGGGATTGCCGCCACTATTGATGGAATCCCAACATTGTCTGGGGATACAGAAGCAAAATCCTGGGATATTGCTGTTGCAGGAAAAATAAAACCACCAAAGCCAAGTTTTCCCACATAGCAATATTGCTTAGACAAGGTAAGCAGTGGCTATTCAGAATACCCACTGTGCAAGTGCAGAGTGGACTTTTGGGCACCTTGGGGTATTTTACACCCAGAATGCATGGCAGGAGTGAGTACCAGGGCAGTAAAGGCCCAGGCTTGCCCCGTGATTTCATCTTGCCCCGCTGGCGTGCGTGGCGAGAGGCGATTTGCAAGTTCTATACAAGATGAGGCATTTTGCTCTCACCGTCTCAAGGCAGCCTGGGAGTAGTGAGAGAAAATGGGCTCAGTCAGCAAAAGGGTGATTTGCTCAGGACATCTCTGCAGTGGAAGCACAGGCAGAAAACTGGGGCTGGCGGGACCCACAGATGCTTCGTCTATTGATGTAGGATGTTGGAGAAGACCTAGACTACAGTAATGGGCTCTACGAGGGACTTCCCGTGAAAACAGTCTGGAAGTTGGAACCGGTGCAGAACGCAGAATGCTGGCGGGAGTCTCTGGCCGGACTCACATCACACCGGTCTTAAAGCATCTGCACTGGTTACCAGTTTGCTATTGAGCCCAATTCAAGGTGTTAACACTAACACATTAAGCCCTTAAATGACTTGGGCCCTGGGTATCTGAAGGAGCGCCTTCTCCCATATAGACCTGCCCGGGCACTGAGATCTCCTGGAGAGGCCCTTCTTGGAGTTCCTTCAGGGTACGAGGTATAGGGACTTGCAGGAGGGCCTTTTCTGTGGTGGCCCTTAGACTCCGGAACAGCTTCCCTCTTGAGGTTCACCAGGAGCCTATGCTGTATAGTTTTTGGCATCTGGTAACAATATATCTTTCATCCAGGCTTGTGCCATTTCATTAACTTCCTCAGGGTGCTGTCCTGTTAGAGAGGGAGGGAATGTAATATTTTTAATTATGTTTTAATATTTTATATGTTTTATTTTTATTGCAACCCACCCTGGGCCCATGTGGTGAAGTGCAGGATATAATTTAAATAAATAAATAAATAAATAAATAAATAAATAAATAAATAAATAAATAAATAAATAAATAAATAAATAAATAAATAAATAAATAAATAAATAAATAAATAAATAAATATCCATAGCTTGGGATACGTATAGCCTACTATCTGCCCGTGAATCTACTGCGCTGGGGAAGGGAGATCTAGTCTTCCAATATAAGCCAAGAGTACATAAGATTCTGAAAGGTTCCAGAATTGTGTCAAGCAGAACAGGGATATGTGTGGATTGATCATAAACCCCTAGAAAGACAATCAGTTATTGAAATCCTACATTGTTGCTGCTGATCAGTACTACTGCGTTGGGACCAAATCCTGGCTGACAGCACGGGCATCTCCATGGGGACCTCCAGGCAGTTTTATTGGCAGAGGTACAGAAGTGGTTTTCCATTGCCTACTTCTGGGGAGAGGCTGGGGATAGAAGAAGAATTGGCTTTTCTACTCCACTTTTCTCACCCATTTAAGGGAACTCAAAGTGCCTGACAAAGCTTCTATTCTTCTCCCCACAACAGAGCACCCTGTGAGGTAGGTGGGGCTGTGAGAGCTCAGAAGAGAGCTGTGAAATAGCCAAAGGTCACCCAGCTGGCTTCATGGGGGAGGGCAGAATCGAACCCAGTATTCCCAGATCAGAGTCCGGCTCTCTAACCACTAGACCAAACTGGCTCACAAACTATTATTCAGGCCTATTGCCCTATCACTGAGCTACAGCCACTCCCAGGCTCCAGGGGGCCCTCTGTGCAGTATTATTGGCAGCCATACAGAAGTGGTTTGCTGTGGCCTACTCCTGGGGAGAGGCTGAGGATTGAACTGACACCCCTCTGTTATTCAGGCCTAGTGCTCTACCAGTCCCTAGGACTTCTTTTTTTTTGGGGGGGGGAGAAAGGAAGGGTGGGGAGAGAGCTATTTCTACCATCCATTCCTGGATGAAAAGGTGGGAATTTGGGGGGGGGGTTGTTCTTTCTCCCCCCCAAAGAAAATAGGAACGAAGTCTTAAATAGTTTGCCCCCAGGAAGAAGGGGAATAGGACAGTCAGGCATTCCCCCTGCCAAAATCTTTAAGGATCAGGGCTGCAGGCATCCAAATCCCTAAAACCAGCAACAATCCCAGGTGAATCCAGCTTCAGACCGCTTTCAGAGCGAGATCGCGCGCCAGCAAAGTGATGGTCTAGCTCAGAAAATCCATCTTTGGGGCAGGATAACGCGGAAAGGAAATTCCCGGTCACTTTGCCCGGCCGGTTCTCTTGCTCTGAAAGTGGACCGAAGCTTCAACCTTACGTGTGGATGCAGCCCCCCCCCCACCGAGGCTTCTTGGGAGCGGACCGAGGTCTGGGCAGAGCGCAGCTGACCGAGCAGCGCCCAAGAGGCCAGGGCGAAGTGGTCGGAGCATTCGCTTCGGGGACCTCGTCCGAGGCCTTTCCCAGGCGGCCGCGGAACTCCCAGAGACTTGAGCAGGGGCAGCCGGTCCTTCGGCCCCGGCGATGCGCCCCGTCGCCCCTCCGGAGGGCTCCGGAGAGGAGAGGAGAGGAGCCAGCCTTGCCCGCCCGTGCCCGGCATGCGACGGCCACACCTGGGCTGCCACGTCCGAAGCCCGCCTGGGGGGCGGGGGGGTGAAGACGGACCTCGCGGGCCGGCGAAGGGAGAGCAGTTACGTTCTTGGGGGGGGGGAGACCTTGCGGGGGGACGGGACGAAGGACACAGTCCCGGCTCCGGCACCGTTGCCGCTGGCCTCCGACCACGTCCTTATGGGGGCGCGTGGCTGTTTGCGTTTCCCAATAATTGCAAGATTTCTCTGCCCCCCCACCACTTTAGGAAGCCTCTTCCCTCCCCCCTCCCAGCAGCCCTCTTTTGTTCAAAAGCCGCTGCAGCCTTGCAACCTGCAAACGCGGGCAGATCCTATTCAACCCACGCACCCACCCCAAATAAAATAGAATAGAATAAACATCCATGGCGCTCAGGCATAACCGCTCGGGCTGCTGCGCGAGTTGGCTTGGAAGCCGCTCAAGGGGAGAGGGCGGGCGGGGGGGTCCGCTGTTCTACCGCTGCTCCTTCCTTCCTTCCCCTTCTCCTCTCCCCCCCCCCAACAAGAAGGAGGGGGGATAGACTGCTCTGGAAAGGAGAGGCCCTTCTGGATTCCCCCCCCCAGGAAAACGATGCTTTTTTGAACCCACCCAGGAAGTGCCTCGACCGTCGGCCGGACCGGCCATCCTCTCCCCCCCCCCCCACCGGACCCACATTCAACTCCACGCCCCCCCCCTTGCCATTGAACCTTCGCGGCTCAAGGCAAGCAGGGTGATGCCCCCCCCTCGCCGCCGCCCCCTTTGCCTTCCACGATCCTCCTCCTCTGTGCCCTGGAAAGGGTCCAGAGCGGGCCAGGCTTCCCCCCCCCCCCCCGGTGCCTGTCCTAAAATGCCCTTTTCCCAGCAAAGCGGCTTTTCTCTCCCTTTTTCCTTCCCTCCTTCCCTCCTTCGCTCAGCCCGGGGGGGGGGGTGGCAAGGAAATGCTGGAAATCGCTCGATCTCTCGGGACGGGGGGGGGCGTTGTGTGTTCTGGGGGGGGTCGCCAGCTTTTGTTTACATCCTCTGGGTTGTGGCTGGGAGGCTTTCGGTGGGCGGAAAACTTGGCAGGGGTCTCCCCCTACCCCTTCCCCTTCCTCCCCCCCCCAAGCCACCCACGCCGTTCCGCCTCCCCCCCCCATTCTCCCACGCAAGGCGCGCGCCCACAGAAAAGAAGGATGCGCCGCCCGTGGGCGAGTGGGCTGGAAGCCGCTTGCCGGGGGGCTGCGGAAGAGCCCCCTCCCAGCTGCCTCCCCCCGCCGCCAAGGCGCTCTGGCTGGCCCAGTTCCCACCAGGGCTGTCCGAGAGGGAGGGAGGGAGGGGGAGCATCAGAGAAACCCTCCCGGCTGGGAGGGGGCCGAGCTCCGGCGCTTGAACCCGCCTCCGCCAGATCTCATTTCCCTAAAAGGGGGGGGAAGAGAAAGAGGGAGAGGGAGAAGAAAGAGGGAGAGAAAAAAGAGAGAGAAGAAAGAAAGAAAGAAAAGAAAAGAAAGAGGGAAAGAAAGAAAGAAAGAAAGAAAGAAAGAAAAGGGGGAAGAGAGAGGGAAGAGAGAGCGACCGAGCGAAAAGAGGGAAAGGGGGAAAACGGGGGGAAAGAGAGGAGAGAGGGGGGAAAGGCTCCCCTCTTCTTCCACTCCTCCTCTTCCCCCCCTTCCCCACTCCTCTTGGTCCTTCCAGCGCCTTCCCTCGGCGGAGCCCTTGCCCGGGACCTGCCAGCATGCCTGCGTCCAGGCGGGGGCTGCTCTTCCTCTCCTTCCTGGTCCTGGGGCGAGCGATGGACTTTACGGACTACAACGACGTCTGGGACGAGGACGAGGAAGACCCCGAGCCCATTGACTACAAGGACCCTTGCAAAGCTGGTGAGTCTTTGGGGGGGGGCTGGGCGCTCGCCCACCCACCCACTCCTCTGCCAACAGGGGAGCCCCTGCTGCCCCCCAAGTCCTGGGCACCTCTTTTGGCAACTGCACCAGTTCTTATTTCTCCTCCTGCTCCTTGGTCTTTTGTGCATGTGGGAACCGCTCCGGGAAGGGGCTTCGCTGAACCTGGATCGTGCACATTTGCCTAGTTGGCAGTGCACAGCTTGCAGACAAAAGGACGGAGGAAAGTTTTCTTCTCCTGCTCCTGCTCCTGCTCCACTCTTCGCCCAGCCGGGCGCAGCAGCAGAGTAAACTCCTGGACTTCCGAAGTTCAGACGAGCAAGGAAAAGAGCCCTTGAGGTTCAGGCTGCAGTGCCCGGGGGAGATCGGATGGCCCGCGAGACAGTTAGCCCTCTCTGGTGCCTCTCCGGGGCGCCCGTGCCTGCGATTTCCCCTCTGCCCTTGACAATTTGTGTCTCTCTTTGTGGGACTTTTTTGTGTTGGTCTGTGCGGATGTCTGCAAAGGGAGAACCGGTTGGCCGGTTGCAGGCAGGGCAGCGGATGTTACACCTGCCCTATAGGTGTGCAGATGGCTGGGGTGCAAGCCTAGTGCGCCGTGCATTGAGAGTTAAAAAGGACTGTGTGGGTGAACTGGAACTACGGTTGCTCGAAATATAGAGGTAGAGATGCGATTATCTTGGGCCCAGAAGGATCTCCACCACCCACCCGTACTTCACTGTGAGTTTCTGATACTTAACTTACATCATTAACACGCAGTGGACAGAGATGTTTGGTGTAGACGACATCTGGAAGGCAGCTTCTTCCTTGCTCTTTGTCCCATGCCATGGTTTGACATGTACCACCATCAACCTTGCATGTCAACCTTAGGGAGGTGGCTGAGAAGACTCCTTTCCACCAGCCCTTAGCAACAACTCCATGGACTGTTTTGCTTTCCACATCTGGTTAGGTTGCCGTGTCCTGCCCGGTGAGTCCTGCAGGGCATGAAGCGCGTCAAACTTTCCGTTCCAGTGACTTACAAACCTCCTGGAGTTGGGCATAAACCAAGGGACAAGTGGTCTTCTCGTCTAGGGTGGACCATGTTTCCTGCTCGGCGTCCTTGGTCTTCCTACTGGGACGTCCTGTGGTGGAACCCTCCGAGATGCATGGCAGTGCCAGGTCTGGCAGCAGGGCATCTGGGCATAGTCTCAAAGTGTCTTGCGTGTTTCTCCCTACCTCCCACCCCTCCTCACAGACGTGTCTTTCATTCAGAAAAAAATGCCAAAGAGTGAAATAATTGGGTAGAGGACGGCTGCGCAGGAAGTCTACGGTGGGCATGTGGTTAACAGGGCATGTGATGCCACATGGACTCAACCCTATTTCTGGGTGAAATATTGTGCTGAGCGTAGAAGGCCCCCAGTCTGACCATTTTTCTTTTGATCTGATGGACATAGTAGGTTAGCTGGTTCAATGGTTGACACTGGCCAGAGGTGAAGATTCTGAGCACAACCTCTGGACTGTGTCCAGCCAAATCCTGGCTCAGTGCTTTGTGTGACTCTAGTGGTGTGGCTGAAGATGGTTAGGTCTCCCATTTACCTTGCAAGAGCACCCCATGTTTAACAAACCCAGAGGACCCTTTGAGCAGACTTCATGATCACCCTTTCTTTTAATTTCATCATCATCATCAAGTACATTCCCCCCCACACACACACTCACACACAGATGAGGGAACAGAGCCTAAGAAACAGCCTAGCACGGTGACGGCCAACCTATGACACGCGTGTCACAGGTGACACACCAAGCCCTTTTGGGTGACACACCTGGTCACCCTGGCACCAGGGCATGTAGTGCTTGCTTGTTCTTGAAGTGTACAAAATACCAACTTTCAATTGAAATTTAGCAAATGTAAAGAATTATTTGTTTTTGCTTTTAATAAAATACATATATCAAAAATATAACATTTTTACTAGAGCTACAGATATCACAAAATTATGGATATTTCTAGATGTGACACAGCACCCGAGTTAAGCTAGGTTTTCTTGCGAATTTTGACACACTGAGCTCAAAAGGTTCACCATCACTGGCCTAGCATATATATATGTTGCTGTTTGTAGCATAAAACAAATATATATGCAGATGTAATTTTCCGAGTTCCAGGCATTTACACAGTAAGAGACTGGATATTTTGGTGCTTTACGTTGATTAAATTCTGTTCTGTCTCAGGATCTAGGAACTCAATCAGAAGAGGTTACCAATGCCTTAGACAACATAAAATACCATGTCCTGTAAAGCAGACTAGCTGGTCTTAGCTCTTATCCTTTGGATTAGATGCCTTTATCCTTTCCTTAGCTACTGGCTTGAAGTAAAGTGCACTGAAGTCAGTAGGACTTGCCTGGAAACAAACGGTTTAGCAATTGCCTTAGCGTAATCTATTGAGCTCCTTCAGGGGCGGGGGGGGGGGCTCTGCCCTATGGTGTAGATAGAATAGATATCTGATGAATTTTAGAAGGCCTCATCCTCTCTGCCACATACGATGGGTTTTGGGTGCCAGCGTTATGCGTATTTACTGATAACCCCTGCTGTCTTCAATGAAGCATGCATCTCCTAAATATCTGAAGTATTTTCGTGCTCAAAAAAGATGTAGCCTTCCATTTTCCACGTGTCCCTGAACTACATTTCCCATCAGCCCTGATGGTCATCCTGGTCCAGCAATACCCGGAGGGCCACAGTTTGAGAACTTCTAGTCTAGTATGTTCTTCTAGTAGCGGGTGAACGATCCCATCTCTAAGTGGTCTCTGATCCTCCTCTGTGATGTTCATTTTTCAGTTATTATTATTTTGGCTATATGTGATCACAGCATTATTGCTCTTGCATATACTTTTTCATAGATAATGTTTTATGATACGGTCATTTGACTAATCATCAATCAGCTCACTCCTCGCACTGATGAAGGGCTTCACATCCCACGTCTTTGGAGCCCTTCAACTTATTTCAAGGGGCTGAGTCAGAATCTTTACATGTAAACTCTGTTAACGTGGCATTTTCTGGAGTGACCTTCCCTGCAGAACAGTTTGCCAACTTCCAGTGTAAACAACAGTGCGCGTTCCTCAGCAGTCAAAATATAGGACTTTTTTTATTTATTGGTTTTAAAAGGACAAATGTTACCATATGTGATTTGATATGGGCCGGTTTTCAAGCCGGACGCCCGTTTTTCGTGGAATCGTGATTTAGCAGATGCTAGATGTCTCAGCAATCTTACAGAAATCAGTCAAGTAACAAGATTCATGGCTCTGAGTGTATTTATTTATTTATTTATTTATTTATTTATTTATTTATTTATTTATTTACATTTTTAGCCCACTCCATACCCGAAGGTCTTTCTTTTCATGCGATTAATGGACATGGAAGGGCTGTGAATGGAGAGAGTGATGCCTTTCTGGGAAGCATTTGGGCAATTCCCGGCGTACAGGTGTCCCTAAAAATTTGCTCCAGGGTTTGGGTCCCCAGAAATAGCAGGCAAATTAGATCCATACAAACGGAGCCATGGAGGTGCATCGTAAAATGTGGGGTTGCCTTTGCTATCTACTGGAAATGCCCGGAAGGGATTGGTGTGCCACTGTGTTAGATGTGGTGCTGGACTCGATGGGCTGTGGCTCTTAATCCCCGGACGACAGATGTATCACTGGCTTCTACAATGGATGCCTAGGTACTGCCACCTGTAGTACCTGGTGGGAGAGATGAGCAGGAGCCCTCTAATGGCCATTTGCAGGGCGTTGAGAGCAGGAGAAGGTTTTCCCTTTGCCTTCTGCTTGAGATGTCCATAAGTAATTGGTGGGTCACCGTGTGAGACGCAATGCTGGACTAGATGGGCTGTGGCCTGATCCCGCAGGGCTCCTCTTGGGTTCTCGTGAGCAGGATCTGAACTTTCCAATGCAATTTAGCGAGCCTCTGGTCGGAGCTTGATTTGCATATCTGCACTCAGTGCGTTTTTGTTTGATCTGACCAGCTGTGACCCGCCCTTATTTATGCACCCCAATTTCCTTGTGTTGTGTGGTTTCCTCCTCCATTTTTGCATGTGAGAGCAGGGAGGAGAGGAGGCTGAACTGTACTATAATGAGTGGGACCTTCCTTCCTTTCGCCCAATGGCTATTAAGGATAGTACTCCGATCGCACATTCCTTGTTGATTGACATAACCTTATCCTATCGGAGTGTAGGGAGGCGTCGACAGAGTTTAGAGGGGTGAAGAAGTAAAGAGTCCCATACAGGAGGCTCAGGACAATAACATAAAGGTGACCCAACCTGAGGATGACCTCTGGAAGGATGATCAGGTATTGGGTGTGACTGGGGTTAGTACGTCTTCTCCGGCTTCTTAATAAGATGGACTATTTCAGCAAGGTGTGGCCACGGCCACAGTTTCTCTGTGGATCGAGTTGCTCCGCATCAGTGCAAACATGGATCCCACGGTTACCTCTTCTAGCTTCTTGGGTGTTTTTCCACTGGCAGAAAGTACCCATTTTAGCACCCATTAAGGACCCATTTGGCTCAGAGCTGGATGTCCCCATTTCCACCACAGACCCCATTAGGGACACATTTGTTTCCACCACAGCTTGGGAAATCCAGATCATATGGGTCCTTCAGGACCTATAATCCGGATTTCGTGGAGACCCCATTAAAGGGGTCTACAGTGGGATCTTCAGCCTGAAAATCCAGATTGTATAGAGCCTGTTTCCACTACAATCTGGCAATGGGGTCTAAAGGAGGCTAGGGGGAGGGGTGCCCATGGGGGGGGAGCCCCGAAATCAAAGCTTCGAAGTCCCTCCAAAGTTGTCTTCAGAGATTAGCAAAGACTCCAAAGACAAACCCCTTGAGAGAGCAAAGCGGACCTTCAGGCATGGAAAGAGGTGCATATTAATGAGGCTAACTCATCCTGTTACCTTCAGGCATGGAAAGAGGTGCATATTAGTCCTTTGCTAAACTCTGAAGTTGAAGTTACCTTTGCTAAACTCTGAAGGCAACTTCGGAGATTGCACCCCCTGTCCCCCAAAATACCTGGGTGACAGGCAGACCCCTTGTAGGTCAATCCAGATTTGCGAATGGGTGCTCCGGTGTTTCCACAGCAGGGAGGCTAGCACCCATTGCTATTGGGTGCTAGACAACCCATGGAAACACATTGGGTACTTCCCTTAATCCGGATCTACTAGATCCGGATTAAGGGAAGTACCCATTCCTTAGATCCGGATCTTCTTAGATCCGGATTAACGGAGCATGGTGGATAAACACCCCTTGACAGACAGGGCAGGGAAAGCAATCATGGGCTTACCTTTGTGTCTATTGGTAGCTTTCCAAACCAGCTTACTTGGGGCCAAGCCGGCCAAGCCCCTGTCCGCTTCCTTTTCTCGTTTTCAGGTGCTTGGCCAGTAGCCCCAATTGAGCTGATTCTGGAAGGTGCTCACTGGACATCAAAGATAAACATCGCTATTACAGGACACCCGTCATCGTTTCTGGATTTCCCGTAAAGCAAGTTTTTCGATTCAGTAAGCTGGAGGCTATATTGGGGATGCTGTAGATTGACAGGGCATTCCAAGTGTGGTCTCAGGGCAATCACAGGCTTTAGTCCCCATCCAGAAGCACTCTCTGTTTCTGTTGGAATCGGCTCACACTTGGGGAAACTGGAAGGCAGCCAGCCAGCCAGCCGGGCCAAAAATAAGAAAAGGACGTTGAGTGTAAGCTTGGCTGGTTCTGAAAGGCACCAACACAGCTAAGTCCATGATTGCTCCTCTGGTCTGTTGTTTGGAGGCAGCTTTAATCACTCCTGGTAGTTAAACATCAGGGCAGCAGCAAGGCATGCCAGTAAATGTGTGTGTGTGTGTGTGTGTGTGTGTGTGAATTGCAGGAGGATGGGCTCTAAGACCCAGCCGTCCCGCACTAATGAGATGCAGTTAGTCAATTAACTCCTGACCTCTGCAAAGCTTTCAGCCTCTCAGTTGTGAGTCTGAACAAGGGACAGATTTGCCTCTGCTGTGCGCGCACCGCCTTGCTCTTCCTGCCCCCACCTGTCTTCGCGCTGCAGCCTAAGGAGAGACATCGGAATTGATTGTGACAGTTCAGCGCTGCTGCAATTATCACCATCGGCGGCGATGGTTTGGTAGGCGCCTCTAGCTCTGCCCCCCTGTGCTGAGTTCAGACGTCACTGTTTTTGCGTTGCCGGTAAAAATTGACTTGGGTTGTTTCAGGCAGTCCTGGAAACGTCATACGGTAACGCGATCTGGTTTCCGAGGAAGTTATTGCCATGCTCCCGGTTGTCCATCCATGGGAGAAAGTGACTGTACCGGCAAAACACTGTTTTGCACACCTGCAATAGGAAATAACTGTTGTGGTTTGCTCAGGGTTGTGACCTTATCCATGCCGTGTTTCCATAGGAAACAACATGACTCCTTTGCGTGGTCCAGAAGTACAGGATGTTAATGCTCGTGCTCTCTGCTGATGGTTTCCAGGAGTAGGAATTCAGGACCACACCATGCCGGATCCTCAAGGGTGGGACAAAGCTGCCAGTGAGAGAATCCTCTATGAATTGCCCAGTTTGCGCCCAGCATTGGGCCTTGTGCTAGAAGGCCCCCTCATTTCACTGTGGGCCGCACTGCGCAAGGAAACCCGTCCTTGCCTCCTGCATCTCTCCCCAATCAGCTTTGTGGGATGATCCTGGATGCCAAGATTATAGGAAAGAGAGAAGGCGAGAACTTGCCGTATTTATCTTCTCCGGAGCACACATCATTTCATCCACCTCGGTGAGCCTGGCAAACCAGGACATACCGGGACATACATGGCACCTGTGTGCGCCTGTGGCCAAGATCTATTGCGCTGCACACACAGAGGCCTCGCTAACGCCCCCTCTCTCACAGCGTCTTTGGCAGAATACAATGCAGGTATCTCACGAGCCCTTCTAAAAGGGGACAATTCCTGCTCTGGATTCATGCCCCAGGAAGGGCCATCTGTTCTCGCCTCCTACCGAGCGCCGGGACCATCTGTTCCCTGGTCAATCCGCCATCGCCTGCTCTGTCCGTACAGATGAGTCGAGGCATCCCACAGCCCTGGGCGGCAAAAGCAAAGAGCGGTTCGGTTCATCTTCTGGAATCCCTTTTGATGGGAGAGGCCAGTGCGGCGGTGGAAGACACAGCCTGCCCCTGCGATGGGCTGGCGGCCCTCGCGCTGCTTCCCTGTGAAACAATTAGTCAATTAATTTGCTCAGAGGACTAAACAACCGCGGCAATAATTAAGCCAGCAGATAGATGACAGTGGTACCCGGGGCGTGTGGCAAGCGTGAGGAGCCAAGGCTGGTGTGCGATGTGCCATGCTTGCTTGGCTTGTGGCTGTCGTTTAGTGTTCCATATGATGCCCCTTCCGTATGGCAGCTTCCAGATTAGCAGAATAAAACTGAAAACGTGCAGCTTACTTGCTGCAAGGCCGCAAGGCCCCATCCAGATTCGGGCACCCTCCCCGCAGCTTCCTCCTCGGCAGCTGCGATGCTTCGTGGCGCACGCGGTGAGGCGCGCATCACATGGGAGGGAGCAGCCAGTGAGGAGTTCGCTGTTCTCGCCAACCTGTTCGGATTGGCAGGAACGTCTGAATTCACCTGGAACTGTGGCGCGAGTGTTGATCGTTCCTCGGTTGGTAAATTCGGAGTAGTGGCGGCATAATGCTACAGGTAAAGACAACTCGCAGGGCATGTTCTACAGATGGATCATGGGAAAATCCCCAAAACGGCGCTGACATGGGTACCATCAGGTGGTCACAGGAAAAGAGGAAGTCCACGTAACAGTTGGCACTGAGCATTTGTAAAAGCTCTGGAACAGGTGGATGTAACCTGGGATGAAGCTGAAAATCTGGCTGCTGACCAGAGCTGCTGGAGTTATCTCATTGCCCGATGTGACGCTTAGCATGGGAGGTCTAAGTCCACACATAACAGCAGTTTGAGCCAGTTTGTGGCTAGAGTGCCAGACTCATATCTCACAATCACAGGGTTCGATTCCACACTACTCCACGAAGCAAATTGGGTGGCCTTGGGTGAGTCACGGCTCTCTTTCTGAGCTCTCACAGCCCCACCTGCCTCACAGGGTGTCTGTTGTGGGGAGAAGAACAGAAGGTTTGTCAGCTGCCTTGAGTCTTAAGGGTGAGAAAAGCAGAATATAAAAAACAACTCTTCTCCTTCTCCTCAGGCTGGTCACAGCTCTCTTTCTAAGCTCTCACAACCCCACCTTCCTCACAGTGTGTTTTTTTGGGGGATAGGAACAGAAGGTTTGTCAGCTGCTTTGAGTCTTAAGGGTGAAAAAAGCAGAATATAAAAACCAACTCTTCTTCTTCTCTTTCTCAGGCTGGTCACAGCTCTCTTTCTAAGCTCTCACAACCCCACCTTCCTCAGGAACAGAAGGTTTGTCAGCAGCTTTGAGCTCCTTTAAATGGGTGAGAAAAGCAGGGTGCAAAAGCCAACTCCTCCTCCTCCTCTTCTTCTAGTGTTAGGCTGCTATAGTGTCTCCATCACGTCTTCCTCCCCATTGGGAGCTCTTCCACAGTTTTCCTGCTCATCCTCTTCACCTATTCTTGTTTTGTGTTCAGATATTATGAAGCTTTCCACTTCCGTGAAATCTCAGTCTTGAGTACAGCATCGTATGCAAGGCAAAAAGGTTTTCCAACTGCCTTTACTTTTGCCACAACAGGCTCCCAAATGTCTATCGCTATCCATGTCTCTCGTTCTCCGCTCATCGCAGGCTGAGCTGAAAAGGATGAATATTTTCCTGATGAGCAAATTGCTGATACTGTTTGGGTTCTCCACTTTTCCAAATTCATCAGTGCAATTCCTGGATCTAAAATAAAACAAAAAGGAATAGAAAAACATGCTTTTTGAAAAAGATAAAACCACAGTGTACCTAGATTTCTGAGAAATCATGTTTTAAGAATTTAAATAATTGTTTTCAAATGTGAATTTTTGTGCGGTTTTTTAAAACATCACAGTGTGCCGTGAGAATTAGACTAGGGACACGTGTGAGCAAAAATCACGTGTTCGGTTTGCCGTCAAACCAAATATCAGTTTGTTCGGTTTGCTGACAAACCATTTAATTGAACAAACGGTGGTTTGTGTTTGATTCTGATTTTGTTCGAAAAGAAAAAAAATCCATCTTTTTCCATTGAAAAGAGCCCTTTTCAAGGTCAAAACTGCAGTGAACACTGTGAAATTCAATCAAATAATTTGTGTTAGCAATTGGGAGACAGGTCTGGTTCAGCTGAATTTCCAGACATGCAAAACAGAGCATATTCGCTTCAGTGCCCAAGTCCCAGAACAGGAACTGTTTGATTGAATTTTCAAATGCAAACTGAACTTTGCGAGTCTCTAAATTAGACCTCCGAACAGACGTGTGCGATGCTTGCCTGACTCGGCCTGACAAGTGATCCCGTGACTTGCACCTTCGCCATCTTGTTCAGAGCCTTTCCCGGTTGCCATTGCGGCTGCTAAGTGTGGCCTCCCGCCCCACGGCCGCGTGTCACAGACCTGCAAGGCCCACATGCTCCAGTGGCAACTGGGGCTCCCTCTGGAAACGCGGCTCAGCTTTGCCGTGAGAGATCCCACGTTGCGGCTGTGCCCTTTCTCTGCATGAAAACAGGGGAGGGGGCCGGAAAGCCGCCAAGCGAGGTTGCCTTGGGTCAGCAAAACTCTGTGGCTGTCAAAATAAGCTTCCCATTGCTGGCTGTGATCCAAAGCTGTTTCTATAGCAGCTCGCAATGAGGCAGGACACCCATGTAAACGCTGTTTGTGGTGCGGTAGACTGACCACCTAGAATCCTCAGCCGAACTCATTAGCTTGCAACCGGCCATCCTGCCCTCCAGCAGCGTTTGCATCCACGAGTATCCAAAAACTCAAATATTCGATTCGAACCCGATGAATTTCGACATTCGAACTCGAATCGGATTTTTGAAAATCTGATACAAATTTTCAAATGATTTGAATTTGGAGATTCGTATCTGTCATATACGAATCTGTCCGAAAATTATCCGTATCCTGCGCTTCGTCAGCTGCTTTGAGTCCCCTTAAATGGGTTGAGTCCCCTTCTCTTTCTCTTCTGGTTTCCACAAACTTCTGACTCGTTGCCCAGAAGAAAAAGAGGAAAGAAAAGGCTGCAGTCCATAGTATATCTTCGCAATTTGAAATGTACCTATGATGGTCTGACTGGAGAGTATTTAGGACCATCAAGGCAAGCAGTCGTCCATTAATTGTGTTCGAGTGGGAAGCTCTAACCTAAATAAATGTTTTCTGCTTTGTTCTCTGGGCTGTTAACATAAATCTAAATACACTGTGTTCTGCCTCTCTTACGCAAGATGGTTTTGTTTTATTTAAAAAAAATAAGTAGCGATGGGATTTAGTGATGTCTGCAGAAGACATCACACAGAGTATATCAGCAGATATGGAAATTTTTAGCACAGGAATGTGGAATTTTTGCTGTTGTTGCTAGGTACCACTGAGTTGTGTCTGGCTGGCTGCATGGAGACCTCCATGGTCACCTCTGGCAGTTTTCTTGGCAGTGACAGAGAAATGGTTTGCCATTGCCCGTTTCTGGGGAAAGGCTAGGGATTGAACTGGCAGCCCTCCGTTTTCCAAGCAGTTTTTCTCTACCACTGAGCTACAGCCACTCCCAATGGGGAATCATGATAAACGAAGATGCTCAAACCTCTTCATGTAGTTTCTGGTTAATGGAGTGTGCAGCATGCTGGGTTTTATTTATTTATTATTTATATTTCTATCCTGCCCCATACCTGAAGGTCTCTGGGCGGGTTACAACCTTAAAACAGCAGAGTAAAACAGAATATACATTAAATGGTTTTTTTCTTTTTTAAAAAATTATCTATTCATTTTTTATAAGGACTTTAGAACAACAACAACTTCATACATCTATTTCAAACAATCAAATTTGCATTTAACATCCAGCAAATCAGAACATAACAATTTTATCAGCACTGTCCAACATTAAATTACTTTTGCAAGTCTCAAGTTTCAGCTGTAGTAACCCAATTTAGTTAGTGGTAATCAGTTGAACCAGGCGAGGAAAGGTTGCAGAGAGTTTGTTACAGAGAAAAGTGGACATAAATAGTGAGAGACAACGGAGGTAAGTATTCGTCTTTGGAGATTCCAAGAAGGTTGACCATTTCTCCAAAGACCAGGTGTTTTCTGAAGAGTCCATCATAACGTTCTTTTCTGATGTGATGAGATCATTTAAAATTATTGACCATACATTTTGAAGCCAAAGTTCTATAGATAATGATTGGGAATCTTTCCAGAATTGAGCAATAATTAATTTAGCACGAGTTATTAAAGCCTTGATAAGCAGTTTATGTAACACATACAAATGTTGGTCAATATCAGAGAAATAGCCGTGTTAGTCTAATTTGAAAAGTCCAGCAAGGTGGTTAGCAGCACTTGGAGACTAACAGGAGAAGGGTTGGTGGCATGAGCTTTCATAGACACGTCAATGGGACCCCTAGCATCTGAAGAAGTGGACGTGCCCATTAGGTCCCCTAGCATCTGAAGAAGGAGACGTGCCCTTTGGGCCCCCTGGCATCTGAAGAAGCAGACGTGCCCATTGGGCCCCCTGGCATCTGAAGAAGCAGACGTGCCCATTGGGCCTCCTAGCATCTGAAGAAGGAGACGTGCCCATTGGGCCCCCTAGCATCTGAAGAAGGAGACGTGCCCATTGGGCCCCCCAGCATCTGAAGAAGTAGACGTGCCCATTGAGCCCACCGGCATCTGAAGAAGTAGACGTGCCCATTGAGCCCACCGGCATCTGAAGAAGTAGACGTGCCCATTGAGCCCACCGGCATCTGAAGAAGTAGACGTGCCCATTGGGCCCCCTGGCATCTGAAGAAGTAGACGTGCCCATTGGGCCCCTTGCATCTGAAGTAGACGTACCCATTGGGCCCCCTAGCATCTGAAGAAGTAGCCGTGCCTACGAAAGCTCATGCCCCCAACCCTTCTCCTGTTAGTCTCCAAGTGCTACTAACTACTTTGCTGTACGTACAACTGTTGTCGACATTTGTATCTTCAGATTCGAATCGAACATTCGAACGAATTGATTGTAACGTATTGGATCCGAATCGGATTTTGTTGCATTCAGATTCTAAACATTTTAATCAAGTCGAATGCTTGGGCGTTCTATTTGACTCGAATTCGAATGCAAAACATTTTTCCTGCAAATCCCTCATCAGGATGCCTCTCAAGGCCGTTTTGCAGGGAGTAGAGAGCAGGTGAAGGTTTTGCTTTTTTTCTTCTGCTTGAGTTGCCCAGAAGCACCTGGTGGGGGCCCAGTGTGTGAGATGGGATGTTGGACTAGATAGGCTAGCTCACAAAGAGCAGATGAAGATTTTGCCTTTCTCTTCTGCTTGAGAATTCCCAGAAGCAATTCCTGGACCGTTGTGTGTGGCAGGATGCTGCACTAGATGGGTTCTGAGTCAGTCCAGCAGGGCTTCTCTTAGGCTCTTATGCACTCCTGCCTCCTTGCTTTCACATGGGGAGAAGATTTTGTCACCTGCCCTATCCCAAGAGGCAGTTTTGCAGATTTGCAGGGAAAGCTGCCAGAGGCACCACCTGCAGGCAGGTAGGTTTGTTCGGCATGTTCCCAGAGCTCCTGAGCAGATGGTCTTTCCTGCCTCCATGGATGGAAACATAATCCAAGCATATGTAACCCTCCGCTGGATACCTACATAATCTATTTACATGCATCTAGTTAACGCCTGCTCTTCTATTTTTTTAAAATAAATATATTCCAGAGGGTTCGACTCCCAGCATTAAGCACTCTTGCTGATACTTTTGAGTTTGTAACTAAGACTTTCTTGAGGAATTCTTGGGACTGGTGGGTCATGGGTCCCGTTCAGCTTTGTCTTGTCTTCCAGCCATCATCTCTGCAGTTTGCTTAATTTCCAAACAGGCCATCTGTCTGTTTACTGGGCAAAGGGCATCCGTGTCTTTAAACTAGAGTCTTCACTAATGGTGGCCCAGAGTGCTCTGCTGTGAACAAAATGGAATTCTTGGTTTAGTGAGCCAGTCTAGTGGTTAGGGAGCTGGACTCTTAACTGGGAATACCAGATTTGATTCTGCGCTCCTGCACGAAGCCAGCTGGGTGACCTTGGGCTAGTCGCAGCTCTCTTTCTGAGCTCTCAGAGCCCCACCTACTTCACAGGGTATCTCTTGTGGGGAGAAGAACAGAATGTTTGTCAGCCGGTTTGAATCCCCCTAAATAGGTGAGAAGAGCGAGGTAAAAAAGCCAACCCTTCTTCTTCCCCCATGAAGTCTGTTAGGTGCTCTTGGGCTAGTCACAGCTTTCTTTCTGAGTTCTCACAGCCCCATCTACCTCATAGGGTGTCTGTTGTGGGGAGAAGAATATCCTCTGAGTCCTCTTGAATGGGTGAGAAAAGTGGGGTATAAAAGCCAACGTTGCCTCTTCTTCTTCTTCTTCTTGAAGCCAGGATCTTGCTATCCAAGATCCTAGGTGACTAAACGGGAAGAGGGTACTTGGTGCTTGTTTCATGGCTTATGAAGTCTCAGATGGCCCATAATCTGGGCCACTACATTTGGCTAGTGACTCTGTTATCCTGCAAACTTTGGGACATAAGGTAAAACGCAGTAAAACTGGGTAGAAGTCCCTCTTTGGTTGGGAGATGAGTACATGGGTACAGGCTTGGAAGCTCAGCAGTTGAATAACCTTGCTTAATCCTGTAGCCTAAAAGATGCGCATCTAGACAACCTAATTCTGGTTGTCCCCACCCGACATTGCTGACCTGAATCAATACATTCCATTCTTTGCCTGCTCTTGTACAGTCTGAAACCATTACCCTTGTGTAATCTGTTGCTATTGACATTTTATTGTTCATGATCAACTAATTTGCATTTCTTTTACCCACAACATGAATCTTTGAGCTGTATGTTAAAAATTAGCCTTTTCTCATAGCCTCACACCACTAGTGGCCACTACCTGTGAGCACAGCCGGAAGCATCTTTCCAGAAGCTCACAAACCAGAGGTGTTTCTGCACTAAGCTTCCCATCCTCTGGACAGGAAGAGTGCATTTCCCACTAGCGTATACTAGTGTTTGCACTTGGGAATGCTAAGCCCCACGTGCCTGAAGACTTACCTGGGCCTGGGGGCTAGCATAATGTGTCTGGGCACCGCCATCTTTTTCATGGAACCTGGTGCAGCAGCACATCAACTGTCACCATCACCACGGTGCTAGTGATGCTTCGTGAACATACAGTCACGTTTGGAGTCATCTGCTTGCATAGCGCCTCAGATGACCCCGATCCCAGCAGAAGTGCAAATGGTTGCTTGTTTGGCCAGGAAAGATGGAGAGTAGTATGCGCATGGCACACAATTTCATGCACCACTGCTAGTAGACGCTGGGGTAGCATCTGGTAAGGCAGGATGTGTTTCTGGGTTGAAAACATCTCCTGCAAGTTCAGCTGCTCTTAGCAGGAACTACCTCAGCATCTACTACGAGGCCAAGTGTGACTTGGCCTCTGATGTCACCAGGGAAAGGGGCTTTGGGCTGATCTCCCCCATGTTGGCTATCACTATCTCACATGCTGCCATGCGCCCTGAGGACCCTCTTGATGTAGAAGCATCTCAGAAGTCTGGGAATCTGAGAGGCAGACAAGCTTGTAGCTCGACCTGCCGAGAAGCAGTTTTCTACACCCATTGTACAGATGTGCAAAGTTCGGTGCACGTTTATGAATGTGCGCAAATGTTTGCATTGAACTGAAGATGCAATGGTTTGCATATCCAGAAACTGGATTGAATGCAAAGTTTCCAAATGAACAATTCATGCTCGCTGTGCATTTGCCCTTGAAAAAAGGTTTTCTTCCCCTTCCCAATGGCAAAACAAACAAACATATTTTTTGTTTCCAAACAAGTTCAAAATGGAACACAAACACTTTTGCTCGACTGAATGGTTTGCCGTCAAGTGAAATGAACAGGTGTTTGGTTCAACGGTGAACTGAACATGTAATTTTTGTTTCACCCATTCCTACCAGGAAAAGCATTGAAAGAACCAAAGCTAAACTTCTCCCCTTAGCCATAAAGCTCCCTGGATCTCTTGGATTAGTTAAGCCACTGCCTGCTCCAACACTTTGCTCAAAGGGGGGGTATTTGTGTCTGAGAACTAGGTGGAATATACCTCTGGGCCCAGAGAAGGCTGGTTCTGGAACGCGCCACCTCTGCTAGTTCTCCATCCCACAAAGATGTGTTGCTTGCTCTGTTGGTGAGGGGGAGCATCTTCCCTGAATGCGCAGATGGGAAGATATGACTCCCCTTTTCTGATGCAGATCACAAACTTTCCGTGATGCAATTCGCCCTTTGAAACCCAAGCATTTACTCTGGTGTATTGGGTCTCTGCAACACACCAGGAAAGGGATCTCAGGGTTTTGGTGGACAGTTCAATGAAGGTGTCAACCCAGTGTGCAGCAGCAGCAGCGAAAAAAGCAAATTCAAGGCTGGGGATAATTAGGAAGGGAATAGAAAATAAGCCAGCAAGTGTCATTTTGCCTCTTTAGAAATCTATGGTGATGCCACATTGGGAATATTGTGTACAATTCTGGTCACCATATCTCAAAAAGGATATTGTGGAACTAGAGAAGGTGCAGAAAAGGGCAACCAGAATGATTAAGGGTCTGGAACACCTCCCTTACAAAATTAGGCTGCAACATTTAGGCCTCTTCAGTCTGGAGAGACGGCGTTTAAGAGGGGACCTGATTGAAGTATATAAAATCATGCATGATACAGAAAAAGTGGATAGAGAACATTTCTTTTCTCTATTGCACAACACTAGAACCAGAGGGCATCTATGAAGCTGATGGGTAGGAGAGTCGGATCCAACAAGGGGAAGTATTTCTTCACCCAAAGGGTCATCGGTTTATGGAATGTACTGGCGGAAGAGGTGGTAACAGTTACTATCCTAGATGGCTTTAAGGAAGGGTTAGACAATTTACGGATGACAGATGTATCAATGGCTGGGTACATCTTTCAGGCTGGGATGGAAAGCAGGACGCTTCTAAGGCCATTTGCTGGGATTCGAGAGCAGGCAAAAGTTTGTCCTTGTCTCTGTTTGAGATGCCCATGAGCATTTGGCAGGCCACTGTGTGCAACAGGATGCTGGACTAGATGGGCTGTGGCCTGATCCAGCAGGGCCTCTCTTATGTTCTTATGTCCTAAACACAGTTGACGCCCAGGTAGATTAGGTTTCCCCTCTCCAGTGCCAACCAAGACTTACTTTGATGGACTGGGCCTCCATACCTTCCCTAACCCCCTGTTTTCTGTAGATGACAGTTGCTTGCATGGAATCGTTTCCCACTAGACTATGGTATTGATTAATGATGGTTCTAGGGTGGTTCCGTTTGTGATGTTGATATTTCTTAGTATTTATTGGAAGGGCAGGTTTCTCTATGAGGACATTCAGATATTATTGGCCTTCACCACCCATATGGGATTTACAGTTGAACCAGGTTTAGAGGGTCCCTGTGTATTTATATGATGTTCTAAAACAGAGCTGGCCAAACGTGTAGCCTTCCAGATGTTGTTCAATTGCATCATTTCTTGCCAATGGCCAGGCTGACTGGGGGCTGGTGGGAATTGAAGTTGAACAACATCTGGAGTGCGTTTATCATCTATTGTCTTAGCAACCTTTGAAACATCAGATCTGCGTCTTCAAGTATTAGCTTCTTACGTTGGCAGGGATGCGATCACTCCTCCGTCATGAAACTTATTAGTTGATGTTGGGACATCCATAAGCTTCCAGAGTAACCTTTCTCACAGGGCTGACAATAAATAAGACAGAAGAAGATGATGAAGAAGAAGAGTTAGTTCTTATACCCTGCTTTTCTCATCCTTAAGGGGACTCAAAGTGGCTGGCAAACCTTCTCTTTTTCTCCTCACAACAGGTGCCCTGTGAGGTAGGTGGGGCTGTGAGAGCTCAGAAAGAGAGCTGTGACTAGCCCAAGGTCACCCAGATGGCTTTGCGGAGGAGTGTGGAATCAAACCCGGCAACTCCAAGTTGTGAGTCTGGCACTCTAACCACCAGACCAAATTGTGACCCATGATTGGCAGGTTTTTTGTTGTTGTTGAGAAATCAAATTTTAGACTGCAGTGAAGATGGCAACTGTGACTCAGATGAGGGTCAGTGAACCTATTTGTCTCTCCTTCCAAGGACTTTCATCTGAATGTTAATGTGATTAAACGTTGCCTGGGAAACACCAAAGACATCTGTAGTGACACTTGGCAAAAATGGCCTTTCACTTTTCATTTTATAGGTTGATTTCTTTTTGCTCCCTGCAGGGCTGTGGTTGGGCTTTATGCAGATGACCTATCACTGTGCCATAAAGCTTCTGCACTCCAGTGAGCATAAGTGAGGGGAGGGAATACAGAGTTTTAGAGAAGGCTCCTTTAGGTTGCATTCTTCAGGCTACCATCTCATTTGCCAAGTTATGGGTGAATCTCAGTTTTCACACTTGTGTGGTCTAGACCTCATCCCATAGACCACCCCCTGGAGCAGTGATGGTGAACCTTTTGAGCTTGGTGTGTCAAAATTCGCAAGAAAACCTAGCTTAACTCAGGTGCCGTGTCACATCTAGAAATATCCATAATTTTGTGAATTTTGTACCTCTAGTAAAAAAGTTAAATTTTTGATGTATGTATTTTTTAAAAGCAAAAACAAATCATTCTTTACATTAGTGACTTTTGTTGCTGAATTTCATTTGCTAAATCTTCAACTGAAAGTTGGTATTTTGCACACTTCAAGAATAAGCAAGCACTACACACCCAGTTGTCAGAGTAACCAGATGTGCCAGGGTAACTAGGTGTGTCACCCAAAAGTGCTTGGCGTGTCACCTGTGACACGCGTGTCATAGGTTGGCCATCACCGCCCTGGAGACTGGACCACCCTCCCCCCCATGCGCAGGTTAGGCTCCTAGGCACACTTACTGGTCTAGAATACCAACCAGCCTCATAGTTGCATTCATAGAATCCTAACCTCAATCTGGTGCCATTTATATGGACGTGAATGAAAGGTGACAAAATGTGATATAGCTCAGTTGCAGGTTTCTATCAGCTGTTCTCCAGAAGCCATGGAAGGTCATGAGAAGGTGTGCTTTCCCTGAAATACTGAGAGGATTTGGCTGATTGTGCCCAGGCATCTTGTGTGAGTTTACAATTGTGCACAGGCAGTTGACGGCTTCATAGGCTGGACCCAAAACGCTGGAGAAATTCCCTTTCTCTCTCCGTTGAAGCTAAACACGTCACCTTATCATGAATTCCTGGTCAGAGGAGGGCTTGAAGATCCCAAAGAGGCTGCTCTGAGATTCCCAGATGTAAAATGAGATAGGAGTAAATAACAAGTTTGTCACAAGTCCAAAATATGCTTGGCAGGAAGTCAGTTTATGATAGCAAAATGATGCTTGTGAAATTTCTAGGAAAGGAAATGCGTGCTGAACGAATGAGATTGATTCTTTTTGCATGCATTACATTACATTCCTTTGTCCATATATCTTTAGGCTTGTCAGCACGGAAACATAATGCAAGCTAGATTTGAAATGGTTTGTTGAGCTGGCATTGTGCGTCTCCTACCAAATTAGAGATGAGTCCTACATTTATACCACAATATTTTATCCTGCGTTTACAGACTATAGTTTTTTTTCCCCACAGCTGCTTTTAAATACCATGTTCTAGGAGCTGTTGGAGGATCTTCCCAGCTTCCTTTTTTACCTTCATTCTCCTCAAGCAAGGTGGGTCTTCTAATGATCATTGAAGGAGGGAAGGGCCACCACGGGGTGTTGGATCTCCCCAGCTTCCTTTCCCCCCTTCACTCTCCTCAAGCAAGGAGGGTCTTCTAGTGACCACTGAAGGAGAGAAGGGACACCAGCTTCCTTTCCCCCCTTCACTCTCAAGTAAGGAAGGTCTTCTGGTGACCACTGAAGGAGGGAAGGGCCACCATGGAGTCTTGGTGGAGGATCTCCCCAGCTTCCTTCCCCCCCCCTCCCGTTCACTCTCCTCAAGCAAGGAAGGTCTTCTAGTGACCATTGAAGGAGGGAAGGGCCACCACAGAGTGTTGGTGGAAGATCTTCCCAACTTGCTTTTTCTCATCTACTCTCCTTAGGCAACATGGTCCCTCTGGTGACGTTGGGGGGAGGGAGTGGCCACTACTGGAGGCAGATGGAGAATCTCCCCAACTTGCTGTTCCTTCCCCTCAGGCAGGGTGGCTCTTCTGGTGACTCTTAAGGGAAGGAGGGCCCCCCACTGGGAGCCGATGGAGGGCCTTCCCAGCTATCTCCTCCCTTAGACAAGGGAAGAAACGCCCACCACTTGGAGCTGATGGAGGAGGAAGAGGAGGATCTTTCCAGTTTGCTCTTTCTCCTCTGCTCTCTTCCGTCAAGGGAACTTTCACGGTGATATCTGAGGGAGAGGTCCCTGCTGGGAGATGCAACATCCTTCAGACTGAGGTGAGTCTGGCAAAGTCTGAGGCCGAGCAGATAAGCGCATGACCTTTTGCCGACCGAGAAATGCTCACTTGTGGTGTGAACTGAAGGCAGTGTAGCAAACATCAAAGACAGAGATAAGAAGAAGGTGAACTGAAGGTTTAATAAGGGGGCAAAGGGTCCAGCTTCAGAACCAATGGCAAGGCACCGACATTTCAGATGGTTCCTGAATTGCTCTGCAGGCTTCATCCAAGCGTCTGGTGGCAGCTGTTGCCAGCAGCAGGGACTGAGTTCAGATGGGCCGTGCAATTGCATCCCAGTTCAGCAGTGACAGAGCATTTTGCTGAGCACTAAATCAGACAGCGGTCCAAAACAATTCAGGATGCAGCGATACTCTGGGAAGTTTCAGCATTCTTCTCATGGCTAGGGAAGTCATCTTGGGGACCACAGATAAACAAGACAAAAGAAATGCGTAACTTTGCTTCCTGTTCCTGTTTGACAGCTACAAATTGGATGGCCAGACTAAGATGGAGTTCAGGGGAAATTGTTCCATCCTCTTATTGTCAGGATGTATCCCTTTTGACCTCACCCCTCCTTTTTCTTTAACCTTGCATGAATTAGAAGAAGAAGAAGAGTTGGCTTTTCTACCCTGCTTTTCTCACCCATTTAAGGGGACGCAAAGCGGCTGACAAACCTTCTGTTCTTCCCCCGCAACGGACACTCTGGGACTTGGGTGGGGCTGGGAGAACTCAGAAGAGAGCTGTGACTTGCCCAAGATCACGCAACTGGCTTCACTGAGGACTCAAAAATAAGATTTCCTCTCCTTTCCTTCTGTGAAGGCTGAATCTGATTTCTCCTGCAAATCGGAAAAGGAAATCTTAAAGGTTTTGTTGCTGGAACATATTTGCCGCTGTGGACCTATGGCCTGGGCAGCATCATAGTCATTGCCAAAGAGGACGACTTTAAGTTAGCCACCCACACTACATTTCATGTGGAAAATGGTTAAATGGGGAGACACTTTTCTCTTCCCATTTGCAGATGCAATTGCAGATGCAGGCATAGGGCAGGATGGATGGATGGATGGACGGACGGACGGACGGACGGACAGATGGACGGACGGATGGATGGATGGATGGATGGATGGATGGATGGATGGATGGATGGATGGATGGATGGATCACCTTAGTGTACCAAGCTAATTGGGGCTGCCAGTTTTTAATTTTTAAATCAGAAATTTTCCCTCCCCCTGAATTTTTGAAGATTAATTTTATTCCACACAGGCTGTGGTCGCACTTAAGGTTTAATCCAGCTTCAGTCCACTTCCAGAGCGAGTGGACACATCAGTAAAGTGACAAGCTGCTTTTTCTTTTTTTAAAAAAATATTTTATTTTCCATATCGACCTGCCCATGCCTTAAGATCAAGTGGTGAGGCCCTCCTGGTTGTCCCACCACCTTCAGTAGTGAGGCTGGTAGGCACCCGGGAGAGAGCCTTTTCTGTGATGGCCCCTAGACTATGGAATAGCCTCACCCTCGAGGTGCGTCAGGCCCCTTCCTTATATATATTCAAGAGGGCGGTGAAGGCGCACCTCTTTACCCTGGCCTTTGGCTGAGCTGATTATATTTCCCACCCAGGCCACACACTATCATTTTAAACATAATGTGTATTGTTTTAAAGTTGTTGAATTTTTAAAGTCTTTTAATGTACATTCTGTTTTAATATGTTGTTTGAAGGTTGTAATCCGCCCAGAGACCTTTGGGTATGGGGTGGGATATAAATGTAAATAAATAAATAAATAAATAAATAAATAAATAAATAAATAAATAAATAAATAAATAAATAAATAAATAAATAAATAAGTGAACAAGTATTAAACAATCACACACACAAATAATAAAGTACAAACAAAAGAAAAGAAAAGAAACCACTCTTACCTAAGTGTCCCCTTCTACCTGGTCACCTGTACCCTATTCGTTTGTTTGTTTTTTAAATTAGTTTAGGGCCTTAAACGCCATCCATATGTTAGCCAGCTGTTTAGAAATATCTTTTCAGCCAAAGTTAGGAAAGATCTCCTGTTCAGTTCTTCAATGCACGGGTTCCAGATCAGTTAAATGGTTGGATGTTCTCAGCTCCCTCCAATCTCAAATATTTCACTGGAAGATATTTGTTCCTCATAGGTTTCCATACTATACTGTTCTATACCATTCAACCTCAGTCAGATTTAAGGCATATTTCCAATGACACACTATATGTCATCATTTTTGTTCTTCTGTTCCAATACTTCAATCTCAAAAATTGTGTAATAAGAATATTTTTGGAGTTTGTGGTATGTGTATTTGGATCATTCTCCTCAGAGCGACAAGCTGCCTTCTTTCAGTGTTAAATAACTCAGACAATTCACCTTTGGAACGTGGAAAGGGCTGGTCACTTTGCTGATGGGCTCTCTTGCTCTGACAGGTGGACTGAAGCCGGATTAAACCTTAGGTATGAACACAGTCGTGGTTGAAGAGGTCACCCCTAATTTCCTACCCTGGCCACAGCAGTAAAAATAATCCCTGTACTAGGAAAGTAATAATGACCGTCCGCCAATTGCAGGAACATTACCAGACCTCAGAAATAGGACTCAGCATGTGCGTATTTTTATAGATCATCCATGGGAGAACAGAGGCTGAGGTTGAACAACCATGGTGGCTTAGGAGCAGAGGCAGCTTCTTCCCATTTGATTAGCAGCACATTGGATTGTCGGCTGAGTTCAGGCCAAGTTCAGGCCAGCTAACTCAGCATCCTTTCTTATGCTGCGGCTCATCAATTGTTTCTGGGCGTCTCAAGCAGAAGACGAAGGCAAAACCTTCGCCTCCTAAGAGGTGCCCTACTGGATCAGATCACAGCCCATCTAGTCATCTCATTCAATGGGCCGCCGTTGGCTTCCCCAGGAGACAAAAGCGAAACCTTCACCTGCTCTTGACTCCCTGCAAATGGCCTTTAAAGGCACCCTGCCTGTCTCTCCAAGCTAGAGGCAGTAGCTCATGATCAATTCTAGGTAAGAAGGTAAGAGCACCTCTGCTGGATCAGGCCACAGCCCATCTAGTCCGACATCCTTCTCCCACGCTGGTCCACCAATTGCTTATGGGCATCTCAAGCAGAAGGCAAAATCTCCAGCTGCAAGTGGCCTCGAGAGGCATCCTGCCCGTCTCTCCAACTTGGAGGTGATACCTCGGCATCCATTCTAGCAGCCATTGATCTACTTGTCCTGCTGGATCAGGCTACAGCCCATCCAGTCCAGCCTCCTGTCTTGCACAGTGGCTCACCGGTTGCTTATGGGCATCTCAAGAAGAAGGCAAAGGCAGACTTTTGCCCGCTTCCGACTCCCTGAAATTGGCCTTTAGAAGCGCCTTGTTTGCCTCCCCGGGCGGCGACTTGCAGCCAGCATCAGAAAGGCCGGGCTTCCAGGCTTTTTCCTTTGCCTTGGTGCGGTTCTCGGAGGCCCTCGGTGCAGCCAAGGCCGCTGCCAGCAAACACCTCGAGAACCAGAGGCTGCTTGTGCAAACACCGGAGCAATCAGGCGTCCAGGCGAGAAGCGAAAGGAAAAAGAGCGAGCTGCTGCTAGGAAACAGGCCACAGAGGGCCATGGAATCTGTGAGCTTCTATGGGTTACGGCTCTGGTGGTGCAGCTGGTGAGCAGCAATTTGGAGGCGGCGATGTGATCTTCTGGCGGCTTTCTCTGTAGCTTCCTGAGAATCCTTCTGCGTAGTGTCCGGTGTTCAGTTGGCCTTCGGTGCCCTTTGGTTGCGGGCAGGTTTTTAGTGGGATAAATGCTGCCAGCCTTTCCAAGTGGCTGGCGCAGGTGAACCGATGAAGGGGCTCCGATCGCTGTGATGTATAGGCAGTTAGCCCTCCCCCCCCCCGCCCCCGCCCCCGTCTCCTTCCCCAGCTTCCTGTTAACTTAAGATCTTCTTGAACTACAATGAGATATTGTTGGAGCTCTCCGGTACATCAGGTTGTGGTCTTGCCACCTTCACGGCTCCTCTTCACAGTTTTCTTGGCGGGGATATGGAAGTGGTTTGCCCTTGCCCGCTTCCATGGAGAAGCTGGGGACCGAACCAGAAACCCTTTGCTTTCCTCGGGCAGGTTGCTCTACCACTGAGCAACAGCCGCTCCCAGCCTCCATGGGTTCCTCCTTGCAGTTTTCTCGGCAGGGATGCTGAAGTGGTTTGCCATTGCCTAATCCCAGGGAGAAGCTGGGATCGGAACTCGCAACCTGCCGCTTTCCTCGGGTAGTTTGAATTGGTGACACTTTGATTTCTTCGTTCCTGCCTTGTTTAGAACCATTAACCACAGCACCCAGGTTGGATGGAAAGAGGGAAGGGAATGTGAATTTCAGGACCACCGAACTAGACTGTGGTACTGGCCTGATTTAAAGGTTGCTTGTAAACCAGAGGTCCTCATCACGTCGCTGGCAGTGAGTTTCATGAATGAAGTTGGTCTAGTTTCAAATGTATTTGATTCAATTCCAGTCAGATTTTGATGCATTCGGTTTCTAAACTTCCAAATCGAACTGAATGTTTTGACTTGCGATTCGACTCAAATTCGAATGCATAAAAACCCCATTTGTGCACTGATTATTTGCCATCCTCAATTTTTTTTCTTTTCCTTTTGAATGTGTTTCACCCCCCTTCTTCTGCGGTCCAAAAACTAAGCAGGTTCTGGTCCAACCTGTATTTGGAGGAGAGTTCACCTGCAGGCTAGACTATAGATCCTGCATGCCAAACTAGGAAGCTGAAGAATATTTTTTTAAAAGTCTGTGGCAAACCACTTTTATATTGTTGCCAAGAGAACATATCAGGGGTTGAGCTCAGCAAAGCTGTGTATCTTTTTTATTTTTATGAAGTACTTTCTAACTCGTTCTTCTGGTTTTCTTAGAACCCCCTGGAATCTTCAGTTTTATGAACTTGACTCATCATCCATTATTTGCGAAGTTAGTTACGTCAGGACTCAGTCCTGACCCCATATAATTTATTTTTTATTTTTCTTAAATCGGTTTCATCACTGCCCGACGAGACCCCGCATAATTTATAAATACTTTAAATCATGTCTAAATACAGGAAATCTCTCATTGACTTTGCTCCATGTGTAAACCTCTGCTGTCACAAGGAGGCAAGGAAAGAAAAATTTCATTTCTTGCTTCTTAGCAGGATTCACAATTCCTAAACTAATACGGTGCTTTTGTAAAATATATACAAAGCAAACAAACTATAGCTGTCCTTTGAAATGTGCCCTTTGAATCTTCACAAACAAAAATATGTGTATACAGTATCTATTTTAGGGAAAGCGTGCACCAGTTGTGCCCAGAAGTTAAGAAGAAGAGTTGGCTTTTCTACCCTGCTTTTCTCACCTATTTAAGGGGGCTCAAAGTGGCTGACAAACATCCTGTTCTTCTCCCCACAACAGACATCCTGTGAGTTAAGTTAGGCACCTCTCTCTCTCTCTCTCTGTTCATGCTACTTTCCCTGCTCATAGTGAGCCAGTTTGGTCTAGTGGTTAGGGAGCCAGACTCTTATCTGGGAATATCCTCTCCTATGAAGCCAACAGGGTGACCTTCGGTTGGTCACAGCTCTCTGCTGAGTTCTCACAGATCCACCTGCATCACAGGGTGTTCTATTGTGGGGAGGGTAGGAAGCTTTGTCAACCACTTTGAGTCCCCTTAAACTGGCGAGGAAAGTGGGGTAGAAAAGCCAACTCTTCTCCTTCTCCTTCTCCTTCTCCTTCTCCTCCTCCTCCTCCTCCTCCTCCTCCTCCTCCTCCTCCTCCTTCTCCTCCTCCTCCTCCTCCTCCTCCTCCTCCTCCTCCTTCTCCTTCTCCTCCTCCTCCTCCTCCTTCTTCTCCTCCTCCTTCTCCTTCTCCTCCTCCTCCTCCTCCTCCTTCTCCTCCTCCTCCTCCTCCTCCTCCTCCTCCTCCTCCTCCTTCTTCTTCTTCACTGCCCTATTGTCTTTCCTGCCAGGGAAACTCCTTTCACGCACTGAATTTGGAAGGGCTTTATCATGTTGCTCCTAGCATGAGCTTCTCTCATGGCAAGGCGGTGAGCTGATCTATGCAAGCTGGGACACCATTTAACAGCTGGTGCAGGTCCACCCTTCAATGTACACTTATTCCATGGGTTTATATCGAACATCTGCTGAACTGGATGCAGAGAAAATGTTGGAAAGAGAAATTATTTGGGGAGATTTGCTGAACAAGGCAAAGAGTCCCTTCCGCCTTCTTTTCGGAATGTTTTTAATAATGTTTTTCACAGCTGGGTTCCATAGTCTAGCCGTAGCATGCAGTGAAAGTGCCTGTAAGGGGAGAATGCCTTCAGATGAAATACTTAGAAGAGGAAGAAGAGGAGAAGGAGTTGGCTTTTATACTCCCTTTCCCACCCTTAAGGGGACTCAAAGCAACCGACAAACATTCTGTTCTTCTCCCCACCACAGACACCCTGTGAGGCAGGTGAGAGATCAGATGAGAGCTCTGACTAGCCCAAGGCCACCCAGCTGGCTTCATGGAGGAGTGAGGAATCGATCCAGGAGACTACCAGATAAGATTCTAACACTCTAACCACAGGGCCAAACTGGCTCACCATCTGAAGTCTGGGTTCTTTGTTCTAGGTTCTCGAGTTTCGACAAGCTGCCGGTTTGCACTTCAGGTGAACATCTGGGGGGCAGGTTCATTTGCACCTGCAGTAGGCGCTTCAGATGTTCACCTGCCTTGCCTTCCCAGATGTTCACCTGTCATGAACTAGCTGCGGTGCACCACAAGCTCACCAAACCTTACCCCACACGACCGGAACTTACCTGCAAGCGTCCAACTGGTGGCCATTCTCACCTCTGCTGGCTGGGGAGGTCATTGGTGTTGCCGCGCAAGCGCGCCTGGCAGCTCTTACGACCCCCTGGGGCGACTGTGACTGCGCAGAGCATTAGCGTCATCATAGCGGCGGCGCTGGTGCACCTGCAGTCGTGGAGGGCGCTGTGCTCAAGATGGCGGCACCCAGGAGAGGATTGGCCCGGTGACTGAATGTGGGTGAATGTTTGATCACCCAGGGGGTAGGCTAACGTGGACTAGCAATTTCCGAAATCACCCAAGGTCTCCCAGCTTGGTCCATCTCTCCCTTTCCCCATCGCCTTTTGCTTTCCTTCTTTTCTGAGCTAGTTGCAAAGTTTCATCCTGCAGCCATTTTGCTTTCCAGCTCTCCTGTTTTCGGGGGGTTGCTTTTTATCGCTGCACAGTATTGAGAACCTCTGTCCATAGTTCTCTGGGCGTTCTGTCTGCCACCTAATCCCTGGTACCGCCTCACCGTGCCTGCTCATTTAATTCTTTCTGGATCAGTTGCCTCCCTCACAATGATGGAGGCAGATCCTTGTTCCCGAATTGGCAATCTCCCCTCCCGGCCGCCTTATTTGCCATACAGCTCGCAGGGAGGGCTGTGTTCTGCTGTGTTCACACTGTGCGTCGCAGCTGGTTGGCATGTCTCAGTGAGGGGGAGGCTGTGCAGGGAGAATTCTTAGCATACTTGGCTCCTTTGGGAAATAAATGGGATCTGCTGATCCAGTGATTCTGCAGCTAGGCATCATTATACGTTTTTGCTCCATAAGCAGCTGGCCGGACTGCCGTTTTCTAGACGGATCTCCAGTGCTGCACAGAGCAGAATGGGGAACTGGCGACTGGTCCATTGGGAGTTCTGCCCACCCAGATTACCTGTGCACGGACATTTGGGCAGCTCCTCAGCTCTTGAGCTTGGTTTTCCTTTTGTCACTGGAGCAGATTTTAGAGCCCTCGCCTAGGCTGCTGTCGGAATGGAGCGAATCCTGTTACATGGACATTGCCAGATATTAGGGCGATCTTTCCAAAGCAATGCCCATTCCAGCAGCCGGAAGATGCATTGTGATGCTGTTCCGGAAAGACCCGCAGGGTCAGCGGTTTTCCCAACATAGTTTTCACTTAGCAGCGCTTCTGGTGAGGTCCATACAATATTACCTGGCTGGAAAATTATGGGACCTTGTGGGTCATGCAGGGAAAGGATGGAACAATATATATTGTTATCGTTTTAATAATGTTTGGTTTTAAACGTGGTTACCTGCCCAGAGACCTCCTGGTTATAGGGCAAGATAAAAATGTAAACAAACAAACCCAGCATTTCCAGTGACGTGTTTCACAGCATATTTAGTTCCAAGAGCCTAACCACTAGGACTTTCTGCACTCCAGGGCTGTGATCTGGATCAGAGAGACAGCCAGGCGTGTTGGTCCAGATCATGGCACCTTATGGGGCGGAATAGCCCTGTCTGTATAACAACACTGGTCCAGATCAGACCCTGTACCAGCCCTTAGGGACGTCCATGGATATTTGAAAATTTGAAAATCCAATTCGAACTGGACAAATATCAACATTCGAATTAGAATCGGATTTTTGAAAATCCAAATTTTTGAATTTGAACAGATTTTGGATTTTTGAAATTCCGATACGGATTTTTGAATAATTCAGCTGAAAAGAACGTCGTTTATCGCATCCAAATATCGTCTTTATTTGCACTTATAATACGGGATGCAAACACGATAAAAATGGGATGCGCAGATTCGAAAATCAGATACGGATGTTGCCGACATTCGTATTTAAAAGTCTGAACCGAATTTCCGAAAATACGGATTCAGATAATCCGGATTTGAATCAGATTTTTGAAAATTCGGATTTTCAAGTTTCAAATTGAATGGAATATTTGGATATTCGAATTGACTCGAATTCGAATGCAAAAAGCTTGTACTCAGGGCTGCCCTTCAAGGCCTCTAAAGGGCTAAGAATGAAAGTTCTTTGGCTCAGAGCCCTTAGTGGACCCATTTCAGCAGCGCCATTTGGTGTGCCATTGAAAAGGGTCCTCCGGTAGTCTAGAACATCTTAAGGCATGCATAGCCTGGCATACTAGGTCACTACCAACCTCACTGTTGATGAAATTAAAATATTTATCTCAGTCTTCGAACTTCTATACCAAAAGAAATTTTGGTAGTGAAAGTTCTTTCCATTTGTTGTGGAAGTTTTTGTTTCTACAAATGTTCTTCATGATAACGAGCAACAGCATGGGCAACTTACCTTTAATTATTTGGTTCCATTAAGATGCATGCAAAAAATGACCGTTTCCTGCATGTCCCTGAATGGGACCAGGTGGAAACTTTGAAGCTGGGGAACTTTCATTCCCTGGCTTTGATGTTTGTGAGCCCCATCAGGTCCTTTCCCCACGATGTCCGAAAGAAGTCTTGCTTTCTCTCACATTGTCTGGGCCCTCTACATATGATGAGCTTGGGAGGCAGAACATTTCTGTATGTTTTCATAAACTAGAGGTAGGAAACTTCAAATGTTGTTCAAACTCTGACTCCATGACCCACATTCACAATTGCCATGGATGATGGGAGCCAGAGGGCAACAGTAGCAGGAACTCCACAGCTCCCGAATATTTGACTTACCTACTGAACTACATCATCTTTTCCTCATGAGCCAGTTTGGTCTAGTGGTTAGGGAGCCGGACTCTAATCTAGGAATACAGGGTTTGATCCCATACTCCTCCATGAAGCTAGCTGGGTGACCTTGGGCTAGTCACAGCTATCTTCTACGTTCTCACAGCCCCACCTACCTGACAGGGTGTTCTGTTTTGGGGAGAACAGAAGGTTTGTCAGTCACTTTGGGCGCATCCCCATTATAAGCTTAATCCAGTTTCCTTAAACCAAAATAATAGAACCGGATGCAAACGTGAATTTGCCTGTTCCCATTACTTTCAGCTTAATCGCATTCGATCAGGATTCTGAGGACCATATGTGGCGTACGTGACTCAAGGGGGGACTCAAGTGGCTACTTTTTAAAAGCCGCTTTTCGGGGCTTCCCTGCCCTCTTTCTCCTGGTGTGAACGCGCCACCCATAAGGGACCCCTTCAGGGAGCCTAGCTGGGTGGCTGGGTGGCTGCCACTTGCTTGGATGGATGAAAAACAGGCACGGTCAGCCAGCGATTCTTTCCCCTCCTCTCCCCATTTCCCATGGCACACAGCAGCAGCAGCAGCAACTCAAACCCCCTTCACAGCCACAGCCTTTAAAACAGAACCTCCAGGGCTTTCCTTTCCTTTCCCTTTCTAAAGGTCAGAAATTTCAAAGAGCTAGAATTGCACAAAATTGCAACATTGTTATTAAGGTGTGAAGTGGCTAGATCACTACAGTGTAGCTTTAAGGACTGGATTTTTATAGTGGCTGTTTTGAGGGGTGGATTTTTTCAACGAAATCACTATCTCTGGAAGCAAGCTATTGGGGGAAGGAAACCCTAAACACGGATTCTCATCCCCTAACACGGTGCGGTCCCCACAGTAAAAAATGTAAAACGTTTCAAGCGCACGAACCTGGAGTGAGACCTGTTGAAATCAGGATTGAGATTCACCACGCTTTGGGGTGGTTTAACACGGGGAAAGCGTGTTAAACCAAACTGCCGTGCGGACTCCGAGGATTGAAAACGTTTTGAATTCGAGATAAGGTTGCCGTGAAGACACGGCCTTTGAGTTGCATTAAATGGGTGAGAAACGCATGTCCTTCTTCATCTTCATGGGTCATGTTCAGCCACGCGAGTTGAGTTGCCCTTAAACCTCAGGCCTGGATGAGGCTTTTGAAATTATAGTGTGAGAAATTAAAAATACTTCCTTTACCAGGGGTGGGAGGAAACCTTTGCTGGGAATCTGCACAAATGTGTTTTTTTTTCCATGTTCAATTCGTATCAAATTGAATGCAAAAAAATAAAAAAAAATTGTATTTGTTCAAATAGCTCCCCTTCGAATGTGGTAGGATTCGAATTCAATATGGATGTTGAGACGAGTCCCCTGCGGATCCGCTAAGTATCTCCTATGTATTCACCCTGAACGCATCAAATCCACATTGAACACACTCTGGATCCACTCTGGACCCGTTGCACCTGTGACTGGGGCAGCCACTTTCCCACTTCTGCGGTTTCATGCACGTGACGAAGCTTCGTAGGAATGTATGTTAATCTTTGAATGTCCCAAAATTCGATTCAGATAGGAATGTTAGAATGTGGACGAATGCACACGGATTTCAAATATGATGAACATCCATGCGGATCCCTGGTACCAACAGAGTTTCTACGAATGCCTGTGGCTTGCCAAAACAAAGTCTTCTGAAAGAAATTGGATGATGGGGAGGAGGAGGAGGAGGAGGAGGAGGAAGATTGCTGGGTGCTCAGCTATCCATAAGTAATGTGAAAGAGCGAGCGGTGGAAGGGGCGACGTTGCTGCCGACTAAAGGATGCTGTCTTTTCTTTACTGCTTGGGAGTCGATGTTCCAGAGCTGAGCTAGTACCATAAAATCTTGTTTGTACAAAATGAAATCCCTGGATTACATCACCGTTCCAAGAATATTGGGGAGGAACTGTGTTGCGGTGGCAGTAGCGTTGCTTAGACATCAGTAGAAGATTAAGCTATCTTCCACTGAGTGGGAAAAACTCCGTCAGGTTTGGGTTGCCTTACAGGTCCAGAGAATTTCCTGCCGTTCTGACGCAGCAGCTTTTCAGTGATTCATCAGCCGAAACGCTGGCGCTGCCTCGGGCTTCAGGCAAGCGGCGCACAGAGAGCAGGTTAAGGAGCGGTCACCAGGCCACATGTTGTTCGGACGCCGGGGTGGGCTGGCTAGGAGCCAGTCGGCGAAAAGAGAGTGCTGACTAGAGGAGGGTCCTGTGGGTAGGTCGACCATTGCCAGGCCGGATGCCACCTAAGGGGCATGCGCATATCCCAGAAGTGCTCCTTTAGCATGAGTGTGAGCAGTTTGATACTGTTGTTTCCTGGTTCGATTCCACCCTCCTCCATGAAGTCAGCTGGGTGGCCTTGGGCAAGTCACAGCTCTCTTCCTAAGCTCTCCCAGCCCCACCTACCTTACTAGGTGTCTGTTGTGGCGTGAAGGTTTGTCAGCTGCTTTGAGTCCCCGTAGGGATAAGGGAAGTGGGGTATAGAAGCCAACTCTTCTTCTTCTTCTTCTTCTTCTTCTTCTTCTTCTTCTTCTTCTTCTTCTTCTTCTTCTTCTTCTTCTTCTTCTTCAACTAGTGGTGTCTTTTAGAAGAAGAAGAAGAAGAAGAAGAAGAAGAGTTGGCTTTTCTACCCCGCTTTTCTCACCCATTTAAGGGATCTCAAAGCGGCTGACAAAGCTTCTGTTCTTCTCCTCACAACAGAACACCCTGTGAGGTAGGTGGGGCTGTGAGAGCTCAGAAGAGAGCTGTGACTAGCCCAAGGTCACCCAGCTGCCTTCATGGGGGAGGGTGGAATCGAACCCAGTATTCCCAGATATGAGTCTGGCTTCCTAACCACTAGACACCCTCCATGACAGCTTTTGGAAAGGGATAATATACACCATCTGAAGTGTGCCAAGCACCATAATGAAACAGATGATAGAAAACTCGTGAAGATGCATTTCTCAATCCTGACCTTGGATGGGTTAGGGGCTGGGATTTCCCGGGAACTGCGAATCCACACTGCATGTAGAATGTTCCGGTTTCCGTCTTTGGCAGAAGGCAATTGCAAAACACTTCCATTTTTTTGCCAAGAAAAATGAATGACGGTATCTATCTAGCTCGCGTCAAGCTCTTTACCTGAGCCAAACTTTACCTTCCTCAATTTGTACGGTTCAAATTACACATTCTTTCTGTATTTTATTCTAGTTTTTAAATTGCAACAGCGAGACCGTTTCTTAAAAAACACTGGAATTCAGTCTGTTAAGAAAGTGGGGAGACCCTGGAGACATTCTCACGGCAGCGCTGGCGATGCACACAAACGACAATTGTGTGTTTCGTCTACTGTTGAACCCGATACCCATTTGGTCAGCTTGAGAGCAAGCCATTTTAATCTAACAAAAAGGTCGTTCCTCTTCGATTCTGATCTAGCTTGAATACAACAGAAGGCAGAAACACAGCAAACAAGGACCGTTCGATCAAATAGCTCGTGTTCACGAACTTGGGGCTGGCTCGGTTCAACGAATTTCTGGATGCACGAACCAGCACTTGTTCAGTTCAATGCAAACCTCTGCGAACATGGACTGTTCAATCAAATGTTTGAACATGGACTGAACTTTGTACACCTCCAGTCAGAATACAAGCTTTTTCTTTTCTCTCTTTCTCTCCCTCCCTCCTTCTCTCTTTCTCTCTCTCTTTTTGCCTTGTTCCTGTTTCTCCTTAGTTTCCCACACTTCTCATGGAAGCAAAAGAAAGAACTATAGGTCAGAACCATCAGATTCCTTCCACTGCTGTGACTGTAAGCGCAAGATGACCTTATTCTGCCTCTGACCCTCCTGTTGGTCAAGATTTCCTTTCCGTTTTTCCACTGAGCAAGAAGGACGTGCCAGAGAGATTTGGCCCATCAGTTGCGAATCGCTTGCCCAGTGCTGGATTTGGGGTTTGTTTGTGTTTTGTTTTTAACAAGGCAAAGCAGAAGTCTGGCAGTGAAATCAATTAGGGAAAGAGGGAGGGAAGGAGGATTGAGCCCTCTGGTCACTGGTTGCTTTAAACAAGATTCTGGGCTGAAGTGTGCCGTAGATTTCGTGAGACAGAAGCTCAGCCAGAGGCCCCAGAGGCCCTTTTCATTCTTTGAGGGAGGGGAGAAGCTGATGGCTGCCGCCAGCTGATGGATGTTGCCATTCTGCGTCCACACTTAAGTTTTAATCCAGTTTCAGTCCACTTTCAGAGCGAGGGAATACCTCCGCAAAGTGACAAACTGTTTTCTTTCAGTGTTAAATAACTTAGAAAACTCATCCTTGGGATATATAACGTGGAATGAAAGTTATGGATCACTTTGTTCATGTTCTGACTTTCTCCTTCTCTAATTCGTTACTACATCTAGTATTTTATTGCGTTTTCAACTTTACAGCCTTCCAATATAATGGCAAGTCTGTTCTTATTACCCTTAGCAATTCAAGCCCCCCCAGCCCCCCCTTTGCATCCATAAATCAAAGCCATTGATCATTTCAGAGGAAGTTTTCTTCCATTCCCATTTTCAGCTCTCAACCCGTTTTCATTGCTTCATATAATCAGATACCTCCACCAATTTGCTTTCCGCTGTATAGGATTGCACGTGGCCCATAGATATATTTGTCATTTTTCATTTAATCAATCAAACTCCTGCACATTGAAGTCAGTTCTGCAATGTCCACTGTTCTTGACCTCTCCAGCCGAAGGTCACCATAGAATGGGCTGTTCCAGCTTCTCTTGTACAAATGACCCTTCTCCCACCTGGTCCTGCAGGTATCTTTCACCAAGGGTTATCTGTTTAATAGTTGCCGGGTTTTCCACCAAGCTGTGACAAATGACTGTCTGAATCCTTTTTCTTTCATATTTACATGTCGAAATTGGATCACACCCATCTCTTCCCTTGTATAAGGTGCTCTTGGTCGGGCTCTTTTGTTGGTACACGGTCAATAAAATGTGCCCTCATGCCCTCCATGGAGTTCCTCAGCTGGTAGTCAGGACCGCCTGGGCATTACAGTTCCTTAAGAACCTAAGTGGAGCCCTGCAGGGTCAGGCCACATTCCATCTAGCATCCCATCCCACACAGTGGCCCACCAATTGTCCATGGGCATCTCAAGCACAAAGGCAAAACCTTCACCTAATCTCAATGCCCCCAAAATAGCCTTTTGAGGCATCCTTAGAACCCAAGAGGAGCCCTACTGGATCAGGCTACGGAGGCATCCCTTCAGAGTTGATTGGAGTGCTCTCCGTTGACCTGCATAAGCAGATCTTCCATGGATAGTCTTAAGTCTTGGATCTCCTAGCTGGCTGTGTTCCCCTGCTGGCTGGCTGCCATGCGGTTATCCGCAAACCTGCTTGGTTCCTCCAGTTGTGATTCTCCTAGCATCCAACTGGCATGTATGGGCTGGTCCTCTGCAACTTGGTGCTGGAAAGATGGGGCCAGGAGATTCCTGCCATGCATCCCCAAGGCCTGTTTTTCTTTGCCCCCCCCCCCACATTTACTCAATCCCATCTTCTTTTTGCCCATCCCTTTCTAACCAAGCTGATGACCCAGTCCAGTTCAAGGTATTAACCTTAACTTATCAGGCATGAGCCAGTTTGGTCTTGTGGTTAGCGTGCTGGACTCGTATCTCATAGTCACAGGGTTTGATTCCACCCTCCTCCATGAAGCCAGCTGGGTGATCTTGGGCAAGTCCCAGCTTTTTTTCTGAGCTCCCTCAGGGTGTCTGTTGGGAGAAGAACAGAAGGTTTGTCAGCCGCTTTGAGTCCCCTTAAGTGGGCAAGAAAAGCGGGGCAGAAAAGCCAACTCTTCTTTTTCTAAATGACTTGTACCCCACTGTTGAGAAAATGAAATAAGAAAAACAGAGTTCTGACTTGGATCACTGAAATGGAAGATTAAACAAGAGGTTTTTGCGTCTTTAAATGATCTAAATGTTACTGAGGTTTTAGCCTCTTTGCTTTCATAGCACGCACTATATTTTTGTAATAAAGCAAAGTCTTCCTTTCATTTCCTCATTCTTGCCTATAACCACCACCTTTCGTTGCAACCCTCTTCTGTTTGCCAGTGCAGATCGTGAGAGCATATTTCTGAAAATAGCGGCTAGTTCAGCCCAGGGATGACTAACAGTCTAAAACTGCAGTCTGTTAGCCTCCTTGGTTTTTGCGTTTTAGAGCTCAGGCAGATGTTTGAAGGACTGTTTTCTGCGAAAGCAGGTGCCATGCAAAGTGGCTTCAGAGAAGAAGAGCTGGCTTTTCTACCCCACTTTTCTCAGCCATTGGAGGGGACGCAAAGCGGCTGACAAGCTTCTGTTCTTCTCCCCACAATAGAACAGCCTGTGAGGTGGGAGGGGCTGTGAGAGCTCAGAAGAGAGCTGTGACTAACCCAAGTTCACCCAGCTGGCTTCATGGAGGAAGAAGAAGAGCTGGCTTCTTTACCCCGCTTTTCTCACGCATTTAAGGTGACTCAAAGCGGCTGACTAAGCTTCTGTTCTTCTCCCCACAACAGAACACCCTGTGAGGTAGGTGGGGCTTGAAAGCTCAGAAGAGAGCCGCAACTGGCCCAAGGTCACCCAGCTGGCTTCATGGAGGAAGAAGAAGAGTTGGCTTCTTTACCCCGCTTTTCTCACCCATTTAAGGTGACTCAAAGCGGCTGACAAAGCTTCTGTTCTTCTCCCCACAACAGAACACCCTGTGAGGTAGGTGGGGCTTGAAAGCTCAGAAGAGAGCCGCAACTGGCCCAAGGTCACCCAGCTGGCTTCATGAAGGAAGAAGAAGAAGAGTTGGCTTTTCTACCCCACCTTTCTCACCCATTTAAGGGGACTCAAAGCGGCTGACAAACCTTCTGTTCTTCTCCCCACAACAGAACACCCTGTGACATAGGTGGAGCTGTGAGAGCTCAGAAGAAAGCTGTGACTAGCCCAAGGTCACCCAGCTGGCTTCATAGGGGAGGGCGGAATCGAACCCGGTATTCCCAGATAAGAGTCCAGCTTCCTAACCACGAGACCAAACTGGCTCAGTCACATGGAACTGAATGTGTTCCTTCCATTAAGCGTTCACATACCACTGTAACAAAACTGTAGCAGAGCCCATATGTCGAGCATTCCGTATTTTCAGTGCACGTGTACATGAAGAAAATGCGGTTCCCCTAGGACTTTTTCCTCAGACATTCTCTGTCCACAGACAGAAACAAGGCACAGCTCATCTGGGTTTTGCTAAACAAGGGTGACCTGTGCATCACCGTAGCTTGATCCTTCTTGGATTTGGGATTTGGCATATGGAAATGGCACTTGGCCACACAAATAGGCATGTGGCTGTTTCCAGCTTGAAGGCGCGACTGATAGAGGACATCCCAGAGAGGAACAGGACTTTCCACTTCTTGGACTCAGCCTGTGAACTGGGCAAAGTTTGTATCTTGCATATGCCATTGGTTGCCATGAGGAGAATAGGCCATAATTTCACTCCTGCAGGGCATATCTGAGCTTCCTGGCCTTTCTAATCCTCCCGTAAACGAGTCAAAGGCCCTGTCCCCATGCAATTGAAAGTCTGCTGGAACTCTTCTTTTGCCTCTGAGCGGCCCCATGTCAGGCTTTACAAGGCGCTTAGGGAGCTTAGGAAAGTGAGACACCCGCGATAAAATACGTGCACTTTAAAGAAGAGTTCCAGCGCTCTTTCGGCGATTTGCGGGTTTTGCTCGCTAGATCTGCCTTGAGGACGCTCCGTGGCAAAAGGGGCGGGGATTGCTTGCCTGCACACACAGCCAAAAAGCATTCACACATCTGAGAAATGCAGCAGGTTCGCTTCCTTTCCTTTGTAAAAAGAGCCAGAATTGCTCAGAATTGCAACATTGTTATCAAGTGATCTGTGAAAGCCTTAAAAGAGAATGAGCGAAGGATCGCGCTGCCGATGCCTGCGGCCGCTGACTTTGCTGAGACAGAAAGCCTTTTCTAACAGAGAACTGAGTGAAAGTAAGTGCTGAAAGTGAATGAATGAGCGATCATCTGCCTTTGCTAGGGGTGGGAAGCCGTTTCAGGAGACGGAGATCTGGCTATTTTTCCTTTTAACAAGAGAGGGGGCGGGGGGGGGGGAAGATGCCTGGAAAGAGAAGACGGCTACCATGGGGACGGAAAGTCCGTTTAGATCGCGGCTACCATGGGGACGCTTATTCCAGAAGTGGAGGGGACTTTTAAAGTCAGCTATAACAGAGTGACGGCAGAGGAAGCCGAGAGGGGCTAATAAGTCTTTTGGGGACAGGGCCAAAGAGCAGCTGATAAATCTATTTTTGCAGCTGCAAAATCTATAGGGTGCGTCTCTCCAGCTACGTGGGTTAAGGACGTCAGAGGAGCCATTGCAGTCCAACATCCTGTCTCACGCTGTGGTCCAGCAATTGCTTCTCAGCATTCTCCAGCAGAAGAAAAAGGCAAAACATTCACCTGTTCTCCATTTCCTGCAAATTATTGTTATTATTGACAGAAACATAAAAATATGACCCAACACCAAACGTGTCAGCTTTGGTATTTTATATCTCATTGGGATCTTCCCAAGATCCTAAGATGACGTTATGCACCTGTGGATAATGTGAGCAGAACCCAGCAGGGGAGCCTTTTGCATTGAGAGATGATAAACTTGTCAGCGTGAAGCTGATTTAAGTGCCTTCCAAGTGCCTTCTGGTCGCCACACCTCAAAAATACAAGGTGGAGCTGGAAAAGGTGCAGAAAAGGGCAACCAGAATGATTAAGGAGCTGGAACACTTCCCTTACAACACCAGGCTGCAATGTCGAGGCCTCTTCAGTCTGGAGAGACAGAGTTTAAGAGGGGACCTGATTGAAGTATGGTATAGAAAAAGTGCATAGAGAAAATTTCTTTTCTCTATCACACAATACTAGAACCAGGGGGCATCTATGAATCTGATGGGTAGGAGAGTTGGATCCGACAAGGGGAAGTATTTCTTCACCCAAAGGGTCATCAGTTTATGGAATGTGCTGCTGGAAGAGGTGGTGACAGCTACCAGCCTAGTGTCTTGGTCAGCCAGGAGGAGGACTCAGAGGATGAGGAGGACTCACCTCCTCAAGTGCAGGAGGAACCTGGGGTGGTGCAGAAGTGCGAGACATGGAACAGCAGAGCGCGGAGATCCCTAGCTTTAAGCAGAGGAGAGCAGAAAAGGAAGGGTTAAGATGATCAAAGAGACTTGCTCAGAAACACTCAGTAGATAATCAGCAGCTGTGATCTGAAAGTGCAAGATAAAACACCTGGCAGACACCCAGGCCTTTTGTCAGAAACTGTTGATTTTCCTTTAGAGAAGGCTGCCATATCTGACCCCTAGACATTGAATACTTGGCTACCTTGACTTTGAACCGAACTGTTGTGTTGACCTGGACTTTGGACTGTTTCTCGACTTCTTCTCTGTGGACTTCGTTTGGCTGTGCTGCTGAAGGAGCTGCCTCGGCAAGTGGGCTGTCTCTTATCAGCCATGTGTTTGTGTGTGTGTGTGCTGGCAGCTTTCCCGGACACCTAGATGGCTTTAAGGAGAGGTTAGACAAATTTATGGACAGATGTATCAGTGGCTACAAGAATGAATGCCTAGGTGCATCTTTCAGGCTGGGGAGGGGGGGAAGTTTGCTGGTATTCAAGAGCAGGGAAGGGTTTGTCCTTGTCTCTGCTTGAGATGCCCATGAGCATTTGGTGGGCCACTGTGAGCAATGGGATGCTGGACTTGATGGGCTGTGGCCTGATCCAGCAGGGCTCCTCTTATGTTCTTATGGACTGGATGGGCTGTGGCCTGACCCAGCAGGGCTCCTCTTAGGTTCTTATGGACTAGATGGGCTGTGGCCTGACCCAGCAGGGCTCCTCTTAGGTTCTTATGGACTAGATGGGCTGTGGCCTGACCCAGCAGGGCTCCTCTTAGGTTCTTATGGACTAGATGGGCTGTGGCCTGACCCAGCAGGGCTCCTCTTAGGTTCTTATGGACTAGATGGGCTGTGGCCTGACCCAGCAGGGCTCCTCTTAGGTTCTTATGGACTAGATGGGCTGTGGCCTGACCCAGCAGGGCTCCTCTTAGGTTCTTATGGACTAGATGGGCTGTGGCCTGACCCAGCAGGGCTCCTCTTAGGTTCTTATGGACTAGATGGGCTGTGGCCTGACCCAGCAGGGCTCCTCTTAGGTTCTTATGGACTAGATGGGCTGTGGCCTGACCCAGCAGGGCTCCTCTTAGGTTCTTATGGACTAGATGGGCTGTGGCCTGACCCAGCAGGGCTCCTCTTAGGTTCCTATGGACTAGATGGGCTGTGGCCTGACCCAGCAGCGCTTCTCTTAGGTTCTTATGTCTTTTGGAATGGCATCCAGTGTGCTAATCACCACTGGGGCCACCAGTGCTGTCTTGTGCCAGTCTTTGACCTTCAGTTTTTAAATCCTTGTAGTTTGTAATTTTTTTCTGTTTGTTTAATGGCAATCCTACTATCTCCTATACCTACTTTTTTCTATAATGGTGATATCAGGAGTGTTATGTCCCAAAACTTTGTCAGTTTGTATTCTGAAGTCATTATTATTATTATTATTATTATTATTATTATTATTATTATTATTATTATTATTATTATTATTATTATTATTATTATTATTATTATTATTATTATTGGCAATAGCATTAGCATTTCTATCCCGCCCTGTACGCGAAGGTCTCAGGATGGGTGACAACATTTAGAATCAAATATACATATAAAAGCGATACATATTAAATGGCTCTTAGACACATCCAGCCACAGCCCATCTGGTCCAGACTCCTGTGAAGAGACTGCACAATGTTTTGATGACCTAATGCCTGCGCGTCTTCTTCAAGCCTGTTTGCACTTAGCTTGAGGAGCACCTCCAGCCGCTCCTGGGAGGCCTGTCCGCATGCCCCTGCTGTTGTCCTGGAGCTCACTAAGGCTGCCCCGATTTTCGGTTGTTGTGGGCAGCTAAAACATTGTCCACAGTATAACTGCGAGCCACCAGCGAGCTCCCGGTCAGCAAGATTTGCACCCTCATCCAGGCATGATGCTATGAGCAGGTGTGATGATGCAGCTGTAGCTGTGCATTCACACACCGCATCCCAATCACCATAGTAATTCCTGGGAGTGCACTGGATGTTGCCATGGCTGTTGTCATGGTAATCTAGCCCTGCCTGGACTGAGGCATCCACACTTCAAGCACTGGTGGTCCAGTTCAGGACCGCACTAGCACTTGAAGTGTGGATGGCTCCCTCCAGTGAGGTAGGGGTGGACAGTCCCTTTATCTCCAAGAAGAATTTCTGTCCAGTCTGTTGGGTGTTCAGCATAGTATCGTTTATTACAACTCCAGAGCAGGAGCTGTCTGAGCTGGGTTAATTTTGTGTGTGGGTTGCTGTTGTCACAACTAGGGGTGTGCACAAATATTCATAGCATTTGAATTCAAATATAAGGTTTTGATATATTCGCATGAAGCTACGTTACATATTCGCATGGGATTCGCATCTAACATTCATAGCAAATTGGTAGAGCATTTGTATCAAATTCCAGTCCTACCACATTCGAAGGGATTTATTCGAACGAATACGAATTTTCTTCCATTTGATTTGATACGAATCAGATTTTAAAAAACAACAGTTGTCACAACAAATATAACTTTACTGCTGCTACAGTCATGTCTTAATATCAAACATCAAAACTCTCATAAGTCTAGCATTGGCGTTACTTGGAACTTTGGTGAATTAGTTCTTTTCTACCTGACTTGATAAAAATTGAACTCCAGGAAAACATGTTCTACATTTTTAGCCTTATCTCCTGAGCTGGACAAACAAGGGATGTGCATGAATACATTTTTTGCATCCAAATTCAATTCAAATCGAATATTCAAATATGTGAATATTTGATTCAAAACAAAATTCAAAAATCCGCATTTTTGAAAATCTGATTCGAATCCGGATTATCTGGGCCCGTATTCTCAAAAATCAGATTCGAATCGAATGATACGGATGTTGGGAACATTCGTATCCAGTTTTCGAATCCGTTCACATCCCATTTTTATCATGTTTGCATTTCGTTTGCGTCTCGTATTATAAGTGCAAATAGACCCGATATTCAGATGTGATATACAGCAACAAATTCAGTCGAATTATTAAAAAATCCATATCGGATTTTCAAAAAATCCAAATTTGAAAATACGGATTTTCAAAAATCTGCTTCCAATTTCAATGGCGATGTTCGTCTAATTCAAATGAGATTTTTGAATTTTTGAATATCCTGCCCATCCCTAGGCAGGACTTCATTAGCAAAGGCTACTGTGAGGTTCCATAGGATCTTTTCAGACCCCCATCGCGGAGCCCATCAGAACTTCAGCCTCAACTTGGACTTACATAGCCAAGACTGCCAACTCTAATCTCTCCTTGTACTGCATCAAGGCAAGACACATCAAATAGAAAACTGCAGTCTGCTGCGGCGTGTGGATGGCAGGTCCCTATTCCCGGGTGGAATCCAGAATAAGGTTTAGTGCAGAAAGGGCCAAAGGGCATTCAGCCGTGCCGTTCCCTTGGCAGCAAAGCAGAAGCAGTTTGGCAGAATCACCTGAGACTTTGTGCACACAAAGCAGACACTCCGCTACTTATTTCTTATTTTCTGGTCAGCTAAACTGTTGATCCTCAGTTTGCTTTGGATCTATGAATCACAGAGATCAAATTGCAAGTGGCGTGAGAGCCGGTTTATATTTGCTTTAGCTTGTTAAGAGAGCTTCAGTGTCTCAGTGACTGAAGAATTAGAAACTTGAACTTGTCCTACTTTTGACACAGACTGGGAGGCAGACTGTTTACATTCTACCTTGTCTGACACACTTTTTCCAGGTGCCCTAACAGAGAGAGAGAGAGAGAGAGAAAGAAAGAGAGAGAGAGAAGTAGGTATGCTTAGCCAGGGCACGAGTTTATTTCTGGTGAACGAGTAAATTATCCAATTTATTTTGCACTTATCTACAAAGCTATTTAGGAAAACAAACACATTGCATAGTGCTGCATAGAGATGAGCAAAGTTCGGTTTGAGCTTTAAAAAATGGATTGAATAGTCGGTGTTTAAAGATGCTCATGTCAAACTGAACTGAAATGAGCTTTTTTTTCCAATGAAAATAATTGGTATTATTATTATTTTTCAACAAGTTCAAAATTTAGAACCTAAGAACCTAAGAGGAGCCTTGCTGGATCAGGACACAGCCCATCTAATGCAGGTTCCTGTCTCACACAGTGGCCCACCAGTTGCTTCTGGGCATTTCAAGCAGAAGACAAAGGCAAAACCTTCACCTAAGGCGTTTTCGCACACGGGGTTTTGGAACGCGTGCAAGACAGCCTCGAACGCGGCATACGCATTGCCGCAGCGGGGCTTGCGCTCCGACGTGTCCGGAGCTGTCTTGCACGTGTTCGAGATGTAGAGCACTTTAAAGTGCTCTACATCCGTTCCGGCGTGGACGAAGCGCCCGCAGCCGTTCGGGGAGAGAAGCATTCGCTCATGTTTCTCTCTCCCTGACAGCCGCGGGCTCGCCTCCCCTGCCGGCGCTGACTGACAATCAGCTGATTGCCTGCTTTGCCGGCTGCGGGAGCTTCGGCAGCCGTCTCCCCGCCCCTTGCCGGCATTTGCTGGCTAAGACACTTCAGAATGCTTTGAGCATTCGCACACAGGCGCGCCGGAACGCGTTTACACGCGTTCCTGCGCTCCTATGTGTGAATGGTCAAAGCGTCCTGAAGTGTCTTAGGCTTCCCGTCCTACACCCGTTCCAAATGGAACGAGTGTAATGCGAAAATGCCTCTACTCTTGACTCCCTGCAAATGGCCATTAGAGGCATCATTCCTATCTCCCCAGTCTGAAGGATGTACCTAGGCATCCATTCTAATAGCCATTGAGACACTGAACACAAACAATCATTTGTTTGATTAAATGGTTCGCTAACAAGCTGTTCGGTTTGATGGCAAACTGAATGTGCGATCTTCATTTTTGCACCTCTCTTGCATGTTCTTAAGCTACTATTCCTTTAAAAGTATGATATGCATATTGTTGCAAAACCTGTTGTGCCCATTTCTGTGATCCACCAGACACACTTTTATGGTGTGTTTTATTCTCCTTGGGTCTGAATTTCCAGCTGTAAACAAACTTTGAACATACATGACGTTCTTCTCTTGTAATTGTTTGTTTTCCCTTTCCTTTTATTTTACTCTATTTTAGCTCACATGTGGGAGTGTACAAAGTAGCTCAAGATGCTGCTAGAAAACACCACATCTGAATCATCTGGGAGTCCGTAGGTGGCTCATTCTAAGACCCAGGTCTATCAAGCTCCAGGGTTCTGCATGTGAACCAGAGGGCGTATGGAACTTGTTTAGGATGCCCTAGAACAGAGCATTCGCTCCGCTGGGCTGGCGGTTCTGTTTGGAACCGCTCTACACCCGGCCCAGGGCGTTCCTGGCCATCCAACAGCTATTCGGGAGGAAGTGCATTTGCACGCTCCCTCCCTGACAGCTGTGGGCCCTGCCTCTGGCTGCCCCCATTGGGCAGGCATGTCGCATTCCTTCCCCAGATCCTGTGGGCCCTAGGGGACCAAATCAGGTCCCCTAAAATCTGCAGAAGCACCACCCCCCGGACACCCACGCACCCCGGGCACAGGCTTACATGGGGATGTGAGCCAGAGAGGCACTTACCTCGTGCTCACCGGGTTCCAAAGGGGCTGATGCAGTTGGCGGGATTGTGCGTCTGCACGCGCTGCCCTGGGGAAGGAACGTGATAGGCCTGCCTGCCCCTGGATCAAAATTGACCCAATGGAGGGAGGCCTGGAAGGGGTGTTCCGCCCCTGTGTCAGCCTTTTTGGGCTAGGCCACATGGGGACTGATTCCCCTTTGCTCACGTGTTCCTTACCTGACTAGGTGTGAATGGGTATCTGTTCCCAAGTGTCCTAGCCTTACTGCACTATGGCTGCTCGGCTATATTGCGGAAAGGCCTCTGAACTTCCACAAACAGGGTTAGAAAGGGTGTACAAATCAGAATTTTCAAGGCGGGATTCTGCTTCACAGGGGATCTACTTCTGTTTTAGTGATTAGGAGGCTCCGATCAGTTATTTGCATTCTGGGGCCATAGTCAAACAATTAGGCAACATCTAGAAAGGTGCATCTGCACTTGCAGGAGGCATTTACGTGCTAGAAACACCTCTTGCCTGCCCGGAAGCTGCGTAATTGTATGCTAGCTGTGGAGCATGAAATCACGCTACACAAGCTTACTAACCTTTACCAATGACTCACCTGAAGTGTCCAGAGGTGACCATTCGCACCTCTGCTGGATGGGGAGGTCAATGGAGCTGCTGTGCAAGGGCACTGGCAGCTCTGCTGGCCTCCTGACGTGACCGCAACTGCGCAGAGCATCAGCCTTGTCATGGCTTGAGCTGCTGGATCCAATCAGGGGCCGCGGCGCGCCCACTTGGTGCGCGCTCCCAGCGGCCTCAGCTCATTGCCAGCTGAGACAGCAAGGAGGTAAGTGTTGTGTGCGGGTGCGGCACCTCCCCAGGCCCTGGGGTGGGTGGGGTCATCTGCATGGCATAGGCGCCTCAATCCAGGCACCTACACCCCACAGACGGGCGTGATCGGGGGGGTGGGGTGGATGGGAAGCCTTGGTAGACCGGAGCCACGCGCTCCAATCTGCCACGGGGTCCTGCCCCATAGGGAGCTGGCCCTGGGCCCCAGGGTGGGTGGGTGGGTGCCCGGGTGGCTTCGTGCCAGCTGTACAGGGCTCGATCGAGCCCTGTGCAGCCAGCAGGAAGCGAGGGAAGCGGCCTGACAGGGCTGCCCGCCCCTGGGTGCTCGCACCCAATGGCAGGCTGCCTTGCGGGATGCTTCAGCCATTTGCAAACAGGCACGCTGAACGCCTGTAAACGTGTTCCTGCCTGCCTGTGTGTGAATGGGTAAAGCGTCCCAAAGTGACTTAGCCCACGTGCTCTACTGAACTGTGCTTTGGTAGGTGGGTCCAGTCTTTCCTTTTGGCCAATGTGCAAGCATGGAGTTTGTGAGGCACCTCCCCTTCTCTCCTCAGTTTATGTATAGGATTCCTTTATCAAGTGTTTTTATGCAAATTTATTTAATGATAATGATAATGATAATAATAATAAGATGATGATGATGATGAAAATTAATCACATGGAGCAGAAAAGCACATAAAAAAGGAAGCGGGCATAGAGGTGGGGAAGCAGGCTTTAAAAAGAACAGCGAACCCACACGCTTGCCTCCCTTGAGTGACACGACGGCATCCAATCAGAAGGGATTTGACAAAGCAAAAGAGATGGAGAGCCAAGAGTTTTATGGAGGAAGCTCAGCTGGATCACAGAGACAGATCTGAGTGGCGCAGCATAGAGCAAGGATGGCCTGAGGATGACCTATAACAATTTAGGTGTGAACTGAGCTGGTACGAACTCAGTCTGAATTATGAATAGGACGTCCTGTCTCATATAGATGTGACCGGGGGCATGGAGGAAGGGTGTATCAATGGCTATTAGAATGGATGCCCGAATGCCACCTCCATGTTGGAGAGACAGGCAGGATGCCGCTAAAGAGCGCTTGCAGGGAGTCAAGAGTAGGTGAGGATTTTGCCCTTGTCTCTTGCTTGAGATGCCCAGAAGCAATTCATGGCCACCGTGTGTGGCAGGATACCGGACTAGATGGGCTCCTCTTGGGTTCCTATGAGGTAATTTAGTATGGTTTGATATCATTCTGAAGAGTTTATATATTAGTTATAAAGTAACAGCAAGTCCTTGTTACAGGTTACACTAGAAATGTATCTTTTCTCTGTCTCTCAACAAAAAGTGGGCTGGTGTGCCTTTGAGATTATTGCGGTGCACAACAGCTCCAGCCGCCGTCTCTGTGCAGTGTGGTGCAAAGTCCTCTCTTACCCTTAGGACAGGGCAGGGCAGGAGACAGATAATATATTGAAAATCAGGTTGGCAATGGGCAAGCCCATTGCCTTGTTGACACTGTTTACAGGGAATGATGGGAAATTAACATAGTGCCACTGGTGATAGCAGCTAGTTCGAAAGAAGCAAAAGGTTTAACAGTAAAAATATGGTATGGAAAACAGTGGGACATATTTTTAGATTCATACATTCAAGGTAAGAGAATTAGGCTTACAGGTATTGAAAATATACAGCAAATAAAAATGGTGTGGAAGCCACAGACAGAGTAAGTACAAAACCTGACTTATGTTCCTCTGAGAGTAAAGGAATTTGTACATTATTTGTAATGAGATAATCAACTTCCTGTTCCCAACTTTTCTTTCTGAATGCTTTATTTTGTATTTTCGAAGATACAGAAGTCCTCTGGGCATGCCTGCCCTTAACTCAAAGGAAAGGTACCACAACACCATCCCGCTGAGGCAAAGATCAGGTGCAGAGGGAGGCATCTGGGTTTTAGCATAGTCTGATAGTTTTAATACGTTTGTTTTTAACTGTTGTGAGCTGCCCAGAGACCTTTGGGTATGGGGCAGGATAGAAATATAAATAAATAAATAAATAAATCTGCACTTCAAGTGCTGGTGCATTTCCCAACTAGACTGTTAGTACTTGAAGTGTGGATGCCCCATCCTGGCCTGACTGGATTGCCATAGAAACAGCCATGGCAACATGGATGAGAGTGCAAACTCTGTGGCTGGGAGCTCATCAGTTATTCCCGGTCAAGCTATGGAGAGGTTTTCACTTGTCCACAACTAATGAAGATTGGGACAACTAGAGGGAACTCTGGGAAGGCGGTGGTGGCAGGACGTGCAAACAGACCTCCCGTGGATCAACTGACCAGAGGCCAATTCGCACTTAGGCCTCTGGTATGCAGTCAGGACAGCCAGGGGGTGAGGCTTGGTGGTGGCACTGGCCAGCTGTCGCGTCGCACGCTGACAAAGCACAGCCAAACATGTTCATAGCTTACTCAATTCCAGTCCAGGGTCTAGGAGTCCAGAAATGCAGCAAGGGTCAGTTAATCCAAGGGGTTAGCAAGGCACAAGGAGTCCAAGGATACAGTCATGGAGTAACATGAGACTGCAGGGACATTGTCTGCAACACTGAAGCAAGGTAGGCTTGCTCCTTAAGTAGAGGAGTCACTGCCTTGCTCACAGTGCAGCTGAGCTAATTGCTCTGATCTGCGCCTCAGCTGCTTCTGCTGCCTCAGCAGGCAAGGAGAGGGCCTTTGATGAAGCTTACTGCTGGTAGATTCACTATCAGAGCTGTCTGGCTGCTCACCTGGAACTGGCCTTAACCATTCAATGTCTGTAATGCCAGTTTGTGATTGCCTTTCAGTCTGTGGTGGCATTGCAGGCAGATCTTCCTCCTACGATGAGGCTGAATGGGGCATGACACCAGCATGCTCTGGGTACAGGAGGACTATTTGCATTTCTGGCCTCTGAGGAGTGTCCCTCCCGGCCAGAAATGTGTATCCTCCCCTGTACCCAGAGTGTACCAGCCTTAGTACCCTACACCCTAATTGCTCCGAGGCAGAAAGTCCAATCAGGACCTCTGTATTCCAGTAAGACTCCTAGTATGGCAATGAATATCAATAAATCTGCAAATTATTAATGCTTAAAGTTGAAAATCATATTGGGAAGGGTAAGGTTTACTGCAGTGTGATCTACAATCCCCATTTACAGTGCCGCTATATCTTTCTGACTTTCTCAATGGCCCATCCGTTGCGTCCGGAGCGTCACCCTGGTCCAGGTTCCCTGAAGGAGTGTTTGCAACAGCCCTTTCTTTTGCCTTTGCCACAAATAAGAAGGGATCAGGCTTTGTCAGATAAGAAGCTTGCTCTTGGCTCAAATGACCTAATTCTCTTTAGTCCAGATAAGATAACTTGATTTTAAACTTGGGACAGCTGTTGGGGTTTCTCCTTTGCTTCTGAACTCTTTTGGTTAAGCCATTTATACAGTGGGCAGCAACTTGGGGGTATTTGGGTTTATAATTTTATTCATTTGTCAAAGCCAAGGGTGACTCCTCGGCTGTATAGAAGTGACTTTAAGAAAACTACCTTCTATGTCACCTAAAATCACAGGATGATTCCATATGGTCCCAGTGTATGGGTTCAACAAGCATACTAGGAATGGTAAGAAGAAGAAGAGTTGGCTTTTCTATGCACTTTTCTCACCCATTTAAGGGGGCTCAAAGTGCCTGACAAAGCTTTTCTATTCTTCTCCCCATAAGAGACGCCCTGTGAGGTATGTGGGGCTATGAGAGCTCAGAAGAGAGCTGTGACTAGCCCAAGGTCACTCAGCTGCCTTCGTGGAGGAGTGTGGAATCAAACCCGGTATTCCCAGATATAAGTTCAGCTCCCTAACCACTAGACCACCCCGCCACCCTTTAAAAAGAGGATTGGGATATAGAACTGAAAAAGGTGAAATAGGTAACATTGCAATGATATACAAATCATTGTTAAAGATGCACTTAGAACAAGTTAAAGAATATATAGTGACAAGGGCTAGACATTTTGGATATACTGTAGGATAAAATATGGAACAATGGGAGAAAATGTGAAGGAATGATTTGAAATTTACTGCATGCTATGCTCTGAAAGAAAAAAAAATTAATAAGATGAGGTACAGGTGGAGTTGGCTCCATATAAGTTGTTGAAAATGCACATAGAAATTTCTCATAAGTGTTGGGAACATAAAATGTTATAGGAACAATGTCTCATATGTGGTGACTTGTCCAGAAACAAAAGAAAGTAGGTTGCGTCAGGAATACGCTTTAGACTGAAACCTGAAATGTTTCTATAGGGATTAATTGATAAGAACCTAGATAACTGGATGGTGTTAATTCAGTATATAGTACTGTATTTTCTGGCATATAAGACTACTTTTTAACCCAGGAAAATCTTCTCAAATGTTGGGGGTCGTCTTCTTATATGGCAAATATATCCCAAACTCTATGTTTTAACTGGAAAAGTTGGGGATTGTCTTATACACCCAGTCGTCTTATACACCGGAAAATACGGGTAACTGTTCAGATTTATTGATGATAGGAAAACTGCAATTAGGCAGATGGCGCAGGGTAACGTGGGTTGAACACTGGAACCGTGACCAGAGTTGTAGAGACGTGATTGCTTTACAAACAGAAGGCACTTGATTCTTAGTGAGTGTAAGTAAGAACTACATGAATGTGAGAATACAGGTATACAACTTATCTCTAATGTGAATACTAGAATTCAGCTTGTTACATCTTAGCAAATATAAAAGCAGGTAAAGGAAGCATACGGTTTCTGGATCATTTAACATCATGGCTATTATAAGCCTTAGCACAACTTGCCCTAACTGGCTACTAGATAAAAGGCATACTGCTAAAGCTGCATATCACACCCATTCAGATGGACGCATAGAAGCATTTATACCCATGTGAGGACAAGAGATGAAGAAGGCAGGATAATGTTATGCTCATAATTGATAAATCCAGTACGTGCGTATAAACATAGAAGTTTCTCATGGTTCTTACTTCTTGTCTCACACAGAAATACCAGTTGTTATGGCTGTGTGGCAAAGCGTGATAAGACAGCTGGTGTTATTGTATTCTGGTGTTCTGAAGGATTATATAGAGGTTTTGCAGGGCGGTTCGCTCAACACGTTTACCTGTATTGGAAAATTACTGGGTCCCAACAGTAACCGCAACCAGACTCATACATGCCGCAACATTAGCGATGTCCACGAATATTCAAAACATTCAATACATTGATTGAATGCCTATGAATTTAAACATTCGAACGAATTTTGAATTTTTGAATCACTCATATGAATTATTCAGACATTTGTACACGATGCATACTTGCCTGTTATGTAATCCTTCCCGCGCTTGTACATGTTTGTACGGATACATACAGGATGGAAGTGGGATCCATACAGGTACATACAAATGTTGTTGGCATTTGTATTTGCAAATACGGATCGAAAATTCACACCAATAGATTTGAATGTATTCGAATCAAATTGAATGTGAATACATTCGAATTTTAAACATTAAAATCAATTCAAATTTTCAGATATTCAATTTGAATCAAGTCCCGAAAGTTGCATCCATGCACAGCCCTGATAGGCCTTCCATAGAAGATTATAAAAGGATGGCATTTGTTAAAATGGACAAATAGACTAATCCGATGAGAGACGGGTTTAGGGAGAAAATTTATAAAGAAATTGGCAATCTTTCATTTAGTATTTCTCCCAGCAAGAAAACAACTTACTAATTGCAGCTTTCACGGACGAATAAAAGAAACAAAACCAAGGGGAAGAAGAGGAGGGGAAATGTGTGAAAAGCAAAATACTAGAGTTACAATAAAACAACAAGAAAGAGACTGGGAGTGGCGAAGAAAATCAAGATCTTAACGATTGTGATTTTAATGATTTCCATAAATGTATGTTTTAAACTTTTCTGATAAAATAACAATTTTTTTTAAAAAAAGAAAGCCTCCATTCTGCACACTGGTGTGGTGAAAGAAAGGCCCCTTCACCAAGGGGGGGGGTCTAATGTGGTGGAGTCTAACGGGTGGTGGCTCTTGTAGACCACACCAGAATGCAAAAAGGCGCCTGCATGCCTGCCAGTGCAGAATTCCCCTTTGTTTGTTTGTTTGTTTACATTTCTATCCCGCCCCATACCTGAAGGTCATTGGGCGGGTAACAACTGTTCAAAACAGCAGATTATAAACAGAATATACATTAAAGGCACTTCAAAAATTCAACAAATCTAAAACAATACACTCCTTGCTTAAAATGATATTGCCTGTCCTGGGGGGGAAATATAATCAGCTCAGTCAAAGGCCAGGGCAAAGAGGTGTGTATTCACCGAAATATATATAAGGAAGGGGCATGATGCACCTCGAGAGGGAGGCTATTCCGTAGTCTGGGGGCCATAGCTGAAAAGGCTCTTTCCCAGGTGCCCACCAACCTCACCACTGAAGGTGGTGGAACAACCAGGAGGGCCACACTGCTAGATCTTAAGGCACGGGCAGGTTGGTATGGGAGAAGGTATTCCTTTAGATATTTGGATCCAAAGTCATTTAGGGCCTTATAGGTCAGAGTCAAAACCTTGAATTGAGCTCGGCAGTAAATTGGCAGCCAATGCAACCCTTTTAAAACTGGTGTGATGTGTGTCCGGCTAGCTGTTCCGGTCAGCACTCTAGCGGCTGCATTTTGCACTAGCTGCAACTTCCGCACCATCTTCAAGGGAAGCCCCATGCATTACAATAGTCCAAGACAGACCCCTGAGGAACCCCACGAGTGAGTTCCCAGGGTGTCGAATCTGTCTCTCCCATCACCACTATCTGAGAACGGCTCTGGAGATAGGAGCGGAACCAATGCCAAGCACTGCCTCCAACTCCTAAACCCCATAGCCTCTCCAAAAGGATACCGTGGTCAATGGTATCAAAAGCCGCTGAGAGGTCCAGGAGAACCAACAGGGTAGCATTCCCCCTGTCTCTCTCCCGGAGGAGGTCATCAACCAGGGCAACCAAGGCGGTTTCTGTGCCATGACTGGGTCTGAAGCCAGATTGAAATGGGTCTACATAATCAGCTTCTTCCAAGCATGCCTGCAGTTGAACAGCGACAGCCTTCTCCAGAACCTTGCCTGAAAAAGGTATGTTAGCCACTGGGTGATAGTTATTTAAAACTTCTGGCCCTCTTCAGGAAGGGGCATACCACAGCCTGTTTCAGGGCCAGTGGAACCACCCCGTCCCTCAGAGTGGCATTCACTACCTCCTGGATCCACCCGGTAATACCTTTAGAGCAATACTATGCTATTACATAGTATGCTGGTTAACTGCTGATCGGCTGAGAAAATCACGGCTCTCACAAACACTGAGCCACGTGTTCAGTCCAGTTACTCATTCTCAGGGTACCAAAATGGAATCTTTTAGTTGCCTGGTTTGCGCCAATGGCACGATCCACAGTGCAAAGTTCGGTTCGTGTTTGAAAATTCAGTCAAGCGCTTCATATTGGCAAAATCGTTACACTGAGCATGCAGTAGCTCACATATGCAGAAATGCAGCCCCCTGCTTGCAAATGCAAAGGATTCATTTGCCTGTGTTTTTGCCCTTGAATTGAACACAGAAACAGACAAATGGTTCGATTAAAATGTTTGCCGACAAACCAAGCAAACTGGTGTTTGATACAATGGCAAACTGAACTGATTTTCGTTGCGCCCATCTCTTCTTAAGTGTTCCTGTGATGAAGAGCCTCGCAGGTCCCATTCCTCTAGCTTAGCATCTCTTCTCCATTCACCGAACTGCTCCTTTTCTGTGCACACCTATGTACGGCAGGCCTCGGGGCCGTGTGGAAAACTGAGCACATTACAGCAAAAGCAAACAAGTTCTAATCTGGCAAATTCATTCTGGCTACACTCGCACCTTTTCTGGGCTTGTACCTGTAACATGAATCCATGGTTTCCCTCAAAACACAACTCCAAGTTGGGCACTTGTGAGCGACCATTCGCAAGAGTCTTATTCTAGAGAGGAGTGCTGGCATTTCATGGTCTCCGACTCAGCTGTTTTCAGTTTCCCACTCAGAGATGAAAGTTGCCTTTAATCTGCAAAACTGGAAGAAGAGGCGTTGGCTTTTCTACCCCATTGTTCTCATCTATTTAGGGAGACTCAAAGCAGCTGACAAACACTCTGTTCTCCTCTCCACAATAGGCACCCTGTGAGGTAGGTGGGACTGTGATTGCTCAGAAGAGACTAGCCCAAGGTCATCCAGCTGGCTTCATGGAAGAAGGTGGAACCAAACCCAGTAATTCCCAGATAACAGTCCAGCACCCTAACCACAAGAGCAAACCATAATGTGTTGGGCATTTGGGTAGTGTGTCTCCTCCCAGGATTTTCATTTCCCCTTGCATCCTTAAAATCTTTTCTTCAATCTCTTATTTACTTAGCCGCATGAAGGGCAATATTAAAGGTTCTTTTCCCTGCTGTGAAAAGTGGGGCCCTTTCTGTATGGACCCTTAATGTACATCATGTGTAGTACATATGCAGATAAAGGTTTGCCTTTGTCTTCTGCTTGAGATGCCCATGGGCAATTGGTGGGCCACTGTGTGGGACAGGATGCTGGACTAGATGGGCTGTGGCCTGATCCATCAGGGCTTCTCTTATGTTCTTATGGACTAGATGGGCTGTGGCCTGATCCAGCAGAGCTCCTCTTAGGTTCTTATGGCCTGGATGGGCTGTGGCCTGATCCAGCAGGGCTTCTTTTAGATTCTTATGGACTAGATGGGCTGTGGCCTGATCCAGCAGGGCTTCTCTTATGTTCTTATGGACTAGATGGGCTGTGGCCTGATCCAGCAGGGCTTCTCTTATGTTCTTATGGACTAGGTGGGCTGTGGCCTGATCCAGCAGGGCTCCTCTTAGGTTCTTATGTCTCCCATCCACACCATAAGGCAAATCCAGGAGGTCCTGCCCCCCTGCTGGTCCAACTCTGGGTATTAGATGGAGCCTGATGCAGATTAAGAGACCTTTAATTCAGATCTCTGCAGGAACCATTTAATTGGTACTACCAGAGGGAACAGGGTCCTAATCTAGAACACAGAAGGCATGACTCCTGGTTCTGGGACTACCATAGCATGCTGCCCCCTCAAAATTCTCATCCCCAGTCCCCAGGCTATTCTGGACCCACAGGACTGGAATACAAGTAAGTAAATGCAAAGAGGGTCTGAGATTGCTAGCTCTGATGGGCATGTTGCCCTCTTTGTGTTTACCTGAAGCTGGAACGCTAAGTTGACCTTACGGAGAAGAGACCTTGCAATTTTAACCCCCTGTGCAAAAAAAGAGAACATTGAATTAACCTCTTCTGCACAGTGGTTAACGATGCAGGAATATTGTCCTGTTTTCCATACGACTCCCAAAACAGAGCGCCCTGCCTCTTGACTGGGCATGCCAACTGATTTAATCCCACCATTGATTTATTAGCTAGGGCAATCCACATTTCCACAAGCGGGATCAGGCCGTTCTGCAGGGCTACCGCCGCCTTGCCAAATCTCTTGGACTGCGGAGCCAAAACCTCTCAGGCTCCGTAGCTTCTAGGAGCCAAGATGCTTGAGATAAGATGAGAGGGAGCCTTTCTTCTGAGCTGTCGCCGGTATCGCTTCCACCGCCTCCTGCTAGTTGGGGCTTGTCAGAATATTTTTGCCTTTCTCCCCGTCTCGCCTGGGCTGTGCAGAAGCATATTTGAACAGGTTGCCTTTCTCCTTCCAAATAATCCCCTTTTTGCCTCCCATTAATAGAGGAGGCTTCTCACTCTACAGCTGCGTAGCTCCTCCGTGAATCTTCTCATTCTTTTCTCCTGCTCTCCTTTCATTTAGCTTGTCTCTTTGCAAGGCTTACAGAGGCTTTCAAGCCCTGTTGAATGGGGGCCTCTTTGTGCAGGCAGCTGCCCTACCAAACTGGCTGCATGCAGGGATATGCACGGATATTCGAAAATCCGATTAGAATTTGACCAATATTGATATTTGAATTCGAATCGGGCTTTCAAAAATCCGAATTTCCGAATTTGGTCAAATTTCGGATTTTTGAAAACCCGATACAGATTTTCGAATCATTCGACTGAATAGAACGTCATATATCGCATCCGAATATCGGGTCTATTTGCGCTTATAACACGGGATGCAAACGGGATGTGCACAAATGCAAATAGTGACATTTAATTTTTCTTCTTTCTTCCCCCTTAGGTTCTTTGTGAACGTTAGACCAGGGCTGGAGCTGACTGCAGAAACCCAACAGGGTTCTAGTTTGTTATTCAAGGCAAGACAGAGGCTAGATTACAGTTTAAACTGGGGTTTTGAAAAAATCCAGATTAGCTATATCTGGATCAACCACAGCAGGAGGAATGTACGTTAAGTGGGCTGGATGGTGGCAAATGAGGGATGTAGTTCAGGTGCTAAGCACGGTTCCATATCAGTAGGCGGGAACTACTGGCAACATCACCTCCTGCACTCTATGCAATTGGTCCACGCCCCCATCCATCAAACTCTGCATTCCAAAGGGACTGCAAATGTTCGCCATCATGGCACATGTTTCTTGATGCCCCCTGCCCCCACAATATGCTTGTTTTGTTCTATGTGCAGATGCTGCATTGCTTGTTCCAGATTAATCTGGCCCACCACTAGTCCAGACTCCTGCGCCCTCAGCATGGATCCGATCCAGGTTATCTCTAGCCCCATGCAGACCATGTGGATTACAGAGGTCCTTATTCCATGTTACTGAGTAAATGAAGAAAGGTTCTAGCTCCATTTCCTCCTGCCTAGCTCCCCTAGAGATGTTTTGGGCTACGGTTAGCCTCTCCTAGCTCTTCCTTGCCTGGTGATGGGACTTTCCATGCTTATCTTTAGCCTGAGCCACCAAGGAGTCCAGAGGCCACCTTTCCACGCACTGGTGAGGTTTATAGGGAGGCCACACCTCTTGCCAGCATGCATCTGTCTATCGACAGTTGAGGAAGTAATAGACTGGCTGCAGGCTTGGAAGGCTGTAAGAAGGGGCTGGACAAATCCTTGGAGGTCAAGTGTAGCAGGATGCCTCTGAAGGATTCAAGAGCCTGTGAAAGTTTTGCCTCGGTCGTCTGCTTGAGATGCCGAGAGGCAAGGGGTGACACTACGGGAGAAAGGATGCTGGGCTAGACTGGCTGTGACTTCATCCAGCGGGGCTCCTCTTAGGTTCTTAGCATGCTTCTAAAGGCCATTTGAGATCAGGTAAAGTGTCTACCTTTGTCTTCTGATTGAGAATGGCCAGAAGGAATTGGTGGGCCATTGTGTGAGTCAGAATGCTGGACTAGATGGGCTGTGGCCCAATCCCAGGAGGGCTCTTTTCGTCTTCTTAGCTAGACTGTCAAAGAAAGAAATCTCAGACCAAATCTAGAACTCTGTTTTGTTCCCCAGGATGCAGTTTGGCAGCCTGCAGCAGAGCTACCATGGGTCTTTGACAGAAAGTTGACTCGAGGGTTCTTTTTAGAGCAACACAGACGATGATTATGAGGTCTGCTCTGAGCTGTTTTACTGGCTCATCCTACTTTTTTGCCTCCCAACCACTTTCTCATCCCTCTAGCTTCTCACTTGCACCCCCGGCCTGTTTGAACATGTGCTTCTTTCTTTCTGTCAGTCAAGGGAGGAGTAAGCAACTAAGAAACGAGCATACAGTAGATCTCTGCATCAGTTGATGTGCACACAGTTGCATAGAACCATCAGCAGCCAACTGGATCCCTCCCGTTCTTTTGAGCTGTAACTCTCAACAGATTATGCCAGCATGGGCATTCGTCAGCAGATGTGGTGTACATCATGGCCTGTAGAATGAGTTGCATGAGACCACACTGGCCTGCTGTTGACCTCAGCTCCTCTCTGCCTTGGACATCAGTGCTGGAGGAGATTATGGACTCTATTTGTCATGATCGAGTTCATTGGCCATGCGGAAATGGACTAAGCCTTTGGAGGAGCATGTTCAAGGACCTAAGCTCCTGCCCCATGTTTATCATGGTTGGTAAAATCAATAGGGCCAGGCTAACATGTATAGGATAAAAAGATAACAAAAGGGTGTAAGGCCTTAAACTGCTGCCTCTGTTGGAAGAAATTTATTATTATTATTATTATTATTATTATTATTATTATTATTATTATTATTATTATTATTATTATTATTATTATTATTATTAGTTTACAGCACAAAAAATCAAGAATGCAAGAGAACACTGTTAATCAACTGAAGGAAAGAACAAAGTACAATAATCCAAGAAACGTTTTCTTATTTATAACTTTCTCATTTTACGATATTATTTTAATAAAAATTTGCAAAATAATCCATTACAATAAAATAAATAAATATAACAATATAACGGATAAAAAAGGGACATAAGTAACACTTGTATATTAACAACAGTAAAGGTCAGCTGAACTACAGTTGAAAAATATGAGGTAGATTAGATAATAGAGGAGGGAAAAGGGAAAATAAAGGGAAAAAATAATCTAAGAAACCTCACATTGATATATGTCCCTACCATAGCTTGCTGGTGTTACCGTTAAAAAGCTAGATGTGGGAACATAGATTGTAATTGAAAGTTCGTAAAACTTCATAAAAGTAGATGGGTAAGAAGGGCTGGGTTTCAAAGTCCGATAAGGACTCTAATATTGTACTGTAAAAAATATCATTTTTAACTTGTTTCTTGCTCCCTAAAGTCTGAAATGTCAAGATTTCTTTTTTTGTGTAAGTAAATCCAGCTTCAGAATTTGGATGCAAGTAGTTACATAGGCTGTGGTCACACCTAAAGTTTAATCTAGCTTCAGTCCACCTTCAGAGCGAGAGAACACATCGGCAAAGTGACCAGGAATGTTCTTTCCACATTATTTATCCCAAAGGGGAATTTTTTTGAAATAAAACAGCTTGTCACTTTGCTGATGTATTCTCTCGCTCTGAAAGTGAACTGAAGCTGCATTAAACCTTGGGTGTGACCACAGCCATAGATCCATTCTAGTCTGGATTTCAGGTGGACTCAACAGCCCCAAAATTGCCTTGGTCACTCTAGGGCAGGTGTGTGGCGCCTGTGGGCCTGATTTAGTTTAACAAGATTCTCCTCATAGTTTGCTAGACTCGAATTTTGCCATGTCTGCAGCGAGCTTTCTGGAGGAGTGCAGGTCCGTCTGTCTATCCATCTGCATGCCACACACTGCTGCTCTCCCAAAACTTGGTCCGGCTGCCCAGATCCACAGCTTGCCCAGGAGCAGCTGGTAAGTTCCCAGTCAGCAGCATTCATGCTGTCTTCCAGGTGCAAAGCCATTGAGTGGGCAGGACAGCGTGGCTGAAGCCGGTTGCCAATGGCATTCCAAGGACAAGACGTTGCATGACGTGATGCCCATAGCTTGCCAGCAATCTGGCCCTTTGCGGTCTTCAACCTCCTCCTACACTTGTCCGGCAGTAATTTCCCCAAGTCTTTCTGTGACTCCATCCAACTTGATGCTGACAGTGCTACGTCTCATGGCAGCAAGTCCCGTAGTTTCATTAGGAGTGAAGAAATGCTCTGTTTTGCCCTGTCTTGGTTCATCGGGTGATCCCTGGTTCTACCATTTTGATAAAAGAGTTTGCTGTGTAATTTTAGTGCTGCCAGTTCAAAGTTAATTTCGTGCTTGAGGAATTTCTTAAGTTGGTTGAATATTGTGCACGTGTTTAATTTATAAGCCTCCTGTTCACAGTCGTGGCTCAGAATTTGTTGTTCAGTCGTTATGTCGAACCTTCCATGACCTCATTGACCATAGCCCATGGCAGCATCCATCCATCCATCCATCCATCCATCCATCCATCCATCCATCCATCCATCCATCCATCCATCCATCCATCCATCCATCTCACCCTTTGCCATTCCCACCTCCTTTTTCCTTCCATCTTTCCTAGAACCAGGGTCTGTTCCAAGGGGTCCCACCTTCTCATTATGTGGCCAGAGTATCTGAGCTTCAGCTTCACTATTGGTCCTTCCTTTACTCAATTTCCCAGCAGTCCAAGGACTCTCCAAAGTTTCAGTGCTGCACACCAGGGGCGTGTCCCCATGCATGGTCGGCCCCACATCGAAACTGGGTTTGGGAGGGGCTGTCCCCATGCATTTTTTATTTGGTCCAATTTTCTTTGATCAAATTGCCCAAACCAGGACCAAATTTGGTCCTGGGAAACACTGTCCTCGCCACAGTTTGGGTGATTTGGTCCGAGCCAAGCCTGCGCATGGGGACAGTCCCGGGCTTGGTTTTTCTCCCTTTTCCATGGCAAGCAAGCAATCCACCCCCCTATTCACGATCACGGCTTGCCTGGAAAAGGGAGTAAGCCCAAGCCTCTGCCCTGACAGCCGCGATCGTGAGCAGGGGATGGATCGTGAACAGCTGAAGTGCATGGGGACAGCTTCAGCTGGCTTCAGCCCACATTAGCGGTCATGGCATGGGGACAGGCAAGATTCAGGTTCAGTCCTGCACCTGGTCACATGCGGCCCAGGTGACTCCATTCCGGTGTTGCACGTCAGGTGCCTTCACTGCTATTGTTTGGTCATTCAGTTGTGTCTAAAGTCCTTCTGTCCTCTTCTGTCTCCCGGAGAATGGCCAAGCTTTGTGTTCATTTCTCCTATCACACCGTCTATCCAACTCAAAGCCTGCCATCCCCTTCTCCTGTTGTCTTCAATAATTCCTTCAACAGAGTAGAGTACCATAAAATTGCACCATCATTCATAATAAAAGCACAGCTATCCCTTGAATGAAGCTGTGGTTTCGTTCCCACCATGTAGTGCCAAGCCCTGTTACGCTAGTAATTGTTGCCTATGGAAAACTGAAGGTTAGGGGGAATACAGGAATCCAGTCTACCAGTGTAGGCCGTAGATGCATTCAGCCAATGTAGTCTAGACTTCCTTGCAGACGGAAGTCAGTGATGGTGCATAGATGAAACCTGGTGTACCAATGTGTCATTGGCACTCTGGGAGGAAGGCCCAATCTACTAATGTAGAAGAAAAGGAGTTGGGCTTTTATACCCTGCTTTTCTCATCTACAAGGGAACTCAAAGCTGCTGACAAACCTTCTGTTCTCCCCACCATAGACACCCTGTGAGGTAGGTGGGGCTGTGAGAGCTCAGAAGACAGCTGTGACTAGCCCAAGGTCACCCAGCTGGCTTCATGGAGGAGTGTGGATTCAAACCCCGTGACTGGGAGATTTCAGTCCGGCACTCTAACCGCAAGACCAAACTGGCTCACAAAAGAAAGGTGTCATAGAGCTGAGACCTTAGGCCTTTTTGCACTAGGGATTTTTGAACGTGTAGAAAACACATGGGGACGCAGCATACGCACTGACAGAACAGCTAAGCTGTCCAGGACCCTCCCCGAGTGTTTTCTGCGCGTTCGAGATGTAGAGCAGTTAAAGCTGCTCTACATCTGTTACCCGCGCTTTCGAAGCGTCCCCGGCTGTCCAGGGAGGGAAGCATTTGCACGCGCTTCCCTCCTGGACTGCCACGGTCATGCCTCCCCGCCACCATTGGCCGAAAATCGGCCAAACAGGTGGCGGGGACCGCGCAAATAACTTACCTTGCCAAGTCAGGGTTCCCATCACGCAGGCGCGCCAACTCTGGTAGATGGAACACGGGACCCACAGGCCCCGTCTACCGGGAGCACGTGTTTCTGCGTGATGGGAACGCCGGCCCGGCAAGGTGAGTTACAGCCTCCTGCAGGGGGAGGTGGTTCCCTCCCGGCTCCTGCAGCCCCATTGGGACTGCAAGAGTTTGGGAGTCACTGAGATCGGCTTCCTCTCACCCCTTTCCAGGGTGGGAGGAGGCTGATCTGCGGCTGCCTATGGGCCAGGGGTTGTGGGACCCCTTGGTTGACCGGACCCTATGGATCCGGTTTACCAAGGTCCCACCTCTGCAACCTGACCGCAGCTGATCTGCGGGGTCAAGCCGCCTGGAGGCAGCGAGGAGGTAAGTGTTGCACGGGTGTGGGCACATCCCCAAACCCCGGGGTGGGGGGGTCCCAGGGGGGCCTGCGGGTCTGCGGCTCAACCCCGCAGAGGCTCGCGGTCGGGCGGGGGGAGGTGGGACCTTGGTAAACCGGACCCATGGGGTCCAGTCAACCAAGGGGTCCCACAGCCTTTGGCCCATAGAAAGCCGGCCCTGAACCCCAGGGTGGGTAGGAGGGTGCCTGGGTGGGTTCCTGCCAGCTGTACAGGACCTGATCGGCTCCTGTACAGCTGGCAGGACCCGGGAGAAGCCGTCTGATGGGTCTGGCCACCCCGGGAGCTCCGACCCAATTGCGGGCAGGCCTGGGGGAGGCGTCGTCGTCGTCCCCCGTCCCCCCCCCCCCCCCCGGCCGGCCCTTCCCGGCGAAGTCAGGTCGGGACGCCTTGAGCATTTGCACATAGGCAGGCAGGAACGCATGTAAACGCATTCCTGCCTGCCTGCGTGTGAATGGGTAAAGCATCTCGAAGTGACTTAGCCCACGTGCATTACAGCCGCTCCCGTTAGACTGCGGCCTGCGTAGGTGAATGCGAGCAACATACCTTGAGCCTCTCTTGACTCCGTCCAGCAGCGAGTCGCTTCCAGCGTGGAGGCAGCTGTGTTTGGGAGGCAGGGGAGGCGGCTTGTGAGTCAGATGCATCCTGTCTCTAATGTGCTCTGCTGGGGAAACTCCTGTCGAATAAGCACATTGCAAGCTTTCAAGGGCTGTGGGAAAGGAGCCTGGAAACCAAGAAGGTTTGGGTACTGTTGGCTCAGACTTCCTCGAGGAGAAAGGAAGGGTGTGAGCTCTTGAGCCACAGCCACAAAAGCAGCGCATCTGGGTATAAACCGGACTGTAATGCATTTTCAGTGCGCAAACCCATTCTTTGCCTCATATGCAGGAACAAGGTGCTGTGTTGATCATTCAGGGCAGCATCTGCCATCACTGCCAGGAGAGCGGCTCCTTCCTCCCCCCTCCCTCTCTCCCTCCCTCCCTCCCTCCCTCTCTCCCTCCCTCCCTCCCTCCCTCTCTCCCTCCCTCCCTCCTTCCTTCCTCCCTCCCTCCCTCTCTCCCTCCCTCCCTCCTTCCTTCCTCCCTCCCTCCCTCTCTCCCTCTCTCCCTCCCTCCTTCCTTCCTCCCTCTCTCCCTCCCTCCTTCCTTCCTTCCTCCCTCCCTCCCTCCCTCTCTCCCTCCTTCCTTCCTCCCTTCCTCCCTCCCTCCTTCTTCCTTCCTTCCTTCCCTCCCCTCCCTCCCTCCCTCCTCCCTTCCTTCCCCTTCCTTCCTTCCCTCCCTCCCTCCTCCCTCCTCCCTCCCTCCTCCCTCCTCCCTCCCTCCCTTCCCTCCCTCCCTCCTCCCTCCCTCCCTCCCTCTTTCCTTCCTTCCTTCCTTCCTTCCTTCCCTCCCTCCCTCCCTCTTTCCTTCCTTCCTTCCTTCCCTCCCTCCCTCTTTCCTTCCTTCCCTCCCCTCCGTCCTTCTTCCTTCCTTCCCTCCCCTCCCTCCCTCCTCCCTTCCCTCCCCCTCCTTCCTTCCTTCCTTCCTTCCTTCCTTCCTTCCTTCCCTCCCTCCCTCCTTCCTTCCTTCCTTCAGTGGGGTGGCAGAGAGGCAAGCTGAGGCTGGTCCCAGAGTGGTGTGCTTTGGAAGCTGGCTGCCCCATGGCCTCCTCCTGCCTCCTTCACTCTGTCACTCCAGCAGTTTCCGTTCTCGGTGCCAGTGACTCTCGCGTCACACATTCCAGGCCCCCTTTGCCACATGCAACTCATATCCATTAGCGATGTGCACAAATGCGTTCTTTGCATTCAAATTCAATTCAAATAGAATATTTGAGCTTTTGGTTTGTATAGAAATGTGAAAATCCGGATTTTTGAAAATCTGGTTTGAATCCAGATTATCCGGATCCGGATTTTCGAAAATCCAATTTGAATCGAATGATACGAATGTTGGGAACATTTGTATCCGTTTTTTGAATGCGTTTTCATTCTGTTTTTGTTGTGTTTGCGTTTCTTTCATCCAGTATTATAAGCACAAGTAGACCTGATATTTGGATGCAATATATGGAGATGAATTCAGTCGAATTATTCAAAAATCCTTATCAGATTTTTGAAAATCAGATTCGAATCCAAATTTGAAAAATCTGGATTTTTGGAAATCTGATTCGAATTTGAATGCCGGTATTTATCGAATTGAATTGGATGGTCGAATTTTCGGATATCCATGCACGCCCCTAATTTCCATGGGACGTTTTCTTCTGTGTAAGTTTTTGGGTAGTTTGCTTCTCTCCCCCACGCCTCCCTTTTTCTTTAACACACTCTGCACATCTAAAAAGCACAGCAAAGAAGGAGTTTGCTGATTGACGCCTCGAATGCTCCTTCGCCCTTGCCTGAGGACGTTGCATGGAGAAACTGACCCTCTGGGCACTGCAAAGTCTTTCAGGTCCTAGATGGAAGTGAGAAGGATGGGGAGACCATGATTGGAAACTTCCACTGATCTCCCCAGATCTCACTGGGATCCAGCAGAGATCAAAATGGACATTTAGGAATACAAAAGGGAGTTCTTCAACCAGAGACTTGCCCTCCCAGCTCCTCATTCTATGACCACCATGATGACCCTAGAGATGTTGCTGGGATATAGCTGGCCTTATCCATGACCAGTAGCTATGCTAGCCGGGCCTAATGGGAGCAGAGCGAAATGTCCACTGGGAAACCTCAGGGTCTCCATGGTTTTCCTAAGGGATTGGCCATTTGGGGATGGCAAGAAGAATACCTTAAACTGGTACCCTTAACTGGTTTCCACTTCAAGAGACTTGCCCCAGTGGAAACTAGTTAAGGGTACCAAAAAGATGCCTTATTTTCTCAAAGTTTTTTGGGACTCGAAGTAATATTTGTTATTTTTTATTATAAAAAAATATCCATCTCTTGTGGTTATAGTGTTGGGTGTTTATCTGGTAGTCTCCTGGTTTTATTCTGCACTTCTCCATGAAGTTAGCTCAGTGACCTTGGACTGGTCACAGCTCTCTTTCTGAGCTCTCACAGCCCTGCCTACCTCACAGGGGTTCTGTGGTGGGGAGAAGAACAGAAGGTTTGTCAGCTGCTTTGAGTCCCCTTAAATAGGTGAGAAAAGCCAACTCTTTTCCTTCTTTTTTGGAGGGAGAAGCTTAAGCCCCTCTCTACACCCATCTTTCCATGGTTGAACCAGTACATCTGCACCAGCCAGGTCCACTGGTTTAGACCATGGGGAGGTGTTGTCTGGAACACTGCCATGTGCAAAATGGTGCTGGTCCATACCAGCCCCTGCCCTGCCCTTGAGGCCCATGTGAGCTTTGGAGCTGGCCTCCAAGGACTCTGACGGGCTAGAAATGTTTTTTCTAACCTCAAAGACACTGGGGGATCCATTTTATTTGGTGCACTACTGAAATGGCTCCCCTGGCAGTGCCAAACAGGGTGACATGCTACCTGGATACCTGCATGTTCCAGACCATGGCCCACTGGCCCTCTGATAAACCTGTTTCAGTAACTCTGTTGGGGATCTAGCTCGAGGGCTCTTTGCCATTTGCGCGTGGAGTGTAACAGGGGTGCGTGGTGGCCTCCCAGAATTGTCCTAACCTGTGAACCAATGAGGCACAGAAGAGAACGATAGGACCTTCAGATTAAGTATATGCAGCAAAAAGGCTCTGAGATACCAACCACACCCCAGAATAACGCACAGAAATTAGATCATTCCATCCTGGTGTTGAGGAAAATTGTGTCACTGGTCATTGTGATGGCTACTACAGTAGGTCCCGCGGCAGCAAATAAGAAAAGCCATGAGTGGACACTCATTTTATTATATGTATAGAAGTTGGAGTTTCAGATCGCAGAGAGGCAGATTTTAGGCTGCCCTTAAAATTTTTGGGAGCGTGTCCCAACGTGTGGAATGGACAGAAGGAACCAAAGCCTCTTTCTGTCTGAGGGAAATTGGACTTAGTGTCCAGTTCCTTCAGTTCAGGCCATATGGTTTTGATTCTTTGTGTGGCAGATGAATGGGAGGTTATTTGAGTATTCCTTGGCTCTAGGAGCTCAGATTAGCTCAGCAGCATACGTGTCTGCCTGTGTGTGTGTGTGTACAGAGGAGAGTAAATGAGCAAGGCAAATCATAAAAGAAGCTTGAGGTTAAAACAATTTGTGTAATAATTTTTTAAAAAGAGAGGGACACCTCCAGGCCATGACAGGGTCTTGATAGGAACCAGATGTCCAAGTACGAGAGCGGCCAGCATAACCCTGAAGCTGATGGGGTGTTTAGGGCCGTATCAGTCATAGTAGCTGCTTTCCTTTGGAGTTGTATATTTTCATATAAAGGGATATGTCGGGAGGGATTGAAGCCTTGTGTTTTTCAAAGTTACAGCCCAGCTGAACAGAGAATGTTATCCTTAAGTGTGCTGTCCAGAGATTTTTGGGAAATTGTTGCCAAAAGGAAGTCTCAAGCATTATGTCCCCCAGATTAAGCTATTCCAGTTCTTTGGCTTTCTTTTTTTCGGGTGGGAAACTCAATCCAGCACTATCTCTGTGATCTTGGATCGTCGGTTACCTATACATCCCTTGCATGATTGAGAAGGGCCATCCATGAAGGACAGGCAGGTTCTTAGTACTTTGGAATCGTTGAGATGTGGCCAACGCTTCGTGACAAATGGACCATGTCACACCAGGTTTTTCTGTCCTCTGCTGCCAACCAAAGTTTGTCCAAGCGTCTGTTCATTGCTTCCGTCCATCTCACCATCCGCCATCTCCAGTTCGCATTTGAATCCAACATTGGCTGCCTTTGAAGAATGACATTTGAATGCACAGCGGTTGCTTTTGTGCATCCGTTCGATGCCTCTTTATATTGGCGAACTCTGAATCTGCAGTGGATTCAGAGTGGATTCAAATAAGATTCGGAGTGGATTCAAAGTGGATTCAGAGGCATGGCTAGTGCAAGGGATTTGAAGTGAATAGTATTCACAGTGGCTTCGACTCCTACCATGTTCAAAAAGGCCCTATTCATATGAGTGCAAATTTCCTTTGCATTTATTTTGATGTGAAACAAACACACACACAAATTCATGTGCATCCTTAGTCCTGCCTTCTCATTATGTGGCCAAAGTATTTGAGCTTCTGCTTTGGTATTTGCTCTTTCAGTGAATACTCGGGGTTGATTTCCTTTGGTACTGGCTGATCTGACTTCCTTATCTTTGCACTTACAGCTGTGAAAATGAGATGATAAAACTGCAAAATTGAAATGTGGCATGGGAATTGACAGAATGCAGAACTTTAGATGGAGCAACGGCGTGGCTTTTAGATAGCCGATCAAAAATGACACTAAAGCCTTTTCTGCCTTTATTGCGATTAATCCAGAGCAGTGAATCAAGATGAGCTTGATGCGGATCTCCATTAAGAGGGCCGGACAGTGGCAAATGCAGTCTAAGGAGACAACTGTTTGGTAGAAGGCTCTAGAAGGCTGAGAAGTAAGTTAGCCAGAGGCAGCCAGATAGGGATGATTCCGCACTTGCTCATATACGGGACCAGGAAGAGAACTTGGAGCATCCCTTCTGCAGGCTGGTGAGGGGTGGAGTCTGAGGAGGTGGGTTCCCTTAAACCACAGCAGTGTGCAGAAGGAAGGCTCCTCATGCGCCTCCTCTACTGAAGTCTCTACTGAAAGTTCTTCATTCGCTCCTTGACAAGGACTTTGCAAATGTGAGCGGCATCCATTGTGGTTGGCCAATGTCCTTTCACCCTCAGCTGCTGCCTTCTGGGACTGAGGATGAGGCCAGGATTAAGTACGTCTCTCCTGGTCCTCCTCCTTAATCCTCCCAGAGGCCACAACCAGTGCAGTCCCCTGGGAGAAAGGCCAGCATCAGTAGACATGACTTTGGGCCCCTGGAAGCAGAGTAGCACGTGAGGAAGGAGTCCTTTCCCAGGTACGGGCCCAGGAGAAGGCAACTTCGGGGCACCATAGTGCTGCCACCGTGCCTCCTTCCCTGGGAGGAATCTCACTCAGCTCGCAGAGGTGCCCTTAGTTCCCCTGGCAACAAGACCAAAAAGCTATACAGCCAATGCTTCTGGAGTGAAACTCCTTTCATACCATACCCTCAAAGGAAGGGAACAGAGACGCAAGAGGTTCTGGCACGTAGATCCACCCTGTTGCCCAGGAGGCTTTTTTTAGTGCCGCATTATCCAGCCTCAGATCCAGACTTCAGAGTGGCGTCTTGGCACCTTGGTCATGCCAGGAGTCTGCCCTGCAAGGATGAACCCACTGCCATGCACTTCTGCCAAATTCCTCACTTCCTTCCTTCCTTCCTTCCTTCCTTCCTTCCTTCCTTCCTTCCTTCCTTCCTTCCTTCCTTCCTTCCTTCCTTCCTTCCTTCCTTCCTTCCCTTTTCTCCCATCCCATCCCATCCCATCCCACTCCCTCCCTTCTCTCCCTTCTTCCTTTATTCCCACCCTTGTTTCCTTCCCCCCTCCCTCCCTCCCTCTTTTCTTTTCTTTCTTCCTTCTTTCCCTCCCTCCCTCCCTTTTCTTTTACAAATGCAGCTAGTGTAATTAACACCTCCGGCCACCCCCACTTTGGCCTGGGCAGCCTTGCTACCCCCTGGGAAGGTGTGCTTGTCTCCGTCCATCCATGATTCCCAAAGCACCTGAAAGCAAAGGCGGTCCTCCAGGGTGCCCCATCCACACCCAGCACAAAGTGCCTTTTCTGGTCTTTTTATGTTCCTGCAGGATGGAATGGGAGCACCCATGGGTGGCCGAAGCGCTTCCCCCTTAAAATGCTGTTTTTCATCTCATGGTGATGTATCCATGAGAAGATAGGGTCCCCCACACCCCCACCACACACACACATGGACACACACCGGACACTGATCAAAGGGAGAGGCTTTTGTATCTGAAACCCTTTGATGTGTCAACAGCCTCTTTTTGTCTCTCTTGCCCTGTAATGGCCATAAACAAGACTCTATGGCTGGGAATGCGAGGTGGGGAGTGCAAACAGAGCTGCCTTTGCTCCTGTAGAATATACCAGGAGATGTTCTTGGTTAACCCTAATGGGAAATGATGAGAAGGGCTGGCAGACTGGCAGAGCTGGGCCATGTTCATTTTTGGAAGTCAGCCAGCTATTCTTGGGAAACCTATAGTGAGCGACAGTACACTGAGCGCAGCGGAAATCCCTTTCAGCGTTAAAAGATTTATTTGCAGGTGACTTAGCTGCATTTCTCTGGGTGTTTGACAATTCTACACTGTCATACCCGTTCCTTTGTTTGTGTTGTTATTTCTTTATTGTGCATGTGCATGTAGAGGAAATTACATATATCTTCAATAAGACTATTTTCTTGGGCTTACAGGAGAGGTAAATAAGGAGGGCAATGAACTTTTTTTTTTTAAAAAAAAGATAATGTTCTTCCTAAAGTTCCACCTGCTTTCTTCCAGCAGAATGGTTCTCAGAACATGTGTAATGGCAGAAGGGGCCACCCCTAGAAAAGCCATAGAATCAAGACATTCTTGTAGAATGCAAAAGTCTAGTGTGAATCAAGTCCAATTTCAATATTATTTAGGAAGGACTTCTAATGTAAGGTATATGCTTAGATTAGGGATGTGCAAACCTATACCTCAGGTGCAATCAGTCAGGGGTTTGTCAGCCGTCCCTTTAAGAAAAAGCATCCCTTCTATAGATGCATTTAAAAAAGGTATTGCAAATGATTAAAGGAATAAGACTGCCAAATTTTTCCAGATACTGCTTTTCATTCACCTCAAAGTCTAGCAATGCCTTCCTGACAATGAATGCTCAGCAGTGATTGGCCAGTCTTCTGCTTAGTTTTCCATGGCCCTCATTGGTTGCTGACTGGCAGCATTTGTTCCCATGCTGTGATTGGCTTCATTTCTTTCCTGTCTGCTTATAAAGATCTCCACTCAATGAAATTAAAAGAGTCGCCCTCAGTGTTATTATACCCTTTATTAGAAAGGGGCTTTGGGATGGAGTAAGGCAATTTTAAGGATTCTGTGGCTTTCCTTGCAGCCTCACATTCACCCAGAGGGTGTCTGATTAAGCGTGGGTGATCACACCCTTAGAGCACATCATTATTTTGCTTCGTACTGCTCCTGGCTGCCCCTCACAACCTTCTGCCACCCTACTGCAGTGATGCTGACGCTCCCTTCTTCCCTCCATTCCATACTGATTCCTTTCCTCCCTTTCTTCCTTATTACCTAAACGCAGAGTGGGAAAATGTGTCCTCCTTTTCTGTCAGTTTGGAAGATGCTCCTCCAGTGTCTAGGCAAAGCAAATGAAACTGGCCTCCTTCCTCACTGATCCTCACCTTCTTCTTTTCCAGCTGCCTTTTTAGGGGATATCGCTTTGGATGAGGAAGACCTCAAGTCTTTCCAGGTGGACAGAGTTGTGGACCTCACAAGACATACTATTGAGAGAATCACAACCAACTCCTCAGGTAAAGTTGCCAGAGTCTTTCAGTGGTGGTATTTAAGGCCACACCAAAAGGGGAAAGTCTACCAGCTACTGTGGTTTTGGTCAAAGGTTTATTTATTTATTATTTATTTGCATTTTTATCCTGGTCTATACCCAGAGGTCTCATGGCAGGTAACAACATTTAAAATCAAACATGTTAAAACAATAACAGTATATATTGAAAAAACAGTATCTGCAAATGGGAAGGGGAAGTTATTCCCATTTAACCAAAGGCCAGGGCAAAGAGGTTATTATTTTTTTTTAAAAAAACATTTAAAATAAATAGCAAAATCTGAAGTAAATAAATACCTAGAATATCTGCTTGTGCATTTCTGGTGGCCTCATAGGGTGTTTTTCCATTAGCGCTAAGCCCCCATTAGGGACTCATTAAGGACCCATTAGGCTCAGAAGACCCTGGTGACCACACTCTGCTGACCACACCTCAAAAAGGATATTGTGGAACTCGAGAAGATTCAGAAAAGGGCAACCAGAATGATTAAGGGTCTGGAACACCTCCCTTACAAAACCAGGCTGCAACATCTAGGGCTCTTCAGTCTGGAGAGATGGCGTTTAAGAGGGGACCTGATTGAAGTATATAAAATTATGCACGGTATAGAAAAGGTGGATAAATTTCTTTTCTCTATCACACAACACTAGAACCAGAGGGCATCTATGAAGCTGATGGGTAGGAGAGTCAGATCAGACAAGGGAAAGTATTTCTTCACCCAGAGGGTCATCAGTCTATGGAATGTGCTGCCAGAAGAGGTTACTATCCTAGATACTATCCTAGATGGCTTTAAGGAAGGGTTAGACAATTTACTGATAACAGATGTGTCAATGGCTACTACAATGAATGCTTGGGTACATCTTTCAGGCTGGGAGGGAAAGCAGGATGCTTCTAAGGCCATTTGCTGGGATTCAAGAGCAGGCAAAGGTTCGTCCTTGTCTCTGCTTGAGATGCCCATGAGCATTTGGTGGGCCAGTGTGTGTGATGGGATGCTGGACTAGATGGGCTGTGGCCTGATCCAGCAGGGCTGCCGTTATGTTCTTATGAGCCCATTTCCACTGCAGACCCCATTAGAACCACATTTGTTTCTAACAGTTCCAGGGAAATCTGGATTGAATGGGTCCTTCAGGAGGACCTATAATACGGATTTCCTGTAGACCCCATGAAAGGGGTCTACAATTGGGTCTTCAGGCAACAAATCCGGATTATACGGAGCCTGTTTGCACCACAGTCGGGCAATGGGATCTTGGGGGGGGGGCTTGGGGGTGTGTGCACCAATGAGGGGGGGGGGTGCCCCAAAACCCAAAGTTTCAGAGCTTGTGCATAATCTCCAAAGCCGGCTCCGAAGAATAGCACAGGCTCCGAAGATGACCCCACGCAAGAGCAATGCCAATGCTATGGATCTTTGTCAAAGGCTCCAGAGGATCTTCCAGAGCATCTCTGGAGATTGCACCCCCTGTCCCCCCAAAAAATCTGGGGTGACAGGCGTGCCCCATGTGGGTTGATCTGGATTAGACACATGTGTGCTCTGGTGCTTCCACTGTGAGACAGCTGGCATCCATTGCTATTGGGTGCTAGACCACCCACGGAAATACATTGGGTACTTCCCGTAATCCAGATCTAGTAGATCCACATTAAGGGAAGTACCCAGTGGTTTTCCACGGGTGGTCTACTAGATCCAGATTAGTTAAAGGACCCGTTCCTTAGATCTGGATCACCTTAGATCTGGATTAAGGGAGGTCAGTGGAAACCCCCCCCCCCCCCACAAAGTTCCCCTCACCATGATTCCCATAGCAAGTGCCCACTCGTCATGACAAGCTCCGCATATTATAACTGATCTGTGGCAACTAGGGATGAATAATCACCACATTCAAAATTTGTTCAAATTCATTTGAATTCGTACATTCGAATTCGAATCGAATGTAGGCTAAATTTAAGGGTGACATTTGAAAGCAAAGTGAATGCTCTTGCGCATTTGTTTGAAGCTATGTTATATTTGCGGAAGTGGGGAGGCGGCACAACAGCAGATCCAGAGGGGATTCGAATCAGATGCAGAGCAGATTCAAAGTGGATTCAGAAGGCGTGACTGGCAGCAGGGATTCAAATCGGATTCAATGAACATTCATATCAGGTTTGAATCCCACCACACTCAAAGTGGCGCTATTTGTACGGTTGTGAATTTTCTCACATTAGATTTGATTCAAATTAGACATGAAGAACACATCTGCCCACATCTCTAGTGGCAACTAGCAGTTCAAGGCTCAGCTGGAAGCTCACGATACCAATGTGCTCTGATTCATCAGCTTCCTTGGAAGGCCTCATTCTTTAGTGTGGCCCAAAATGGCACTGAGAGATTCCATTGTATTCTTGGGCGGAACCAACACTGCGAATCAGGGATCCCCAAAACCACGCGTGGCTGGTCATTTGCCCATTGATCTTTCTGATCTTGAGAGTCCCGGGGACCCCTTCATGCTAAGGTTGTGGGTGAACTAAAAATCATTGTTTGGTTTGAATTGAACTGAACACCCCTATATTTATTTTTGCTTTAGACAGCAGAGTGTGCAAAACCTTTGTGCACCTTTGAGCTTTGGGTCAAACAAGGTTGGGTCACCAGGTTCATTAGAACATGCCTTTCTTTGGTTCAGATTTGAACTCTGATTTTCATACAATCAGGGTGTCCGGTTTGAAATTAAGTCTTTCGAACACCCCTTGTTCCATCTGAACAGCCTTGAGCCTGAATCAGTTTGGCACGTCTCTGATTCATACTCAGTGCGAAAGAGTGTAAAGATGCACCAAGGCAGCACCGTTGCTCTTGATTTCACTTGGTTGTGCAATCCCTTCCGCCAGGTTTGGTTTTCAATTGCAGCATCTGGAACAGTTAAGTCAGAGAGAGCACAGAACATTGTGTCACTGTTGCAGAGCGTACCGTGAGAGGTGAACCTTGGGCACCCCGTAGCAAACTTTAAATACCTTTCTTGCTGTAAAGAACTCAGAGCAATGGGTATCAACTTCTGCCCGACGGAGGAGCAAGTGAGAAGTGCTTCAGCTCAAGGCAACGTTTGCTGCTGTTGAAGTCCTTCTGCCTCTCCTCGCCGTCCTTGTCCCTCCCCTTCCCCTCTCCCCCTCTCTCTCCATCCCCTTCTCCTCCCTCTTCTCTCCATCCCCTCCCCTCCTCCTCTGCCTTCCCCTCCGCTATCTCCCTCTCCCTCTCCTTCACCCTTCCCTTCCCCTCCCTTTCTCTCCATCCCCTTCTCCTCCCTCTTCTCCTCTCCCTCCCCTCCTCCTCTGCCCTCCCCTCCCCTCCCCTATCTCCCTCTCCCTCTCCTTCACCCTTCCCTTCCCCTCCCCCTCTCTCTATCCCCTTCCCCTTCCCCTCCCTCTTCCCCTCTCCATCCCCTCCCCTCCTGCTCTGCCCTCCCCTATCTCCCTCTCTCTCTCCTTCACCCTTCCCTTCCCCTTCCCCTCCCTTTCTCTCCATCCCCTTCCCCTCCCTCTTCTCCTCTCCCTCCCCTCCTCCTCTGCCCTCCCCTCCCCTCCCCTATTTCCCTCTCCCTCTCCTTCACCCTTCCCTTCCCCTTCCCCTCCCTCCCTCCCTCTCTATCCCCTTCCCCTCCCTCTTCCCCTCTCTATCCCCTCCCCTCCTCCTCCCCCCCCCTCTCTTTCTCTTCCTTCTCCTTCTCTCCCTAGTGGTTAGTTCTAGTGGTTAGGGAGCCGGACTCTTATCTGGGAGTACCGGGTTCGATTCTGCCCTCCTTCATGAAGCCAGCTGGGTGACCCTGGGCTAGTCACAGCTCTCTTCTGAGCTCTCACAGCCCCACCTACCTCACAGGGTGTCGGTTGTGGGGAGAAGAATAGAAGCTTTGTCAGCTGCTTTGAATCCCCTTAAATGGGTGAGAAAAGCGGGGTAGAAAAGCCAACACTTCTCCTTCTCCTTCAGTAATCCAGACAGAGCTGTAATTACAGAATAACATTTCGGTAATGGCCCCCAGGTTAAAGAACAGTCTCCCCCTCAAGGTACATCGTGCCCTTTCCCTGTATGTATTCAGGAAGCCCTGGCCTTTGGCTAAGGTTATTATACTTTCCCCCCCACTGTAGATACTTTTATTTTAACATTTGGGATATTCTTTTAAATGTGTTGAATCTTTTAAAAGTATTTTTATGTATTTTATTGCTTTATTATAAACTGATTTGTAAATTTCTGTTTTAAAAGGTTGTCACCTGCCCTGAGACCTTTGGGTATAGGGCGGGATAGAAATATAAATAAATAAATAAATAAATAAATAAATAAATAAATAAATAAATAAATAAATAAATAAATAACAGGATATTGTACTATGATAGTTAATTTTACCGGAATAACAATAACCCAGTAAATTGGGCCTATATTCCACACAGCACCCACTCCAATCTGTCCTCCGGAATCCATCCTCCCTGTGTGTGTGAGGACGCACCGGATTCCCTCTGATCCGTCACAAATAGTGACAGATCAGGGGGAGGACAGATCTTTTTAGATCCGTTTTTCAGCACCCAATGCGGAAACACCCCCCAAAGTTCCTGCACCCCTAGTCCCTGGATATTGGAACCCCCACAGCAGGCTCCGAAGCTTGCGCAAGCTTTGGAGAGACTAGAGCAGTGTCATCCAAGTGCGCACAGTCTTGTTCTTGTACATGCCCTGTAAAGTGTGGAAGCAGCCTCTGTGATGGTTAATTTTAACTGATTCACTTTGTCATGACACATCCATGAGGTTCAACAGAGTTGTTGTTTTTTAAGTATGTTGGTGCTTTGCTCATAGCTTTTTCTTTGCGCAATACATGATACTTATTTCGAATTTAGATTTCCCTGGAACTTTCTGAATTCTGAATTTAGATTTCGCTGGAATTTAGATTTCCCTGGAACTTGACTTCTTGTGTACATCCATCAGATGTGGTACAAGTGTAAACGGTTTTCTTTGATCAGAGACGCATGAGCATGCATATCTCCTAGCCAAAAGCCTGACTCATAGAAGGTCCGCTCCGTTAAAAGGAAGCCGGTTCCAAGCGAGACTCATTAGTAAGGATTAAGTTATTTTAATACCTGTGATCTCCTGCATAGTTTGCAAATCCACTGATGGTATTTGGGCAGCCACATTCTCATTTTGTTTTCTACCTTGATGCTATTGTCTCATTCTGTTGGGAATACAGATGTGCACCAATGTTTGTGTGTGTGTGTGATTCAAATTGAATCGAATCCAAGGAAGTTCACATCTGTTCAAATAGAGCCCCTTCGAATGTGATAGGATTCGAATTTGATACGAATGTTCTTTGAATGCTATTTGAATCTGACTTGGGGTGTTTTTCCACTGGCAGAAAGTACCCATTTTTGCACCCATTAAGGACCCATTTGGGTGTGAGCCGGATGACCCCATTTCCACCACAGCACCCATTTGGGACCCGATTGTTTCCACTGCCATGGGGGGAATCCGGATCAAATAGGTACTTTTCTCCCTTTAATCCGGATTTTCTGTAGACCCCAACTGTGCACAACTGTGTGGGACAGGATGCTGGACTAGATGGGCTGTGGCCTGATCCAGCAGGGCTCCTCTTATGTTCTTATGGCCTAGATGGGCTGTGCCCTGATCCAGCAGGACTCCTCTTAGGTTCTTCTGTTCAGTGGGGCTTATTCCTGAGTTAAATGTGCATTAGAGTTCTGTAGCTCATCTGCCTTTTGAGTTTAATCAAGTCCTGGTGAAACAGTGTAACTTTCATTATAGATATTATTTCTAGCACATCATGACAGAATTCTTACAGTTTTCAGCAGCTGTCATGTGCACTTAGAATGTATATGCTGAAATTGCACTTCCACAAATGACTTTTACACGGGTCATAAAATCCAATTTAGTTATCATACCGCACAGTATTATGTACTGCCAGTGAAATGCCTTTTAATAATTCATTTTAGACTGTGACCCTTTCTGGGCATGCTAAGATTTCTGCATTGAGTTGGGTTTCTCATGCAAGGATCGAGCAAGAGTCTTCTCCTTTTGGTTCTGCTGATGGTACAAACTGGATTTTAGATTAAAAAAACAAATTATTGGATACGACAAATGGAAACTTTGAGCTCTGAACGCAGTCAGCAACCAGAATGGGTTTTAAGGGAGGCTTCTTTCCCTGTTTCTTCCATTTTATCCGCTATTTGCTCAGAAGTCCTTCTTTTCGCTGAACAATTTCCAAAAATCAGAGATGAACAGAATGTTACAGGATTGCATTATATCCTCATGTTTCTGTTGACAGCCAGGCGTCAGATGACCTCTGTTAGTTCAGCTGCTGTTACTGAGGAGATTCTAGAAACGGGTGCAGTCACCTTGGCGCAAATCCCATGATAATATTGACAGGACTTTGGTTCATCTGAGATAGGGCAAATGTCACCAGGTCCGCCAAGGTCTCTTTCTCAGCCACCCCCAAGAGAAAAGCATAGAAACTTTCCGTATTGCCCTGGCAGCAACAGCACGGTAGAAGATTTATTACTGAGAGCATTTCGTTTCAGCGGTCTCCGTGAACTCTCCATGGCGGTAACGTTTGCTCAACCGTCAAATAATTCTCTCATGGGAAAACTGTGGAAGAAAAGCGCTAGAAGGTCGGTTCTGACAACTATGGTGTCATGGTCACTTCAGAAAAGAATCTTAGTATTTTTGGCTTATAATCCAAAAAGGGGAAGAAATTATCAAATTGGCCAGCAAAGTCAGTCACGCTCCAGGCTATAGAGAAAACAGTAAATGACAGTTTTGGCCTCCCAGTACATTTGTAGAACTTTATGGTGGTTCCCAGTGGGACTTGGAGCGGTGCTGGGACCTAGGCGTCCATGTCTTGCCGCAGGGCAATTCTCCAGGCAAACGAGGAGCCTCACTTCTGCACCCTTGGGTGGTCTACGTGGGAAGGGCCTCCCTTGGACCACGCCAACATATAGAAAAGCAGCTACTATTACACTTACTGGTCTGGTATATCAGCCAGTGCAGAATCAACCATGGTCTCCTACTGACAAGTCCGATCCGTAAAATCCTAGATATGTGGTTTGGGTCAGGGAATTTCTCTGTATCCAGCTTGAATCCCTTGAGTACAAAGCAGGCACAACCTCAAGTACCAGGTCCAGTTTTTGAGCAACTCAGTGTAAAAACTGGAGCAAGTCAAGAGAAGAGCCATGAAGATCATCACAACGTGAAGGGAGATTGAAGGAACCAGCAATGCTTAGCCTTGAGAAGACCCAGTCGGGATTTGACTGCTGTCCTCAGAACCTGAAGGATGTGACAGAAAAGAGTGTTTGGACCTGTTCCCTGTCGTTAAGTTGTTGTTGCTCAGTCATTCAGTCACGTCTAACTCCTTACGACCCCATGGACCACAGAATACCAGGCTCTTCTAACCTCTGCTGTTTGCCAGTTTTGCCGAAGCTGATGTTCATTGCTTCCATGACACTGGGCCTCTTCACACTTACCTCACCAGAATGCAAGTGTGGAGGGATCCATCCACCCGGCGAAACCAGATTACCGTGGCAATCTGCCCAGATGTTGCCATGGTGATTAGAAGGCAGCATGTAATCAGCAGCTCACAGTGTCACACACAGAAGAGGATGCAAATGCTGCTGACCAGGAGCTTACTAGCTGCTCCTAGTAAAGCAGTGGACAAAATTTTAGTTGTCAACAGCTGGTGACGGCCAGGGCACCCTTAGTGAGTTGTGGGGTGGTGGGCAGTAGAGGTGTGTGGATGGTCCAGTAGTCCTCCCCAGGAATGACTTCTTAAGTTAAATGCAAACAGGTCCACTATCTGGCTACCGCTTACTCTTCCATCTCCTTCTCCTTTTCCCTTCTGTCTTTCAAGCAAGGTAGTCTCTAATAATCCTGCCGTCAAAGTATTTGAGCTCCAGCTTCACTATCTGTCTTTCCAATTAGCAGTCAGGGTTGAGTTCCTTTAGTTTTGACTGAGCCAGTTTGGTCTGGTGGTTAGCGAGCCGGACTCTGATCTGGGAATACCAGGTTCGATTCTGCCCTCCCCCATGAAACCAGCTGGGTGACCTTGGGCTAGTCACAGCTCTCTTCTGAGCTCTCCCAGCCCCCCCACCTACCACACTGGGTGTTCTGTTGTGGGGAGAAGAATAGAAAAGCTTTGTCAACTGCTTTGAGTCCCCTTAAATGGGTGAGAAAAGCCAACTCTTCTTCTTCTTCTTCTTCTTCTTCTTCTTCTTCTTCTTCTTCTTCTTCTTCTTCTTCTTCTTCTTCAGCAGGACTTAAGTTACAAAGGCTGTGGTCATGCTTAAGGTTAATCCAGCTTCAGTCCACCTTCAGAGTGAGAGGACAAATCGGTCACAGTGACCAGTAATTTTCTTTTCAAATTATCTGTCCTAAAGGGGAATTTTCTGAGATATTTAACTCTGAAAGAAAACAGCTTGTCACTTAGCTGGTGTATTATCTCGCTCTGAATGTGGACTGAAGCTGGATTAAGATATAGGGCTGTGGTCACACCTAAGGTTTAATCCAGCTTCAGTCCACCTTCAGAGCAAGAGAACACGTCAGCAAAGTGACCAGTAATATTCTTTCCACATTATTTATCCCAAAGGGGAATTTTCTGGGTTATTTAACACTGAAAGAAAATAGCTTGTCACTTTGCTGATGTGTTCTTTCACTCTGAAAGTGGACCGAAGCTGGATTAAACCTTAACTGTGACCACAGCCTAGGAGTAAAATTCTGATAGAACACGAGTAAGATCTTCCCTGTAGTTCAGGCAGATTAGCAGCAAGAGATGCCTCTTCCTCCCTGCACATGCTTTAGCAGCAACTGGTCAGCCCCTGATGACCTGTGCTTTGCTTTGGATTCCTACATAGAGCAAAACATTGGATACGAAGGGCCCTTCTAAGATTCTATGCTTCTAGGCTGGCAAGTTTCATCAGATTCTCATAAATTACAGCAACCGTTATAACAAGTACAGTATTTATGAAGCTCAGTCATGCATTTCTGATAACTGTATTATGACACTTAATAATTGGCTTTTGGACTGTTTCTTCTTCTTCTTCTTCTTCTTCTTCTTCTTCTTCTTCTTCTTCTTCTTCTTCTTCTTCTTCTTCTTCTTTCCCGCTCCTTTGGAGTAGAATCTCCTGGCTGGTATCATTTACTATTAGATTTGGCAGCCCTTTGGCTGACAGAATGCATTCCAGAGAATCGGGAGTTGGAGACACAGATCTTGGCATATTCACTCGCGTGCCTTCGGATCGTCTTGTAATGCAGCCAGCCCAAACTTTGTGGAAATGCCCTTACTGAGAATAAACACGTCATGCCCTCTGTCACCTTCATAGACTCCACCAGAAGAAGGATTTAAAAAACCAAGAACCTGTTTTCTTGACCCAGCAGAAACAGCAGGCAGTCTGCTGTTGCCTTGTTGGTTTCTCGTTACTACATTCTCCATGGCTGCTCTTTGAAGATCTGAATAAATTTATAGGCGCTGTCTGCACTGGGATGTATTTCCTGCAATAGGGCCCTATCACCTACATGCTGGTGTGGGATATGGCAGGTCCTGGTGAGGCCTGCTGTAGTCTGCACATAGGAGCTCCCAGTTCCAGGATACAGAGCCTGTTCACACTTATCAAATCAAGTGCAAAGAAAAAAGAAAAAAGAAAGATCTCTTTCAAGTGTGGTAGGATTCAAATTTGATACGAATGTTTTATACGAATCTGAATCACATCCCCACTATGAATCCCCTATGACTCTGCTACGCGTATCCACTCTCAGTCCACTTTGAACCCATTCTGAACCCATTTTGAACCCACTCTGGATCTGTTGTAGATGTGACTTGGTCAGCCACTTTCCCACCACCCTAGGTTCATGAATGTAATGAAGATTGGTACAAATGTATTGAAACGTTCCATTCAAAATCGGATGTCAATCTTCTAATGTCCCAGCATTCAATCCAAATACGAATGTCTGAACTTGGACAAATTTTGAATGTGATGAATATTTGTGTATATCCCTAGTGGGAAAGTATAACAATACAATCCCACTGAGGTGGGGATCAGGCGCTTAGGGAGACGTCCACACTTCAAGTGCTAGGGCACTCCCGGACTGCACCACCAGGGCTTGAAGTGCAGATGGCCCAGCCAGATCATCCTAGCAACAGCCACAGCAACATCCAGCACATGTCTGGATGTTGCCATGGCAATTGGCCTGCAGTGCACAACTGCACAGCCGCAACCATGACATCCCGCCCTCTCACATCACCAGCTGCCCCTGATGAAGCTGAGGACAAGTTTTTACTTGCCCACAGCTAATGAAGGATCTAAGGGCTGCAGTGGAAAAACACCCAAAGATGTCCTTTCCCATACGGTGTGTGTTCCAGCAGAAGCTACGGCATTGGCCACTTACAGATGGTAGTGATTTAATCTGCCATTTAGTACTGTTGGAATTATTGTATGTTGCCAAAGTGGAGTCTTAATCGTGTGGACACTTGTCCCCATGGTGACACGACACATACATCCAGGTGTTTCAGTGACGTGAAACACTCAGAAGTGCACAATTGCTGCTGCCTGTGCATGCATAGCCACTCTTTTTGCCTTGGTTTGGCCTTGCGCATGCATGATGGCCATTGTCAAGATGCCGAACCATGCAAGCAAGCATCCAGACAAGATAAGCACTCTTGCTCTGTAAGTGAAACCCAGGTTGGGAGGCAGCCACTGTCTGTTGGGAATGCTTTGATTTTGGGTGTTTCTGCACAGACCCTCAAGACCCCATTAAGCACCCAATAAGGACCCATATGGCACACATCCAGAAGGTACCTTCTGCACAGCCGGACAGATCAGGGCCCCTTGAAGGATGCTGCTTCTGCACAGCCTCGCTTGAGATCCATCTTTAATGGGGTCCAGAGGTCACCAAATCCAGTTTTCAGGAAAACCTGAAAAATTAGGTCTTCAAACCATTCCTGCTTGCAAGTTCCGGATCAAAGGAAGATGCTTCCACACAGGGACAGGATACGCAACTTATGTGGGCGGGATCGGAAGTTGCCATGTTGAGCTACGTAGTCCATCCCGCAGTTGCTTCACATTGGACATGCTCCAAGTTACATCTGATCCTTCTGGATATCGGTACTGCGGGGTCCGCACAGCAGCCACGTGATGCGTTCCTCAGTACCCGTACTCCCAATCCATGTGTAGATGTGTTAGGCCTCATTTGGATCCATCCCTTTTTCAGACGGATTTTCCCAGGGATGGATTTCAGAAATCCAGATTTCAAGCGGTAAGTGCGGAAACACCCTTTGATTCCTAGAAAGAACAGTGGATTAGACTTGATGGGTTAAATGGTACCTTCCTGTTGTCTGATTCTAGGAACAGGTTTATGACGTATCCTGCTGGAATCTATCCTCACCCCTGACTCTGTCCTGATCAACACCAGACTTTTCAGTAAGATCTGTTTTGCTGAATGAGTCTTCTCATGTTCCACTTGTGGACTGGAACATTGGCAAGGCCAGCTCAGTACATTGAAATCTACCACAGAGGATGTTGGTAGATAAATATGGGCTCCAGAGATCTCCCCCTTGTGCTAAACCATGAATTGCTTCCCAATCTCACCTAGAGTTTTGTTTGTTATCTTCATCACAGGCTACAGCACCAACAGCACCAGGCTTGAGAGCCGGCAGAGGAGACGGTGGAAGCAAGGCCGGGGACGACCTCGGAATCGACGGGCAGCCACTTCCCGCTTGGAAAGAGTGTGGCCAGATGGAGTCATTCCATACGTGATCAGTGGGAATTTCAGTGGTGAGTGGAGAAACACAACAGGACGTTTGCTGGCCAGCTCTCTGGCCCGTCTTAACTATGCACTATGGTGCAAAACAGGCGGTGCATGAAAGAGAGAGCATCACCAGGTTATTCTCTTGCACAGCCTATAATCTAATGCTGGAGAAGATCATGAAAAAGTATGTGATAATTGAATTTTCTCTCTCTGACTTTCAGTTAGTAGTATTTCATGAGATTACGCTTGGTCAGTATGTCCAAGAGACCTTCGGGCATGGGGCGAGATAGAAATGGAAATAAATAAATAGTAGGTGGAAGCATTTTGGATTGTACTCTATCCCAGAAAAGTTAGGACTGACAAGGGGAAGTACTGTATCTTCCTCACCCAATAGGTCATTGATTGCTGGAATTAATTACATGAGGAGCTGGAGACAACCCCTAGCTTGAATGGCCTTAAGAAGAAGTTGGACAAATTCATGGAGATCAGGTGTATCAATGGCTACTGGAAGGGATGCCTAGGTACCACCTCCAGGTTGGAGAGACAGGCAGGATGCCTCTGAAGGCCATTTGCAGGGATTTGAGAGCAGGTAAAGATTTATGTTTTGTCTTAGAACATAAGAACATAAGAGAAGCCTTGCTGGATCAGGCCACAGCCCATCTAGTCCAGCATCCTGTCGCACACAGTGGCCCACCAAATGCTCATGGGCATCTCGAGCAGAGACAAGGACAACCCTTCTCCTGCTCTCGAGTCCCAGCAGATGGCCTTTGAAGCGCCCCAGTTCCTCCCCCCCCTCTTCTGCTTAAGATGCCTAGAAGCAATTGGTGTACCACTGTGTGAGATGAGATACTGGACTAGATGGGCGTTGACCTGATCCAGCAGCACCCCTCTTACGTTCTTATGTTCTTCAGATTCCCTAAAAGGCCATATGCAGGGAGTTAAGAACAGGTGAAAGTTTTGCTTTGCTCCTTTGCTTAGCAATGCCCAGAAGCAATTGGTGGGTCACTGTGTGAGATATGATGATGGCTTAGATGCTCTATGCTCTGATCTAGCAGGGCTCCTCTTAATATATGGACAGATATATCAATGGCTGCTAGAATGGATGCCTAGATACTGCCTCAAGGTTAAAGGGGCAGTCAGGCTGCCTTTAAAGGCCATTTGCAGAGAGCAAGTGGAGGCTTTGCTCTTGTCTTCTGCTTAAGATGCCCAGAAGCAACTGGTGGGCCACTGTGTGGGACAGGATATTGTACTACTTGGACCATGACTTGATCCAACAGGGCTTCTCTTATGTTCTTACTGGATTTCACAAATTTACAACTGCATGCGATCGAGGGGAAATGCTCCATCTCAATCCACAGAGCTTTTCCTCGTTGATCACATATTATATTGCCCTCAGATGCTAATCTGCAATTATGTAGGCAAATGAAAGTTTATTAAAATAAATAATTGCCACTGATTTAGTTGAGTAATCATTTTTTCAACACTGAAGTGGAGAGAATTTGCCAGAACAGGCCCATGAAACATTTTAAGTCCTCTGCTCTTGCCCAAAATCTTGCAACATCATGGGAACTGTTAGTGCAGAGTTATGGTGTTTGACCTGGGTTGATGTTAGACAATGGAGCCAAATTATTGTGAGGATAGTAGGGAAGGGCAAGTCCCTGGCTGGAATCTTTCCGTGATCACCTGAACTGTGTTTTATCAGATCAAAATGAGGAGATCGGGGAAGTCTGCTAGTTCTGTCCCACTGCCTTCACAGGCTGCTGTTGTCCATAAGTGTCCACTTGTTGGACTTCATCTCCTATACAATGAGCTAGTATAGCTAATAATCGAGAATGAAGGGGAATGGATCCTGACAACATCTGGAGGTTTCTAGATTGGGCAGAGAATCCAGTCTTGGAGCAGTCTTGGAACAGAGAATTTTGATAGATCTTGCAGAACTTTTAACCCTCTCTGCTGGTTTTCCTTCTTCCTGAAGTTCAGCACGTGGTTCCATGAACAAAAATGGTAGACAAGTTGGCAGACGACAGTGGAGTTCCAGCAGTGGATGTTAGGATACCCTTCAGGTTCTCAAAAACCCATAGTTGGCCACCAACCCATATCTCCATAGGTTACATAGTGCTCCTTTCCTCCTTCCAAACTCTTAACAGATGAATCTTTCCATCCATTTATTGCCTGCAGGGATGGGAAAACTCATCAAAGTACCGGCTTCAGTTAGAGGCCTGAGGCGGTCAGTTTTAGAGATGTGTGCAAATTAAAATTGCATGTTCAGTTTGCTGTCAAACCCAGAAACCTGTTTGTTCGGTTAACAAGCAAACTGGTTAATTGAACCAACAGTTGTCCACGTTTGGATTTGCACTGGTCTGAAAATGTACCATTTTGTTTCTGTTGAAAAAGGCCATTTTCAAAGGCAAAAACACGCCAAATGCAAACTTATCCAATTTGATATTAGGAACAACTAACTGTTTGGTTTGATGTGAATCTTTGCAGAGTAGCTGGGAGCAGCAGTACTGGGACATCCATTCTAGTAGCCATCAATACACCGGTCCTCTACAAATTTTATGATCCTTTCTTAAAGCCATGCAGGCTGGTTGCTATTTTGCAAAGAACATAAGAACATGAGCTGTGCTGGATCAGGCCACAGCCCATCTAGTCCAGCATCCCGTCTCACACAGTGGCCCACCAATTGTCCATGGGCATCTCAAGGGCAAACCTTCTGCTCTTGAATCCCAGCAAATGGCCCTAGAGGCACCCTGCCCACCCCACCCCACCCCAGCCTGAAAGATGTACCTAGGCATCCATTCTAGTATCCATTGATAGACCTGCCATCCATGAAGTTGTCTAACCCTTCCTTAAAGCCATCTAGGCTGATTGCTGTTACCACCTTTCCTGGCAGCCAATTCCATAGACCAATGACCCTCTGGGTGAAGAAATACTTCCCCTTGTCTGACCTGATTCTCCCACCCATCAGTCTCATCGTGTGCCCCCTGATTCTAGTTTAGCGTGATAAAGATTTTCTCTCTTCCCACCTTCTCTGCACTGTGCGTGGCTTCATGAAGCCTCTCTGCGTGCTTCCACACAGCACCTCTGAAATCCGGATCTGATAGATCCGGATTTCAGAGATGTGTGTTAATGGTAGATCCAGATCTATTAATCCGGGTTAAGGTAGATCCGGATCTAATAGATACGGATCTACCACCAGTCCTTTCGTCCGCACACGCAGTGGAAGGATGGATTTAGATCCCATCCCCGGCCCGCCATGATTGGATCCTCTGGAGCCGAGCATGGCTAGCTGGGGGACTCTGATTTCGGGGCTCCCCCTCACCCCAGAAGTGGCGGATCGCCACTTCTGGAGCCAGGGGGGGCTTCACCTAAGCCCCCCCAACCCACCCTGGGGCGATTGGCTGAAAACCCCTACTTACCTTAACACAGCCAGCAGGATTCTAGCTGCGAGGTCCCTGTTTCTTTCGCACCTGCGTCCTGTGCGCCTCCTGACTGGCCAGGGCAGCGCCTGGGTTCAGGAGGCTCTCTGCGCAGGCTCCGACCCTGGCCAATCGGGAGGCACGCTTTGGCCAGGGCCATGCGCCTGTGCAGAGAGCCTCCTGAAGCCAGGCACTGCCCTGGCCAGTCAGGAGGCGCACAGGACGCAGACGCGGAGCCTGCTGGAACCTCGCAGCCAGAATCGGGCTGGCTCCGTTCAGGTAAGGAGTTTTCGTTCGGTTGCCCCAGGGTGGGTTAGGGGGGACCCAGGTGAATTCCCCTGGCTCCAGAAGCGGCGATCCACTGCTTCTGGGGTGAGGGGGAGCTTGAAATCGGAGTCCCCAGCTCGCCATGCTCAGCTCCATAGGAGCCAATCATAGCGGGCCAGGGGAGGGCCTAGTTAGGAACCCTTTTCACTGTGTGGACACGCCCGTTTCGGATGTGTCCTAACAGTGAAAACACCCATTAAGACCTACTTTTATGTGGTCTTTCGGAAAGCCGGTTTAAGCACCCATTAGAGACAGATAAATACGGAAGCGGCTTTCCCGATCTGTCTCTAGTGGGTGCCGCTGTGCAGACGCGGTTTTCCCATTCTGTTGTTAATGAGTGTTAAAGGGTCAATGCGGAAGCACCCTCTGTTTACCAAATAACACATTAAAGGATCGGTGGAGAATCCAGCTTCAGTCAGACCTCATCTATGACTCTCAGAGGCTAAAATCCAGAAGGAAAAAGTGAACACTTCCCCTGAGACTAAGAGATTTTCCATACATTGTAAAAGCAGCAAGAGGGACTTTGGTTTTCAGGGCGGCAACTGCGCGCTTATGCATGAAATTTGAAGCTCTTCTTGATTTTAAGGAGCATGTTCCATGCTTCAGAAAGGGTGGTTTGCTGAACACTGAATATGGGGTTCTGCTGCAGTGTGCATTTGACATGGCTTGTGGATTACAACCCACAATCATTATGTGTCATCTGAGGAGATGCCTAAAATTTGCTTTTTAAAAAACTCCAAAGTGAATTTCGGCGCATGAATACTTTCATCTTATTTGCCTGCCAGACAGCTGGGGTAGAGCCTTGCCTTCTCTCTCCTAAGGAGTGACCACGATTTTCCCCCTGCTATCTTGGTCATCGTTTGCCCTTAGAAAAGAGGGCTTCTGAAGATGAAGGTTTTGCCTTTGTCTTCTGCTTGAGAATGCCCAGAAGCAATCGGTGGGCCACCGTGTGAGACAGGATGCTGGAGGAGATGTGGACTCATCCAGAGAGGCTCTTCTTGGATGCTTATGCCTGTCCAATCAAAAAGAGGCCAGAGCAAGTATTGAAGGCACACCGGCTTCTTTCCATACGGCAAGGCCACTACTTTCAGGCATCCTTGCCCTTTTCATGCAGTGGAAGAAACTGGTTGGTGAGCTTTTGTCCCCCACCCCCACTTCCTTTCAGGCAGCCAACGCGCCATCTTCAGACAGGCCATGCGCCACTGGGAGAAATATACCTGTGTGACCTTTTTGGAACGGACTGATGAAGACAGCTACATTGTGTTTACATACCGGCCTTGTGGGTAAGTGGCAGCAGACGACAAACCTTCTGCTCCCTGCAGAGACAATGAATGGAGTGAGGTTCTACCATGTCACAAGCAGTATTGCCGAGAGCTTCCAAGTTCTCCAATATGGAGTATTTCTCTGGTTTAATAAACCCAAAAAACGTTGTGGTACAGTCTAGAGCAGTGGTTCTCAACCTGGGGGTCGGGACCCCTTTGGGGGTCGAATTACCCTTTCAGAGGGGTCGCGACGAGTCTCCCGCTGCCCTTCCCTCCCACCTTCCAGCTGTTCCACCCCTGTGGTTGGGGGTCTCCACAACATGAGGAACTCCATTAAGGGGTCGCGGCGTTAGGAAGGTTGAGAACCACTGGTCTAGAGGTTAAAAACCACCACCTGCTCCTATCAACCTATTGCATAGGTGTCTACTACAAGCAAGAGATCTGAGAAAACATGTCCTGAAACGTATCCCAACTGAGGTTCTCTTTAGGGCGCTCCATTGTGTGCACAGACGGAGAGCGTGAGGACAACGCTTGAACTCGTTTCTCGTCAACACAGCTTGCCTTTTGCCGATACTTTTATCCAGCTACTTCTGAACCTCTTTGACCCATCCCTTGCTCCCTACCTCACGAGCTGCCTGTTGAAAAGCTTGCTTGCTTTGGAGAGTTTTGAAGCAAGAGTGGCCGCCTCCAGGCATCATTTATTTATTCCGCATTTTGTCAGTGTACTGGTGCAAACCACATCGGGCCGTGGTCACACCTTCACTTTAAACCTTCTCCAGTCTATCTTCAGGCCTGATTGCTCACACCTTGGATTTTCTAAACGCGTTCCTACCTGCCTACGTGCAAATGGGGAAAGTATCCCGAACTGCCTCAGCCCAGAAAGGCCGGGATGTGCGCAGGACGCAACTCCCCTGGGCTGCTCCCATTGGCTGCTGTGGAGCCAGGGGTGGAGAGCCCGGGTGCCTCCTTTCCCTCAGTTCCCACTCGCTCTAGGAGCCCAGATTGGGCTTCTAGGGCCAGTGGGACCCACACCCTACACTCCTCAACCCACCCCGGGGTGCGCGATCACGATTGCTCCTTACCTGCTCACCGCTGCGCAGCAACTGAGGCGATCGGGCCGGCTGCTTTTGTGGCACGCACGCCGCGCGTTCCCTGATTGGGACCCGCCTGGCTTCAGCTGGCCATCTGCGCAGGCGCGGGTCCCTGACCAATCAGGGAACGTGTGGCGTGCATGCGCAAAAAGCAGCTAGCCCGATCGCCTCAGTTGCTGTGCGGCGGCAAGCAGGTAAGCAGCAATCACGCGCGTGTGCCCCTGGGGCGGGTTGGGGCTGTAGGGTGTGGGTCCCACTGGCCCTAGACGTCCGATCTGGCCTCCTAGAGCGAGCAGGAACCGAGGGAAAGAAGGCACCTGGGCTGCCCACCCCTGGCTCCATAGGAGCCAATGGGAGCAGCCCGGGGGAGTGGTCCAGCTGTCACGGATGGAGAGCGTGTGAACGCTTTCCCTCCAGTTTGGCTGGGAACGCGTTGGGATGCCACGAACGCACTGGGACGGTTTCAGAGCACTTCTTTGTTCTCTGAAACCGGGATGCGTGGAGGGCGCTCTGGGACCGGCTGAGGCAATTCCCACAGGAGTGAATGCTCCGTCCCTGCGTGTGCGCCATGCGTTCTGGAACCCCTCGTGCGAAGGGGCCTCTAATCTGGATCTACTCTACTCCCTTAGCAGCTCCTTGATCTGGATTAACAGATAAGTGCAGAAAGGGCCAATGAGCAGCTGAATTAAATACTGTAGCAGCAAAAGGTGAGCCGTGCGGATGAGATGCTGGCTCATATACAGTATAGACCTACTTACCTCCATCTATGCTCACTTACAGGGAATATTTATACCAAGGTATTCTATAACACAATTAGATATTAATTTAAATGAAGAGCACCCGTGGTGCATGCATTTAGAAGGAAGGAAGGAAGGAAGGAAGGAAGGAAGGAAGGAAGGAAGGAAGGAAGGAAGGAAGGAAGGAAGGAAGGAAGGAAGGAAGGAAGGAAGGAAGGAAGGAAGGAAGGAAGGAAGGAAGGAAGGAAGGAAGGAAGGAAGTTTCTCCAGTGCAAGTGTAGTGCTATTATGCGACTTCTTGATTTCAAAGGCTTTATTGCCTCATCCTTTAAAACTCCATAGCTCTGCAACCTGTTGTCTTACTTATTTGCTTTCTCCATGTACTCCCCAACAAAAGACTGATGTGGGAGGGTAACCAGACCTCAGGGTCACTTGATAGGCATTGCTTTGTTTTTTTCCGTTTTCTGCCTGTCTTCATGTTGGTATCTTTTTACAGAGCCTGGAAGCCATGTGACTTGTCTGTCTTGTCTGTCTCCATCCGCCAGAGTCTTTAAAAATGCTCTGGTTCACACTGGGTGTAGACGCTACACCTGGGAGCCCAGTGTTCTCCTGCTTTGGGCTGCGCAGATGTTGTGATCAGTTGAAGGTTCAGAGAAAAAGCTACTTTCAGTTACTATGATCCTTGGCCAACCTGATTGTAGTGTCTGCACTCTGAAAAAAGGGACATTTTCAGATTCTGGAAGGTTTTTTTTTCACATTTATTTTATTATTATTTTGCTTTAACTTAACAATAAACAAACATCAAACAATCATATACAACTTGAACCATATAACATTAAACACATAACATGGATGATCACAAGTTTTTCATACATATTAAACTTTAAGCAGCTATCAGACCAGGAAGGTTTAACATGATAGCAAGTCGTATCTAGCAATCTGAAACTGGTCATGGAAGAAGAGAGTTTGGCCCTATCAAAACATCTGTGAAAAATTCCTGCCAAGGAGTAAAATATTCTAATTCACCTGGGGTTTTCCCCTCTGTCTTATCCACATTTATTATAAAAAGAAGGAAAATGCCTCCATTTCCCTTTTAATCTCTTCTTTTCTTTGTTTTTCTTTTTCTTTAAACCACTCATGGTGGAAGCAACAAGAAGAACTTTGCTCCTGTCTTTCTTGGCCTCTTCGCAAGCTGTGAGCTGAATGTAACGTGTGTGTTCTCCACCCAGGTGCTGCTCCTACGTGGGACGCAGAGGAGGCGGACCTCAGGCCATTTCCATTGGGAAAAACTGTGACAAATTTGGCATTGTGGTGCATGAACTGGGCCATGTTATTGGTTTCTGGCATGAACACACACGGCCAGACAGAGATGCTCATGTTTCCATATACCGTGAAAACATCCAGCCAGGTAAAGGGTCCTGTTTCCCCAATCCTTCTTGCTGCAGTTTTGTCTTCTATTTTTATCCCAAGAGGGGGCTGAGAAGTGATGCTGCTGCTTGTCTTCTGGTGTCTAGGGTCTTTTTGCATTTATCTGTATTGGTCTGGAACAGCTCTCCTGGATCATGCAATCCATCCCACAGCTGGATTGTCTTTAGACTGGAACTGTGCCCCTCCGTGGCAACGGCATACAGTGGTACCTCGACATACAAGTGCCCTGACATACAAGTGTTTTGAGATACAAGCCGCCGAGCGAGTGATATTTTGCTTTGAGATGAGAGCAAGATTTGAGATACGAGTATGTAAATACAGTACAGTACATAACAAAAACAACTGAGGTGGTGTTTTGGGAGCTGGAATGGATTAATGGGAAAATTGCTTTGAGATACGAGCGATTTGACATAAGAGCAAGGTTACGGAACGAATTAAACTCTTATGTCAAGGTACCACTGTATTCCTGACTAGGTTCTACAGTTTGGTCTAGTGGTTAGGGAGCCAGACTCTTATCTGGGAATATTGGGTTCAGTTCTGCCCCCCACCCCATGAAGCCAGCTGGGTGACCTTGGGCTAGTCACAGCTCTCGTCTGAGCTCCCCCAGCCCCACCTACCTCACAGGGTGTTCTACTGTGGGGAGAAGAATAGAAAAGCTTTGTCAGCTGCTTTGAGTCCCCTTAGATGGGTGAGAAAAGTGGGCAGAAAAGCCAATTCCTCCTCTTCCTCCTCCTCCTCCTCCGCCACCACCACCACCACTACCTGCCATTGGAACTCCTGGGGCCCCGATGTTAATGGAGCAGTAGGGGAGTCTGCCAAAATATAAACCAGCATGCCTCCATGATCCAGATTTACACGCACACATCCCGAGTGCACTAGTAGAACTCAATACTGGGATCTACAGGCAATCTAGATCAGGATCCTCCTGACCTGGATCGTACTCCATCCTGTGTGGGCAGAGAGCATTCGTGGTGGGCGGGGCCTCCTGTGTTCCACACAGGAGGGAGGCCCGTGGGACTCTTGGAAGTGCAGACAGGCTAGGGAGGGTGCCTTGAATCCCACTTCTGCTATTTCTGCTACTTGGTCGCTCCAGCACCTGCTCACCTATCGTCACCATGCCAATGGATTTTCATGCTACTGTGGTAGAACACTTAGCTTGGAAAGCAAAGGATCAGAGAACCGATTCCTGGTAGGTCACCAAGGGAAGGTCACGGCAAGCCAGCTCTATATCTGTCAGGAACACTTCCGATGATAAGTATCAAACACCGCCACCAGGTGTGCCTGTCTTATAGACATCCCATCGAGTGCAGGAAAAATGATAGAGGAATGCACCTTTAGAGCAATCCTGGGACAGAGCAGTACAAAATTGTCCTGAAAGAGGCTGTTATGAGTGGTGACGCCACCCGTTTCCACACCTGCGTGGGGTGGAGCTATCCAGTTGCCCCAGAAAATGGCCGCCTGTTCTAGGAGGGCCTGTTCTTGGAGGGCCCAAGCCACGCTGCCCCATGGCTCCCCACACCATCCTCAAGGCTGCACGACCTTCAGAGCCTGCTGCAAAGCTCTAGTGGTCAGAGACCTAGAGGGACCCTTTCAGCAAAATCGACTCCCCTGCTGCACTGGTTCATGGGGGCACGCACCTTTCTGCACATCGCCTTAGGTTGGTCCGGCAGCCCCTGAACCACCAGTGGGCCTGTTAAAACAGTTCTACTGGTATCCAGATGAACTGGGCTATGTTGCATCCAATGCAGACACAGTGGCCTATGAGGGAGAGGGACCTCTGTAGTCCATACCAGAATGTGCCCAGATAGAAGCCCAGAAGAGGACTAGGCCTTGCACTATACCAGGATATTGGTGGGTGCAGAAAAAGCCCGTGTCTGAAATACTGCGCTTAAAGCTCGATCAGTATTCACTACGTGGCCCAAGCCAAACCTTTTGCTCTAATCCCTATTTCACCAGGGTGTGGTCAGTCTATTGTGATTGAAGTTGAACAGCCCTACACTGTGAGCCAAAATAGGGAAGCTCAGAGCAGATGTGGGACAGATCCTAATCTATCTAATTTTCTCATGTTTCTTTACCTCCTGCTGTTTCCGCAGGGCAGGAGTATAACTTCCTGAAGATGGAGCCTGAAGAGGTGGAGTCTCTGGGAGAGACCTACGATTTTGACAGCATAATGCACTATGCCAGGAACACCTTCTCCAAGTAAGGGCACAAGATCCTATTGCTTCATGATTTCACACAGCCTGTGTGTGGATGAAGACCACTCCTCCAGTAGGACACTCCTTGGTTTCTTGGACGTCTTTCTTTTCCTAGCCACAAATTTGAAGCTGAGGGAGGTATCAGGATCCTTTGTGGACTGGGCATGGCCAGTCAAAACTCAATGAATCAGCCCCTTGCCTTTCTCATTGGAACAGTATTTAAGGTTGGCCTGATGGATGTTGCATGCTCCCAGGTTTTCCCTTGACAGCATTTGTTCGGCTTGGTGATTTTGGAGTTATTATCCCCCAAAAAAGTCATCTGCCAGATCTGGGGAAGGCAAGGTTGTTTCCACACAATTGCCATGTCTGCACCCATGGTCACTGACCTTCCGGTCAGATGTGGAAGCTGGGTCATCACATCAACTTGCCTCTAGGTCTTCTGCCCACACTCACAGGCTTTCAGTCCTGGGTGGGAACCCTTTGGGCCTCCATCAGTGTCTTCTAAATGGTGCCGGATCCAGCTGCCCTTTATGCCACCTTGAAATGTTCTTTTGGGGGTTTCCCAGGAGCACACATGGGACAGAAAACCAGCTGTTCCAACAGTACGCTCAAGCTCTTACATGTGAGGATGCCTGTCCTTCATGGAGGCTTCCAAAAGGGGCGCATGCTGCAGAGTTGGATCAGTGCTTACCGTTCTCTCAAGATCTGGGGAGGTCCCAAGGTGGCAGCCTAGATCTTGAAAGTGCTGCTTTCAACAGCCTTCCTTTAACTCTCCTATGTGGTTCTCCCCCCCCCCTAAAAAAAAAAACCCTTTAATTTTCTTAGCTTGTAAAATCTCCAAACAATATATTGTCTTTTGGGGGAGAATTATAAGACTTGGATTATGACTGGTACTAATATGATTTCAGCCTTCCAGGAAAAAAGAAAAGATGATATTCTGCCCCATACCACTCTCCAAATAGGAAAGTGTCCTAAATATTTAATATAATGAGATTTCTGAGTTATAGGGTGATTCTGTAGTGGCTGGTATACTGGCGAAGGCATACTAGGGCCAGAAGGAAAGCTCCTAATTAGGCATGCACATGGATTTTGGGGGTGGGGGTGGGGCTCAATTCATATCAAATTGAATGCATGAAAATTTGCATTCATTCAAACTGATCCCCTCCGAATGTGGCAGGATTTGAATTTGATGCAGCAAATGTTCAACACGAATTGCGTACGAATCCCCTACATATCCCAATGAGTCCCGTACGAATCCTATCCGTACCTGATACATATCTCCTACGTATCCCCTCTGGACGCGTCAAGTCCACCCTTGATCCACTAGCATTCAATTGGAATTCAAATTCAGACGAATTCGGACGAATTTCGAATGTTACAACTATTCATGCACATCCCAGTGGAGGATTGTCCTTCATCATAGGGGAACACGTTGTTTACTTAGGCAGTTGTCGTGTGTGCTTGTGTGTTGAATACAATCTCTAAAGAGGCATGGCGTTGGTATGAACAAGGGGCATGTCTTGTAGACTTGGAGTATCCTGAGATATAGGGCTGATGGCTGATATAGGTGGCCTCAGTAGGTCAAGGGCTTTTTCATATGCTGTGTTCTGTCTCTCCTTCCCTCCCTCCTCCCTTCATGTATACATTACCTTTCTCTCTGGGAATCACTGTTAGGGCCTTTCCGCATTGGTTACTAAATACCCATTAAGCACCCATTAAGGACAGATTTGAAAAACCTCGTCCGCACTACAACATCCATTAGAGACACATCCATCCACATTGGCTTATGCAAGATGTGTCTCTAATGGGTGTTAAGAGGCCCTTAATACGGATTAATGGAAGACTACCTTGGAGGTAGTCTTAATGGGTACTTGTGCAGTGAAGACACATCCTCTTAGGATGCGTCCACACATGCACAAGGGTTCTTAAGTAGGTCCTCCCCCTGGCCTCCATGATTGGCTCCTCTGGAGCCAATCATGGCGAGCCGGGGGCCTCCTATCTCGGGGCTCCCCCTTGCCCCAGAAGCTGCAGATCGCGGCTGCTCAGGCCGGTGGGGGGCTTCACCCACACCCACCCACCCACCCACCCCGGGGCGAGCGTGAGCGATCCCCTCCTTACCTGCAGGCAGCCAGGCCGATTCTGGCTGCCGGGGTCTTGCGTGCTTTGTGCATGTGCACAGCAGCACGCCTCCCCATTGGCCAGCCACACACCCGGCTTTAGCAGGCCCTCTGCGCAGGCGCGCGTGGCTGGCCAGTGGGGAGGCACGCTGCACGCACACGCAAAGCACACTGGGCCCCGGCAGCCAGTATTGGCCTGGCTGCCTGCAGGTAAGGAGGGGATCGCGCACGTTCGCCCCGGGGTGGGTAGAGAGGGTGGAGGGTGAAGCCCCCCCTGACTCTTGAAGCCACGATTGCAGCTTCTGGGGTGAGGGGAGCCCAGAGAATGGAGGTCCCCAGCTCGCCATGGCTGGCTCCAGAGGAACCAGTCATGGAGGCCGGGGGGAGGGCCTTGGGAGGACAGATAGCACAGCACCCTTGAGGTGTCTAAATCCGTCCTTCCCCTGCGGGTGCGGACAGAAGGGGTGTTAGGAGATCCACATCTGCCAAATACAGATCTTCCTAGACACGGATCTCCAAAATACGGATCCAGTGCAGAACCACTGGGCCAGTGTGGAACCACCTGTAGTGCCCCATACAGGTATGTGTAGACACACAGATGCCCTGTGCATGCCAGAGCATTTGTGAGCCAGTTGGCCCTAGTGGTTCGGGAGCTGGACTCTTACCTGGGAATGCTGGGTTTGATTCCGTCCTCCCCCGTGAAACCAGCTGGGTGACCTTGGGCTAGTCACAGCTCTCTTCTGAGCTCTCACAGCCCCACCTACCTCACAGGGAGTTCTGTTGTGGGGAGAAGAATAGAAAAGCTTTGTCAGCCGCTTTGAGTCCCCTTAAATGGGTGAGAAAAGCAGGGTAGAAAAGCCAACTCTTCTTCTTCTTCTTCTTCTTCTTCTTCTTCTTCTTCTTCTTCTTCTTCTTCTTCTTCTTCTTCTTCTTCTTCTTCTTCTTCTTCTTCTTCTTCTTCTTCTTTAACGCCTTATCTCTTTTGTTTGAGGCTGCAGGAAGACAATTCTGTGCCCAAGCTGCCAGGTCCAAAGGGAACCCTGATCTTCCATTCCGCCTTAGGCTTTGGATAGTGCTGGCACTGGGACCTTCCCAGTCCAGGGACAATCAGACACACAGGAGGCCCCACTGAATGTGCTCCTGTGTGTGTGCAGGCAAAGGCTGGAGAGCGAGGGAAAGAAAGAAACAGCTGTTCCATTCATGCGGACAGGGGTGCAGTGGTGCCAGGGGGCATGTGGAGGGATTGGGGGGGGGGGAGATGTGTGGGGAGAGTAGGCGGGAAAAAACACCGGTGACTCAGTCTCCCTCTGCTGAAGCACTTTCAGATTGAGATATTCCTCTGAGGAACCCAAAGGAGACCCTGCTTTGCCTGCACCCCACTTAAGAACTGATGTGCTGGGGGGGGGGGGCATTCTGGAGCAGCAGCTGAGTAACTGTGAAGCTTCGCAGTTGAGGGTGGAGGAAAACATGTTCGGTGGGGTCCCCAAGGAAAACACCATCAGGGCTCTCGAAAAAGTGTTGGCAGGCGAAAACAAGGGTTGGCAGTGACCGGACAGCTTCCCGCTTTCTCTAGGAATCAGGAGCAAGGCAGGATGTTTACCTTAGGAAAGGCAGGGAGATGTCGCCTGCGCACTAGTAGGACGTCAACAACCTTCTCTTTCCAGCCTGGGCTCCGATGGGTCTGCTTTGGGAGAGCATGGGAAGTGGTGATGGACAGAGAGGATGCTTCCCTTCCCTTCCCTTCCCCTCCCTTCCCTTCCCTTCCCTTCCCTCCCCTCCCCTCCCCTCCCCTCCCCTCCCCTCCCCTCCCCTCCCCTCCCCTCCCCTTCCCTTCCCTTCCGGGCTATCCAAGCCAAATGTGTAGAAAGTGACATTTCAACTGCCCCCCTCCCTTTATAAAGTGCATAAAGGAAGAAAAGCCATAGTTCCGTGATAAAGCAGAAGGCTAGGCCTTTAGCTTTTCCCTGTAGGAAGAAACCACTAGGGGTGTGCACAAATGTATTTTTTGGATTTGAATTCGAATCTGATTTGAATATCCAAATATTCAATTTAATTCAAATTTGAAAATCCGATTTGGATCCAGATTATCCAGATCTGTACTTTCGAAAATCTGATTCGAATCTGTAGATATGAATGCCAGGAACTTTCTTCGTATCCAATTTCCAATTTGCGCGCATCCCATTTTTGTTCCGTATTTGTTCTGTCTGCATCCTGTTTTAATCCCGCATTATAAGCGCAAATGCGTATGATATTCACATACGGTATTTGCAGATCTATTCGTTCGAATCATTCAAAAATCCGCATCGAATTTTTGAATGCCCAAAATCCGTTCAAATGTTCAAATTCGGATTTTCAAAAATCCGATTTGAATTTGAATGTCGATATTTGACAGATTCAAATCAGATTTTTGAATTTTCGAATATCAGTGTGGCTGCCCTATTGCATGATTGATAAACTGTGCCCCACCTCACATTATGGGCCCTTTTGGGGGCAATTGCACAGTTTCCCACCAAAACCTCTGTCGACTTGCACTGAGCTATCAACTTTAAAATTACATTGAATTGCATTGGGTTGACCAACACACCACACACCACAACACAAGTCAGTGATCTGCATTCGGTCAGCTGACCCGCCTTGAAACTGGCATCACTTTGTATTGGGCTCGCCAACTTACCTGGCAGTTATTTTGCTTTGAACAGTCACTTGACCTCTCAGTGTGAATCAGTGAAATGGACATGATCCTGAGTGGGGTTTCTTGTTTTGAAACTCAAGGGGTCAGAAAATAACCCCAAAACACACTGGGACCTTTCTTCTGTCGCTGCAGAGTTTGGTGAATGGCACCTTCTTTGGACTGGAGTGGTTTGTTGGTGTATGTTTGCACATGTTTCATCCATTTGCTAAGGTCCTCTGTGTGTGGTTCGTGCAGCAGCTGCAACTGACAATTGAGTTATTGGGTTCCTGATTGAGCACAGAGTGTTCGTGTGTGCGCGTGCGTGTGTGTGCGTGCACACGTACATTTCTGTGGACACAGCTTTTGTGGCTGTACACGCACAGGTTTTATTGTGCACATTTTCTGTTTTGTTCACAGCTTATTTGTGCAGTTTTTTTTCCCTTGTGCACGCCTGTTTTTGAAAGAAATCATTCCAAAGCAAGCTGCCATGCAGATATGGAAGAGGGTGGCTTCCATTTCAATCCTTTCACACTCATCAGAAGTCCTCAGAGATAGGGGATAATCTTCTTCCTACTATCCCAGCTGAGTTTTATTACTGAACTCCTGTCTGGGATGCATCTGGGGTGTGGCATCTTGTATGGCATCTGTGTGTTTCAACATTGTGAAAAATCCTTGTCTGCATCTATGGAGGGTTAGCATCTTGTGTGGTATCTGTGTGTTTCAACATTACAGTTGAAAAAGAAATCATTGTATGCGTGGGGAAGAGTATTCGATCTTGTGTGGCGTAGGGATGTGCACAAATGTATTTTTTATTCGAATGTCGTAAAATCCTGTTTCTGTTTGGATATTTAAGATTTGGAATGTCTTAAAATCTGATTCGAATCTGTAACATTTGAATCCGTACGTTCGAATGTTAGATTCGTATTTAAAGATACGAATGTCGACAACATTCATATCTGTTATACGTATCTCTGCACATGCCGGAAAAATCCATATACATCCCGTATTATCCCGTACGCATCCCGTTTTAATCCCGTATTTTAAGCACAAGATATGGATAATTTTCGGGCAGATTCGTATACGACAGATACGAATCTACACATTTGAATCATTCGAAAATCTTTATCAGATTTTCAAAAAATCCATCCTTGAGTTTGAATGGCGAACTTTGTTGGGATTCGAATAGAATATTCAAATTTTTGCGTATTCGTGCACTTCCTTAGTGTGGCATCTGTTTCAACTTTGCAGCCCATAAGGGGAGGAGACAGTGAGCTGGATACAATTGTAGAGAATACTGAGAGTGAATTTCTCTTGCAATTGTTAAGTTCCTTTGCCAGTGACCCTTTATTTTTTGCCTGGCATTCTGGCAGATTCTCACACCACTGACTTACCTGGGACTCTGTCTTTCCTCCCGTCCATCAATGTCTCGCCCTTGTGCATTCAATGGCTTGGAGTGTCCAAGGGTAAGATGCATCAGCACATACATCACATCAATTCCAAGTACAACTGATTCAATAAAATAGAATAATTACTCACCATTTTATGTTCTTTATTGCACTGACTCTTGCGTGGAACTGTTCCAGGCACCGTTCTACTGTGGATCCTTCAAGTGTAACTTCATATAACTTGATGTTGAGTAATTATTCTATCAAGAAAGATTTCTGTTGAAACACGTTTAGCTGAGTTATATCATCGGGATGGGAACATATCCAGCCACAGTTCTGGAAAATCAACTGTCACTTCTGGCATGCGTGATCCTTGGACAAGAGAAGGTTTATTTCCACATTCAGAACTGATATACCTGAACTGTGAGCAACTGGAAAAATGCAGCTGGAAGATTTACAGCTACATAGCTTCTGTGATAGTTTAGTTTAACTGATCCTCTTCTTCACCAATGCTCTCATTGTATATCGGTGCTGTTTAATACTGCCTTCCAATACAATGGAATATTATTTATAGTTTTACTTCTACAATATAGTTTTACTTCTTGCCTTTAAATTGCCCTGGGTCTTATTAGTTTTTGTTTCCTCTCCTTAGTGCCGCTGAGTAATATTAGTAGATTGGGCTTCCATGGTTTCTGTAACTCTCACTTTCCCGTAGTTGAAAATTACTTGTACTAAACTGTGGTTTGCTGGAACAAAACCATGTGAGCCACTAGGGCGGTGATGGCCAACCTATGACACGCGTGTCACAGGTGACACGCCAAGCCCTTTTGGGTGACACACCTGGTCACCCTGGCACCTGGACGTGTAGTGCTTCCTTGTTCTTGAAGTGTATGAAATACCAACTTTCAATTGAAGATTTAGCAACAAAAGTCATTAATGTAAAGAATTATTTGTTTTTGCTTTTAATAAAATGCATATATCAAAAATATAACTTTTTTACTAGAGCTACAAATATCACAAATTTATGGATATTTCTAGAAGTGACACAGCACCTGAATTTAGCTAGGTTTTCTTGCGAATTTTGACACACCGAGCTCAAAAGGTTCGCCATCACTGCACTAGGGAGCCGGACGCTTATCTGGGAATACTGGGTTCGATTCCTCCCTCCCATGAAGCCAGCTGGGTGAACTTGGGCTAGTCACAGCTCTCCTCTGAGCTCTCACAGCCCCACCTACCTCACAGGGTGTCTGTTGTGGGGAGAAGAACAGAAGGTTTGTCGGCCGCTTTGAGTCCCCTTAAAGGGCGAGAAAAGTGGGGTAGAAAAGCCAGCCCTTCTTCTTCTTCTACAAGGAACGGTTGAAGGATCTAGGAATATTTAGCCTGTAGAAGAGAAGACTAAGAGGAGACATGATAGCGATCTTCAAGTACCTGAGGGATCGTCCCTATGCTCACTTGCACAAGATGGGAGGACAAGAAACAACGGCATGAAACTTCAAGCGTGTCAATACAGATGAGATATTAGGAAAAACTTCCTGACAGTGCGGGCGATCAGTCAATGGAATAGTTTGCACGGGAGGTAGTAGGTTCTCCTTCACTCCTCCAAGCAGAGGCTGGACAGGCATCTGGCTAGGATAGTTTAGATAATCCTGCATTGAGCAGGGGTTTGGACTAGATGACCCTCGAGTGGAATGTGCACAAATATTTGTAACATTCAAAATTCGAACAAATTCAAACCTTCGTATGAACCTTCATTACAGATCTGTATGGGATTCGTAGTGGGGATTCCAATCTGGTTTGTATCGAACATTCGTACCAAATTCAAATCCTATCATATTCAAAGGGGATCTCTTAGAACAAACACAAATTTTCTTGCGTTCAGTTCGATACGAACCGAATTGAAAAAAACATTTGTGCACATCTCTACCCTGGAGGTCTCTTCCAACTCTGTAATTCTATTCTGCTCTATAACTCCAGTGCTATTCAAGGGATGCCTCTTACCTCCCCTATCTGTATACCTGTTTCCTGAGTTTTGATGGCTATGTGGCCTGAAAGTTTGATGACCGCAGGTGTAGACCCTCAGTTTAGGAAACTCAGAGAAAAGATTGTGTTCTCCCTTCCTCTCCCTGGTGGTCACTTGTCATCCAACCCAAGACCCAGACAGTATAATGAAAAAGAGGATAATCTCTCTCCTGGCCCTTCTCAGCCAGATCTCTCTTGGAACCAAATTAAATCCACAACTTTTGCCCAAATGGTGTAACATATTGTGGAACCAAATTGGACAAAAGTACGGATTGATTGTAGCAAGATTCCCAGCTGAAGAGAACTGTAGTAAATGTATCTGTCATTTTCTGCTGCTGAATCGTCAATAGAGGATTGTTCTGTGGAAAATAATCTGTAGAGCTTGGATTTCACTGATCTTGGGAGAGGAGATGTTAACCCTGTCCCCTGGAGTCAAATATGAGCCATATTTCCAGCTGGTTCTTCTGTTACCATATGTGGTTGCTTCCACACATACAGGCATGTGGAGTTTTGGAGTGGGTAGATGAGCCAAGTTTACATTTTTCCCAGCCATACATCAACTTAGAGACCTTTCTTACTCTCTCCTCTGTTTTGCCTGCTGAGAAAAGCTCTTTGCCTTTCATTTCACAGCTGTTCGGGAGAATTCTTATTTATATTTAAAGGTGCTTAAGGCGTTATTTAACTAAAACTTTGCATCTGAACTTTGGGAAAGGGCCCAGGGAAGCTAAGCCTATATCTCCAGTAGCTCATCTGACGGAGGCTTTCTCTTGTTTGGGATTACGTTACAGATCTTTCTTAGGCATGTCAATCCCCCCCCCCCCCCCCGCTCCCGAGGATGTTGGATTGGCAAGGGAACATAACATGCAAGATTCTTATGTGCTCCACTGATGCCTTCGGCTCCAAGCAAGGAAGGTGGGGCTCCATAAAACATTTGTGGCGACTAAGCATTTTTGAGCCATGCTGAGCAAGCTCAGGCGGGTGTTCTTTTAAGCATTATGTAGGCTGCTGAAGATGCACCTCTTGGACTGTTTTTGAAAAACATAAGAACCTCAGAGGAGCCCTACTGGATCAGGCCACAGCCCATCTAATCCATAAAAACCCAAGAGGAGCCCTGCTGGATCAGGCCACAGCCCATTTAGTCCATAAGAACTTAAGAGAAGCCCTGCAGGATCAGGCCACAGCCCATCTAGTCCCTAAGAACCTCAGAGGAGCCCTGCTGGATCAGGCCACAGCCCATTTAGTCCATAAGAACCTCAGAGGAGCCCTGCTGGATCAGGCCACAGCCCATTTAGTCCATAAGAACCCAAGAGGAGCCCTGCAGGATCAGGCCACAGCCCATCTAGTCCGTAAGAACCTCAGAGGAGCCCTGCTGGGGCAGGCCACAGTCCTTCTGGTCCATAAGAACCTCAGAGGAGCCCTGCTGGATCAGGCCACACTCCATCTAGTCCATAAGAACATAAGAGGAGCCCTGCTGGATCAGGCCACAGCCCATCTGGTTCATAAGAACCTCAGAGAAGCCCTGCTGGATCAGGCCACAGCCCATCTAGTCCATAAGAACATAAGGGGAGCCCTGCTGGGTCAGGCCACAGCCCATCTAGTCCATAAGAACATAAGGGGAGCCCTGCTGGATCAGGCCACAGCCCACCTATTCCCTAAGAACCTCAGAGGAGCCCTGCTGGATCAGCCCTGCTGGATCAGGCCATCCAGTCCATAAGAACATAGGAGGAACCCTGCTGGATCAGGCCACAGTCAATCTAGTCCATAAGAACCCAAGAGGAGCCCTGCTGGATCAGGCCACAGCCCATCCAGTCCATAAGAACATAAGAGGAACCCTGCTGGATCAGGCCACAGCCCACCTATTCCCTAAGAACCTCAGAGGAGCCCTGCTGGATCAGCCCTGCTGGATCAGGCCATCCAGTCCATAAGAACATAAGAGGAACCCTGCTGGATCAGGCCACAGTCAATCTAGTCCATAAGAACCCAAGAGGAGCCCTGCTGGATCAGGCCACAGCCCATCCAGTCCATAAGAACATAAGAGGAACCCTGCTGGATCAGGCCACAGCCCACCTATTCCCTAAGAACCTCAGAGGAGCCCTGCTGGATCAGCCCTGCTGGATCAGGCCATCCAGTCCATAAGAACATAAGAGGAGCCCTGCTGGGTCAGGCCACAGCCCATCTAGTCCATAAGAACCTCAGAGGAGCCCTGCTGGATCAGGCCACAGCCCATTTAGTCTATAAGAACCTCAGAGGAGCCCTGCTGGGTCAGGCCACAGCCCATCTAGTCCATAAGAACCTAAGAGGAACCCTGCTGGATCAGGCCACAGTCAATCTAGTCCATAAGAACCCAAGAGGAGCCCTGCTGGATCAGGCCACAGCCCATCCAGTCCATAAGAACATAAGAGGAGCCCTGTTGGATCAGGCCACAGTAAATCTAGTCCATAAGAACCTAAGAGAAGCCTTGCTGGATCAGGCCGCAGCCCATCAAGTCCATATGAACTTAAGAGGAGCCCTGTTGGATCAGGCCACAGCCCATGTAGTCCATAAGAACCTAAGAGGAGCCCTGCTGGGTCAGGCCACAGGCCATTTAGTCCATAAGAACCTCAGAGGAGCCCTGCTGGGTCAGGCCACAGGCCTTCTAGTCCATAGGAAACCTCAGAGGAGCCCTGCTGGATCAGGCCACAGCCCATCTAGTCCAGCATCCTGTCCCACACAGTAGCCCACCAATTGCTCATGGGCATCTCAAGCAGAGACAAGGAAAATCCTTCCCCTGCTCTCAAATCCCGGCAAATGGCCCTAGAGCAATGGTTCTCAACCTGTGGGTCACGACCCCTTTGGGGGTAGATCTACTCTTTCACAGTAGTTGTCTAAGACCATCAAAAACACATAGGAACTGAGACACCACTCCTCTATCCGTCTCTAGGCGGGTCCGCCCACATGCAGATACGCCCACCTATGAGTACCTGGTGTGATGACATCATCACAGCAACCCCATCACATACACCCCAGTGGCTACTGTGTAGAAAGCAGCAGTATTGGAGGTAAAACAACACTTTTATATTCAGCTGTGGTTGATGTGTATACTATGCTTTAATTATCTTCATTTTGTAACCATGAAAATACATCCTGAGTATCAGATATTTACATTACGATTCATAGCAGTAGCAAAATTACAGTTACGATGGAGCAACAAAAATAATTTTATGGTTGAGGGTTAGGGTTAGGTTGGGGGTCACCACAACATGAGGAACTGTATTAAAGGGTTGCGGCATTAGGAAGGTGGAGAACCCCTGCCCTAGAGGCATCCTGCCTGTCTCCCAGTCTGGAGGGAGTACCTAAGCACCCTTTCTAGTAGCCATTGAAACACCTGTCCTCCATGAATTTGTTTAACCCTTCCTTAAAGCCATTTTGTCTAGTTGCTGTCACCACCTCTTCTGGCAGCAAATTCCATAAACCGATGACAAGGGTGAAGAAATCTTTCCCCTTGTTGGGTTTGACTCTCCTACCCATCTGCTTCACAGAGTGCCCCCTGGTCTAGTGTTACGTGGGATGCCTTCTGCTCCTGCAAGCTGTGATCCGTTATCGTTGCAGTTGCCATCCGGTTGGGCATACAGTGGTCAGTAGTTTTCTGTATCAACTTAAGTCATTTCTGCACTTAGCTGTGCTGGACCAAAGGCCATCCACACTTGGGCTGCCTGTCTGGGGACACTTGGGTGGCCTGCCTTGTGAGCTTCGGAGCCTCTTCGAAAGGCTCCAACAGCCAGGGATGGACATTTCTGGTCTTGGAAGCCTAGGGGGGCCCATCCCGACAGCACAATTTGATGCACTCCCAAAATAGGACCCCACTAAACCAACCCAAAGAGGTGAACTCCCTTCCACAGGCCTCCCTGAGACAATCTAGTAGCCCAGGACCTCCAGTACACCTTTTAAAAGAGGTCTACCAGTATCCTGGCCCAGACTGGGGGCCTATTCGCACTTGGCCTTATTCTGGAGTATATCTCAGGATAGGGGTCTGTGGTCCACATGCTAATGCAGACTCTGGCAGACCTCACTTTGGGCCTGCTGAAGCCTGCACTAGCATATGGATAGCAAGTCCCTATTCCAGGATATATTCCAGAATAAAGCCAAGTGCGAATAGGCCCCTGGGCTATACTCAATCCAGTGTGGACAGAGCGGCCTAGCAGGGAACAGAGCCTCTTCTCTTCCACTTCAGTCAGTGGAATGAGAGGCCCAGAGGGGTTCTAGACCCACGACTCTTAAGGGATACTGGTAAGTGTAGGAAAGGCTTTAGAAATAAATGCAAGTTAGTGAAATGGTTCCATAATATTCCTGTGCACAGCTGGACACAGCAGCTGTCAGAGAGCCCAAGGAAGGCAAGTTGGACAGAAACAGAGGCCCTTTCTGCAATGGGCCTTAATCTGGATTATATCCTGGAACATTTCTGCACTTAGCTTTCCATCTGTTGGACAGGAAAAGTGCAGAACAGACTAATGCGTACTAGCGTTCACATGTGGGAACACTAGTACCTATCATCCTAAGCCCCATGCGTCCAGAAACCTACCTCCATCTGGGCATGTGTCTGATAGCTCACAGGGTGCTGTCTTCTTGATCACAGCGCATGCTGCAACCGCATGTGTGCATGCTCCAGCATCGTCTTCACAGTGAGGAGGATGCTCTGTGCATGTACATTTGTGTCTGGGGGTCATGTGAGGTGCCAGTACCTCAGATAACCCCTCACACCGAAAATGGTACAAATGGTTGCTGTGTGGACAGGACAGGTAAGTTTTGGGTCACAATTGGGGTAGTTTAGGTTACGTATGATGCACAATTTCATGCCCAGCCACTAGTTTATGGTCGGTGAACATCTAGGCCGGCAAGGGGTGTTTCTGGGCTGTAAATGCCTCCTGCAAGTGCAGGTAGACCTGCCCAGATGTTAACTTACCATAAATTAGGAGGCCAAGTGTGAATTGGCCTAAAGTTAGAGGCCTAACATCTTCTTAATAGTGAAGACTATGGTAGGACTTGCCCAGGACTTACTGTAGTCCACACTAGCAAGCAGGAGGGAGTTTCTTATTTTGGGATGTAATTCAAAATAAGGTTCTGTGAAAAAAGGTCCAGAATTGGCTCCTTCACCAGTCACATTCTGAGGTTTACTGGAAAACACTAAGCATGTATATTCATGGAAATGCTATCTCGGTGACATCACTAGCTATCTCTACAAAACGTTGGAGTGAAGCTGGAGGAAGAAGAGTCCGATCTTGTCCTGGACAGTGGCTGCTCCTATTTGCAGTACCGCTGGTTGAGGCTGCCTGGCATCAGGTTTCCATTTATTTGAAATTCCTCCGCTCTGCTTCGGCTGCCAGATAGGAGTCCTCGCCAAGTGGAGGAAGGTGTAACAATAAGAGCAACAGGCCAGGAAAATATTCCTGAAAACCACTCAGGGCAGCGGGATGGAAAGTGCAGATCACCCATGAAAATAGCCACCCCTCGTTCCTTTTCAGACTTAAGTGTGTCCATATGGAAGGGGGGGAGAAAAGGTTCCATTGGCTAACAGCAGATCCCCCACCATCAAAAGATTTCTTCTTCTTCTTCTTCTTCTCCTCCTCCTCCTCCTCCTCCTCCTTCACCTTTTCATTTCTCTTACTGCGGGTCTGTGAACCTTCTCCATGTTGCAGCAGGCACTGCGTTCCCACATGTTATTTTAGGTATCATCTTGGCTAAAAAAACTTATCAGAGAGAGAGAAAGGGTCTTTCTCCACTCGCCTTTGGGTTCATCTGTGTATAGACTATGATATAGACTATGGCTGCACTCACACCTAAGTTTTAATCCAGTCTCTGTTGACTTTTAGAGTCAGAGAACACATCAGCAAAATGACTAGCTGTCTTCTTTCCACTTTTATCTAACCCAAGGATGGATTTTCTGAACATGCTGAAAAAAAAACCCAGCTTGACTGAAACTGGATTAAAACTTAGATGTGAATGCAGCCCCTTGTGGACTGGTCCAGGGGAGGCCCCACCTATACCGCATAGGATGGAGTGTAATCCAGGTCAAGGGGCCACATCCCAGAAGCGTCTCAGTGCATGCTACAGCATCCCCTGGGTGGACAGCTATGGAGCACTAAAATGTGTTCCACATCCATACTGGTCTAGTACAGGCCTACAGGGTCAGTGCACACCTCTTCCAGGTGAATGGAGCATGGGGTGGCACAGCTTTGGTTGCACCCCCATCGCTCAGTCCCCATGGCAATGTTACCAAGTGTACCTGTTGCTGTGAGGAAGCAATCAAAGCAATTACCCTTACCCTATGCTTGGGGAAGCGTCGGGGAAGTTTCTGACGCAATAGGCATCACAAAGTGTGGATGCTGAATGCCTCCCAGAATGAATACTGAGCACTGAGCCGAAAGTAAGTGCAAAAAGCATGTCAGGGGTGTCAGTGTTTGCAGAAGATTCCCCGATGGTGCCTAGAAACCACGGTGAGAAGGTAAGACTGAGATCTCTGCTACTAACGTAAAAGCAAAACCAGGAGAAAAACTTTGAGAACTTTAAGGCTTGAGGGAATAGGGGGAAAATCCTCCCACTGCCCCTTCAAGCAATATAGCGGCTGGAGCTTTGTTTTGTCATTTGAAAAGTCCAGCAAGGAAGTTGTTGGTAGCATCTGAAGAAGTAGACGTGCCCATTGGGCCCACTAGCATCTGAAGAAGTAGACGTGTCTACAAAAGCTCGTGCCACCAACCCTTCTCCTGTTAGTCTCCAGGTGCTACTAACTACCTTGCTGGACTTTTTGAATTAGACTAAGATGGCTATTTCTCTGATTTTGTCATTTGGACAATGATCTGACCAGCTTAACCCAAATCTTGTTTGTGGCCATGTTTAGAGGTGAGCAGAGCAGAGTCCTGCAACACTTGAAAGCATTAACAGATTTACAACTTAGACTTCCCTTTTCAGGGGACCAGAGTGCCTTTCCATCCATCTCAGATAGATACAGATCTAATAAGGCCCCATGCTTCCGCACTCGTTTGGGAGGGACGGATGGCGAGGAACACATTATGCCTTCTCAGTGTGGACACAGTAGCACAGATTTTCAGACGGTCGCCCCAGGAGCCGTGTGATTGGAGCATTCAGCCATCAGTCACCGCTCCTTTCCTGCCATGCGTGGACCAATCAGTGGCGGGTCTGAGATCCGGTGCCCGCCTGGCACCTAAGCCTGCGTTTTGTGCATGGAATCGCTACATTCAGACTTGCTGTCCCTCTGCCGCCGTAGCTGGACGCCTGCCTGATGCAAAGCCCCGTGTGAGAGGGACTTCATGGCTGGACTGTGCTTCCTGCTGCCGCCTCACTCAACATGGCAACTTCCTGTCCAGCCCGCATGTGTTCTCTCTCCCGTCCGTATGCGGACGCGTCCTCCGTCAATGCGGATTTAGAGCACAAGTACCCATTAAGACTACCTTCAATGTGGTCTTCTGGGAAACCGGTTTAAGGGGCTCTTAGCACACATTAGAGACAGATCGCACATGAGCCAATGCGGAAGCAGACTCCCCAATGTGTCTCTAATGGGTGCTGCAGTGCAGACACGGTTTTTGTAAGTGTTTAAAATGTGTGCTTAATGGGTGTTAAGTGGCCAATGCGGAAGCACCCCTTTAGTCTTTGGAATTAATACTTCTTTAAACAAATTTTTTTTTTTAAAGAAAATGATGATGAGAGAAGCAAGAACACCACCGAGTCATCCTTGGTTAGGATTCAAGTTGGCAATAAACCAAATTCAAGTATTTGCATCTGGTGAAATGGGCAACCAACTTTAGGTTCAGTGATTAGAGATGTCTTTCATATCATTTGCTGACTGGATCCTCTGCTTTGGAGGGTCCTTTCTTCCCACAAAGTACATGCTTTGCTACTGAGCGGTATTCCTTCTCAGACTGGTCTGGCATACAAGACTTGGTTTTGCCTGAAAAAAGTTATGGCAATGCAATACGGTTACGTAAATATTTTTGCATAGATATCTGTTCATTTTTTTTTTTTTTTTTGGCATTTAGGAGCTTTTCTGGTTGGCTTTTTTGAAGCTTCAGAGTACAGATGTGAAAAAGTTGGTTCATGTTTAAAAATTCAGTTTGTGTTCTTGAATGTTCACATCAAACCGGACATGCAGTGGCTCACATATCCAGAATGTTCCATGGCTCCAACCTGTCTCCTACATGCTAGTCCGGACTATTTGATCAAAATCCGCATTGTTGGGTCTGTGTTTGCCTTTGAAAAGATACTTTTTTGTTGTTTTTGAACAAGTTCAGAATCAAATACAAACAGTTATTTTGTGGTTCACTGTTGAGCTACACAAACAGGAATTAATTCCAGGGAGAAACTGAACGCGGTCCATACTTTAGAGTTCCCACACCACCTATTGGTCATGGGCACGTCAAGCAGAAGACAAAGGTAAACCTTCATCTGCTCTTGAATCCCAGCAAATGGCCTTAGAGGCATGCCCGTCCCCAGTATGTTATCTTCAGTAAGCCTTTCCTGTTTCCGTGAGGAACTCCTTCAAAGTGCAGCTTGATTGATCTAAATGGAGACATCCCCCCAAAAGCCATCATTTCTGGCCTTTGTCTTTCCCTTGTGGCACATATATTTTCCCTCTAAAGATGCATGCTGAGAGACGGCAACCATCTTTGGCGTAGCAAACCTATTCCTTACCGTCTTGCTATTACATACTTTCCCTCTTAGCTGGTATCTCTATGGAAACCTTACTATTAATTGCAGAGACACCTCTGTGTTCTCACTTCATGTTCTTCTACAATTTCCTGTTTTGCTTTCACTGCTGGAACTCACTAGCATAAAGACACTTAATGTTAGATGCTTCTAAGAACAAGACTGTGAAGGCAGGGGAGCTTCATTTCAGGGGCTGGCATGGAATGATGGGGATTGTAGTTCAGGAATATCTGGGTGGGTACAACTGGGCGCCTCTGCTTCATTGGTTACTAGGGATGTGCACAAATATTTGAAATATCCATTATTCGGTCAGATTCGGATGGATTCGGACCTTCGTGTATGAGTTGAATATCCAGACATTCGTACTTTAGTATTTGTATGAATACAAATATTTTGCCTGTGGGGGCGACTTCCGTGCTTGGATGGCAAACCTCAGCATAAGGAAGCACTCGGAGCATGCCAACCCTTCTAATCTTTCTAGGGCATAAACATGCACCACGCTGAAGGACAGGGTTTACGCAAGTGGTTCACGAGAACACCACGCACCAGCTGAGCTGGCATTTGAATGCTTTTCCTCTCTAACCAATTCTATCCGGTTTTTACCAATAACAGTGCATCCTGTGCAAAGAGATATAAGCAACTGTGTAACCTAGCAAAGAGCTTCAGTCTTCAACCATCCACCTCCACTCTTGCCTCCGCGTCATTCATTCCAACAGCTGGCATGGAATGATGGGGATTGTAGTTCAGGAATATCTGGGTGGGTACAACTGGGCGCCTCTGCTTCATTGGTTACTAGGGATGTGCACGTATATTTGAAATATTCATTATTCGGTCGGATTCGGATGGATTCAGACCTTCGTGTACGAGTCGAATATCCAAACATTCATACTTTAGTATTTGTACGAATACAAATATTTTGCCTCTGGGGGTGACTTCTGTGCTTGGATGGCAAACCTCAGCATAAAGAAGCGCTTGGAGCATGCCAACCACGCAAGTGGTTCACGAGGACACCATGCATCAGCTCAGCTGGCATGGAATGATGGGAATTGTAGTTCAGGAATATCTAGGTGGGTACAACTGGGTGCTTCTGCTTCATTGGTTACTAGGGATGTGCACAAATATTTGAAATATTCATTATTCGGTCAGATTCGGATGGATTCGGACCTTCGTCTACGAGTCACATAGCCAGACATTTGTACTTTATTATTCATATGAATACAAATATTTTGAGTTAATTGTATGAATAATCTGGACAGTTGTATGTCTATGGATATGTGCAGGATGAAAGCGGGATGCATATGGGATGCATATGGGATGAGAACGGGATGTTTGAATGTCTAGACATTCATTTTTCTTTATTTGTACAAATTCAGATTTTTGAATATTCAATTAATTATGAAGCAAATGTTGAAAGTTTCATTTGTGTGCAACTCTATTGGTTACTAACTCAACCCCAGAAGGATCAGCAAACATGAGTTACATTTCCCCATCCTTGGTCACAGTAAGGCTTACAGAAAAAAGTGGGTCATTTGCTTTGGGTTAAATAATGCATTCGGTATACGACGCTTTCTGGGATCCACGTGCCAGCATTTGTATGGCCTTTCACATGCTCACGTGCCACAGATTGGCTCACTATTGCCCCTCACTATTTCATAACTGATTGATCTGAAAGATGGATGGCATAATTGGCACCCACATTCCAGCATCAGGGTGGGCTGAGAGCTTTGGATCTCTCTGCTCACCCCAGTAATTTTTATTTGCTTTGCTGACAAAATTAGGGGTATTTTTTTAGAAAGCCTCATGAAGGGGCCAGATATTCCTTCCATAAACAGCAACAAGCAAGCAACCTCATTTAATTGATTTTTGAGTAGGACACAGATTCCTAACTCCCCAGGGCTACGAGCCAGAGCATTGTGCAAGTGAGAATAGGGCCGATCCCTCTGCACTGTGACAGCCCTTCAGATACTTGAAGGCCACTGTCATGTCTCCTCTCGGGCCCTGGTCACATAAGTCTAATACAGGATGGCCTATTTATTAATTCAATCTGAGGTCGTACCAGTGCTGATCACACCTGGATTATTATAGGTCGTCCTCAAACCATCCTCACACCTTTCTCCATAATCAACCCGAGACTCCTCCACAGAACGCTGGGCTCTACACCCCTTTTGCTGCATCGAATTTATCTCCTTTCTTATTGGATGCTTCTGTGTCACTCAAGGGAGGTGTGTGTGTGGGGGGGTGTTTGCGGTTCTTTTTTAAGCCTGCTCCCCCACCTCCATGCCCCCTTCCTTTTTTATGGGCTTTTCTTCTCTGTGCGATTAACTTCTTAAAAATAATAAGAATAAATTTGCGTAAAAATTCTAGATAGAGGAATCACACACATAAACTGAGGAGAGGAGGGGAGGTGCCTCACAAACTCCACGCACGCTGCCCTCCCCTAGACATCAGCCAAAAGGAAAGACTGGATCCTGCCACCATAGCACGGTTCAGCCTCCTTTGGCCCACGCTGAAGAAGTGAAGATGGTCTGGGATGTCAGGACAGACTGAGTCCTCTGGAAAAGAGGACTCCTGTTAGAACGATCTAACGGGGGCAAGGCAGCTTGGAAAACAAATTGAATAAAAATATTGTGAGTAACAAGACCTGAAGATAATTCGAGGACGACCTAAGCTACTTGTGTGACCAGGGCCTTTGTCTTCTCTTCTGCAGGCTGAACATTGCCAGCCTAAGGTGTATGCTTAGGTGAGGAAGCTAAGACTTCAAGCACGTTCAAGCATTATTATTATTTTTTGTTCCAGGGGCATCTTCCTAGATACCATCCTTCCCAAATATCATGTGAATGGGATGCAGCCCTCCATTGGCCAACGGACCAGGTTAAGCAAGGGAGATATTGCTCAGGCCCGCAAGTTGTACAAATGCCCTGGTAAGTGAAAGATTTTACTCATTTGGTTGTTTATCAAATTTATCTACCGAGAATTTCCAAAAACTGCCTGGTTTGCAAGAAATTCAGACAACAAAACCAGTCATTAAAAACAGTGACAGTAAATAATGCTCTCACCGTAGTCAACTGTGTCAAATGCACAGAGAGGGAAATACATTTTTTAACAAATTTTTGATGATTTCAGCAAAGGATCCGCTCAAATCTCAGTTGGCACAGGGTTCCAGTCAGTAGGGGCTGCAACCAAAAAGGCTCCGTTCCTGCTTCCAGTTCCAAATACAAAACAGGGGCCAAAGAATAAGGGCACATACTGCTTGGGCAGGAGAGATGGTCTTAGGCACACCCAGGAGCTAAACCATGTAGAGCTTTATAGGTCAAGAACATCACCTTGAATTGGACCCAGAAGCATCCAGTGCAGTGACTGGAGCTGGGGAGTAGCCTTGTTAGTAAGTGGGTCCAGTTGAAGCTTATAAGCCATCTTCAAAGCTAGTCCTGCAGTATGTTGCAGTAGTTTAGATGAGACCAGTGACTGTTGAGACCAGTAACTGTTAGATGAGACCAGTGACTGTTGGTCCAGGGAAGGGCAGAGCTGCCACGCCACCTGTGGTTGGTTGAATGATCCCATTGCAACAAACTCTACCTGCTGCTCGAAAAGGAGGGATGGATCTGTGAGAATCCTAAGATCTCCTTATCAGATATTAGCTTCTTCTCAGGGCCAGTTGGGGGACTCAGCCAAAGTACTGAACCTGAGCTTGTTCCTGAGTGTTCAGACTCTCACCATTTTCAAGCGTCAGCTCAGCATAGCCAAAGCATCTCTGGAACAGCTAGGGGTGGAAATGGACAACTGAATGTCATCAGTTTACTGGTGATACTCCACCCTATATCAGTGTAGGTGCTAAAGGCCCTGGTCACACCTTTAGTTTAGGATGACTTCAGATTGTCCTCAGGTCGCGTTACATTATTTTTATTCAGTTCATTATCCAAGCCGGCCTACCCCCATTAGATTGTTTTAACCAGAATCCTCTTTTCCAGAGGACTCAAACCTGCCATACGAGTCCATCTTCTCTTTCTCAGTGTGGGCGGGGGAATGGCTAAAGGAGGCTGAACCGTGCTGTGGTGGGTGGGTCCAGTCAACGTTCACGTGTGGAGTTCATGAGGCACCTTCCATTCTCTCCTCAGTTTATGTGTATGATTCCTTTACCTAGCGTTTTCCCCAAAATTTATTTTTTTTAAAAATAATTGCATGGAAAAGAAAAGGGTGTGTGAAGGTGGGAGAACAGGCTTAAACTGTGAACACATATTCTCACCTCCCTTGAGTGACACAACAGCATCCAATAAGAAAAGAGGTAGATCTGGCAAAGCAAAAGAGGTGGAGAGCCAAGAGTTCTGTGAAGGAGGATCAGGGCAATCGCAGAGAAAGGTGTGAGCTATGCAGCCCAAGGCAGATACGGCCTGAGGACAGCCTATAATGATCTACATGTAAACAGAGCTGGTACGGCCTCAGTTCAAATTACGAATAGGACGTCCTGTCTTATATAAGTGTGACCAGGGCCAAAGAGGACAAGTGAAAGAGAGGAAACCTGGGGATCTCCACAGGTGCTTTGATTTCTCCCTCTTCACTTAGACTGATTGGACCTAACCAGTAAGGAAGGATTGGAACCACTATTATGGAGGCCACTGAGAGGTCAAGCTAGACCTGAATCCCAGACCCACAAAATATTATCAGCCAGTGGATCTAGTGTAGCTTAGGGATATGCACAGATATGGGAAAATTCGAAAATCCGATTCGAATATGTTGAATATCAACATTTGAATTTGAATAGGATTTTCGAAAATCCAAATTTGCACATTTTGGATTTGAATTTTGGATTTTTGAAAATCCAATACGGATTTTCAAGCAATTCGAATGAGTAGATTCATATCTATCGTATACGAATATACACAAAAATTATATGTATTTGCACATATAATACAGGATGAAAACAGATACAAATCTTATCGACATTTGTATATTCGGATACGAATCACATTTTCGAAAGTCCGGATCTGGATGATCCGGATAATCCCGATTCGAATCGGATTTTTGAAAATCCGGATTTCTGAAATTCAAATCAAATCGAATTTTTGAATATTCTCTTTGACTTGAATTCAAATGCAAAAAATGCAATCATTCATACCCCTAATGTAGCTTTAGTACTGAATCCAGATCTGAAGCCAGACTGGAGAGCATCAGGAAAATCTGCTTCTTCCAGGACTTTTTGTAGCTGTTGCCCAGAAATCTTCTCAAATACCTTCTCAAAAAGGAAGAAGGAAGTGGGGGGAAGTTGGAGGTTGTGGTTGCTCCATCAAAACAGCCTATCATAGGGATCTGCACAAATATTTGTTATTCATAGAAATTTGGATGTTTGTGCAAGAATCGAATATTACAATATTCGTACAAATGCGAACGTTTCCAGACATTCGCATGAATACTTTGGCCATTCATGTGGAAAAAAGAGCACTAGTCATATCTGCAATGGATTTAGATTGCATTCAACATGGATTGACAGTGGATTAAAAGTGGATTCAGGTCAGATTTGACATTTTCAGAGCGCAGATATGCTACGGATACATATCGGATACGTATTCGTTTCTATCAGATAAGTATTTGTTCGTATCGGATACGCAATGGATACGTATTCATTCGTACCAGATACAGTACGTATTTGTTCATATCAGATGTGTATTCATTCGTTTTGGATACACATCAAATATTCGTATGAATAGATTTGCATCGAATAGAACTTTCCTGCATTTGAATGTGATCTATCCGTACGAACATGGATTTTCAAGCATTCGATTTTGTTAGGAACCAAATGTCAGAAACGCATTGGTGCCCACCCCAAGGGTGTTTTTCCACTGTCACTAAAAGTACCCATTAAGTACCCATTAATGGGTACAAAAATGCCATTTCGTACCCATTAATGGGTACAAAATGGGGACTTTTAGTGATAGTGGAAAAAGACCCCATGTCTATCAACCACTCAGTTTGAGTAAAAATTTCGCTGGAGCTCCAGCACTGCTTTTTTCTCAACTGGCTTGCAAAGAGCTTACGGGCTGTCTGCAGAAGTCTGCTTGCATAGAGACAGAGAGGGCTTTGGGGAGCTCACTGTGTGCACAAAAGGAAAGGAACATCCCTTCTAATGCTATGCCAGAAGACTTTGTCAGGCAGCCAGTAAGTTGTTTACATGCCAGCTGAGTAAAAACAGTTCTGGATCGCCAGCAATACTTTAACTCAGCTTCAGAATCCCTTACATGTTGGGTAGCCGTCGCAAGGGGCAAAAGCTGGCTTCCCATCACATCCGGCTTTTGCTTTGCAGCCTGCGGTTGGGCTGTGCATGAATATTGATAACATGGGCTATTTGTACAAATTTGGACATTCATATGGGAATCGAATGTTACGACATTCATACATTGACATCCGTATGAATGCGAATTTCAGAATAGTTCGTACATTCATTAAACTGGGGATACGTATAGAATATGTATGCGTTGGTATAGGATATGTATCTGATATGTATGCATTCATATAGGATATGTATCCAGGATACTTTACTTTACTCTTTGATTTATACCCCGCCCACTCTATAAGTTGGGCTCTGGGCAGCTCACAATACAAAACATAAAATGCAGGATACAAGATGAATTATATGAAATCAAAATCAAAAGAATATTTAAAGCAATACTTTACTCATACCCGTACAGATTCACATGAATACATTCTTATCAGATAGAATCCTACCACATTCAAAGGGGATCTAGTCGAATGAATAGGAATTTTCTAACATTTGATTCATTAGTCTGGAGCAGGGTTTCCCAAACGGTGGGTTCGGGACCCACCTCTAGGAAATTTAACTGTATTTGAAATAACTTTTTTGATGTAATTATTTAATTAAGTAATAAAAAAATTGCATTAAAACTTTGTTTGTTATTTGAAAAGTCCTTTATTCATATTGGTAACGGTTAAATTTCCTAGAGGTGGGTCCCAAGTTGGTAAACTTATATTAGATGGGTTGTAGCCCAGACAACTTTGGGAACCACTGGTCTGGAGAATTCCTAATTTAATTTGAAGGTAGAAAAAGCTAATTTCGGGTAGCCCTTATGTCACTCTAAACATGAGAACAAAAGAACTTAAGAGGAGCTGCAGCCCATCTAGTCCAGCATCCTGTCTCACACAGTGGCCCACTGATTGCTTCTGGATATTCTCAAGCAGAAGATGAGAGAGAAATCGTCACCTGAGGCATTTCCGCACTGCAACGCGTTCCAAACGGAACGCGTTCAGGCGGAAAGCTTAAGACAGCTCCGGGCGCTTTCCCCGTTCACACACAGACGCGCCAGAACGCGTGTAAATGCGTTCCGGAGCGTCTGTGTGCGAATGCTCAAAGCGCCGGGAGCTGTCTTAGCCGGCAAATGCCGGCCAGGGGCGCGGAGACAGCCGCGGAGGCAGATCGACAATCAGCTGATTGTCAAACAGCTGATTGTCGAAGCCGCGCCGGCGTCGGAGGCGAGCCCGCAGCTGTTCGGGAGACAGAAGCAGGCGCGAACGCTTCTCCTCCCGAACGCCTGCGGGCGGCTCGTCCGCGTTGGAACGCATGTAGAGCACTTTAAAGTGCTCTACATTTCGAACGCGGAAAAGACAGCTGCGGACACGTCGGAGCGCAAGCCGCGCTCGGGCAATGCGGATGACGTGTCCGCAGCTGTCTTTTTCGCGTTCCGTTCAGCCCCGTGCGAAAACGTCTCTGTTCTCAACTCCCTGCAGGTGGTCTTTAGAGGCATCCTAACACCTTAAGAGGAGCCCTTCTGGATCAGGCCGCAGCCCATTTAGTCCTTGGCGCAGTTGTCCACCTGTTGCTTGTAGGTATTCTCAGTCATGAGGCAAAGGCAGATCCCTCATGGGTACAATATATCCTCACCAGTAAAGTCTTACCTTCTGCACTGAAAATACCCTCAAAAGCAAAGAGAACCCAAACTCTAATCCATCTCCCACCAAACATGGAAGGAAAGCTCTCCTGCAGTTTAGTGGATGGATCAAAACTTGTTCCCCAGAAATGTTTGTCTCTATATCTGTCCTTCTGAATCTGGTGGTTTCCTGAAGGTCATGCAAGAGAATTTGGGTGCCCAGCAGGCATAAGGGAATAAATCTGGTTGGCTCTGTGCCCAAAGGCAAGGGGTAGAGTGTAAGTGGGAAGGAAGCAGAGGAGAGCCGGTTTGGTCTAGTGGTTATCTGGGAATACCGGGTTTGATTCCACACTCCTCCACAAAGTTAGCTGGGTGATCTTGGGCTAGTCACAGCTCCCTTCTACCTCACAGGATGTCCTGTTGTGGGGAGAAGAACAGAAGGTTTATCAGCCACTTTGAGTCCCTTTAAATGGGTGAGAAAAGCAGGGTAGAAAAGCCAACTCCTCCTCCTCCTCTTCTTAAGTGATTGCTAGAAATGGCACTGCCAAAGTATAAGGAAGAACAGGAGCTGGCAGTCTACCTCCTGACACCAAGAAAGGTCAGGGAGCAGCAGTGATCCAGATCATTGCCAGAGAGCTTTCCACCACTGAGTGGCCTCCTACAGATGAATTCAGCTGCCCCTGGGTCCCTCTGATGCTAACTCGCAGCATAACTTGAATTCCCAGTCTGGTGTGAAAACAGACAAATCAGCCCCTTCCCAGATAGGGGTCCCCTTAATAGCTCTGTGCAGGTGGCCTCCCAGGCTTATGTTCACCTGCTGAAACTTGCCTGGTCCTCTCAATCACTCTTCACAGGGTTTGGTATGGATCTTTTCAAGTACAAGAAACCTGATCTGCACATTCTTCTCAAGTGGCATGTTTCCCCCAGCCCGCATTTCTGTTCTTCCTTGCTCTGGGAGCCTTACTGAGATCTTTTCTGGGCATTGCCAATCTTCCTGATTTCCTGGGCTCTCTCTGTGGTCTCCGAACCTTTCTCCAGCTGATTGTAAATTGCCCAGTCAGCCAGGTAGGACATGCACAGCTTTTCTCTGTGCTAAAGAACAAATCTAAAAAATAAAATAAAAACTGCTGCTGGTCTTATTGAGGTTTTACAGTTCTTTACCAACAGGGATAACACATTCTGGATTTTGTACTTCACTCAGTCACCCATTCTGCATTATGAAATTTAGGAGGATGTTTCTTCACTGACCTGTATACCAGACCAGCAAGAAGAAGAAGGAGAAGAGCTGGCTTTTATATCCCGCTTTTCTCACCCTTAAGGGGACTCAAAGTGGCTGATTTACCTTCTGTTCTTCTCCCCTGTGAGGTAGATGAGGCTGTGAGAGCTCGGAAAGAGAGCTATGACTAGCCCAAGGCCACCCAGCTGGCTTCGTGGAGGACTGCAGAATCAAACCAGGAGACTAGCAGATAAGAGTTTGACACTCTAACCACAAGACACTGGTGAGGTCTAGGAGAGGTCCCACCCCCATAGACCTGCCCCCTTAGACCCACCCCCTAGACCAGTGTTCCCCAACCTATTTTGCACCAGGGACCGGCTTCAAGCAAGACCATTTGTCCATGGCCTGTGGTTAGTGCTGGTCTGCGGTGGTGCCGTGGACCGGCAGAAGAACCCAACAGCCCGGTCCTGGTCCACGGACCAGTGGTTGGGGACCCCTGCTCTACAACCCCCGTAGTGGGCGGGGTCTCTCTTAGACTACATCACTGCGTGAAAGGGAAGCTCCAAGCACGCTTGTTGGTCTGAAATACTGGCCAGTGCAGAATCTGTTTTAGATTTCTTTTGTTGTGAGACCCATAAAGTGTGCATGCGAGCATGCGTGTGAATATTCTGAATATTCTCTGTTTCTTTAATCTGCTGAACCCATAAACACCGAATCCTTCATTTTCATCACAAACCTAAGCTGCTGGGTTGCTGTGGAAGCAACGTGTTGCTCCCGGTCTACCGAATCAGCCTGTCGCGGCCGGCTTAAGCTGAGCCTAAAATGTTCCATCTGCTCCGCTGTACACAATAAGCCCTCTAGGACCTGACCTCATGCTTCCGCCCATTCTTGCTGCTGCCTTATGAATGGAAACAGCATGACATAACACCAGGGCTTGGAGGCTGGGCTGGATGGATGCTTCTCATCTTCACCAAGGGCTTGGAGACCATCCAGTCTAGGCCAACGTTGGCTCTAGGAACCAAACAGATGTCAGAGCAGAAGGCGAGGGACCGAGAGGCAAACACAGGCCGGGGAAGTGTGTGAAAGTTCTGCTTCCTCTATGACTCCAAAGACCTGGTCTGGCTTGGAGCCGCCCAGCCTCATTTCTCTACTGAGTGTCTCTTTCCGTGGGGAAGACAAAGGCTTCTAAATAGAACGGAGTTGTCATTTTCTAGCAAGGGAAGCCGCCATTTCAGCAGGAACCTTTTGTATAGGCAAGGGACCCAGCTCAAAGAGCGGGGGAGAGAGATTAAAATGCAGGCTGGCCCAGGCGGGGAATATTAGGGACAGGCATCTGAGCTGAGAGATGAAGAGGAAATGTTGGAGTTGGGGTAGGAGCAGAATTGAAGAAGAGGAGAAGGAGAGTTGGCTTTTCTACCCCGCTTTTCTCGCCCATTCAAAGGGACTCAAGGCAGCTAACAAACCTTCTGTTCTTCTCCCCCCCACAGATACCCTGTGAGGTAGGTGGGGCTGTGAGAGCTCAGACGAGAGCTGTGACTAGCCCAAGGTCACCCAGCTGGCTTCACGGAGGAGGGCGGAATCAAACCTGGTGATTCCCAGATAAGAGTCCGGCTCCCTAACCACTAGATCAAACTGGCTCGCAGCTGAGCAGCAAAGGTTTCCTGCAAATGAAGTTGATGTGGGTTTTCCCACTTCCGTTCCCTAGTTTTCCATCCCTTCGCCTCGCCTCACCTTGCTTGGGTCTCCCTGTTGCAGTAAATGACTCCCCACCCCAAGATCTTTCGTGGTGCTTGCAAGGCAGGGCTCGAGGAAAAAGGGGAATGGACTGAATTCAGTCCCGAGCAACAGAAGGCTCTTGCATTGGAGCTTTGCCCACATACTCTCACCATGGAGATACCAGCTTAGTTACAGTCGTTTAACCAGCGTTCCTTCCCTTCACACACACACACACACCGCCTTTCCAGCAAGGCCACTATGAATTGCTTGCTTAAAGAGAGTGGCTTCACACATGGCCAGGGACTGCCAAGAGAAAGCACCCAGGCGAGCCGCCCTTCCGCTCCTGGCTCTTTCAGAGTAATGTACGCAGAAAGGGGATTCACGCAGCAGCCTCCCTTTCGGGAGATCTTTCTGCTTTATTACTGTAAGACCAAGACTTCTTGGGAAGTCAAAGAGATGGCTTAGGAGAACCGGCTGAGGCCCTCTTTCCCAAAGGGGAGGGGATGTGAGAGCCTCTTTGTGAGCAAAATGCATGCATGGAACATGCACCTGCTTGGCTGGGAACCAACCGCACCGTACCTGGGAGAAAGAAAATACGGCTAGACTCCCAAACCTGCACGGAACCGAGATCTGTATGGTTCTCTTGCAGCTTGCTGCTGCTGGGATACTGCCTAATTAATGAGGCCATCAGGCAATGAAGCTCACTGGCTGGTGAAGAAGGAGGAGGAGGAGGAGGAGTTGGCTTTTCTACCCCACTTTTCTCAACCATTTAAGGGAACTCAATTCAACTGACAAACCTTCAGTTCTTCTCCCCACAACAGGCACCCTGTGAGGAAGGTGGGGCTGTGAGAGCTCAGAAAGAGAGCTGTGACTAGGCCAAGATCACCCAGCTGGCTTCGTGGAGGAATGAGGACTCGAACCGGGAGACCTCTAGATAAGAGACCAGAAATAAAAGTTGTCAACTGGGGCTGGTTAGATCAGGCGCACGGAAGCGGCACACTTCCAGGTGCCTGGCAAAATGGTGCCAAGCATCTCAGCTACAGTATGCCAAGCCACATACATGGTTTAGTATATGCTGCCCATACATGGTTTAGTATACCAGCCAGAACATCATGTGGGCCCCTTGCAAGTGGTCCATGCTTGAGGCAGGCGGTGATGCCATTTCTGTGCTCACGCCAACTCCAGGGCATTAGCTTAGTATTCCTCACAGACACCCACAGTGCAGATCAGGCGTTCTAGAACCCCATCTGGTCAGTCTACTAACTAAGTGCAGATGTGGTCTTTATTTGACCGTCCTCTCTTTGCTCTATGTACGAATGTCGGTTGCATCTTGACACAATGCTCAAGAGCATGGATGACTCACAGTCCGCCTGACCAAACTCCCACATCTTGCCCGGAGGCAAATGATGCAGGTTGCTACCCTAGGAAGAGATGTCTTCTCCTCATACATCATGAGACGCAGGGATGTGGTCAGAGAAAGCGTGAGTCAGCCTTGCTTTCTCCCAGGGTGATATCCAGCATTACCCAGTGAGGCTTCATGTTCCTGAGAAATTCTCACAGCCTGCGCATCATGGCCCCCAAGATTACAAACGTCATGAACATCTCTGGTTGAAAAGCCCTTGCCAAAACATTGTATAGTTTGTGAAATAGAGTTTCCATGCTGTTTGCAGACCTGTCTCTCCTAGTTAATATTTTAATTTGAGCAACTCTCCCCATAGACCGTCCTTCCTTTAGGGAAAAGCCCTGTTCCACATCAATCCAACAAGCTTCATTGTCTCGGATCATGACCAAGGGCTCAAAATTTTATAATTTCTCATTGGGAAAAGGTTTGATTTCTTTAGTGGCAGGAAGGGAAACTGGGATGTTTCGATTTGCAAAATCATTCTTAATAAAGATACAAATAGCCACAAGATAGTTTCTTAACTTTTTGTCCGCAGACTTTCTCTTGCTGTTTCAGAAGACGCGTGGAATGCAAAGATTTGCATAAAGAACAGTAACGTATTTAAAACAAGGAATTAATCACTTTCTCTCTAATTGTGGGATCAGTACTTAGGAAAGAGCACAGCCTCAAATTTCACCCTCCTCCTAGAATGCCCCTGTCTCTGGCTGTGTCCACACCTAAGTTTTAATCCAGCTTCAGGTCACTTTCAGAGGGAGAGAACACATCAACAAACCGACAAGCTATTTTCTTTTGGCATTATCTAACTCAGAAAATTCACCTTTGGGATACATAATGTAGGAAGGAAATGACTGGTCCGTCTGCTGATGTGTTCTCTCTCGCTCCGAATGTGGACTGAAGATGGATTAAAACAGGTGTGAGTGCAGCTTCTGTGTTGTGCAGACACAGCAGACCGACAGGAGGCATGGCCTCATAGATATGCAATAACATGCAGATCTTTGCGGCCTAGCCGTATCCTATATGGACCCTTGAGCCAGTTCGGTCTAGTGGTTTGGGAGCTGGACTCTTATCTAGGAATACCAGGCCTGATTCTGCACTCCTCCACAAAGCCAGCTGGGTGACCTTGGGCTAGCCACAGCTCTCTTTCTGAGCCCTCACAGTCCCACCTGCCTCATGGGGTGATCTGTTGTGGAGAGAAGAACAGAAGGTTTGTCAGCTGCTTTGAGTCCCCTTAAATGGGCGCGAAAAGCAGGGTAGGAAAGCCAACTCTTCTTCTTAATCCGGATTAAGGGTCTGTGCAGAAAGGCCCTATGTTTCGTTTCCCTTTTGACACTCTCCTAGGGGTGCTCGTGAGGACGGGAGCCTTGGCCGCTCCCCATTCCCGAGGGCTCTCAGCAAAGCCTCGTCCAGTTGCATCATGTGGCTTCCAGATGGCAGTGCCTGGTCTTGCTCCAGATGGTGCTGAGCAGCAAACTTTGTCCGTCTCCCAGCTGGCAAGCGGACTGGCTGGAGGCGAGGCAACGTGGCAGTGTGAGAAAGGTGATCCCCATGCTGGGTTGGAAGCCGTGAGTGGGGGTCCAGTTGCCGTTGCCACCAGCCCCACCAGTGGTGGGTGCTGAGCCTGGGAAGCGGCCAGGGCCTTTTGGGATTCTTGACAGGGCTGGCTCAGCTGCAAAGGCAGGGGAGAAGAGGGGAGCGCTGTTTGTAAGAGGATTTGAGGTCCCCTGGTGTTTTGCAGCAAGAAGGGAGGAAAGGCAATAACAGAGGAGAACGTGAAAACTCTTGTAAAGGTTTTGCTCGCCTGGACTAAAGTCCTGACTTCCATCACTGTGGCAACATGGCATCAGGACTGGTTTCCATAACTACCTTCGCGGCTGCAGAACAAGCTGCGGTGGGGGCTTTGGGGGGGGGATGGGCTGAGAAGGGGGAGTTGAGCTCCAACGAGTGAGTTTCTGGAGGAAAACAAGGGCCTGTAGTGTGGGAGATGGGAACTTGGCCGAGCGACCCTGTAGCCTCCCAGCCCTGAAACTCTGGAGGCAAACATGTCCAGGTTTGCACGGGTCAAGGCTTCTCTGTGCCCACATCCTTGGCTTTTCACTCGCGGGAGCAATTACACCTCTGTACTTTGCCCTACCTCCTTGTGGGGCTCAGGGCGACTCATGGACTCCCCCCACCCCACCCCACCCAAAACCGGAGCAATTACAAAAACGCAGCTTGAACCTACTTCACATTGGGAAGTGAGCAAAATAGTGAACCTGCGCAGAAGAATTGCACTCTTTGTACAACATGGGGCAAATGTTATACACAAAGTACACTTCCTTGTTGCACAGTTCTCGCTGTCTTTCCGTGGAGAGTTTTGTTTGGGAAATTGGAGCAGTGCGTCCTTCATGCTCACATGCTCAGAGCACATTCCCCATACATCCAGCTGAGCCCAAAGGCATGCAAGCAGATGCATAGGAAGTATCCCTGAGAAGGGTGCGTACTTTTAAACACACGCATGCACACACCAAGGTGCCTTTGGGTGCTTCCGCATTGGCCGCCGAAAAACGGATCTAAAAAGATCCGTTTTTCGGTGATCCGACCTCCCGAGGATCCGTCACAAATAGTGACAGATCCGAAGGGCCCTTGCGCGTCCACACACGTGTGGGGAGGATGGATTCCGGAGGACGGATGGGTGCTGTGTGGACACATCAGCACCCATTCCAAAAGTCCTCTGGCTTGCATACTGGCAACGCCATCTCCGGAGCCACAGGTAAGTGTTTTAAATCCTACTTAAGGGAGGGGTTAAAATGGTTTCCACAGCTAGTGCGCAAACACCCTATGACAACTGCAGAAGGGCAGTCAGAAGGACTAGGGAAAGAGTGCGTCCTGTCCTTGAAACTAGAGCCATCTGTTTACCTTGAAGAGGTTTGCTTGTGGAATAGCACAAAACAGCTGTTTTGATTCACATCTGTTGAATTTAAGCTTCCTCAATATAAATGTGTTTGCTTTTGTCTTCCCTTCCCCCTCCCCCAAGCTTGTGGAGAGACCTTGCAGGATAGTCAAGGGAATTTCTCCTCTCCTGAGTTCCCCAATGGCTATTCTGCCCATATGCACTGTGTCTGGCGGATATCTGTCACCCCAGGAGAAAAGGTAACTTCCTTTCTAATCTACCTGTTTGACTGTACTGGTTGAAGTGTCTGATAGCGTGTACCTGTGCTGTTACTTTTCTGTAGCTATGGTAATGCACACCTGTGTGGGTGGATGCTTCCAGGAGCTGGTAAATATCTGCAGCAGTCCTAGGACTATACTAGGAATGCCACGATGTTCATATCATTCCCAATATAAACCGTGTTTCCCCAAAAATAAGACAGGGTCTTATATTAATTTTTGCTCCTAAAGGGCCTTTCTGCACATGCCGCCGGAAAATGGGTCTGTAAGATCTGTTTTCCAGGGAAACGTTTTAAAAAACAATCTGCCCCAAACAGGGGCAGATTCTCGGAGGCCCCACGTGTCCGCACATGTGCAGGGCGGTGGCGACAGCACCCATCCCAATCCGGCCTCCAGAAGCCCTGCCCAGCTGTCAAAGACAGAGAGCGCATGCTCTCCATTTGATAGCTGGGGCCACCCATCAGCCTTCACCATTGGCTCCTTCAGTAAGCCCTTCTCTTGCCAGGGGAAGCGCGGCCTACCCCCCCACCCCGCCCGGGGCCGCACGCTCATGCTTCGGGTGCTTACCTGGTCACTGGCAGCCGGATTCTGGGAGCAGCAAGACCGGCGTCGATCGCGCATGTGCACACCGTGGCCTACATTTCCCAGCAACCCTCACAAGGGTGGCTGGCCCCTTCCCGTTGGCCAGCCACCCTCGTGACGGCAGCTGGCCAATGGCGGCCGCAGCACACGCATGCACAATCAACGCCGGCCCTGCCACTCCCAGAATCCGGCCACCAGAGACCAGGTAAGCACCCCGTGTGCGAGCACGCGGCCCTGGCCCATCTTGTGAGGAGGAAGTCAGCGAAGCCGGCTGCCGGCCTCCTCGTGGTGGCTCCGATGAAACCAATCACAGAGGCTGGTGGGCATGCCCATCTGTCAAACCGGGGGAGGATGCGCTCTTTCTGTGTGACAGTTGGACACGCGCCGGCAATCCGGCTCTTTCACCGCCGCTTCGGAAGCATTCGCTTCCGAAATGGTTTAAGGGGGAAAGCCAGATGTAAGTCCTGATTTTTCCAGTCTTACATCTGGGTTGGATTTCCGCGGCAAAACTGGTTTAAGCAACCGGTTTTGCGTGACAACGTGCGGATGTGGCGTCCTCAAAGGGATCCTAATTCCGTTCCCTTTGCGGAATCCACGTCCTAATCCTAATTCTGTTTTTAGAGCCTGTGCGGAAAGGCCTGAAGACACGCTAGGGCTTACTTTCAGGGGATGTCGTGTTTGTTCGTCCCTCCATCCTCGGACTTTACTACTTTTCAGTAAAAGCTGCCAGCCAGCGTTGGAGAAGTTCTTTCCCCCCGGGGATAACTCCACCAGCCATGGCAGGCTCTGGAGCAGTGAGGGGAGCTGCCTGGAGCGCCCCGAATCGCCGAGAAGGAGCAGGACCGGGTAAAAAGGGGCTAGAAGACGCCGTGGCCAGCTGCTGCCTGGTCCCTGCCGCGCTGAAAGACTTGGACCGCATGGAAGAGAAGGAGAACCGGCAGCTGGGCCTTCAACACAAGGCAGTGGCAGCAGGAGCATAGATCTGCGCTGCCTAGAACGGCACCGCGACCGCAGCCCGTGCGACGCCCTCAGTCAGTGCCCAAACCTCGGACTGGGTGAGGCAAGCGTGGAGGCAGTTGTGAGGGGGCCAGCTGGTGGCCGGACTGACTCCTGCAGTCCCCATGGGCTAGGGCTTATTTTCAGGGTAGGGCTTATATTTTAGAGCTTTAAAAAATAGTGGAAACATTGAACTGGGGCTTATTTTCGGGGAAACATGGTAGTAGCCTCAGGTTAGTTGTTCAGAAATCCCTAATATCACCATTAAGAGAAATCCAGCAGCACTGCCAGGTTTCTGGTAATATTAATCCCGATCCCAGGTCCTTAGCTTTTCACATTCGAATTGCTGTTCCAAAGTACCAAGATGGTAGTAAGAGCAGAGGATGGGGAAAAAAACAAAGGGAAGTGGGCAAGTCCTTGCTAACATCCGTGTATTTTGGAACAGCCACAATAACCCAAAGAGACAGCAGGCGAGATAAAGAGTCCAAGGCTGCGTCCCCATGCTGGCTATTTGGCACTCTTTGGGCGCTGTTTGAGCACGCATGGTCCAGGCATGGGACCGAGAACACATCTCGGGCGTCCCCATGGCATCCCCAGCAATGTGGGACAGGTATGGGTTGGGCGTGGATAGAGGCGTCCCCATGAGAACTGTGCCGAACCCTGGTATGGGGGAGCAGCGCCACCTCCTCTCTGCCCCCTCCCTCCTCATTGGCAGCCAGCTTGATGTCAGCCCACCCCTGTGCTGCATCCCCCCTTCCCTTAGCAGCAGTGAAAGCCAGGACTGGGGTGGGGTGCCCAGAAACAAGTTAAAATAAAGCTTAATTCATAATAATAACTTTTTTTAAAAAAAATTAAAACACCGAAAGCCGCTACGAGGTTTAGCGGCAGTAGGCACTTGAGCAGTTTTGTGCACATCTGCTCTACTGGTGACCACGAGAATGCCTGTCCGTTTTAAAAGGCAGAAAATCAAGGCTTTTTTTTTATGATCCACCAGGGAAACGGGGGTTGGAAATGGAACAAAAATTAAGCCATTATGCAGCCTGCCTAGGCATTTGTGAAACGGGGTTGGAATTGCTTCTGTGGAAATGGCAGAAAGTTAAAGAATCAAGCCATTCTCCAGGCTGCCTTTGCGATCGGCATTTTGAGAAGCCAGCGGCTGCGATCTTCCATGGACAGGGCAGGGACAGCAAGCACAACCCACCTCCCAATGACATGAGCCAATCTCCCTCCCGTTAGTTCGCAGTCGTTCCCATGTGCATTCCCGGCTCACTGAGCAATGCGTGCCGGTCCCCCAAACCATGCCGAGACTTCTTTTTTCAGGTATCAAATCTGGCACCCTTCTGACATGGTTTGGGGGGATTTGGCATGCTTTTCGTATGCCAGATCCAAAATGCATGGGTTGCCGATCCCGCGCTTGGAACCGTACCAAAGTGCCATGGGGACGCACCCCAAGATCATCTACTTCCGCCTAGGAGGAATACAGTGGTACCTCGACATACAAGTGCCCTGACATACAAGTGTTTTGAGATACAAGCCGCCGAGCGAGTGATATTTTGCTTTGAGATGAGAGCAAGATTTGAGATACGAGTATGTAAATACAGTACAGTACATAACAAAAACAACTGAGGTGGTGTTTTGGGAGCTGGAATGGATTAATGGGAAAATTGCTTTGAGATACGAGCGATTTGACATAAGAGCAAGGTTACGGAACGAATTAAACTCGTATGTCAAGGTACCACTGTACCCAGAAGGGAGACCCCCTGGTAAGATACTGGCCAATGCAGAATCATCCAATAGTAAGACCAAATGGGGTCTTTAAAACAGTAAAGCAACTCAGATCTATACACATTTTAGAAACCAAGATTTTACAAGTGCTAGACACCAAGGAAGAAAATTTAGCAACTTCTGGCTTCTCTGAAGTTTATACTGCCTCTTTTTCTGTGTGTCCAGGTCTTGTAGGCCATAGCCAAGAATTTCCTGTCTCCGATTCTGCTGTTTTGAACTATAAACTTATATTTGTTCCCGATAGCTTGGGATTGTAAGTGTTATTTCTGGAGAAGGATCAGGTCTGCATGTCCAGAGGGTTCTGATCTGGACTCTGGCACAGGGATCTGGGGCCGTTTTCACTGAGGAGCTTGTGTGACTGTGAGCTTGGAACAGCTTCACTGCTTGGCTTAGGAATGTTTGTAATCGAAATGTCTTTCGTAAATATTCTTGGCATATGCACTTCTCAGATGTTTTTTGTTTTGAGCTTCTGGAACTATTTTGAACTGGGAGGTCTAGCTAAGTTTCAGAAATGCAGACTTGGGTTAAAGTACAGGACAAAAGGGCATGCACCTTTGAATCTCCTTCTTGATGCTTCCCTGTGGGAAAGAAGAGAGAGAGAGAGAGAGAGAGAGAGAGAGAGAGAACTATACCTGCCGATGTCTCTTTAATGTGAACCAGTTTGGTCTAATGGTTAGGGAGCTGGACTCTTATCTGGGAATACTGGGTTTGATTCCACCCGCCTTCACAAAGGGAGCTGGGTGACCTTGGGCTAGTCACAGCTCTCTTCTGAGCTCTCACAGCCCCACCCACCTCACAGGGTGTCTGTTGTGGGGAGAAGAACAGAAGGTTTCTCAGCCGCTTTGAGCCCCCTTAAATGGGTGTGAAAAGCAGGGTAGAAAAGCCAACTCCTCCTTCTTTAATTGCAACCAGGAGCACAAAAAGTTTGCAAGCATTTTCTTTTCCTGGCACCAGCTAGAGTATCTTCAGCTGCTAAATTCTGCAGAAAGATGCAGGGCCAGGATCTATTTTAAAAGATCTGGAAAGAGTTGGCTCTGAGTGCAGCAGCTACCGGGTTCTAGGACTGTGGTTTGCTGATTCTGTTCCGAGTGGGGTAAGAGCAAATCCATGATGCAAAACTGGCAGGCTTCGAATTCCTAGCCCCACACCAAAGCACAGAGCGACCCAAATGAGGGATGCGTTCAAAACCAGGCAGAGATCACAGTCTGGGGCATCTGCTAAAAGAGGGGGCTGAAGCCTGTGTAGTTGGCCTCAGCCATAGCTAAGATAAGCCAATTAGAGTGTAGCAGAAGGCCTGAGCAGTGTGGGAGCACTTGGGCTGGGCGGGCGTTGCTGGAGGACTTGGACTGGCCTGTGGAGTCAGAGGCCAAATTTTCACTTGCCTGGCTGGAATGGTCTCTCAAGATCTTTCCTGGCTGGGGAAGAACAGGCATAGCTAGGACCGTTTGCATATCTCGCTCTGGAATAGGCCCTTTTCTATGCGGCTACTCCCACAATGCAAGCAGTGGGCCTCCGCGTTCTCTTCCTGGTGGGACATCCCGACGTTAGACATCCTACTCAGCCCTTGCCACATTTGGGTGGGGGGACATTGCATCTGGGGGAGGGCAAACCTTGACGTCGGGACCTTCGAATCTTGGAGGGCTGAACCTAACGGTGCTTCCGTATTTGCCACTGAGAAACGGCTCTAAGAGGAGCTGTTTCTTGGCGATCCAGCCTCCTGAGGATCCGTCTCTATTTTGGACGGATCCAAAGGGCCCTCGCGTGTCCGCACATGCCCGGGGAGGCCAGATCGGGAGGCCAGATCACCTGGGCATCCGGCCTCCCGTGCTGTTGCCGCTGCCCCCAGAGCCACGGGACTGGAACAGGCATCTGCCAGTCACCGCGTGTATACGGTGGCACACGGCACACGGGGGAGGACGGAAGGAAGCAAAGCACCCTGCTTCCGCCCTCCCCAAGATGGCGGCTGCCAGGACATCTGGCCCTTTGCCTGTCCGTGTGCAGAAGTGTCCTGCTTCCACACAGATCCAGGTGAAGGGACGGATTGAAGACCTCATTTTTGAGGTCTTCATTTTAATCCATTTTTTGGCGGCGAGACCCATGTTAGAAATGGATCTCGTGCGCCCAAATGCAGAAGCAGCCTCCTGGAAGGGTCTCTGAAGAGGTTTCCAGTGAGGAAGGTAAGTACCTAAGGGGCTTAAAGGGGGCTTAAAGGGGCAGTTAAAACGGTTTCTGCAGCCAATGCAGAAACACCCTATGTCCTCTCACCTTGCAATAACAGAAGCAGTGTGGACTGACCCGGCAAGTCAGCTTGTGGGCAGCTTTTAAACTATCTCTCCAACATGGACGGAATAGGGACGTGCACAAAGGGTTTGTGTGTGTGTTCAGTTCAAATTAGAAACAAAGAAATGTGCATTTGTTCTAACAGAGCCCCTTCGAATGTTGTAGGATTCAAACTTGATATGAATGTTCTTTGAATGCTATTTGAATCTCTGCCGTCAGTTGTGCTTGCGGGTCCCCTATGGATCCACTCTGAATCTGTCAACTCTACTCTGAATCCTCTTTGAATCTGCTTTGGATCTGCTGCAGATGTGACTGAGCGGTTGCTTTCCTACCTCCCTACCTTCTAGCCAGTTTGGTCTAGTGGTTAAGGAGCTGGACTCTTATCTGGGAATACCAGGTTCGATTCCACCCTCCTCCATGAAGCCAGCTGGGTGACCTTGGGCTCGTCACAGCTCTCTTCTGAACTCTCACAGCCCCACCTACCTCACATGGTGTTCTGTTGTGGGGAGAAGAATAGAAGCTTTGTCAGCCACTTTGAGTCCCCTTGAATGGGTGAGAAAAGTGGGTAGAAAAGCCAACTCTTCTTCTTCTTGCATATAACAAAGCTTTGAACAAATATATAGAAGCATTTGCTTAGCATTCGAATGTCAATCTTCAAATGTAGCCAATTGAATTTCGGATATGGAGGTGGTGTCTTAGGTATCCATTCTAGTAGCCATTGATACACCTGCCAGGTTTCCCATAATAGCAATATCCCAGGACTACATTGGGAATGCCACTGTTCTCGTGGGAGGACAACATCTGGAGGCAACCTTAGCAGGTGATAATTAGTATGGAATGAGAAGATTTGGTAAATGCACAAAACACTTTTTTATGTACTGTCTACTTGGCGGTCATTTTTATCCTTGGTGGTTTAACCTTTGCTTGCTTCCTCAGATCATTCTGAACTTTACGTCCATGGATTTGTACCGAAGTCGGCTATGCTGGTATGACTACGTGGAGGTGAGAGACGGGTTCTGGAGGAAAGCCAATCTGAGAGGTAACCAACGGGAATATTTCAGTGGCCGAGCTCTGGCCTGTGGCTAGATCTTCTAAGTTTTAACACTGGAAAGAGCACTTGCATTTTACTAGCCAAATACCCTGGGGACTGTCAGATAACTCAATTTGTACAATTCAAGAGAGGATTGGTTTTGTATTTCATCTTATTCACAATTTAGGGAAGCCCTTGGAGGAAATGCCGATGTAGGTTTTGACGTGTAAGTCCTGAAACACTTTTCTTTCAGTGTCTGAACGGTGAACACTCATTTCCCTTCTCTGTGCTGTACTTTATGTTCTTTAAAGTCGGGCTGTGATCAGAGAGAGCACAGGAAAAAAGCATCTCTGGGGTGCTTCAAGGTGTGGTTGTTCACAAACCAGTCTGCCCCTCCCTCCTCTCCTGAACACTGCTAGAGAAGGTGGATCAGAGAAGGCTTGGGAACACAAGGCCCTCACACTTATGCTCTGAGGTGCCTCTGAGGAGCCCCTTTTGAGGTGTCTGAACGCAGTGTCTGAGGTGCCTCTGAGGTGGCTTAGAGAAGGCTCTGAGGTGAGATCATTTACACAACAGTTGGCCCCTCCCTCCTTTCCTGACCATCCTGTGGTGGAAAAGGTGGATCAGAGAAGGCTTGGGAACACGAGGCCCACACACTTTCTCTCTGAGGCGCCTCTGAGGAGCCCCTTTTGAGGTGTCTGAATGCAGTGTCTGAGGTGCCTCTGAGGTGGCTTAGAGAAGGCTCTGAGATTGTTTACACAACCGTTTGCCTCTCCCTCCTTTCCTGAATATTCTGTGGTGGAAAAAGTGGATCAGAGAAGACTTGGGCACACAAGGGCCACACACCATGGTCCTTGAGGCATCTCTGAAGTCCCCCTTTTGCTGTGTCTGAACACAGCCTGAGACCATATTAATCACCGGGCACTTCCAGAGCTCATTGACAGTGTATGAGAATTCATTGTGTCTTAATAAAATGTGCTGCAGTTATTAACTTTTTTTACTTTTGGCAGCTAATAAGTGTAGCCAATTTGTTAGGCCCTGAAGATAAGGGGCTGTTCCCTGGGCTGAATATGGGTGACAAACCTGTTTACTCGCTGTGGTTTCTGAGGCTGATGCCTATCCAGAACCACTTCTGAAAAGACTTTGACATGGGCCTCCAGATATCAGCTTGGATGAGTATTGTCCAAAGGAAGGTTTTCCAAAGCACTTTGCAGCTAAATGTGAATGAATGATACTTTAGAACACCTCTGTGTGCATTTGCTTTGGGCTGTGTTTAATACCCCGATATGGCAAGGTGTGTGTGTGTGTGTATAGATTCTATATATATAGAATCTACTTTCTTCTCAGGCTGTCTGATCACGCGGCAACTGCTCCTAACAAGCATTTCTGATTTACATTCTAAGCTGTCTTGGTTTTTACAATGAAATTGCTGTCTCCATTAGCATTTCATGAGTTCATTGAAATATACTTCTGTTTCCATGGTTAAAAAATGATATACATCAGATTACCTATCTGTGGCTTATTGGTTTGTTCCAAATACTTATTGGCCACCTTTCTGGAGGGATTAACATGCCCAAGGTGACACAGGAAATTAAAATGAAACAACTTCAGACATTATCAAGAGAAACGTTTTCCTTTTGCTTTCTACCTTTGTTTTTGCTTCCCACTTATAAACAATTCTGAAACTTTTTGATTTGGGCAAGGAATAGAGAGCAGGTGGAAATTCACACTTTGCCTGTGGATGACAAAGGTCGAAATTCCCCATTTGTCTGGGCACCACCATCTTGCATCCAGGTACCAGTGCCACTGTGTGTGTGTGCCATCGCCATCACTAGGACAACGGTGATGCACCGTGCAAGTGCACTGGGGCCAGCACATCACGTGGTGCACCAGTGTACTTGGTGTGTCACCTGCCCCTCCATGCACCACATAGGTGTGGATTGGCTCACTGGCAGATGCAGTAAGTCAACATGTGGGGCACAAAAATCGTGCTCCATACGTTGTTTGCTTCCAGTGCACTCCTGCATGGAAGGGGCCGTTTCTGAGTCGGACCCTTCCAGTGCGGATGCTCCATTTGGGAGCGCGCTGGAAGCAGCCTATGGGACCAAGTGCAGAAAGGCCTCAAGAATTAGAGACCAGGGTGATTCTGTCCTGGCTGGCATACTGGACCTTCAAGTGTACTAGCAGCCACTCGGTCTAAGGCAGGTCCCGTTCCAAGGGGTTGACCCTAAGGAGGTGTGGTCTAAGGAGGCAGGGCCTCCCTTAGACCACACCAGAATACCAGTTCAGTATTCCAACCATTGGATAACTGCTGTAACCCAAGAATCCAACTGTGGTGACTCTGCTAGGATAGAGAGTAATCGTGACATGGTCCTGATCAGGGGTTGAATAATAAAGATTCTCAAATGTCCTACCTAAGTAAACATGTGGTTTTTCTCCAGGTAGATTTTGTGGGAATAAACTCCCAGAACCCATCCTCTCCACTGACAGCCGCCTCTGGATTGAATTCCGCAGCAGCAGCAACTGGGTGGGCAAAGGGTTTTTTGCAGTCTATGAAGGTATGGTTTTTTTCTCTTCAGTCTGGGTAGAATAGGTTGAAGAGGATCAGAGAGGACTACAGTTTAGGAAAAGTGGAGACTGGAAAGAGGGGGAGAATTGCTAGAAGCCCAAATAATATATAGCAGAGATATGCAAAATTGATTCGTCTTCAAAAATTCGGTCAAATTGAATAGTTCAGTGGCACATTTGTGTTTCATTGCATTTTTTAGGTGGAAAAATTGTATTTTTCTTTTTGAAACAATGCAAAAGTAAACAAAGATAGCCAGGTTTTTTTTTTAATTAAATGGCTAGAACTGAAGAATCTAACTCTGCTGGATCAGGCCAGAGCCCATCTAGTCCAGCACCCTGTCCCATACAGTGGCCCACCAATTCCTCATGGGCATCTCAAGCAGGAAATAAAACGTTCACACGCTCTTGAATCTCTGCAAATGGCCATAGAGGCATCCTGCCTGTCTCCTCAGTCTGGAAGAAGTACCTAAGCATCCATTCTAGTAGCCATTGAAACACCTGTCCTCCATGAATTTCTCTTACCCTTTCTGAAAGCCATGCAGGCTGGTTGCTGTTTCCACCTCTTCTAGCAGCTGGTTCTAGTGTTGTGTGAGAGAGAAACAAATTTTTCTCTATCCACCTTTTCTGTACCATGTATGGATTTATATACTTCAGTGGTTCAATGGTAAAACAAATAAATTGGCGTTCACTTTGACAGTGAAATGAACCATCCCTAATATAAAGTCAGAGAATAAATACTTTTAATTCAGCAATGCCATCTGGCACATTTGGAAATCAGAGATGTGACTGAAGATATTACAAAATATTACATTTCCCAGAAGAGATGTCTGTGATACACAAATATCACTCTGAACAGCGGACAGAATATTTGCCCATATTTCCAAACACGGTAGACGTATTCCTAAAATTACTAAAAGTAACCGCAACACACACTCCCACTAGCTGACTCCACTTTCCTTCCCTTCCCTATCTTATGGAGAATATTTCTGGGTCCACGTGAACCTATAAGCTCTCTAGGGAATGGGAAACAGGAGGGCAGAGTAGCTAGTGGTCAGCAATTTCATTTCCTGCCAGCTCTGTACATCCCAAGTTTAAAACTTCAAAAAATGAAGGCTGTCTCCACACTTACCTACCTTGGAGCAGTTTGACTGGCCTGCTCCAGCCTGCCCTAGACCATGTCCACACCTGGATTAGCACTGGCAACAATGAAGATGTGTCTCCCCTCTTCCTCTCCAGGTGAAGCATAGTTCTGCTGCAGACACCACCAGCCACTCCTTGTGATTGGCCTATGTCCCTGTCACTCCCATGTCATGTCCAGTGCACAAGGGTGGAGCTGAACTACCCTAGCGTCAGGGTTTTGAAGGCGATCTTCAAAGTTTATGCAAGCTTCAAAGACGGAGCTGTGGAGTTTTCCTTGCTCCGAATAAGGGGCAGAAGCATAGAGTAGGGATGTGCATGAATATTTGTAACATTCATTATTTGTACAAAATTCATACACAAATCAAATAGTATGACGTTCGTACATTGACATTCATACAAATACAAATGTTTTGGAACATCTGTACACATAGTTACTACATTCATTAACTGGGGATACGTTTTGGATATGCATCGATACGTATGTATTCGTATAGGATACCTATCCAGGATTCATACGCATTCGTATTGGATATTTGTACAACTACGTTTGTAATGAATAGAATCCTACCACATTCGAAGGGGATCTATTTGAATGAATATGAATTTTCTAACATTCAATCTGTTAGAAATCGAATGCCCAAAAACCCATTTGTGCACTTCTCTAGTGTAGACACCTTGAAGTGGAGCAGACCGTGTTGGTGCACTTGCAAAGATTTCCAAACAGATCCACCACTAAACCCAGATAGGGGGCCATTAGGATGGTTCTGGATGAGAATGGGTGAGGTTCCATGTGGAAGAAGCATCCCAGTGAGCAGCTTGTTCCAGTATATCGTGACGAGTGTGCATGTCCACTCACTGGTTCCTTGGTGTCCCTGATGGCTCGTGATTTTTCCTACAGATACTTTGGGTGTTTTTCCACCGCAGCCCTTGGATCCGGATCTAAGAAGATCTGGATCTAAGGAACTGGTACATTCCTTAATCCGGATCTAGTAGATCCGGATTAAGGGAAGCACCCAATGTGCTTTCACAGGAGGTGTAGCACCCATTAGCAATGGGTGCTAACCCCCCTGCCGTGGAAACACCTTTGCACCCATGTAGGGAATCCGGATTGGCCCACAAGGGGTCTGCCTGTCACCTCAGGTGTTTTGGGGAACAGGGGGTGCAATCTCCGAAGTCCCTCCGAAATCCCTCCGAAGTTGCCTTCAAAGGTTAGCAAAGGCTCCAAAGTCCCTCTGAAGGCAACTTCGGAGATTAGCAAAGGCTCCGAAGACAAACCCCTTGCGAGAGCCTGCATATGAATTAGCTCTCTGTGAACAGGGATGAGTCAGCCTCATTAAATATGTACCTCTTTCTGTGCCTGAAGGTAACAGTCCGCTTTGATCTCCCTTTGTTCTCGGAGGTTTGTCTTCGGAGCCTTTGCTAATCTTCGAAGTTGCCTTCAGAGAGACTTCGGAGCCTTTGCTAATCTCCAAAGGCAACTTCGAAGTGGCTTCGAAATGATTTCGAAATGATTTCGAAGCCTAGGTTTTGGGGCTCCCCCCCCCCCAAGGGTGCCCCCTCTCCCTAGCCTCCTCTAGACCCCATTGCCAAACTAAGGTGGAAACAGCATCCCTTTAATCTGGATTTTCTGTCTGAAGACCCCATTGTAGACCCCGTTAATAGGGTCTACAGAAAATCCGGATTAAAGGCTGAGATGTACCCATATGATCCGGATTTCCCCAGCGGCGGTGGAAAGAAATGTGTTCCAAATGGGTGCCGTGGTGGAAATGGGGTCATCTGGCTCACATCCAAATGGGTCCTTAATGGGTGCAAAAATGGGTACTTTCTGCCAGTGGAAAAACACCCTTTATTGGAAATACCAGAATGTAGCACATTTGTCCATCTTTTCCACAACAAGGGGAGGCAATTTGCCCAGGCTGTGCTCAGCTGCATCTTATGTTCCTTGGGGATATTTATCTGGAGCAATTCTTGCAGGGCATCACTATTATGCTTCTATATTCTTCTAGCCATCTGCGGAGGAGATGTGAAGAAGGATAACGGACACATTCAGTCCCCCAACTATCCTGATGACTACCGGCCCAATAAAATGTGTATTTGGAAGATTACGGTCTCAGAGGGCTACCACGTGGGCCTTTCTTTCCTGTCCTTTGAGGTACTGTGCAGGGGAGTCATAATTGGCGTTTGACTGTAATATCAGAAATATCCTTAAGTTTTCTGCACTCCCCATATAGCAAGATTATAATAGCTCTTTCTTAAATTTTCATTTGTCCATTCAAGCATTTCTGCTCATTGATTGAATCACTGTTTGAACCAATGGTCTGGATAATTTAATAATAATAATAATTGACCGTGTGCTCAGCTGCTTCAAAAAGATCATGCAGGCTGACTGCAAACAGCAACACAACACAATCGCCAAAATGATCTATTGGAATCTATGACACAGTTACAAATTTGGTTTTGGCCGGATCCCACCCCCACAAATGTGGGGGGCTTCATATTCATGGAGGGTGGGGATGGGAGACCCTGGGGCCTCCAGTATCCACCAAAGCATGAACCGAAGCTTTGCCGAATACCGGATGATCCGATTCATGATTAGATTCAGCCACAAATCTATGAATTTGTTCATATTCGTATAGATTCTGGATGTCACAAATAAAAAAATCTTGTCCACAGCTTGACTGGGGGCAGCTGGTGAGCTCCCAGTCCCCATTTGCACCCTCTTCCAGTTGCAAATTCCGCAGGCGAGTGGGGCAGGGCGTAGTGGCTGCTGTTGCAGCTGTGCAGTTGCGCACAACAGCTCAATTACTATTTCAGTGTAAGGGCACACGTCAGATGTTGCCTTGGCCATTGCCATGGCAATCTTGCTGGGTCACGCCAGGCCATCTACGCTTCAAGTGCTAATGGTCCTGTTGGGGGTTTCCCCAGGACTTGAAGTGCAGACAGCTTTAGTGCAAACAGGTCCATTGTTTACTTACACCATAGACTAAATTGTCATATCTGGTAGCCACAGCTCCAAACTGTTGGCGTCCTGATCATAGACGTTTTCGCATTACTCCCGTTCCATTTGGAACGGGAGTAGGACGGGAAGCTTAAGACAGCTCCCGGCGCTTTCCCCTTTCACACACAGACGCGCCAGAATGCGTGTAAACGCGTTCCGGAGCGTCTGTGTGCGAATGCTCAAAGCGCCGGGAGCTGTCTTAGCCGGCAAAGGCCGGCCAGGGGCGCGGAGACAGCCGCGGAGGCAGATCGACAATCAGCTGATTGTCAAACAGCTGATTGTCGAAGCCGCGCCGGCGTCGGAGGCGGCCACAGCTGTTCGGGAGACAGAAGCAGGCGCGAATGCTTCTCCTCCCGAACGCCTGCGGGCGGCTCGTCCGCGTTCGAACGCATGTAGAGCACTTTAAAGTGCTCTACATTTCGAACGCGAGAAAGACAGCTGCGGACACGTCGGAGCGCAAGCCGCGCTCGGGCAATGCGGATGCCGTGTCCGCAGCTGTCTCCCACGCGTCCCGTTCAGCCCCGTGCGAAAACGTCTCATGTTTCCGTAACCTCTGTTCTTCCCTGTCCTCACAGATTGAGCGCCATGATAGCTGTGCTTATGATTACCTGGAAATCCGGGATGGTAACACAGAGTCAGGAAACTTGATTGGAAGGTACTGTGGTTACGATAAACCTGACGACATTAAGAGCACCTCTAACAAGTTATGGATGAAGTTTGTCTCAGACGGATCCATCAACAAGGCTGGCTTTGCTGTGAACTTCTTTAAAGGTACCACATTTCCTCTGTTCTAGAGATATGCAGAACTGTTTTGGGGTTTGAAGCTATTTCAATCAAGCAGGTGTTTGAGTTTGAACCAAACAATCTGCTTCTTCAGAAAACAGAGTTCTAATTTGAACCCAACAAAGGGATGTTCTAATGAACGTAGCAAACACGGCCAGTTTAATGCAAGGTTCAAAGGGGTCTGAAGATGTTCAAATCAAACCAAACACCCTACTCCTCAAAGAAGAAAAAAGACTGAATTCCAACCAAGCAATTTTTCGGAGGAGGCGTGTGCGCTGGTTCAGGCTGGCTTCAACCGAACTACTTGAGTCTGCTACTAGGTGGCTTGCACCATTTTGGAAGGGTTCAGACTATTCAAACTGCCAAGCCAGGGGAAAAGCAATTTGGCATGAAGGAGAGATAGATCATGCCAAGCTCTTCAGTTGCTTCCTGCCTTGGCATGCAAACGAGCCAACGTGCACCAAGACAGTCTGGCTGGAGCCAAACCAAGCCTGCAGACATGCCTACTTGCAGAGTGCTCAGTTACATGGACCCAAGTAGATAGCAGTACTGCGTGTGAGCGTCATATTTGCATGAGTCAGGCAGGAGGTACCAGATTTCTGTATGCTGAACATCTGCACTTAACTAAAAGGAAAAAAGAGAAAGGGAAGGACAGGTGTTGCCAATCATGTGTACTCAGTTTGAGTTCTGTGGACGAGCTCATTCATCTCTATGTCCTGAAATTGTGCATTAGGGTCTTACAGCAGAATTTTAGTAAGGTTTATGCCTGTCTCTGCATTGCATCTTTCTTTCCGGGAGTGCGCGCCATGTGGTATGTGTGTGTTCCTTCTTTGGCCACTAGGGGTCAGGTTTCACAAGGGAAAAAACCATTTTCTTTACTTCTTCCACACATCTAGCATTATTTTGTGAAGGTGATGGTCCACCCTTTCTACCGATTAGGCCTCGGGCACATTTAGAGCTTTTCTGGACCTACTTGGCTTAGATCCTGGTCAGAAGGTCTGGCCAGTACTTCCCCAGGGTTGTGAAGTTGAGGCAAGCTTCACAACTTCACTCTCACATCCCAAAGCCTAGGAACTAAAAGCAGCACACTAATGAAAAGCAGTGTCACAGAGGGGGGGGGGGGTTCCACTTACCTCCCTTAATCTGGATCTAAGATGATCCGGATCTAAGAAATGGGTCCTTCAACTAATCCTGATATAGAAGATCTGGGTCTAAAGAAGTACCTGATGCGTCTCCACGGGCAGCATAGCACCCAATATCAATGGGTGGTAGGCAAGCTTGCAGTGGGCACACTGGAGCATCCGTGTGGAGCATCCATCTTTACCCAAGAGGGAGACGTCCGTCAAACCACGTTTTTCTTTTTTTGGGGGGGGGGGGCAACATGCCTAATCTGGATTTGATGCCTGAAGACCAGATTGTAGACGTCCACAGAACATCCGAATTATAGGTCCTAAAGGACCCATTTAATCCAGATTTCCCTAGTTACAGGTGTAAACAAAATGGGCTCTAATGGGGTCTGCAGTGGAAATTGAGTCTTCCTGCTCTGAGCCTAATGAGTCCTTAATGGGTTCCTAATGGGTACTTAATGCTAGTAGAAACCTCCCCCCCCCCCCCGAAATGTATTTCTCCACAGTAGAATGTAATTGGCTGGAAGGTAAGGTGGGGAACAATGGATGGATGGATGGATGGATGGATGGATGGATGGATGGATGGATGGATGGATGGATGGATGGATGGATGGATGGACGGACGGACGGACGGACGGACGGACGGACGGACGGACACTGAAAAGCACCCCATGGTAGTCCCAGAACATGGAGGACTTCCATCCACATGTCTCCCTTATTCTGGAGCAAGGACCTCAGCCCCTCTGGCAGAACCCATTCAATGGGTCTACCAGAGATCTGAATTAAGGGCCTCTTAATCTAAATCCTGTTCCATCTGGTGCAGATGGAACAGAACCAACAGGGTCAGGGTCTCCTTGATCCACATCCAGGTGTAGATGAGGAGGCTCAGGATCCAGATTTATGTATTTATTATTTATTTTTCTATCCCACCCTATACCAGAAGGTCTCAGGGTAGATTACAATGACATCACAATAAGAATATATTTAAAATAAGTAAAAAGCTAAAACAATGCCCTGTAGAGGGAGACTCCTTATTCTGTGTTAAAGTAAGTGGAGAAAGGGCCCTTACGAACTCTAACTTCGATTGTATGCACCACATTGCTTGCTACGTATTCGGCCCTTTGTGAAGACACTTTTTGGCCCTTGCATCGAGCTGGTCTAGTTGCATGGTGCATTTCCCAAACCCTGGATCAGCTCCGTGTTCCGAAACTACCTTCCGCACAGCCAAGCCCAGGGTGGGTCCTGTGGTCCTTCAGAAAGCACCTGGGTCTTTACTGTCACAGGAATGTATTTCTCCACAGTAGAAAGTAATTGGCTGGAAGGTAAGGTGGGGAACATGCTCAAAATACACCCACTGAGGCCTTTTTCCTTCTGTCACCATAGAGGTGGATGAGTGCTCCAGGCCAAACAATGGCGGCTGTGAGCAGCGCTGTGTAAACACCCTTGGAAGCTACAAGTGTGCGTGCGATCCTGGCTATGAACTGGCCTCAGATAAACGCCGGTGTGAAGGTGAGTATCTAGAACATAAGATTTCCAGGTCATTTTTATTTTCCCTTTAACAAGATAAAATCCAACGTGGCAGAAAACAACACGTATGAGTTACCCAATTTAATGTACAAAAACAGCAACAAAGTGAAAATCTAATCCCAGTGCAGTATGAGTGAGCCAGTTTGGTCTAGTGGTTTGGGAGCCGGGCTCTTATCTGGGAATACTGGGTTTGATTCCACCCTCCTCCACAAAGCCAGCGGAGTGACCTTGGGCTAGTCACAGCTCTCTTCTCACCTCTCACTGTCCTGCCTACCTCACAGGGTGTCTGTTGTGGGGAGAAGAACAGAAGATTTGTCAGCAGCTTTGAGTCACCTTAAAAGGGTGGGAAAACATGGTAGAAACTACTTCTTCTTCCTCCACGAAGCCATCTGGGTGACCTTGGGCTCGTCACAGCTCTCTTCTGAGCTCTCGCAGTCCCATCTACCTCACAGGGTGTCTGTTGTGGAGAGAAGTATAGAAGGTTTGGCAGCTGTTTTGAGCCCCTTAAATGAGTTAGAAAAGCAGGGTAGAAAGCCAAGTCTTCTTCTTTCCATGCTTTCCGTATCTCTGGTACGAAGAGGAGTCCAGGGCCTGCCGTCTGCACTCTAGTTCAGAAAGGAGCATTGGACCAAACTACAGACCCGGATGGGGTGTGAAAATGCTACCCTACCTCCATCCTGTGGTTGAACTTTTCAAAATGGTCCACAGTCAGACCACTATCTGTAATCTGGACTACAGTGAATGAAGAGAACATGATCCTCTACTCCAGAATACAGCATGTGGCAGGGCTTTTGGCTGGCCTACGGAGGTGCCGTCAAAAGTTGCTGAGTGCCAAAAAGGACCTGGTCAGAAGGCTGGGAACGTTCATTCTGCCTGTCTCTCCAACCTGGAGGTAGCATACCTCGGGATCGGTTCATAAGAACATCAGAGGAACCCTGCTGGATCGGGCCACAGCCCATCTAGTCCAGCATCCTGTCCCACACAGTGGCACGCCAGCTGCTTCTGGCCATCTCAAGCAGAAGACAAAAGCAAAACCCTCACCTGCTCTTGAATCCCTGCAAATGGCCTTTAGAGGCATCCTAAGAACATAAAAGGAGCCCTGCTGGATCAGGCCACAGCCCAGCATTGTGACCTACACAGTAGCCCACCAAGTGCTTCTGGGCATCTCGAGCAGAAGATGAGGGCAAAACCTTCCCCTGCCCTGTAAATGGCCTTCGGAGGTTGTCTTCCCACCCTGGAGGAAGTACCTAGGCATCCATTTGAGGGGTCGTTGATGCACCTCCCTGAATTTGCCTGACCCTTTCTTAAACCTGCTTGCTGTCACCACAAAGGAAGAATTCGTGTTTGCTTTTTTGCCTCCCTAGTACCGGAATCTGTTTTTCATTTTGTTTTTCATTTTCCATTTACAGCTGCCTGCGGTGGGTTCCTCACTAAACTCAATGGCTCGATTACAAGCCCTGGGTGGCCCAAAGAATACCCGCCCAACAAGAACTGCATCTGGCAGCTGGTGGCACCGACCCAGTACCGCATATCCTTGCAGTTTGACTTCTTTGAGACAGAAGGAAATGATGTGAGTTCACAGAGACGGTGCGCGCCACATCTTCTCCCTGCCATATATTCTGATATAGCATCTTTCCTGGGCTTTTGAAATATCTGTGGACCTTATTTTGTTTCGTAAGAGTCAGGGGTGAGGTGTATGTTGAATGTTCTGAGGAACCAAACACCTGTTTGTACTTCCAGGAGTGTGAGCCAGTTTGGCCTAGTGGTTAGGGAGCCGGACTCTTATCTGGGAATACTGGGGATTCCGCCCTCCGCCACGAAGCCTGCTGGGTGACCTTGGGATAGTCACAGTTCTCTTTTGAGCTCTCACAGCTCCACCAACCTCACAGGGTGTCTGTTGTGGGGAGAAGAACAGAAAGCTTTGTCAGCTGCTTTGAGTCCCCTGAAATGGGTGAGAAGAGCAGGGTAGAAGAGCCAACTCTTCTTCTTCTTCTTCTTCTTCTTCTTCTTCTTCTTCTTCTTCTTCTTCTTCTTCTCCCCCCACCCCCAATCCTCAGGAGGCCCATCCACAGCCTATGGTGGCAGCACCATCCCAGTGTCCAGGAGCACCCTCCAGCCATGGACAAATAAAACCTTGTCTAGGGAGCTTCCAGTCAGATATGTCCACACCCTCTTTCCCAAAATGACACTGCAAGAGGGCAGGACAGCATATCTGTGGCTGTACAGTCACCCGCTGTGGGCTGATCACCATGGCAACGTCTGAGAAGAAACCGGATGTTGCCACGGCCATTGCCCTGACAATCCAGCCTGGCTAAGCCATCTGCGTTTCAAGTGCCGGCAGTCCCATTGGGAATGGAACCAGCACTTGAAGTGTGGATGGCTCCCTCTTCACCTGATCTTTGCCTCAGTGGGATGGTAAGCAAGTGTGAACAGGCCCCTGGTTCCATATCCTCAAGTCAACTGCCAACAGAACCCAGTTTTTTATTACTGGTCGTCTTTGCAGTTCTGCCAGGATTATTGCTCTGTGAATGAACGCTGCATGGCATGGGAAATTGGATAGTGAATGATACCCCCTTGTCCTAAAGGAAAAGAACTCAACAGTTATTCTGTTAAGTATGTTCAAATAGAGGCTTGACAGCCGCTGTCGGGGGATATTTTAATTAAAGCTTGAAAGGGATTGCCACTAGAATTGACAAAAGGTGAGAGGTGATTTTGTTAAAGTCAGATTCAACAACCACAGGGCGTGCAAGGGAAATTGGAATTTGTCTTAATTGGAATTTGAAAAGGAATAGAAAAATTAATGGAGGAAGTGATGTCTTTTAGCATCACTCCCCACCCACCCCCAGGAAGAAATACCACAGAATCCCAAATACCTGGTTGTTGACTACCCTGAACAGATAAACAAGCACTCAGGTAATTTTTTTCTTTTAAGCCTCCTTGTTAAGGAAAATAATTTTGTACAGAGGTCATCTAGATGTCCCCTCTATTCCGCTCTTACAAAACACAGATGGAAAGAAAAGAGCAAGAGCAAGAGAGAAAAGCAACCATTCATGGTCCCTGCTACTTAAAAGTTGGTAGCACATGGTCCGCAGTGTTTTCATCCCATCCTCAATCCACATTCAAGACCGGGAAATGTACTATGGGCCTGCAGGTTCCTGCTTTTAACGTGGATTAGAGGTGGGGTGGGAAGAGCCGCCCCCTATGAGCTACTTTTGAACCAGTTGGAAATGCATGCAGATGCCGCTGAAGGTAAATGGCCTCCTCTTGCCTTTTCCCCAGGTGTGCAAGTACGACTTTGTGGAAGTGCGCAGCGGACTCACGGCTGAGGCCAAGCTACATGGAAAGTTCTGTGGGGCAGAAAAGCCCGATGTGATTACCTCCCAGTACAACAACATGCGCATTGAGTTCAAGTCTGACAACACCGTCTCCAAAAAGGGTTTCAAAGCACATTTTTTCTCAGGTAGACCTGCTCATCCCACTAAAGGCATGAAATTCTATCCTGCACCTCTCCCACTCCGGCCGCTAATGCTTTTCAAACATTTATGAGCCATGCTCGGAGGATGCAGCACCTAATCCCTGCCTGTGGGGGACACCCTGTCCTTTGAAGGAAAGCTCTGCAATTTATTCTAGTTATTAGGAGAAAGAGAATTGCTGTTAGGAGGGAATTCAAATAAGAAGCAAGATTATTCATCCCAGCCAGGGCTCAGTCATTACTTTTACAGATCTGCCTCTTGTTTCTACACCAACTGCAGATCAGTGCTTATGGCTCAAACAGTGCAGTAGAAGTCCTTTTATCTAGCATCTATGAGAAATTAAGAGTTGCTGGATAACTATGTTTTCTGTTTTCTCAAGGGGTGTTAGCCTTGCACCCCCACTCTGTGGTGTCACTATCATTTTGTGGCTGCTGTTTGCTCCTTAGGGAGTGACTGAGTTACAGCACTGATGTTGCAGACTTTAAAAGGTCCAGGTTTTTCCACAGAAGGACTTAGGTGTGGTTGCCATGCCAGGAAGGTACACCAAGCACTCTTCCCAAACTCTTCATCCGTGCCTGGAAGCCCAAATGCATCACCAATTTGTCCTCTTATTCCCAGAGTATTCTATGTACCCAGTGCTCACTACAAGTCAGGGCTTCGTGCCTTGCAATTTTCTGGTACACATAAACAGGTCTGGCTCCTGACCACATTTTAGAACATTGAATTCATTTTTATTAATATCAGAAAGAATGCATGTAAAATTAGATCCTTAACAACACCATTTGAAATTGTCAATTTAAAAGTTCTAAATCAGATAGTAAAGTCCTCAGAACCTCCTCGTTATCTATCCCAAAGGTGAAATTTCTGAGTTATTTAACCCTGAAAGAAAACAGCTTGTCACTTTGCTGATGTCTTCTCTCACTCTGAAAGTGGACTGAAGCTGGATTAAACCTTAAGTGCGACCACAACCCAGGTGGAGGATACTGAGGACTACCAGCGTGCTAATGTAGATCAGTCTGGATCACACCAGCATGCAGAAGGTGTGTGTCTTTGGGACCAGTAGGCTTTGGGACCAGTAGGCAGACTAGACTGGTACAGCTGCCTCCATGCAGATGGAGCTATTCCAAGCCTTACTGTTATCTGAGTCAAAGGGCACTGCTAGTTCCAGACCCAAACAATCAGTTTTGCAACAAGAGGCCTATTCACACTTAGGCCTTTGGTATAAAATTAGCGGTGTTTCCGCACTTACCGCTTGAAATTCGGATTAAGGAAATCTGAATTTCTGAAATCCGTCCCTGGGAAGATCCATCTGAAATAGGGATGGATCCCAATGAGGCCTAACACATCCGCACTTACGTGGGAAGCACGGATAGCGAGGAACGCATCATGTGTGTCACAGTGTGCTTACTACATCGTGTTTGCTGTATGAACGCCAGAGCACCGATATCCAGAAGGATCAGGTCTCTCTGCGGCCCCGCCACCTAAAGTGCCATGTGATTGGAGCACCCAGCTGTTAGTCAACGCTCGTTTCACCGTGTGTGGGCGTGTCAGGGACAGACTGCCCGACGATCAACAACGTGACTGGGATCCTGTGGCTGCCCAGCTGCGTAGCCTGCTTGGCGCCATGCCCAAAGCGAAGCATGTGTGGGAGGGACTCCATAGCCGGAATGTGGTGCTGCCGCCTCACTCAACATGGCGGCTTCCGGTCCCGCCCACATACGTTCCCTCTCCTGTCCCTGTGCGGAAGTGTCGTCCTTTGATCTGGAATTTGCAAGCAGGAATGGTCTGAAGACCTAATTTTTCAGGTCTTCCCGAAAATTGGATTTGGCGGCCTCTAGACCCCATTAGAGACAGATCTCGTGCAAGGCTGTGTGGAAGCGGCGTCCTTGAAGGGACCCTAATCTGTTCCAGTGTGTGGAAGGTTACTTGCATATGTGTGTCATATGTGTCCTTATCGGGTGCTTAATGGGGTCTTAAGGGCCTGTGTGGAAACACCCTAGGACAGCTCCGGTACAGAGTATCTGTACTAGAGCTGTCCTTATTGCATACTAGAGGCCTAAGTGCGAATAGGCCCAAGGTAAATGCAGAAAGACCCTACATCTCCCTTCATGCCCATAAATGATACATGCCAGATAGGAAGAGCCTGGCTCAACACATGGAGCTTTGGGTCCAAAGCCATGCTTTTCATTTATTCTTGAATGTTTGCAGGGCTTTCCCACTTCACATTGAGCTAAGATTCCCGTAAGGTGGAACTGCATCCTCGAGCATCTTCTTCTTTTAAATTACGTAATACCCACCAGGGGGTGGACATTTACAAGGGCATTGGGCCTCTTTCCTGCCTGCACTTTGGAGTCCGTGGGCTTGGCACATTCTGCTGTGCTTTGACCTAACCATGTATCTCTTTCCCAGCTCCACTCTAAGCCATTGCACCCTTGGCAGCCTTACTGCATGGCCTTTTGGGTGTGTGTGTGTGTGTGTGTGTGTGTCAAGACTTTGCCCGAGCAAGTCTTCTCCGGCTCTACACCTATCACATCAACGCCTAAAGCAGAGCAATGGGGAACACTCACTTCAGTTTTTGTCTATCTATTGGGACCGGTTAAGCGTTCTGTTTCAATCTTGCTTAAAAAAGTATTTGCTTCTTGGCAGGAATGGTCAATTATGTGTGCGTGTGTTTGAGTTCTATAAACAGAGAACAGAGTCCCTGCCTCTCAGTGTTAGGAAGATATGAGGACAGTCAATTAGATTGGGAAACCATTACCTGCTTATGTTGTCTTGTGTTTTGTGTTGTGTTATTAACATTTGCATTAGTCCTACAGCAAAATCACTGGGATCCCAGGCACCCTTTCGATAAACACTCGCTAAATCAGGGAGTTCCTGGCTGGCATAACTGGCAGAACCTCTGGTGATGTTACAAAAAGAAGGTTGCTGTGGGTCAAAAGCAACTGAAAATCTCCAAAGCATCATACAGAGGTGGTCCATAGACCCATAATACTTATTTATTCATTCATTCTTTTATTCATCTCTGTACCCTGCCCTATCCCTTCATAACATTTTGCTTTGCACAAAATACGCCCTCATTTCCTTGGCTACTCTGATGCGTATGCTTTTAAGAGGATCTCTTTATCAGGACCAAAGTCCATCAGAAATTGAGGCACTGTCAATCCAGTCACCAGAAGACTCTTACACTAGATCTTTCCTCACTAGCAAGCTTCCTAAGGGCCTCCTTACTTCACACTATGGTGGAATACAAGAGACCCTGCCCACCCCTAGTATGATTTATCCACAGAAGACGAAGCATGATTTGAATCAGGAACGTCTCAGTCTGGATCGCTAGTGGACCTGGTTTGTCAGGTCCACCGGTGTGCTAGTGGTGGGAATCCAGATCATGAAGACATGCAGAAGTTCATACCTCCATGTTCTGGATCTACATGGGGAATCCTTTTGGCCAATGCACTAAACTGCACCACCAAAATCCATCCCCAGGGAGCTCCAAGCTTAGGAGACCATTTCCGAAGTTCAAACGGTGGGCTGGAACGGCCATCTCTGTGCAGACGGCACTGTTCTGGGCCAAGAAAATCTGGGATGGATCACAAGATCCAGATCATGAGAAATATGTGCAGAAACCCTGAATAAGCCTTTGAGGGCGCCTCCAGCTCTTCTCTAGTATTCACAGCTGCTGCAGGTAGATAGTTTGGGCTGCATCCACACACAGTTAAAAAAGAAGGCAGAAGTGGCTCAGAGGTCGTAGCTTGTGGCAGTTAGCATTCTAATCCAGATTAAAATCCAGATAATGAACCTCCAAAGTGCATTTGGCAGCCTGTCATGTGGATTAGAGATGAGATGGGAACACCAGCAACCACATGCTACCACCTCAAAGGCTTTTTTTTGTGCATCAAGGCAGCTTCATCGCTAAGACAGGACACGGTTACTGGATTAATTGCCGAAAGTTCCTCAGTGTTAGACAGGTCAAATCAGTGTTAGCCATTTGTCTGAACGGCATACTTTAAATTGCATACTATAGAATAGGAAGCATAAGCACCCATACACAAGCATGTATATACATGACCTTTTCCAATCTGTTTCCATAGCTGTTTATAAAGCAGTTGCATACAGCAGTTGTCTTACTTCCCAGCCACAAAGAGAAAAATGTTTTGCTCTAACTGTTTGTTTATTTATTTATGTGCTTTTGCAAAACGTATGCAGCCATCCAATAACCAAAGTTCTGTGGACATCTCACAAACATGAAAAACATAAAAATATAGGCAGTAAATTGGTGTAAGAATGGGGGGATGTGAGGGGTCTCTTCATGGTTCCCTTAGAATGTTCCTCTCCCCACAGCTCCTCATGGGATGAGGTATAAGAGCACCAACAAGCACTTTCTTAGCTTAGGAAGGATCAATAATTCCCATTAAGTGATCTACCAGTTTTCCTGTAGCATGCCAGTTAAACCTAGTGAATGGTGTGGGTATTCTGCAGACAGTAGAACTTCCATCTAAATCAGAATTCCTTTGTGGGGGATTTGGGATGAGTAGGTTGGAATCATTCCTTTAAACCAAAGGCAACCTCTGGGAGGTACCCCAGGAGTTGCCCAGCAATCAAGAGGCAACGGTTCCTGCTGCGATAAACCTTAGCCAAGAAGACCTCCGAGGCCACATGGTGAGTACCTTCATTGTCTTTGTATTATAATGCGCCGAAAAACAGCCGCGTAAAGACTTGATGACTCTTTGGATGTGTTCCCATGCTGGCCATTTACTTCTGGAAGGATTCGGGTTTTTCCCATTACGGGATTCAATTCGAACTGACCCATCCCTATGCAATTGGGGCAAGTGCGGGTTCAAGATGGATACGGCTGTCCCCATCCAAACCACGCTAACCCTGCATCGGGAAACCGCATCTTTTTCACTCCGCCCCTTCTCGTTGCTGATAGGAAACCGGGGTGACTCGCCATCCCTGTTCCGCTGGCTGTAGCCGTTGTCAGTGCCCCACAAACCTCTTCCCGCAAGCCTTAATCCAACCCAGCTCCCCAGTCACCGGCAAACAGTAGTTAACCAAAGCCGCTACAAAGTTTCTAGGCAGTTTAGCAGAGGTGCGCATCTCAGCTTAACTGCCTATATAGTGGCTTTGCCGGCAACAAGAGAGCAGGGTGGGAATAAGGGTTGCAGTAAGGTGAGATGATGCCCCTCATCGGCATGGAGTTTGGAGGTTTTGGTGATTTTATAATTAAAAGAAATGCCCAAACAATTGTGAAACCCCGCCCGCTAATAACGCGAGTGCCAATCTCCTCCCCCAATAGCCTGGGAGCGTCCCCATGCTCCCAGAATAATTCGGCCTTTTCTCCTGAATCGCAGTGAGAACAGTTTTAACAGGAGTAAATTTACTGCACATTTTGGCGATTTGAAATGCATGTATCCCGGTTTGGGGGCTTTGTTTGGGGACGCTCCACGGCGAGCGCACTTTCGATTCGCTGCGTCTAGAGCATTGGGGACGCAACCTTTGGGTATAGATTTAAAACAGAGGTTCTCAAACTGCCATCTTCCAGATGCTCCTGAATGTAGGGGACTTCATATTAGGCTAATGGTATGCCTGAATGCATTAGCTGACCTGTGGAACTGAAGTCAATGAAAATATTGATTTGTGACCTTGCATATTGAGGCCGCGAGAGTGCAGTTTCAATCATATGCTGCACAAAACCATGCAAGTTGGTGTTTCTGAGCTATTCATTCATGAGCCAGTTTGGTCTTGTGGTTAGGGTGTTGACCTCTTATCTAGTGGTCAGCTGGTTCAGTTCCACTCTCCTCCATTAAGCCAGCTGTGTGAGCTTGGGCTAGTCAGCGGCTCTCTTTCCGAGCTCTACTCCTCACAGCGTGTCTGTGATGGGGAGAAGAACAGAAAGCTTTATCAGCTGCTTTGAGACCCCTTAAATGGGTAAGAAAAGTGGGTTATAAAAGCCAACTCTTCTTCTTATCTCTTATACCCCCACATATTTATAAATTCTTTATTATCTAGTATAAAGTATTATTGTATATGAGTGCTTTCTTGCACTTGGGCATGCCCAGTCCTTGTGGAACCTTCTAGAATTATTTGTCCTTCCAGTCCCTTGTGATTTCACATTCCCTCTCACAACTTTGCTTTTTATACTCTGTATAATGGGGAAATGATGAGAGTGGCATGGAAGCAAGAAACATGGGCTTGGACAAATTTCAGAAGATGGTAGAGGGCAGAAGGTCATGGTGTGCTATGGTTCCTGGGATCACAATGATTCAGATTGTTCATTGGGAGGACAAAATACTGAAGCTGAAGCTCAAATACTTGGCCCCATAATGAGAAGACAGGACTTCTTGGAAAGGACCCTGATGCTAGGAAAGATGGAAGGCAAAAGGGGACAGCAGAGAGTGGGATAGAAAATGTCTGATGGCATGCTGGAGGAGCCCTAGCTCCTCCTCCAGCAGCAACACCTATGAGCTTGGGCATAAGAACATAAGAACATAAGAGAAGCCCCGCTGGGTCAGGCCACAGCCCATCTAGTCCAGCATCCTGTCGCACACAGTGGCCCACCAAATGCTCATGGACATCTCAAGCAGAGACAAGGACAAAACTTCTCCTGCTCTCGAGTCCCAGCAGATGGCCTTAGAAGCGCCCCAGAAACCTTGGGAGACAGTAGAAGACAGAGGTACCTGGCAGGTACCTTATGGTCCAGGAGGTCACAAAGAATCAGACCTGACTGAACCACTGAAGAACAAACCAATTGTAAACGTGGCTTGCTTTTCCCTTTCAGTAAACTTCCTGTGGGTTTAGACTTTAACTGGCCTGTTGGATTTCATTCCAAAGGTAGTATTTTGCCTCTCAGAACACGAGCAACATGTCTCAGCATTTCATTCTCACCAAAGAACACTGGGAGTGGAATATTATACATTGATGTCATTTCTGAGGAACATCCGGAGAACCGGAGTTTGAGAGCCACAAATCTAGAGGTTTCTGGGTCCTTATCCAATGTGGGTCCTTTGAACTTTAAAATGTGTTTCTTTGCTTTCTAGATCTTCATCCTCTTATGTCCAAAATGCAAAATGGACGTGATGTGGATGGGTCCAGCAAGGTAGTTAGTAGCACTTGGAGACTAACGTCTACTTCTTCAGATGCTAGGGGGCCCAATGGGAAGAAGGGTTGGTGGCATGAGCTTCTGTAGACATGTCTACTTCTTCAGATGCTAGGGGGCCCATCTAGCCCAGCATCTCGTCTCACCCAGTAGCCCATCAGCCGCTTCCAGGCATCTCAAGCAAAAGTCAAAGGGAAAACCTTTACCTGCTCTGGACTCCCTGCAAATGGCCTTTAGAGGCATCCTGCTGCCTTCTGCAGCCTGGAGGAAGTGTCTAGGCATCCATTCTTTTAGCCATTGATGCACCTGTCATCTAGGATCTAAGGTAATTGCAGAAAGAGCTTAAGTCTCTTACTTACCAAACACAGATGAGCTATGCAGTAGCTATGTGGTCTCCAATATGGGGGGAGCAGAGAAAGTGCAGCCTGCTGAATGTTACCTGTCTTCTTGAGAACAGGTAACTTGAGGTGAGGAACTACTTGCTCCAGCAGAGAGGAGGCAGTGATCACAAGCTGCAGCTTGGTGTAGCCTGTGAGGTTGTTATCCTGTCTCCTCAAGGTCCACCTCATGGTTTCCTCAGCTGGACTTCTCATTGCTAGAGCTGCCATTTCTGTAAGGTTACTCGCTGCCAAAGAGGCAGGTGATGTTCAACAGGAAATGGTTCTCTTGCTCAGATTATCCAAAAGAATGTGGAGGTTTGCACCTAGAAAGAGGGATTCTTTCCAGCTCCCAGCTGAAGATCCAAGAAGACCTATACACCTCTAAACCGGTTTCTTCTTCTGTTTTTCTCATGTAGGCTATACTGCTACATCTACTGATCTCCAGCAACAGGATGAGGACACCAGCTGTATTCCTTCCCAAGAGCCACTCATCTCCTCAGTCTTGCCACTTGTCATGGAAGGGTAGTTCCTGGACCCTCCTTAAAAGTCTTTTTTTTAAAGTTATCTAAGGCTATGTCCCCAGACATTGCAAGGAAATACCAGCATTTCACTGATTTATGGGACATCAGATTCAGCACGAGTTCCTCCAATGTGGTGTTGGATTGTATTTCTGGGAGCTGACCATGCCTGCACCCCCTCCCTCCCCTCCCTCTCTCTATTTGTGCACATGGAAAGTTCCTAGAAGTTGGATCTAATGGCATGCTGGAGGAGCCCTGGCTCCTCATCCAGCAGCAAGCCAGAAAACTAAAGGCAGTGCTGGATTTCCTTCACTAACTGCAATATGAATTTGGAGGAACATAGGAGTAGGCTTGCTATCTATTAAGCCCCACATCTGTAAATACCCCAGCATGGAAGATGTGCCTGGGCATCCATTCTAGTAGCTATTGATACCTCTGTCATCCATAAATTTGTCTAAGCTAAGCCCTTCTTAAAGCCATCCAGGCTGGTGGATGTGACCACCTTTTCTGGCAGCCAATTCCATAGACTGATGACCCTCTGGGTGAAGAAATACTTCCCCTTGTCTGATCTGACGCTCCTGCCCACCAGCTTCATAGGGGGCCCCTGGTTCTAGTCTTGTGTGATAGAGAAAAGAATCTAAGATAGACAGAGAAGCAACAGAAATTGGCTGACAATGCACCAGGAAGGCTTTAGGAAAGACACACAAAGTTTGGTTCATTTTCGGAAATCTGATCCAACAGTTTATGATCGCAAACGTTCGCAGCAAACATGCAGTGGTTTGTGTATCCAGAAATTCAGTCAAACTGAACCAGTCCCTTGCTGACAAACTATTTGATTGAACAGTTCACGTTCACTGTGGTTTTGCTCTTGAAAAGGGGTCTTTCAATGGAAAAATAGTGTGTACGAAATGGAACATGAGCAACATGATTCGCCGTTGTGCCAAAAAAAGGGTGCTTGGTTTGGCAGGAAACAGAACGCACAGTGTTCATATGTGCGCCTCCCAACCACTGAGTTGGTGACTTTTTGTCCTTGCTGTGACTAGAGAAGAATGTGAAAAATTGAGGACTGCAGTTCAGCAACATCTGGAGACCTATTTCCGGGCCTGGAAACATGGGAGGTTTTCCCACTGACTTCCCTTAATCCTGATCTAACATGATCTGGATCTAAGGAATGGGTCCTTCAACTAATCCAGATCTAGTAGATCCGGATTAAGTGAGGTACCCAATGCAGCCCCATGGGTGGTGCAGCACTCAGTAGCAATGGGTGCTAGCTTGCCTGCAGTGGAAATGCTGGAGCACCCATGTAGTGAATTCAGATCAATTCACGTGGGGCCCACCCATCACCCCAAGATTTTGGGGAGGACGGGGGGGGGGCAGTCTCCGTAGATGCTCCTGAGAGTGTTCAAAAATTCTCTGGAGCTTTGTCATAAGCTCTGGAGATTCTCTGGGGCGATCTGCCACAAACTTTGCAGATTCTCTGGAGCATTTGACAAAGGTCCATAGGATTGGCATTGCTCTCGCATGGGGTCCTCTTTGGAGCCTGTGCTATTCTTCAGAGCCAGCTTCGGAGCTGGCTTCGGAGATTGTGCACAGGTTTCAGAGCTTTGGGTTTCAGGGTATCCCCCATGGGTGTGCCCCCCTGGAGCCCTCCCTAGACCCCATTGCCCGATTGCGGTGGAAACGTGCCCCGTATAATCCAGATTTGATGCCTGAAGACCCCATTCTAGACTCCTTTAATGGGGGCTACAGGAAATCTGGATTATAGGCCCTGAAGTACCCATTCAATCCGGATTTCCCTAGAACTGGTGAAAACAAATATGGCTCTAATGGGGTCTGCAGTGGGAATGGAGTCTTCCTGCTCGGAGTCTAATGAGTCCCTAATGGATACTTAATGGGTACTTAGTGCTAGTGGAAAAAAACAAAACACCTAGCTTTAAAAAGGGGGATACCCAGATATTCCAACCAAATATCAGTTTGGATGACTCAAATATCACCAGGAGCCACCAGCTGAGGTGAGATGGCACCTTGTTAGGATGACAGGGAAAAAATGAGTCAGCCCATCATCACAAACCTCCTTGTAGGGAAAATCACTTTTGTCTCTGCAAATGGGTTCTGTCAGACCCCCGAAATAAATCAGAAGCTGCTGGTGGAGAATAAAAGAACATTGAATCCACCTGCTTGAAAAGCTGCTGAGTGTGAGATTGAATCCAATGGTGTTCAAGGAATCTCCTCTACTAGGATGCGCTGCAGGTACTGCTTCTCCTCTGAAGGTTCATCAGGACATTTTGTCAACATGCCGCCCCACAGGTAATGTCCTTCTTTAAACGTTTCTTCCAAAAGGTAGTTTTCAAACGCCATACGGTGAAGGTTTATTACGAACCAGCATTATGCATTATTATAGGTTGCCCATAAAGAGTCGCTTAATAGAGCTTTGTTTGTCCCTAATCCACATATACATCTCACCTTTGGCTTGGGTTTGATTTGAGTACTTCATTGCTTTGGGATGCACAGAGCACATAGGATAGAGGGAATATGGCACTTCCACACTGGCCAATATACTGGGCCAGCACACGTACTGGGGCCCTTCCAGCATGTACTCGTTAATCCAGATCAAGCAGCTGCTAAGAACACATTGTTTGCACAGGAGAGCACATCTGGATCAGAACTGTGCTAGGAGCTCACTGATCCAGATTAGTGGTAGACAAGATAGACCTGGGTGACACCTGTTCTAGAACTCTTTGGCACCCATTTGCTGTTCTAAAGCCCATTCAGGGCAGATGCTTCTGTCTATGATTGATTCGAATCTAGCTAATACAGATTAAAGCCGAGGTAAGTGCAGAAAGGGCCTGTGAGCCTCCCCACCCCCTTAGCTCACCCCCTGGGGACAGGGTCTCCCCTAGACCACACCAGCATGCAGAAGGGAGATTCCTAGCTGCCCCAGTATACCAGACAGTGCAGAATTGCCTTTGTCACAAAGGTGTCCCTGGTGGGCCATTTCGAGGAAGTTAAAGCTCTGCCAGATAAAGATCCCTTTGGCTGCTTCCACACAGGGGCAAATAAACCGGATCTCCAGCACCCAGATTTATTAAAACCGGCTCCCAGGGGAACCGGTTTTAATAACTCCAGAGCCCCGGTAGATCCGGTTTAATGGGGAAGATCCGCATCTAAGAGATGCGGATCTCCAGCACGCGCCCCATGCCTCTGCACTCGCCGGAGCCAAGCCTGGCGAGCCAGGGGACCACACCGCCGCAGCTCACCCTTACCCCAGAAGTGGCAGATTGTCACTTCTGGAGCCAGGGTGAGCTTCCCTAAAGCCCACCCTGGGTGGAGTGCGGCAGATCCCCTCCTTACCTCTTCAGTGTCGCCCCAAAACTGAAAGCAGGTACCCAGGATGCAGCGCGCCTGCGTCCTGTGCGCCTCCTGAGTGGCCAGGCCTGTGCCTGGCAGCCCTTGCCCTCAGGAGCCTTTCTGCACAGGCGCGCTACCCTGACTTGCGCCCCGGCCAATCAGAAGGCGCGCAGGATGCAGGTGCGCCACATCCTGGGCACCTCCTTTCAGTTTCGGGGCGACGCTGAAGAGGTAAGGAGGGGATCCGCCGCGCTCCCCCCAGGGTGGGCTAGGGTAGGCTTTAGGGAAGCTCGCCCTGGCTCCAGAAGCGGCGATCCACCGCTTCTGGGGCGAGGGCGAGCTGAAAGGTAGGGGACCCCCGGCTCGCCATTCTTGGCTCCGGTGAGCCAGTCATGGCGGGCCAGGGGTGGGCCCTCGGTTAGCACACTTGCCCTGTGCGGCCACGTCCGAAATGGATGCGGATTCACATCGCAAGACCACATAATATGTGGTGTGCAACTAACACCCTTTAAGCACACATTAAGTCCGGATAGGTGCGGACGCACCCACCGGAAGTGTGCTACTTTGCCAACGCTAATGCAGACACTCCGGCGGCAATCCGGTTTTGCTGCCGAAATCCGCATTAAAAAGGGACTCGCTATGCGGACACCCCTCACCGGAAGTGTCCTAATTAGCGACCCGTGTGCGGAGGCACACATTGGAATGTGTGCTTAATGGGTGTTAACGGGCCTGTGCGGAAGCAGCCTTCAGGAACATTTTATTGGTAGTTATAGGATTTGGGCAGATTCTGCTCCAAAGCTGCTCTCCTGGGGAGACCTAGGGCCCCTTCTGGGTTGGGGTTCCCCACTTCTTCTTTTTTTATATTATTGGATTTTGATAGCATCCTGTTAACATAGACTCAGGACTCGGAACAACAAAATCAGTCAAGCAAAAACGGAAGGTCAAAATTGAAATCAGTTTTGGGTCGCCTGTGAGACAAAAACCTAATAGCAGAGACTTTACTAGCAAATTTCAGCCCTTTTTGAAAGGGAACCCATTGCAGTTTGTGCAAAGTGCGAACACCTCCTAGCGCGCTTTTTGTTACATCTGAATGGGATTGTTCACACAGCTGTCTGCTCCTCCCCTCCCCTGAACATTCTGTGCTAGAAAAGATGGATTAGAGAAGACTGGGGAATGTGAGGGCCACACCCTGGCTCTCTGAGGAACCTCTGCAGCGCCCCTTTTGTTATGTCTGTACACAACCTGGGAATCTGAGTTGTCCCAGTTTTTCTGTATTTCAGAAGAGTTTCCTTAAGGAATTTTATTGCCCAGGCACGCTGTCCTGATAATTCAAGATTGCACCCAGCCTGGAGCAACACTAGGCATTTCTGTGGATGATTCAGGTCTCCCTCTAGTCCTCTAGCACATCCATATGAGCCACCATTCTTATGCAAGATTCCTTCTCCAGAGTTTAGAGTAGACCTGGGATGTTTTTCCACTGTCACTAGAAGTACCCATTAAGTACCCATTAATGGGGACTTAATGGGGACTTCTAGTGACCGTGAAAAAACACCCCTGGAGATCGACTGAATCGCCCAAGTGTATCTTTGGTGTACTTTCTAGGATCGCCCAGCTCACCTTTCCTCATCTTTTCCCTAAAGGATAGGGCAAAGACAACCAAGATAATAACCAGCCTTTGAGCCAGGGGAAACGGTTCTGCAGGGACTCTTGGCAGTAGCTGACTTGCTGTGCTGTCAACTGTCTTTGGGAAAAGTTCTGATGCCCATTCACGCCATTTTCAGGCCCATTCCTGGTCCTGAAATCCCATTGCAATTAGGCTTCTAAGCTTGTTTCAAGGGTTCTTTTGGCATTGGGCCTTCTTCTGGAAGGTATCTTGGGATAGAGGTCTGTGGTCTACAAGCTAATGCAAACTATGGCAGGCCTTATCTGGCGCCTACCATAGTCTGCACTAGCATTCAGATATCAGCCCCCTATTCCAGGATATATTTGAGAAGAAGGCCAAGTGCAGACAGGTCTCAGATAGCAAGAGGCAACAGATTTTTGGTGAAAAACATTCAGTTTCCACCCATTACAGGAAGTGGCTCTGTAGGGGTCTGGCAATGACACAGTTTGGGAATACATCCAGAATTTCTCATTCTCATTATTATTATTTTCTGGATTTCAGGCCACCAGAATCTCCAGATTTGATTTTTGGTGGAAAACATTCAATTTCCACCACCCTGCTGTGTTTGCCTCTTGCCAGGTCCTACCAGACACAAGAAGCAAACCCCAAACCTACTTGCAAGCAGTACATGTGGTTTGTCCACTGGGGATTTCTGGGAACCATCCAGGCGCCCGCCATATTTCATTCTTTTTTGTTGCTTTTCTTGTCATCTATTGGCTCCCAGAAGTCCCTACTGGGCCAATCAGGATCATTCCTCAGCAAATATGTAGGTATGCAGGGCTACTATGGGAAATCCAGCGTCATCGCTGGATTTCCCATAATAGCAGTGCAATGGATTTCTTTTCTTTTTTTGCACATTGCCGAGAGCATCATGGGGGATTATCTCACACATGGAAGCACGATAGTTTGAAAGGAGTTGCAGCGTCCAGGGATTAAGCACTGCTGCTCTGGGCTACATTTCCCAGAGCTTCCGACTGACACTTCTCTGGGGACTCTGAAAATGAGCAGGAGAGAAAGGGGAAGGTATTCAGCTTTTGCTCAGGCAATCTGGAGCACTCTATTATGGGATGTTCAGCTCAAAGACCAACTCTTGGGAGTTCTTCATCCCAAAGTTTCAAGCCCATCCAAGCTTTTGCTAGTTTGGTGGTCAGGTCTGGGATGTCTTCTCCATCTTCTGAGGAGACACTGCTCTAAGCAGTCAAGAGGAACACCCATGCTAGGCTCCCTTGGGAGTCTAGCCATCACTTGCCACTTGGCTGGAAAGTGGTGGCATATGTGATTTAGCTTGGATCAACAAGAAAAAAAATCCTGCCTGGCAGCTTCTGCTGTTTCCTGATCTTTCTTCTAGCTCTGTTCTTTTCCATGCCTTCGCTTCTTCCTAATTTGGCTGTTTCTGGTATGTAACTGCCCGAGTATGGCCTTTCTTGCTGCATGCCCTTCCCCTGGATTACGGAAGCGAAATTGTATGGCTCACCTGCCCCCACCCTCGGGCACGACAGTGTGGACTCTCATCTTTTTTTTCTCTCTCTCTGTCTCTTTCCCTCTCTCATTGCAGAAAGGAATCAGCTACCAAAAATGCGTCCCCCAGGCTTGAAATTCCGTCTGAAGAAGCGGACACAAGGCCCTCACTGAACTTGGCCGCCCGCCCGTTTGTTTCTCAGGAACCGCATAGCACCTCCAAAGGAACCAGCCCACACGTCTTCCTCCAATCCCCCCAGGGCAGGGAGATCAACCTCTCCTCTGTCCTTCTCTAAGCTTGGAGCTTTAGCCCCTCAAAGGACAGCTCTGATCACTCCCTAACAGGCCTCCACACACACAAGATTACTTGACTGAACTTGTCGGCGGTCGCGCCATTTTTACTGTTGTTGTCGTCGTCGTCGTTGTTTTTAAAACCCCTGTCGTTCTGGGATTTCTCCCATTCGTCATTGACCAGCTGACCTTGTTTTGCATTTTTACTGTGTCTGTGACATTATCTGTTGTTAAGTAAAGAAGGACGCTGTGTCCTGCTCTGTTTCCTGCATCTCCTCATTGTCTATGTGTTTTGCTTGTCTACTTTATCATCTGTTCAGTAAGCAGGTAATGGTTATGCCCGTCTATACGTGTGGGTGACGTTAAACTGAGCAGGCAGGTAGAGTTGGCTGTTTACTCCGGCATTGGCTTGGCTTTCCTCCTTTGCCACAATTCCCTCCACCCGCAACCATCCACGCCATGGTGTTCTTGTTTGGTGCAACTCAGAGACGTGCCTAGATGATTGGTCTATAAATCTAGACTCTGCTGCTTATCAAACAGCCGGCTCACTGATCTCATACATTTCCTTTGTGTGGAAAGTTGCTTGTTCTCAGGAGAGGCCAGGAGGGTGGTGGAAAATTAGGCAGCCTCAATTCAGTAGTAATTGGAATTGGCATCTGGTCACTGTTCTGCTGTAACATGACTCCAAAAGGCCAGTTTGTGCAACGAGCCAAATCAAGGGGGGTAGCTTCTCTTGAACCATCCTGCTTCAGGTTTGAGGAGATCTTGACAGTTCCTTCACTATATATTTATACAACCTTCCCTAATTGTAAGAAGTAGCATATCTAGAAGGAAGTTAAGCTGAACCTCTTTTTATGTGTTCTGTTACAAGGCACAGAGAATTTGCTGAGGAAAGAGGAATTCAAATTCCCAGGGCCAGCAGGGCTGATACGGTTCAATGGGGTTACCAACACCATGCCAGGTATACGTACCAATCCAGGGTGGCCTCGTTGGCCCCCATAGGCCACCCTCCATCACCTCGTCTCCATTTTTGGTGGCAGCGGGTATCTCAGGAGCGATCATGCGAGCCATTTTGTGGCACTCACTCACAGTGGTACCTCCAAAGTAGGGCAGTTTCTTCCTGCCCTGCACAGAGGTGCCACGGAAAATGGTGCCTCCTCAATCCAAAATGGCAGTGAGGATGCTGCCATGAATGGGGCAGCTGCCCCCATTCCAACCAAAAGAGAGTTGCCTCTGCTGGAAGTGGAGACACACCCTAAATTTTACTTTTTCTACTTCAGGCACGTAATGCACATGGTAAGATTTTATACAATCTTAACAAGGCCTTACCCTTCCAGAAACGATGCCACAAGCCTGCTTCTGCTGGCATGGAGTGGGCAAGCTACTTAGTCTGTATGCTGCATTGTGGTCTGCAACAGTCAGCTCAGTAGGTGACACTTGTTTTCCTAGACAAAGATGAATGTTCAAAGGACAATGGAGGATGCCAGCATGAATGCGTGAACACCTTTGGCAGCTATGAGTGCCAGTGTCGCAGCGGCTTCGTGCTTCATGACAACAACCACGACTGCAAGGAAGGTGAGTCACGTGATCCAGCCATTCCCTTGCGTTAGTACTGTTTGCCGGAGGCTCTTTGGCTGACACAACGCACAAGGTAGTATGCTGTTCACCTGTATTTTATTCATTTTGAGGATTGATATCCTGCCCTTCACCAAACAGCCTCGGGTGCAGAGCAAAGTGTGTGTGTGTATACACGCACACAATTAAAAATATTTAAAATATATGCCTCAGGTAGTGGCTCAGGACCTGATCACATTTACCTGATAGAGTAGCGCCAGACTGCACTGCTCCCACTGCTACCTGGACTGGGATAATCCCTCTCTGAGCAATCCAGGAGTAGACTGCTAAAAAGGAGTCCACACACTTACCAGAATCAGTTGGGTCATTTGTGGGTGCAGTGTCCACAAATGGCTGTGGCTGTGTGACTGTAGCTGCACAGGTGCATACATTATCCAAATCATCAGGGCAGCTGCATCCAAGCATGCACCAGAGATTGCCGCAGAGATTGCCTTGGAAATTCAACTGGCCCCAGCCTGGCTATTTGCACAGTGAGTGCTACAGGTGAGGTATAGGGCTAGTTTAGCACTTATCACATGAATGGCTGCCACAGTGCCCTCAGCCGGAAGTACACTAAGATGATTAGGAATGTACACAATTTTCTTTCATGCTCACTGCACATTGAAGTGAATGCAAAGGAAGTTTGCATTTGTGTGAATAGAGCCATTTCAAATACGGTGGGATTTGAATCTGCCGCAAATGCTATTTGAATGCTATTCGAATTTGCTTCAAATCCCTGTTGCCAGTCGCACCTCCGAATCTGCTTTGAATCTGCTCTGAATCCACTTTGAATCTGATGCCGGTGTACTCTGCTGTCCCCCCAATTCACAAATATAACAAAGCTTCAAACAAACACACAAAAGCATTCGCTTTGCATTCAAATAGCAATCTTTGAATGTAGCCAATATTTGATTTGAATGCGAATGTCGAAATTCATACGGATTCATACGAATTGTGAACCTAATGAATATTTCTGCACATCCCTAAAGGTGATCTTACCTTTAATAGAGAGAGTGGAATAGTAAGCCGTTCGGCATGTGTCTGCTTCTTCTTCTAGCTGGTTGTGATCACAAGATGACTTCCATCGTTGGAACTATCACCAGCCCCAACTGGCCAGATAAATATCCAAGCAAGAAGGAATGTACCTGGGCCATCACGACAACGCCGGGACATCGTGTCAAACTGGTAATGTTAGAGAGAAGAACGTTGGAATCAAAAGAAGTGTGTGTATTAGTCACACCCGGTTTTATTTATACTTAACTTCTTGCCAGTGTTAGGAGCAACAATGAAGGGAAAGGTTCTTTCCCTTCACAGTAGGTTGTTACTTCTGAGGAAGGGGGGACCTTTCCTATAGAAAAGCCCAGCAAGGTAGTTAGTGGCATGAGCTTTTGTAGACACATCTACTGCTTTAGATGCTGGGGGGCCCCTAGCATCTGAAGAAGTAGACGTGCCCATTGGGCCCCCTAGCATCTGAGGGAGATGTGCCCATTGCCCCCCCCCAGCATCTGAAGAAGGAGATGTGCCCATTGGGCCCCCTAGCATCTGACGAAGTAGACATCCCCATTGGCCCCCCTGGCATCTGAAGAAGTAGACGTGCCCATTGGGCTCCCTAGCATCTGAAGTGGATGTGCCCATTGGGCCCCCTAGCATCTGAAGAAGTAGACGTGCCCATTGGGCCCCCTAGCATCTGAAGAAGGAGATGTGCCCAATGGGCACCCTAGCATCTGAAGAAGTAGACGTGCCCATTGGGCCCCCTAGCATCTGAAGAAGGAGATGTGCCCATTGGGCCCCCTAGCATCTGAAGAAGTAGACGTGCCCATTGGGCTCCCTAGCATCTGAAGTAGACGTGCCCATTGGGCCCCCTAGCATCTGAGGAAGTAGACATGTCTACGAAAGCTGATGCCACCAACCCTTCTGTTAGTCTCCAAGTGCTACTAACTACCTTGCTGGACTTTTCGAATTAGACTAACACGGCTGTTTCTCTGATACTTTCCTATGAAGGTGTTCTAATCCTAATGGCTAAAGTAGAAGTATTGTTACAGTGACTCTGGAGTGATGTGGATACCTTAAAGCTCCTTAACAGTAGAAGCAGAAGGATTACTTGAATATTATGGATAAAGCTGTGAGGTGGCTCAGCCTGGTGGTCTCAGGCGTTCCTTAGAAGAGAACTGTGCATGTATCATTGATTATTTATTTATATTTATATTTATTGTCTCTATCAATGGCAGTTAGCCCTGATGGCAGTAGGAGGTGGTCTGCCTTGGAGGCCAGCTGTTGGGTGACTGTGAGGCATCATTGTTCATGCAACATTCTGGCCCTCCGCCCTTTCATGAACATTCTAGACCAGGGATGATAGAATAGAGGTCAAAAGGAGAACACAAGGGCCACACACAACCATCTCTAAGGTGTGTTTGAGATGCTTCTTTTGTAATGTTGAATGAAGCCAAAGTCCTACCTGTCCCCTTGGAGGCACAGTATTGCTTCTCTATTGAAAGTCTAAGTCTTAGGATGCAATAGATATGGCACAGGACTGGCTAGTGTTTTTGATTCAGAAAGTGAGATGGATTCTGATTTTAGCCCTCTCTCCTCCACCTCACAGCGATCTTCAAGTAAAACTACTTATGACTCAGATAATTCTGTGGTTGTGTCTATGCTTCGTCTCCAACCTATCTTTTCCAGACCATCAGAGAGCTAGATATTGAAGGCCATCAAGAATGCACATACGACCATCTGGAGGTATACAATGGAAAAGATGCCAAAGCTCCTGTTTTAGGCCGGTTCTGTGGATCTAAAGAACCTGAACCTATCATCTCTTCCAGCAATAGGATGTTCCTCAGGTTCTTCTCTGACAACTCTGTCCAAAAAAAAGGCTTTGAGGCAACCTACACATCAGGTAACCTTTGGTGATGAGTCATTGCAGTTTCTTGAGGTTCTCCAGGAAGACCTTGTAAAAGAAGCTGAAGTACTGGGTGCTTCCATCACCATGGTTCCTAGTAATCCTTTCTAGCCTAGCATCCACCAGGTATTTTGGACCACATGAACCTCTGCCAGAACAGCAAAACGGAAGAAACAGGGTGTAAAACCAGTTGTATGGGTGGGGCTGATCACATTGGAGCCCATGATAATCCTGCTGGCTGGGCTTCATGGGAATCTGGAGGTGAGCAGCTTAGTGAAACCTAGTTTATTCTAGAGGTATCTCAGAGTTAATCACAACATCTTACTACTCCCCATGTTAAATATAGGTGTTAGAAGTAGGGACGTGCACAAATATTCATAACATTTGAAATTCATTCCGAATTCAGACATATTTGAATCAAATGCTATGACATTAGAAGATTGACATTCAAATTTGAATTGAATGCTTCAGAACATTTGTATGAAGCTTTGTTACATTTGTGGACCTGGGGAGGTGGGAAAGTGGCTGCCCAGTCACATCTGCAATGGATCCAGAGTAGATTCAAAGTGGATTGAGAACAGATTCAAAGTGGATTCAGGAGAGATTTGATGCTTTCAGAGCAGATACGTAGGAGATATATAGTGGATTCATTTGTGATTTGTATCAAACATTCATATCAAATACTTATCTGGCGTATAAGACGACTGGGTGTATAAGACAACCCCCAACTTTTCCAGTTAAAATATAGAGTTTGGGATATACTCGCCGTATAAGAAGACGACACCCGGCATATAAGATGACACCCCCCCCCCGACTTTTGAGAAGATTTTCCTGGGTTATACACCAGAAAATACAGTACCACATTTGAAGGTGATCTATTCAAACAAATATGAATTTTCTCGCATTCAATTCGATGAAACAACCCTCCTAAAAAATTTGTGCACATCCCTAATTAGGAGTAACATGTATACACTTATGGGCTTCTCCACATACTTCAAAATAAATGGTTGTACTTACGGGAATGCTCATTCTTGAGGGCTCTCCTTAAACAGAGGTAGAAAGGACTGACATTCCAGCGTTCCAACCGAGCCAACTGTTACAAAGGAGCTATAGAGCTCCAACTGGCATCAGCTGCTTCAGTTGTTTGGTGAGGAGCTCCCTATGAGGCATTAGGTGCCTGCAAGAAAGAAAAAACAGAAACGAAGACCCAAAACTACAAAACATATATCTCATGGTTGGGGCTCAGTTTAAGGAGAGCACTTAAGAATGAACATTCCTGTAAGTGCAGCCATTCATTCTCCGATGGTCTCCTGTAAACCGGGGTAGAAAGGGACGTACCCATGCTTCAAAATAGGGAGGGAAAACACAAAACTCACAGTATTATAGTGTTCCTGGAACGATTTGTAGGACCCTCCTGCCGAATGCCACCTAAGCCAACTGGTACACATCAAGTAAAAGTTGAAGGAGACTTTCCATGCCGCCTTGCATATCTCTTCTAATGATGCATTCCTCCAGAAAGCTGCTGTAGCCACTGCTGCCCTCGTGGAATGTGCTTGGACTCTTCCTGGTCAAGGCTTGTTCTTAGTCTTGTAAGCCAGTGCTACACAGGCCCTAATCCAGGACGACAGCACCCGCGGTGAGGCTTTCTGACCCAACATTGGTGGATGGAAGCTCACAAACATGGATGATGTCTTACAGAAATCCTTTGTCCTAAGAATTTATGCCTTCAGAGCACTTCTTACATCCACCTTTCTCCAATGCCACTCACTAGGGTGATTTAGCTTGGGGCAGAATGAAGGTAAATGTACTTCCAATGAGGGATGAAAAAGCAAGTCAGCTTTTGGTCTGAAATCCAGCTCCAGTCGCAGCACCACTGAGTCCTCTGTAAACCTACACAATGGCTCAATGGTGGAGAAAGCCGCGAGCTCGGAGACTCTCCTAGCAGATGTGATCGCCACTAAAAAGGCCACCTTGTAAGACAAGACCCTAACTGGATCTCTGTCAGAAGTTCAAAAGGAGGTCCATCAAGAGCTGCCAGTACCAAGTGCAAATCCCAGGTAGGGTGCCTATGCACTACTGGCGGTAACTTGGACTTTGCCCAAGCCAGAAACCTTTTAACTAGAGGATCCTTAGAGAACCTTGGTACTGGATAGAACTCCAAAACTGCCAATATAGCAAACACTTGCCTTTTATGAGTGTTATATGACAAATCCTTAAGCAGACCATCATGGAGGAAGTCCACCACTTCCTCTGCTTGCAGTGACAAAGAGTTCAATTGTCTGTTGTTGCACCAGTTGACAAAAACTTTCCAGGTATTTGAATAAATCCTAGATGTAGAATCCCTTCTGGAACCCAAGATCATATTGATTACTCCCTTGCTAAGACCCATTTCCCTGAGATGCTGCCACTGAGCCTCCAGGCTGTTAAGGACAGTAACACTGGATCCTCCAGATGATGTCCCTTTTGAACCAGAAGATCGGACCTCACCAGCAACACCACTGGGTCGTCCACTAACATTGATGACATCAGTGGAAACCATGGCCTCTTCAGCCAGTAGGGTGCCACCAACACCACTTGTGCCTCTTCCCTCCACACCTGCCACAGAAATTTCATCAGCAGCAGAGGCAGAGGGAACACATACAGCAACTCCTGAGGCCAGACTGCCGAAAGTGCATCTACTGCATCCACTTCCAATGCAACCAATGAATTTGGGGAAAGTAACTCAGGACCTATCTATTCTCCTTGGTCGCGAAGAGATCCATTACTGGAAACTCCCCAGCAGATTACCAGGGAGGCGAAGCTGAGACTGTCTGCCAGCATGTTTGAAGCACCCTGAATATGGAGAGCAGAAATAGTACACAGATGACTTTCTGCTCACTCAAATAAACATTTAGTTGACAACATCAAGGATTTTACCCTTGTGCCTCCCTGCCAATTCACATGGGCTTTGGCAGTCATGTTGTCTGTCAGAATCAAACATGTTTTTTGCACACCAGTGATTCAAAGGAAAACAAGGCCAAAAAGATTGCCCTTAATGCCAACCAATTAATGGAGTGACGGGTGTCCCTAGCCAACCAAGTACCCTATGCAGTTCTTCCCACACAGTGAACACCCCAGCCCTCTAGGCTAGCATCTGTGATACCTCAGCCTAGATGGCTCACTGATGGGCAACCATCCACTAGTATAAAGACAGCCTCAAATCCTCAGGTAAGTAAACCCATGTGTGTATGGAATTCGTGATATTTGAGGTGTATCTCAGGAGGAACCACTGTAATGACCAAAAATGATACCTGGCCCACGCACAGATATCGTTCATGAACATCATCTTCCCCAAAAGAGACCCTAAAGCTATAACATCATGCGAAGGTGAACTAACCACCCTGGTTGCCTACAGTACCAGGGACTCCACCCTCACATCCAATGGTCTTATCAAGTCCCTCTCAGTGTCCAAAAGGATGCCAAGATGTACCAAGGATCTGCTAGGAGTAAGAGTACTCTTAGTATTATTAATTATAAAGCTGTGCCCTTTGCAAATCTGAATCGTGGTCTGAAGTGCCCCTTCAGCTTCCCTGATGGAACCATTGTTAAGCAAAGTAGCTGTAACCAAGTAGCTGTAAGCCACTACTCCTTTCAGTCATAGTAGCCACATTAGTAAATGTCCTTGGTGCTGCTGAAATTCTGAAGGGTAAGGCTCTAAACTGGTAGTGCCTACCCCAGCACAGAATCTCAAGTACTTCCTAGAATGTTCATTCAATGCATGCAAATAAGTTTCCTTTAAATCTAAAGAAGCTAAGAAATCTTCTTTATTTATTCCATTTCTTACTGTTGACAAGCACTCTATCTTGAATTTCTGTACATTTAAGAAATGGTTAATAACACCAAGCTCCAGGAGCCATCCTTTCTGGGCACCACAAATAACACTGAATAAACCCTGTTCACTAACAGGAACTAACTCTATAGCAATAAATGGAAAACTTCTTGAAGTACACCAAATCTCTTATCAGACCTTTTAGACAAAGGTACTGTACTTTTTAGTCCCTGGTACTGTAGGCAAAGTTTTTACAATCTTCTGTGGAGGTAAAGATAAAACCTCTAATACATAACCATCAGAAACAACTTTCAGGACCCAAGGGTCAGAAACATTCTGCTGCCAAATGTCTCCAAACTGTAATAGGCAACCCTCAACTTTCTCAGACTCAATGTCAATTGGTCTGGTTATTCTGCTTCGCACTTTGCTTAAAGGGGACTTTTGGGGACTGGAACTTGTTCTGCTGTTGTTTCCATGTGCCTCTCTGTCTATCCCTTGCCTTAAAACTGTTGCTGATGCCGTCCCTGACGTTGGTGCAGGCACGAGGCAAACCCCAAAACACCCACCAATGGCTGCTGCAGCCAAACAAATCCCAGCTCCGAACATTCCAATAGAGAGGTACCACCCCCCCTTTAATGGCCCTCTCCTTCCCGAAAGGTTCATGAGGGGGAAAATAATGTCCTTTCTTGGAGCTGAAAACTTGGAGGTGATAAAGCTCTCCATAAGACCAAAACAAAAAAACAGTGGCCACCATTAATCAGCGGCTGCCTCAGCTAACCTCAGTCACCTCAGTCATCGTAAGGCTTAGCACTGTCAGCACCTGATGACTGTTCAGGCCTCAGCAAGCCACTGGGAACACCAGCAAAATCTTTGCCCGGTGTCTCAGCCCCTGGCTTCAGACAGCACTCTCCCTGAGGCAAACACCACCTCCCAGTGGACACACCTCCTGTGTGCTGTGCCAGCCCAACAGTTTAGGTGGAGTGAAACAGCTGCTGCCATTTGCACTTTGACAAATCCTTTCGGCTAGCCCTGTCGGCACCTTTATTTGACAGTGAGAGGGCTTTTTCAGACACCAGGCTTCCAGCTTTTTAGGCGAGCCCTGGAGTCCCAACACTTTGACCTCACATTCCCAAGGCCTTATCTTTACAAATTCACAAAAGTCAGATACTCAGGGGATCAATGATCCCCACAGCTGACACCACATATGCGCCCAGAGGAGCGACACTGAAGCAGCAGCTGATGCCAGTAGGAGCTTTATAGTTCCATTGTAACGGTCAGCCTGGTTGGAATGCTGGAGCATTGACCCTTTCCACCCCTTTCTAACCTGGTTTACAGGAGATCTGCAGAGAATAGAAAAGTGGGTTCTCATTACCTGTTTAAGCTTTCACCTGATCTTAAAGGTAAAGGTGGCTAACTCCATACCTTTCACTGTTGGCATATTGAACATGGATTATGCTTATTAATTCTACCCACCCAGAAAGTTCTGAATTCAAATCCTGGCAGTTGCTCTTGTTTTTTTTAAAAAAATAGAAAGGGGAAACCTGTGTCTTGGAGGCAGCTGTAGTCTAGATTAGATGGGTACCACATGAAGCTGCTCGTGTGGTTTCCTTGTGGTTTCCCAGCCAGAAAGCCAAATAATCCTTCTAGCTTTTCAGAAGAGGGGAAGCAATGTCCATTTCTGTTAGTTTTCCTAGCTGTTCTCCTCTGCTGCTCCGGCAGCTGCATGAAACAGCAACCTGTCTCCTAATCTTGTGTCATCGTCTTGGCAGAATGTGGAGGCCAGATGCGAGCTGAGGTCAAAACTAAGGACCTCTATTCACATGCCCAGTTTGGAGACACCAATTACCCCGGGGCCTCCGAATGCGAATGGGTGATTGTCGCCGAGGAAGGCTACGGGGTTGAACTCATCTTCCAGACGTTTGAGATTGAAGAAGAGGCTGACTGTGGCTACGACTACATGGAGTTGTTTGATGGCTATGATGGGACAGCCCCACGCCTGGGACGGTACTGTGGTTCTGGGGTAAGCTGTTCCTTGTTCTTCGCACATCTTTATTTTTACCCATGACTACCGCAGGAGGCTCTCTAAGGGAAGAAAAGATGCCAAGCGTTGGCAGCAGCAAGGGGCTCCTCTGGTTTGGGGCCACTTCCACACTTACCTGGCTGGCTTGGTTGGGGGGACAGGCCAGGCTGGAGCAGTTCTGGAAGCAGAAATGGCCAGTCCTTAGAAGGTGCCTGAATATTCATCCCATTCTAAACTCGTACAAATTCATTCAAATTCAGACATTCAAATTTGAATAAAATGTTGGTTTATTCAAAGATTGACATTCATATAAAAATCAAATGTCTCTATACATCCGTACAGAGCTTCGTTACATTTGTGGACCTGGGGAGTGGGAAAGCCCTGATGCCCAGTCATACCTGCAGCAGTCCAGAGTGGATTGAGAGCAGAATCAAAGTGGATTCAGAGCAGATTTTACGTGCTCAAAGTGGATTTATAGGGGATTCGTAGGCGTGACTGGCGCCAGGGATTCAAATTAGATTCATATCAAACATTCATATCGAATTTGAATCCTACCACATTAGAAGGGGATCTGTTTGAACAAATGCAAATTCTCGCATTTAATTTGACTTGAATCAAACACACACAAAAAACATTTGTGCACGACCCTAGTCCTGGAACAGCCCCCAGACTGGCTCCAAAGCTTGCATATTCTAACGAGCCAACTCCGGCATTCTCTGATGGCTAGGAACTAGCCTCTGAACCCCAGGGGAACCCATTTTGTCCACATTAATGGGGAACCCATTATGGACAATATGTGCCCCTGCTCTATACTACAGCCCCAGAGTGGCTTACAGAAATAAGTTAAAAAGAAAATAATAACATAGGAGCGTAAAATATAGATAAAATTACCCTCAGTCCTCGAGTGCCAAGTTAAACAAATGAACTTTGACCATTTAGTTGAAAACTGCTCCCTATCGCCACCTGGTGAATTTCTGCAGCAAAGTTGTCTCAAACTGGGGGGGGGAGGGGGCACCACAGAGAAGACCCTTTTCCTGGGCTTCTCACTAAGGGCCTCTCCCAGTGGCGTCTACCCAGTTGGTCTCACTTGCTCACCCACTTTTTTTTGCCTTTCAGCCTCCAGAAGAAGTTTATTCCGCTGGCGACTCTGTGATGGTAAGATTCCATTCGGACGACACCATTAACAAGAAGGGTTTCCACCTACGGTACACCAGCACCAAATTCCAAGACACGCTGCACACGCGAAAGTGACGCCGAGGTAGCCGGTCCCCTGCGACAGAGGAAAAGCCCTTCGAGTAATGTAGGGGCAGGTCTCCAGCGTTTGCGACATGGAAAATGGAAATCGCCCAAGGAATTCATTCAGATAGACTGGAAGAAGAGATACACAGTACACCTCAGAGTGTGAAACACTCACTCAAACACAAAGGTGCTGCCGGCCATTCGTACGGACTAGGCTTGGGGGAATAGGGGAGTCCTTTTTATTTTTTAAGAAAAAAAAAATTGTCAATTTCTGTGCCTCTTTTGTTTCTTGAGCAAAGTCGTCTCCAGGACTAACCACTTCACAGCTTCCAGTTACAATGCGAGTCTTATCTGCACAGTTCTCCTGAAAGTTAGTCTCATGGATGATGCTGAGAAATCCCATCTGTCGCAGACTTTTTCCTTTACAAACCCCATTAAGTGGATTTACCAGCACAGGTATCTGAACATGGCGATCCAAATGCAGTGGAGAGACTGCCACGCTTGGAGAAGCTGTCTTTCTTTCTGTTGTAATGATGTAATAAACACGTTTTCTTATACTTCTAAAAAAAAATGCCCCTCAGACTCTTTAAACCTTTGACCACGTGAGAAGGGTTCTTAATTTTTATTTCTTGTCACTGAGAGGGAGAAAACAAAACATGTGGAAAAACCTTGTGTTCCTTCATTAACTTTTTAAAAATACATAATAATTAAGAACATAAGAGAGGCCCTGCTGGATCAGGCCACAGCCCATCTAGTCCAGCATCCCGTCGCACACAGTGGCCCACCAAATGCTCATGGCCATCTCAAGCAGAGACAAGGACAATAGCATTAGAAGCGTCCTGCTTGTCCCCCCTCAGCCTGAAAGATGTACCTAGGCATTGATTCTAGTAGCCATTGATACATCTGTCATCCATAAATTTGTCTAACCCTACCTTGAAGCGATCTAGACTGGTAGCTGTCACTGCCTCTTCCGGCAGCACATTCCATAAACCAATGACCCTCTGGGTGAAGAAATACTTCCCCTTGTCGGATCCAACTCTCCTAACCATCAGCTTCATAGATGCCCCCTGGTTCTAGTGTTGTGCGATAGAGAAAAGAAATGTTCCCTATCCACCTTTTCTATACCGTGCATAATTTTATATACTGCAATCAGGTCCCCTCTTAAATGCCGTCTCTCCAGACTGAAGAGGCCTAGACATTGCAGCCTGGTTTCGTAAGGGAGGTGTTCCAGACCCTTAATCATTCTGGTTGCCCTTTTCTGCACCTTCTCTAGTTCCACAATATCCTTTTTGAGGTGTGGTTACCAGAATTGTACACAATATTCCAAATGTGGCCTCACCATAGATTGATAAAGAGGCAAAATGACACTTGCTGACTTGTTTTCCATTCCCTTCCTAATTATTTTCAGCATTGATTTAGCTTTTTTCGCTGCTGCTGTGCACTGGGTTGACACCTTCATTGAACTGTCCACCAAAACTCTAGTTCCCACTTGTGGAGTTGACATCTACAAGGATAAGAGCCACACAGTTCTGATTTCAGAACATACCTAGGGGTTTTTTCCAGTTACTTCCCTTAATCCAGATCTAAGAGGATCTGGCTCTAAGAAATGAGTCCTTCAACTAATCCAGATTTAGAAGATCTGGATCTAAGGAAGTACCCAATGAGTCTCCAAGGGCAGTGTAACACCCAGTAGCAATGGGTGGTAGGCAAGCTCGCAGTAGGAATGCCGGAGCACCCATGTGGAGTATCTGTCTGTACCCAAGTGGGAGACATCTGTCACACCACATTTTTTTTTGGTGGTGGTGGTGGGGATGCGTCTAATCTGGATTTGATGCTTGAAGACCGGATTGTAGATCCCTTTAATGGGGTCCACAGGAAGTCCGGATTATAAATTTTGACGGTCTTCCCATTTAATCCAGATTTCCCTAGTACAGGTGTGAACAAATCGGGTTCTAATGGGGTCTGCCGTGGAAATGGGGTCTTCCTGCTCTGAGCCTAATGGGTTCTTAATGGGTCCCTAATGGGTACTTAGTGCTAGTGGGAAAATACCCATAATTTCTGACAGTTGAATCTTGATTTCCTAGACATCACCATGGTTCTGGGCAAAGATGGTTCTTGACAGTGGAGTGGGCTGATTTCCCCTCACTCATGTATAAATTTTTGCAAATATGTCAGTGGACTCTTTGGGGCTGTTTGTCCTTACCCTGCAGGGACACTCTTGAGATGCTCCATCCACACATTGCAGTGCCACCTCTAGCCCAGAGCATCCAGGGATGTCCACAAGTGTCCCTGATTCTCTGAAGTTGTGGAGCTCCTGATGAGTTTCCGGATGCAGCATTCACACCTTCTTGTGCATGATCACCAGGGCAATGGCCAGGCGCACAGCAGAAGTTGCTGCAGCCATTGCCGTGACAATTCAGAAGTCCAGGATGGACCATCTGCATTGTGAACACCAGTTGTCAAGTTGGAGACAGAATCGGTGCTCATAGTGTGAGTGTGAGCCACCACCCCTGATTTTAACTGAGCTGGAATGATATATGTATATCACTTCAGGCAGTCAAGTGAGAACGGGCCCTTCATTAACAAGAGCATTGTCCCAAGGCCTCTTTGCACTTTCCTCAGTAGAATAGTATATTCCCAGTGATTGGCAAGGCCACATTAGATAAGTTTGTTTCAACCAGGTGTCGGAAGCTACTAACTGCTGATGTCTGCCATATTTCTGCGGAGAAATTACAGAGGACCTTTCTACACTCAAAGGCTGTGACCTAGATCAGTGGGTCTGGACAATCAGAGGTCTGGACCAGTAACGTCTGCATGGGTTTTAGAGGCAACTCCAAAGGCTCTGGAGGGCTAGGAATGAATGTTCCTAGCCTCAGAGTCCCTGAGGGACCCACTTTATCAACATGCTTTGGTGCACCACTGAAATGGGTCCCCAGCTAGTCAGGAAAATGAAAGCATGCTTTCTGCACACCTCCATGTCCTGGATCAGAGCCCTCTGGTTTGCCAGCAGACCTGTTCAATCAAGTGTACCAGCTATCCAGATCAAGGCCCCTTGATCGGGATTACATTCCCCCTTTGTGGATAGAGAATAACAGTGGTGGGTGAGGTCTCCCTTGGACCAGTCTACAAGGCAGAAATGACACTCCCAGCCTACAATTTAAGAAAGGCCCATAGGTAGTTTGATCTATGAGAAAAGAAAAAGCAAGACTTAGTTAATGGGTTATACCTTCCATGGTTCAACAGTGGACCTTTCGACACAAGGGCTGCTGTAGAAGCAGGCCATTTCAGTACACCATCCATCCAAAGCACGTTTACAGTTCACTTTATATTCCATATTCATCTTTTGGACACCAAGAAGTCAGCTATATATTTCTGACCAATAAAAAAGGCCACTTTTATGACGTTATTAGCAATATACTCATATTATGTGTGGGGAAGGTAAGCCATGGGGAAGGTAAGAAAAGCAGAAATGTTATGTCTTCCTATTCACGGTTCCATTAAACATAGGTTGAGAATTCTAAATTGTCTCATTTCTGGCTGCCTCCAGGCGGCAAGGGACAATGTGGGATTTTAAAAAGACCTCATGACAGACTGTTGCTGGCCGTCCCAGGGCACGTGCAACAAGGCCTTGCGTGCCTGCACCTCTGGCAATCAAAACTTGTGAACAACCCACTGGAGACAACCAGAAACCTCCTTTCTTTTGTTGCTGTTTGCACACTTGGCTGGTATCCGGCGCTCCCGAACACGCCAATCACAAATGCTTTTTTATTTTTATTTTTTTGCTGATCACAAATGTTGATTGTCGGGCATGCAGGTAAACAAGCCCTATTATGGGAAATCTGGTGGTGCTGCCGGGTTTCCCATAACCCCATTGTTCCTCCGCCTCTCCCTCAAAATAGGCAATGGGAAACCATTCTATGGCACCGCCAAGAAAACTGCACAGAGCTGCCTATGGATGTGCCCACTGCAGACAATTATGTGATGGTCACAACAACAACATGCCACTTGGGTCAGCTAAACTTCAAAGTAAATATGGAGAACAAATAATTTCTTACAAGAAGGTAAAACATTCATTTGTCCAAGCTCCCACAGTAGTGCTTACATCACTTCAGAGTTTCAGCCGGGCGTCTTTTCCACCTTTACCCTGAGTAGCCACATAGTTAAAAGTAGGACCCTCTGCGTGCAAAGTGTCCATAAGAGTCTAAAGATCAGGGCCACGACAAGGGGTGGGGTGGGGGGCTGGCTTGGTTGGTACTGAGAAAATGGTGTAAGCTGCTGCTTCTGACTGCCGGTTCTATGAACAGAAACCTCACCCAACCTGAGTGCCACATGGTCCAGCATCTGCAATGTCCTGAAGCAGCACACAGCCAGATGTGACCACACGGACCCTAATGTGCCTAGTCTGCACAAATGGCAGCATTGTGTTTCCTCAGTGCCTGCAGGAACAGGGGCAGCAGGAACAGCAACGTGAGGGCCTATTTGCACTTAGAGCTGCCCTAATTGCATACCATAGGCCTAAGTGCTTGCGGCCAGTTCACCATCTTGCAAAATGCCCTGTTCAAAGCTGCATCCCAGGTGCCTGCCATCAGAGCAGGGAAGAACAAGTCTATAAGGCCACGCACTGGCTCAGGTTTCTCCGGACATTCTGCAAAAGAATAATTGGGATGATCCCCAAGCTGCTGGTTTTAGTTTGGCATACACTATGCACGTTCCCTAACTCCCCAGATCAACGGACAGCCTATGCAGGTGAAAAATGCATGATCTTCCCTTTCGAGGATTATCTTGGGCCATTTCCGCACTTGCTGTAGTTAGTCCAGATCAAGTAAATCTGGATCTTTGGAATGCAGCCCTTGGGGAATCCTTTCCTTGTAATTCCAGACCTAAATGAAGACCCCCATAGATCCGCACGGGGTGTATAGCACCCGATGGCGCGGGCTGCTAAACAGAGCTGCCGTGCGGACGCTGTTGCACCTATTTTAAGGCCCCAATAGGCCCGCACGGAAAGTGTCGCCAGCAGCATGGTGTGATTGGCCTGCATAACTGTCAATCAAGAGTCACTTTTGTTGACAGTGGGTGTGGAATCGAGATGGCTGTGTAGCTATTACATTGCCAGCCACCAGAGGCCTTTTTGCACGAGGGGAATTGGAACATGTGTAGGATGCCTTGGAATGGAGCATTCGCTCTGCTGGGCTGGTGGTTCCATTCAGAACCGCCCCAGCCCATCCCAGGATGCCCTCCACATGCTCCAGGTGTAGAACACGAAATCATGCTCTACACCCAGCCCAGGGCATTTGTGGCCATCCCTGGCCATCCCACAGCTATTCAGGAGAGACAGTGCTCTCACGCTCCCTCCCTGACAGCTGCAGACCCCGCCTCCAGCTGTCCCCCATTGGGCAGGCCTGTCTGGTCCCTTCCCCGGTTCCTGCAGGTTCCTGCTCGGGGAGGTTCCTGTGAGCTGTAGGGGACCCGATTCAGTCCCCTAGAACTCACAGGAACTGGGGAAGGGACCAGACAGGCCTGCCCACCCCTGGGTCCAGCCGGACCCAATGAGGACAGGCCTGGTAGGGGCATCCCACCCCCGCGCCAGCCTTTTCAGGCTAGGATACGCGGGGATGGGTTCCCCTTTCGCATGTAGGTGGGTAGGAATGTGTGAATGGGCAATCCGTCCCCACGAGTCCTATCCTTACTGCACTACAGTCGTTCAGCTGTAGTGCGAAAAGGCCTCAGTTGTGTGGCTCATCTGTGTAGTCATTTTGCAAAGGGGGGATGAAGCAGCTATGTAGGCCCACCCCATACCCCATGGGCCTGGCACGCCCGCGGATGTGCGCTCTGAAATCTGGTCTTCTGGGCACAGGAACGGATTGCAGACCCCTTTAAAGGGTTCTATGGCTAATCCAGATTATGGCGCATAAAGACCCAATTAGATTCAAAACTTGGTGACGCTCATGCGGATGACAGGATCCCAACGGGGTCCTAATGGGGCCTACAGTGCAGAAGGTACGTAGTGAATGCGTACCAAATCAGTACCAATGAGGTTCTTAATGAGGTCTATGGGGCCTGTGCGGAAACAGCCTAGGATGACTAACATTTGTTTATTAAAGAGGTCAGAATAGATTCCAGGAAAAGCATGCCTTCTTGGATCTTTTCCCACCATGAAACTTGCTCATTCGGCTTGCCTCCAAGCTTTTCACAGCACGGATCCTTTTCTTCGGAGCTGGAGTCTTCAAACAGGACGCAGTCCTCCATTTCTGCCTCCTCTGCGGCTTGCGACAGCCTTTCGCACTGCTCCCTTACCAGCTCGCAGGCGCCTCCGTCGTGTTCAGGTGGCGCTTGGGTGGCCATGCTCTTGTTCTTCTGCTTCTTGCACTGCTGAACCTGGTCCTCTAATTCAACACCATCCTCCTCGTCTAGGAAGATATTTAAAGGCATCTCGAGTTTGATGTGCACTGGGACCAACCTCTGTTTCTTCTGGCAGGGCTGGACGGTGGATTCGCACCGGACTGTTGTCAGGCACTCTTCTGTTTTCCGCTTCCTCCCATGTCCCTGGCTCCTCTTTCCTATGGAACATTCCGTCTTCTGCTGCTTTGGCCCATAGGAGCTCCTACCACATGCGTTGCATCTTGGGAGGGAGCCCAAAGAGGCCCTACACTCAGAAGATGTAGAAGGACTATCACAGTCGCTCTCACGCTCCTTTGATCGCTCCCTCTTTTTGCGGCAGGACGTTAACCTCGAAGACAGCACTTTTTTGCCTCTGCTTCTACGCGTCACCGTGCATCTACATTGGTTCTTCCTAGCGCATTTCCGCCTACAGGGTGGCAGATGGGCGCAAACGATCTTTGGGCCTGTGATCTCCATTGGTATGCGGTAACTCTGCGTAATGAACTCAGCCATGGAACGGGTGACCCCGATCTTTTTCGCAAGCTGCCTGGGGGTGAGGCCCAGGTCCTGCCACCTGGTCTTGTCCAGTTCCATTCTACTGTTTCTCACCAGTTACCCCATCTTCAGGCCTACTTTTGCTTTCCATGGCTTGCAGTGGCACATATGGACCGGAGGTTCTGTGACATCACCGGCTGCAGAGTTGATGTCATAAGTGTGGCTTTACTTTAGGCTACAGTGCCTACACTGTGGCCCTACAGAGCTCTATGCACGCTGTCAGATGTAGTGGAACGTTACAGCTGCTGTGAACTGTCTTGCCAATGGCAAGGAAGGATGCCCATTCTGTGGTATCCAGAGGGCCATAGCTTGTCTTCACTTATGTATGTCATGGGGGGGGGTGTTCCACTGACCTCCCTCCATCCGGATTTAAGATGATCCGGATCTAAGGAATGTGTGTTTCAACTAATCCGGATCTAGTAGATTCAGATTAAGGGAGATACCTGATGCATCCCCACGGGTGGTGCAGCACCCAATAGCAATGGGTGCTAGCCTGCCCAGAGTGGAAACGCCGGAGCACGCATGTGGCAAATCCGGATCGACCCATCTGGGGCCTGGCCATCATCCCAGGTTTTCTGGGGGACAGGGAGTGCAATCTTTGTAGATGCTGCACAGATTCTTTGAAGATTCTCTGGAGCGATCTGCCACAAACTTTGAAGATTCTCCAGAGACTTTGACAAAGATCCGTAGGGTTGGCATTGGTCTCGCATGGGGTCCTCTTCAGAGCCTGTGCTATTCTTCCGAGACGGCTTTGGAGACGGCTTCAGAGATTGTGCACAGGCTTTGGAGCTTTGGGTTTCGGGGCTCCCCCCCATGGGTGCCCCCCCCGGACCTCCCCCCGCCAGACCCCATTACCTGATTGCAATGGAAACGTGCTCCGTATAATCCGGATTTGATTCCTGAACACCCCATTGTACAGCCTTTTAATGGGGTCTACAGGAAATCCGGATTATAGGTCCTGAAGGACCCATTCAATCCCGGTTTCCCAAGAACTGGTGGAGACAAATGTGGCTCTAATGGAGACTGCAGTCAAAATGGGGTCTTCCTGCTCTGAGCCTAATGGGTCCTTAATGAGTCCCTAATGGGTACTTAATGGGGAAAAAACCATGTGTAATGCTGGTTTTAACCAAGTTCAAGGGTTCTCGGTGTAAAGTATAAATAATTGAATTAACTAGATCATTCCCACGCCAAATCACCATATTGCCCACAAACCTGCCAGGATATATTGGATCCCTACATTCTGGCAATCCCGAAGTCAGAGAAAAGGGGGGAACGTGGTAAATCTTTTGGATGCATATTACCCTAGGAGTATAAAGCAGAAGAGAATCACCCATAGGCCAGGGAACTGAGGGCTGCTGGGAGTCTGTACCCATCTCCTTCCTGAAAGATCATTACAGTATGGGGGAAGACCATTTCTTAGAGCCTGTTCACACTTTTCTCCGTGGAATAAGATGCACATGTCAGTAAAATACATGAAGACAGTACCAGTCATGGTGCCATCTAGCTAGGACGCATTGTCACCTCCTAGTGGGATACACAGCTGCTGTCCAAAGGCAGCAAATGCTACTGAAGAGCAGGGGTGTGAACAAGTGTTTTTTTCAGGTTCAATTCATATTGAATCAAATGGAAGAAAATTCATCTTCGTCCGAATAGATCCCCTTCAAATGTGGTAGGGTTTGAATTCAACACGAATGTTTGCTATGAATCCGATTTGAATCCTTGCTACAAATTACCTACGTATCCCTAGGTATCCACTGTGAACACGTCAAATCTGATCTCAATCTACTTTGAATCCATGTTGGAGCCACTTTGGATCCATTGCAGATGTGTCTGGGCAGCCGCTTTCCCACTTCCCCAGGTTCACGAATGTAACGAAGCTTCACACGAATGTCTAAAAGCATTCAATATGTATTCAAATATAAATCTTCAAATGTACCAACATTTGATTTGAATCCGGATTTGGATAAATTCATGCAAATTTTGAATGTGACGAATATTTGTTCACACACTTCCAGCAGAGCATGCTGAGTAATCAAAGGCTAACTAGGGATGCGTATGAATGTATTTTTGACATTCGAATGACATAGAATCCTATTCGATTCGGATATTTAAGATTTGAATGTCTTAAAATCCTATTCGAATCCCTAACATTCACATCCATACATTTGAATGTTAGATTTGTATTTAAATGAATGTCAACAACATTCGTATCTGTTATACGTATCTGTGTGTGTGCGCAAAAATCCATATGCATCCCATATAATCCTGTATGCATCCCGTCTTAATCCCGTATTTTAAGTGCAAGATATGGGTAATTTTCAGGCAGATTCATATACGTCAGATACGAATCTACACATTTGAATCATTCAGAAATCCATATTGGATTTTTGAAAATCTGTATTCGAGTCTGAATGTTGAAATTTAGATTTTAGGAAATCCGATTCGAGCTCGAATGTCGGAATCTGTCGGATTTGAATAGAATATTCGAGTTTTTTGATATTCACGCACATCCCTAAGGCAAACTGGCTACTAGTTCCAGATCTTATTTTAACGTTGTGATACCTGAAGTGCTTTTCTCTGCCTGCAAAAGTTGGAATGGGGAGTTACATAGCAACACAACTGTTAAGGCTAAAAATAGTTTCTGCACATGGGAGCGGGGGGGGATGATGTTTGGGGTAGAAAAAAGCCTGGGCATGTAAATCGCCCACATTTCTCGCTTCCACCCTGCCAACTTTCTAAATCAGTGCATCTTCCCGGCATCTCTTTGCCAAGAACATTCTCAGACACGTGCCAAGCCTGGTGGGTTAATTGCCAGCCATCACTCCTGCCATGACTAATGTCATTGTGCAATCGGCCAAATGAGTAATATTTCAATGTCTCCTCTCTCTCTCTCTTCCCCACCCCCTCTTGTCACATCGCTGGGATTGTCACCTTTTAAAATATTACTGGATGAAAGTCTCAATTTTATGAAAGGGGGTAGATGGAAAATGTTCTCTTTCCCTTCTTTGGATACCTGAGGACGTGCGCCAGTGGGGTAGGATATCGGCAGGATACGGGTCAAGACGAGCCAGGAATAATGAAACATTTTTCCAAATCCTGAAGGTGAAATTTAAAATCTTAACATACTCCTTCCAGTTTTGTGAACAACAAAAGGCACTTCCCGTCTCTTCTCTATCGCACAACACTAGAACCAGGGGGCATCTATGGGTGTTTTTCCACTGTCACTAAAAGTACCCATTAAGTACCCATTAATGGGTAGGTAATGGCATTTTTGTACCCATTAATGGGTACTTAATGGGTACTTCTAGTGACAGTGGAAAAACATCCTATGAAGCTGATGGGTAGGAGAGCCGGATCTGACAAGGGGAAGTATTTCTTCACCCAGAGGGTCATCGTTTTATGGAATTTGTTGCCGGAACAGGCGCTGACAGCTACCAGTCTAGATGGCTTTAAGGTAGGGTTATGGATGGGTTAGACAAATGTATGGATGACAGATGTATCAATGGCTACTAGAACGAATGCCTAGGTACATCTTTCAGGCTGCGGGGGGAAAGCAGGATGCTTCTAAGGCCATTTGCTGGGATTCCAGAGCAGGAATAGGTTTGTCCTTGTCTCTGCTTGAGATGCCCATGGGCATTTGGTGGGCCACCATGTGCAATGGGATGCTGGACTAGATAGGCTGTGGCCTGATCCAGCAGAGCTTATCTTATGTTCTCTTCAGACATAGGGTGATTCTGCACGGGTCTGTATTCCAAACCAGCCATGCCTCCTTAGACCCCACCTGTTAGACAACCTCTGGTTGTGCTTAAACACCTTGCAGAAGGGAGGTTCCTAGTAATGCTGGTTCAGTATGCCAGCCAGTGCAGGATTGCATAGCCACATGTGACCTCCTTGGGACTGAATAGAGATTGCTCGTGAGTAAGGGCTACTTTCCAAGGTGACCACTGACTGGAATATTTGTGTGGGCAGAACACAGATCCCATTTGGCACCACCATCGGCAGGCCAGATGTGGGCCTGGAAGTCAGAACATGGAGCACATCTGGAGCCCAGTCTTCCAAAGAAAGGGTTGCCATCTCAACCTGTCAGAAAGAAGCAACCTCAGAGTAGTTCTCCAAAATTAATGTTAGGGCGTTTCTCTCTGTGGGACAGACAAGAGGTTTCCTGCCCTTCCCTCTTGCCAACTTCTGAGTGGCCATCTCTGACCAACTGCATGATGCCATAGGCCCTTTTTGCACTGCTTTTGCTTCTGAAACAAATTCTGGAATAAGAGGCAAAAGTCTGCACGTTTGTAGGGACTAAACCAAGCCCTGCCCAATTTGGTTACGCTTCGTTCCCATTGGACAATGACTGGCACAAAAGAGACATCCGAATGCCTTTGTCTTCTGCTTGAGATGCCCATAAACAATTGGTGGGTCACTGTGTGGGACAGGATGCTGGGCTAGATGGGCTGAGGCCTGGTCCAGCAGGCTTTCCCTTATGTTCTTATAGGCAAATTTATAGAAGCCAGGTATACCAGTGGTTATTAAAGGGGGCAGGTGCCACCTCCAGGTTAGAGGGACAGGCAGAATGCATCCAATGGGATTCAAGAGCAAGGTTCTGCCTTCATTTTCTGCTTGAGATGCCCAGTAGCAATGGCTGCGCCATTGCATAGGACGGGATGCTAGACTAGATGGACTGTTCTGTTCAACAGTGAACTGAATACACAATTTTTAATGGTGAGCTCTTGATTGGGTCAGGCAGCATAAGAGCACATTCCTTGAAGTCCTAAAAAAAATGCTTGTATGCTGCTTTAGTTCAGTTCCAGCAGAACATTATAATAGAAGTAATTATCATGCATAGAAAACTTCAGGTTGGATGAACCCAGAGAATTAACCATCAATGATGGTGCACAGGAGAGGAGGAGACCTCCACCATAGTTACGTTAATGCTGCCATAAGTTCTTTTCGGATTTGGGGTTGTTCAAGGATAGATCCCAGAACAAGCTGCCTGACACCCCCACAGTAGTGCAGACAACAGCAGGGCCTGCCCTGTGTTTTGCTTTGACTGGGCTAGGGCACCCAAAATTTTGTCCTGGCCCTAGGTGGCTGTACACCTCACCATTGAGGTCTACAGCTGGCCAGATCCAGTATGCCAGATCATGGAGGCGCATGGACAGCACACCCCTGTGGTCCAGTATACCGCTGAGTGTTTCCAGAAGTGGCTTTTCGGAGCCTTAATGTTATCTCTGATGGTTCTCCAGATGAGTTGCTGTACTGGGGCTGCCTTGTGTTAGGAAAGGGGAGGAGAGGTGTGGAAAGGCCCTTTGAGGTCAAATCCTATTACTGAACATTTCCAGGACTGCACTAAGTGAGAGAAGTCATGTTTTACCAATCACTTGAAGACCAATCGGAGTTACACAAATCATGTCAGGGAAATGGCCTCTAAAGGCTATTAGCAAGGAGTTGAGAGCAGGTGAAGGTTTTGCCTTGGCCTTCTGCTCGAGAAAGCCCAGAAGCTATTGGTGACCCACTATGCAAGATGGGATGTGGTCATCGACCTGATCCAGCAGAGCTCCTCGTAGGTTTTTATATTCTTAGGATGCCTCTAAAGACCACTGGCAGAGAGTCAAGAGGAAATGAAGGTTTTGCCTTTGCCTTCTTGAGAGAGCCCAGAAGCAATTCATGGGTGATTGTGTGAGATGGGATGCTGGACTAGAAGGGCTGTGGTCTGATCCAGCAGGGCTCCTCTTACGTTCTTTCAGGGTTAAACAAAATTCATGGAAGACAGGTACTTAGGTGTACCACCTCCTGATTGGAAAGAGAGGCAGGATACCTCTAAATGCCATTTGCACTATGTGAGCCAGAATGCTGGATTAGAAGGGCTGTGGCCCAATCTAGCAGGGCTCCTCTTACATTCTTATGTCGCACAAATGATGTCTATATATTGTGGCAGCTAAAGGCTAGATTTCTGGCTTCACTGACCTCAAGCCAAAGATTAGCAATAAGCCAACATCTCGTGAGCAGCTATTCTCAAAGCGTCCCGCTCTGAGGATGCAAGTCATCACTGCAACCCATTGACCTATCTGCCCATTGGTGTCCAACCCCAAATCAGTGGGCCACCCTTTTCGTGGTTCCCCAATACCAGTGTGGACAATCAAAACAGGAGGCATCCAAAATGGGTTCATAGTTTATTGATAGCACACTGTAAGCACAGCACAGCCTTTGCTCAGGATATTGGTGGACAGCGTGTATTGCACATACAATCCAGGAAAGCACCGCTTGGAAGCCAGAATGCTACCAGAGCTGTTGCCAGAAAGCCATGCCAAAACTCTCAGTTGCATGCGAGGGCTGTGAGGGCTGGGCAACTCTTAATTTGGTAGGTTGCCAGTGTTGGTTGGCGAGGAAGGGTCCCAGGCAGAAGCCCCTCCCCTGAGGAGGGACTTTTACCCAAAACTGACCCTTGCTGGCCACTGCCTACCTACCATCACTCTCTGCTTCTCATTAACATCCTTAAGGTTGTACTTGCAATTCGTTTGATTCCTCTTTTTTTAACCCAGAAAAGCTGGCATCTATACAGTGGCCAAGTGAGCACTAGAAAGCACGACAACATTTCTCAAGAAGCAGAATTTGAGGAAGAGGATCAGACCTTTGCCCTGTCTTAGGAGCTCAAATCTGCCAGCTGCCCCAGGAGAGAACCTGCTATCAAGACCAGTGGAAGAGGGGGTGACTTTTCAGGCCCTCGCCTCAAAATAACCCTTTCGATCGCACTGAGGAATCCCAGTGGCTGTACCAAAGAACTCTGCATGTTGCCAAAGATATTACAACAGGGTTGGAATGTTTAAGGATGCTTTATTTGTGGGTATCTATGTTTTTGGGGGGTGTACATTTGTTACTTCCAATAGCCTCCTTTTCCCTGTCATCCCTTTGCCTACGGGGTTGTTTTTAAGCAAAGGTGATTAAAAACAAAGATTTTGAGGCTCACTCCAGGGCATCTATTCAGGTCCTAGAGAGAAACGAACATTCCCCTACCAAAAATGCATTGAAAGTAGCAGTTGCAGGCCACTTCAGTGCTCCAAGGAAGCCTTGCTTGCCCTAAAGCCCAAATTGCATGACTCTTAGCAATAAGAGGTTACTCTCGGGATCCCTCTTCTGATGGATTCCTGACTGGACGTCATCTCATGGCCCTGGATGTAACAACCAGGCCAACCCATGATGAAGCCAAATGCCTTACTCAGAACCGAACCCTCAGCCAACCAGCTTGGTTTGGTCAACCCAGGAGGCTAGCAGCTCCTAACAGCAGCCTGAGCTTTTCAGATTTCCTTTCCTAGAATAGTTTAGGATTTAATTGGAGGGCGTGTTGAGAAGTTGACCCAATTCCCATGCATTCTTCCAATCTGTTCCTTTTGCGGATTATTTGGTTTTACACACACTGTACTCAGCAGTACTTATTTTGCTTAAGATACTAAATCCCTGTCATGTAGTTTCTGGAAAGAACTTTACCCTTTCACCTAACTCTCATTTACCTGTCACATGAATCAGAACATATCTAATATAGGCTAATGGTTGACTAATTGGCTTATGTGTTCTAGCAGACACACCCTCATACCACTGCGGAGTTTTCTCAGGATAAGCCAAGCAGAACTCCCATAGATGGACAGCATTCATAATTTTGAAACGTTTATCTCTTTATTTTTCCTGGGATAGGGATACCTTGTGGGACTCCTGTACATAGAAAACTTCATGGACATAGGTACATTAGTACCTATGCAGAACTGAGTGATTTTAAATAGAGATGTGCACAAATGAAAATCACCTGTTCGGTTTGCATAAGGATGGACCATCTGCACTACGAGCACTAGTGGTACACTTGGAGACTGCACCAGCATTTGCAGTGGGAACGCAACCTTCCTCACTCAAACTGAACACATGTTTGTTTGGCTCAACGGGAAACTGTTTACTCAAACAATAGGTCTTTTGTTTTTGAATTCAAACTTGTTTGCAAACAAAACATACCAAATTTTTCCATTATAGAGCGCCCTTTTTAAGGGCAAAACAATAGCAAACTTCAAATTTCCTAATCAAATTTCCTGATATTCAAACAACCTCACATTCAGTTTGATTAGAAACAACTTCAAACACTATTTGAATTTTTGAACACAAAAGTTGCACATCGCAGTTTTTGTAGTGCATGTGCACAGCATGGGCCTTCCTTCTGGGCCCGCTGGGAAGGTCACGTGCTCAGATCACGCAGGACTTCCAGTCACAAAATTGGTGACACAAAGTTTGCATGAACCTGACCGAGACCTTTGTTTTTACTTGACCAAGATCTAATGCTTTTCAATTGACATTTTTTTGTTTTTATCACCAGCCCCATGTTCAGAGGTCTCAAGGCAAGTTGCAGGAAGAACAATAAAACCATTCAAAACAACATCCAGATGTTCTGACCCACACATCTGTGCTGGCTGGAGCTGATGAAAGCAGTAGGCCAGAATATCCAAAGACATCACCCTGGCTTACTTCATTCAAAGAGATTAACATTGTTTCTAGCCTGCAGGTCAGTGTTGCATACTGAGAAAGATGCATGTTGCTCATTAGCGGAGAACACATTTTGCATAGGGCTGATAAAGCAAGAGAAAAGGACCAAGAGGCAGGGCTTGGGAAACACCGGATGAACACTCCAGAAATCTGTTTTTCATCTTTGCATTCTGTAGGTTCCTGTGCCTTCAGAACGGAATATCAGCATAATTCAATCCTCTGTATTCATCTTTGTGGATAAAACATTGTCTTAAGCAAGTTACGAAATATTAACAATGCAAGTTCTTAAAACCCTATAGGGTAACAAAATCTAATTCCTCCAGTTATTCTAACTAGGCCGCTTTCTTTAAAATCAAATGCAGGAATCCTTCATTGCATGAGCAACTTCCCCATGAGGTTTCCACCTACACAAAATAAGTACATAAGAAATGCCCTGCTAGATCAAACCACTGGCCTTTCTGGTCAACCAGTTTCATACAAAAGGCGGTAACTGGACATTTGGCCCTGCTTAAAATCACCCAGCAGCTGCCCTTCAGAGGCAGAGAGCTTCCTATTATTAGAGGGAATCACATTGTAGGGGCGTACACGAATGGTGTTTTTTTTAATTCAATTTGTATCGAATCGAAGGCAAGAAAATTAGTCTCCTTTCAAATAGATCCCCTTCAGATGTGGCAGGATTCATATTCGATATGAACATCCAATCCCATATGAATCCCATAGAGTAGCATACAAATCCCATATGAAGCTTCATACGAACCTATCAAAACATTTGATTCGAATTCAAATGTCCAAATTCAGCTGAATTCATACGAATTTCAAATGTTACAAGTATTTGTGTACCTCCCTATCACACCGCCATCAGGGCTAACATTGGGTACCACTGACCCATGGGCCAACTCCTGGCTAACTATCTGGGCGCCTCTATTCAGTTTTCTTGGCAAAGATACAGAAGTGGTTTGCCCTTGTCTACTTCTGGGGAGAGGCTGGAGATGAAACCGGCATCCCTCTCCTTTCTAGGCAATTTGCTCTACCATTGAGCGACGGTCACTCCCAGACTCCATGGGTGCTTCTATGCAGTTTTCTCACCAGAGATACAGAAGTGGTTTGCCATTGCCTACTTCCAGGGAGTGGGGTCAAATTGGCAACCCTCTGCTTTCCGGGCTGCTTGCATTGGCATTGAGCTACATACACAGCCCTCCAATTGAAAGCCATCATGAATAGTCTGAAACCTATCATGAAGCCTTCCAAGCTGATGACCCACACCACCAGCATCTTGCAGCAGTGAATTCCCGGTGTTAACTATGCACTGTGTGTGCATGTGGGAATCCCTTTGTCTGTGCTGATTCTGTGAAGGTTCTACTTCATGGGGTGACCTCAGTGAAACTGAGGCCACAGTTACACATCACCTGGGAGTAACCAAGGGTCAACCTCAGAGGAAATTGTCTCTCACCCTGAACCAGCCTTGAGTCTACTTTACCGTCCACTTGATTTGGCTCCCAGTGACAACTGAAATGCTCAAGCCGAATCAAGTGGAGGGCAGCAGTTACAAATGCCATAAAACAGTGCAGCTGCTAGCCCCCAAGATGGCCTGAACAGACTAAGGGACTATTTCCCTTTACTCATGCAGTACAGACTGGGACACTCCTGGGATGGTCCATCCACATGCTGCAAATCCACCTCTGTCCCAGGACATCCAGGAGTGTCCTGGAGCTGCCCTGATCCTCCGTAGCTCTGGAGAACTAAAAACATCTCCACATCTTGGAGCAGCTACTATGGTTCTGCTCAGCAGCATTCACACCCACTTCCACATGTGAAACTCTGCAATTGAGTGCGGTGACAACGACCAGGCGCGTGCCCACTGGGACGCTCCAGGATGGATCGTCTGCACTGCAAGCGCTGGTGGTACAGTTGGAGACTGCACCAGCATTCGCAATGAGAACTCAGCCTTCCTCTCTCAAACGTAACTGCGGTGGAATGGTACTTTTATACCATTCCATGTTGTTAAGTGTGAACAGGCCCTAGATGTAAAAGCACACCAGGTGAACGTAGACAAAGGCGAGTAGCAAGAATGGGAACACAGTGTGTGAATTTTCAACTTATCAGCAGTTCTCCCTGAATGGATTAAGCTCTTATAATGAAGGATTACCACACATGAATTTATGACAACAACACAGCCAGTATTTATTTGCCTGTGATTCAATCAGATTTCTATCGACAGGACAAGAATATCCCTTTTTGATTGTTGAACAACACATGGTTTACTCACAGGAGGTTTCAGGCTCCTCCGAGGTCCTGCCTGAAGCCTGATGAAGTTGCTGCTAGTAGGTTTAAACAAGAGCAAACAAAACAGACCCAAGACCCAGCTCAGTATAAGGTTGCCTTCTGTCTTTCTCCACTTGAAGGGTACAGTCCAGAAATTACCTTTAAGACAGGAGCAACTTCGTTGCTTGCCTTACCATCCAAGACACAGATCAACGGTTCACAGTATCCTCCTAGGTCTCCCTCACTCTAATGTTATTTCCACACTTACTCCTAGTGTGGTCCAAGAAGGGATCCAAGGGGCACTGGCAGTTCCACTCTATCATGGAGCACAGAGTAGGACAGGGCACCAAAAATGGTACCCTATCCTTTTCTAATGGTAGTCCTAAACATTGAGGTCTGCCAGTGAACTCATGGAGGACTCTTTTCAGTAGCACAGCAGGAAGCAGTGTGTCACCAAAACGGGTCCTCCTGGAAACTTCAAAGGCCAGGAATGAAAGTGCCTGGGCTTTGGTTCCTGGGAATTGGGCCAGCTGTTGGAGTTGTCAGCCAGGGTTAGTATGAGTGGGACATCAGAAAGGCAAACTGCCACATCCCACTCCAGTGGTGACCCATGCCAGTATGAGACTGGTTGCATATCCCAGCATGGGACTGGTTGCATCCAGTCCCGTCCCAGATACTGAAGGCAAGTAAGGAAGTGAGGACTGGCCATCACCTCTTCTGCTACAGTTAATCAGCAATAAGCCATTCTCCTTTATGCTAGAAAGTGTGGGCAGTTCCTCCTTTGCCAAGATAAGGTGGTGTAAACCTCAGAGCTCCTCCTCCTTCCTGTTGGACAAGAAGAACCTCATGCCCACACACCCTGCAATCTGGGTTTTGATAGAATACGTTTACAAAGCATGGGAGGGGGACATCAAGAGCAGTTTAACTTGCTTACCAACAGCCGCTAGGGACAGACAGCGTTCCTAAAGACAAGTGGCACTTTTTCAGTTGGCAAAGTTGCAGCTGGCAGCGCTGGGGCAAGGAAAAGAAGGCGGGAATTGAAAGCCGATAGAGACAAAATGCCAGAGCTCACATTATTCCATGTTAGCAGCATTCACAGCACAATACTACTAAAGCGTGTACAGCAAACACTACACAGCTGGTTGAGCTGAACATCTGGATCCCCACATAATTTGAAATGCTGCCAATATTTGTCTTAGCCCTAAAACCAAGTATCCCACTCCAAGACAGAGAGCCCTTCCCTTTTACGGTCTGAATTAACTGGCTACCAATGTTTGGTCAACTATGAATGTGTGGTTAGTTTAACGAAGGTTCATTGGAGCTTTTTTTGTGCTGCATGACACCAAGCTTTTCTGATTGGCTTGTTGTGAGGGAAGACCTTCAATAAAAAGGGATTAGGTCCCAGTTTAGCAGATTGGGGAGCTATGATAGGATCATACCCACATCATTTTTATACCACGGGGCAGCCACTTTTCAGGGACATCACACAATGCCTTGATTCCAAACAAGGATACATTGGCAACTTGATGAATTGCAGATCTTCCTGCATGTCCCATTAAAGAGGATTCTGGGTTTCTCTCTGTTGACAGATTGTTTTTGCAGTTCTTCAGGACCCTGAGCAAAATTGCACAGTGTTTCATTTGCGGAATTGCCTCTGATGTGTAAAATAGTGAATGCCCATTACATTAGTCGTCCAAGGCTGTCCAGGGCAGAATAGCTATAGGATCAGACTTGGCCATAGAAGACCCTGAGTGATCTTGACCCGCCTTCCTTCATGAGTCTAAAGAGGAAGGTCGGGGCATCCCTTGGCTGTCCAGAGGTTGGGGCAGGAAACGTGGCACACTCAATGGGTCAGGATCCCATCCTGACATTGGGAAAAGGGCATGTTGAGGGAAAGGCAGGAAATCCCTCTCTCAGTGCACCTTACTGTGGCAAAGGGGGGGGGGACGGTGCATGCTACTGACTCAAGGACACCTCAGAAAGCAGGAATATCATCTGCTCTCTGGGGGGAAGGAATTGAGTACAGTAGCCTGTGATGGCAAAAGGATGAAGACCAAGGATAGGCTGTTTCCGCACTTACCCTGGCCAATGCAATCCACCCCAAGCTGGGAAGGACTGTGCTTGGACTTGAAGGAGGCCGTCCACATTGGGAATGGTTGTTCTGCTCCAGCCCCCATACTACTTCTGAAGCTTGATCCAGCTTCAGAGCCAGTGCGGTGGGACTCAAAAATCTCCCAAGGCTAGGAACAGCAGTTGAACCACCGAAATGGGTCTCCTGTGGTATACTGAACTACAAAAGACTGGCATTTGCACACACCTGTGGCCTCATATACTAACTCCTGGCATGCTGGTAGACCAGTTGAGAATGCCATATTGGGTTCTTTGCAGAAGGAGCAGATTAGGAGAAGATGTGACCTCCCTTACACAACACTAGCATGTGGAGGGGAGGCCTTTAGACTGGTTTTTAGGTTGGTCTACTGGCAAATGCAAAAAGGCCCAGAGCTTGGCCGGAATACACATAAGGGTTGTCTGCTCATCTCCAGCAAATGTTGACCCAAAAAGTCATCTTACTTTGTCAGATAGTAGGACTCATCCTAGACTCTGGTATTGGGTCATGACCCAGTTCTGGTGTAATCTCCTGTAATCCTGTAATCTCTTTGTGTTTGGTGACTTGAAGGTCAATGTCCTCCAACCCCAGGAAAAACAATACATATCGTGCAACCATGGTTAGCTGGTAACTTGGGGGTGTCTGGCACTCTGGTCCAGCAAAGGTTGTTGAATGGCTGTTCCCTTCTCGGCTTCACTGGTCAAGGTGGGCCATGGCTAAGAATAATAAGAGCCGCCATTTTGCAGGTAGCCCCTCTGGTGGGAGAGCTGGAAATGGAGACGGGTCTTAATGTTCTTGCTTACTCATGGAGTTCGGGAGAACCAAAACTTCCTTCTACCAGCGGAGGGTGACATGGGAGACCTTTTGCCTATTTGCACTTAGCCCTCTGATATGTAGTTAGGCCACCTCAGCTACCACTGTCCTCTTTTCAAGATTGTGTGTGGGGGGGTTTCATTTCATTTTGTTTTTTGTTTTTAGGCTACAAAATTTGCATATCCTCCAGACAATAGGGATGTGCAAAATGACTTTTGCATTTGCAAATCTGATCAAAACTCCCTGTCTCCCCTTAGTTCTTTCAAGGAAGTAAAGCTTTTTCTTTTTTCAAATTAACCTGTGAAATGGGGGCAGAACCTCTCTAACTGGAGAAGCTCATTTCCTCCAGATTCATTTCACTGATGCAGATGTGCTTCAAAGTGAAGCCCTCCAGATGTTCCCAGGCCATGACTCGCTTCATTCTCACCTTGCACAGGCACAGCATCATGGGAACTGGGCTCCAAGATCATCTAGAGGGCCAGAGTGGAGGCACCATTCTAACGAAAGATAGAAATGCTCTACATGGCTTCTACCTCTAGGGCACCCAACAGCGGTGCTTGTAGAACATCATGCATGAGAAAACTACGTCAGATGCGACGTTTTCCGGAGGGGCCACACCCAAGACCCTTGTGGGCTCACCAGCCACATCTCAGGAGGTTCAGGAGACCGGCAAGACCAACGTCCCGCGTCGCCTCTCTTTGCTGCAAGGCGCCTTGCTCAGAGAGTCGGGCGGGGTGCCCTGGCAGGTTCTCCTGGGAGAGAAGCCACACACAAGCAGCAGAAGAAACCCAAACACGTCAAAACAACTCATGGAGGAGGAGAAGGCCCAGGCCTCGGGCACAGGGAAAGGGAAAGGGACGGGAGGCCGCCCAGAGCAGGCCTCTTCTGTCTCAGCCGAGCAGGTTTCTGATAGCTGGGAGAAATAATGGGCAAGTTGAGACCAGACGCCGCATTTGGGAGTGGCTGAGAAGGAGTTGCAAGCCCCTTTCCAGCCAAGGCGGGTTCGTCTCTCTTCTTCTTCCTCCTCCACTGCTCCTGCATTGCATGGTTTTTTAATTTTACTTTTAAGTACTGCACGGCTCAGCGGCTGCTCCACCCCTCCTTGGCACTGAATGGGGGGTGGCAGCATCACTGGCCGGTGGATAACAAATTCAACCCAGGCGCAAAGGGGACTGAAGCAGATCCCGCTCTTGCCGCTGACTTGCTTGCACAGCTCTGGCCGGCTGGCCTGGCCTGACCTGATCTGACCTTGGAGTTGCAGCTGAGGAGAGCGTGGCAGGCAACCCCAGACTTATCCCAGCCGCCCAATGTTACTTCAGAATCTACAGCTGCGTAGAATGATGGGGACCGGGGGGGGGGGTGAGGCTTTTTGCCTCCTCTACTGCGGGCAAAGGGAAAGCAGAAGGCCTCCTCCACGCTGCATGACTCCATGGCTTGGGAGAGTTCTGGGCTATGGATTGCTACTTTAAAAGCCAAGGGAAAAAAATGCTTGGGGAAATGGTTGTCTAGTTTCAGGTCCACACAACTGTGGGCCACCTGACCTCATCCAAAAGCAAAGATCCAGACAAGACCGAGTTGTGTGGGTGGGCGAGGGAGGGAGGGAAGCAGGTCCTTACAGTTTCCACCCACCAACATTCTGGTTGCCCTCTCAACTGCCAGCAGGCCTGTGGGCACCTGTCCTCCCTTCTCCTTTTATCACGTCAGAATAAATAAAGGAGGTGAAGCAATACCCCGAAGGAAGTCAGGGAGAAAAGAATGTCCCTTTCTCTCCATCCCTGATCCACTTTACCATCCGTCTTGGCTAGCAGACCTTTCAAGGGAAGCCACAGAATAATTCTGGCATCACATGAAGCTTGATGGGAAGTGCTCTCCACACCTGTGAAGGCCTTGAGCTAAAAGTCTGGCTGAGGTGGTGGTGGTGGGAATTTTCACCTTCGAACCTGCTCCACCAGACATGATCACATTTGGGGGCTTTGAACATGGCCAAGCTTGGCACCCAAGGGAACTGTACTGCGGCAACATCTGGAGGGCCAGAGTTTGGCCCACAATGCCTTGTGAGGAAAGGGATTTAAAAAAAAAGAAAGAAAAGGTGGGAATGAAACAAGAATCAAGACTGGATCGCTTCTTTAGGGCTGTGGATTTTGACTGACACTGGCCAGCGTTATTGACTGCATGTGCAAAGTGAAAGGCCCTTTCAAAATGGCGGAGAGTATAAAAGACAAGTGGTCTTTCTCTCCAGAGAGGGAAGTTCAGGAATTTGAAGGTTGGCCCTTTGGTGGTCTCACCCTTGGTGGTGGTGGTGGGCTGTTTCTTGCTGGGGAAAAAGGCCCCCCACCCCGGCCATCTCTCCCTCATTTGAGCTCTTATTTACAATGGCAAAGGAAAACATGCAAGAGGCCAAGAGATGGTTTCAGGGCTACTGGGAGGAAGTGAAGGACCCCTTCTCTATCACCCCACTGGCTCCTCAGAGGGACCCACCTCCTAACTAGCTGAAGCGCCGGAGGTTCACAGAGATCCCGTTCCTGCTTCGCGCCCCTTCCCCTCCCTTCGCCTCCGGTCTCTAGCGCCCCACGCTGATGTTGCACGTCTTGCAACTGGGGTCCTTCTTCGCGTCGGCCGTAGAAAGGCTCATGAGCTGGTGGCCGCTGATCTCCCCCAGAACCCCTAAGCTGAGGTCGACCGGCTCGGTGTAAATGATTTCCAGGATAACATCCTGGGCGTGGCGGTAGACCAGCTCCCCGTCTTCCACGTTGCAGGTCAGGAATTTGTTGCAGGAAATGTCCAGCTGGGGCAGGCGCTCTCGGCAGAAGACATCTCCCGAGGAGCCCTTGGGCGCCAGCACCAGGATGACGTAGTGGTAGGCGGTGTACATGCAGTAGAAGTCCGCAAAGTAGAGATTGGTGCTAGGGCCGAAGAGGCGCTGGGCGGGGGCCTGGAAGCGGTAGCGGCCGTATGGGGAGTCCTGGGGTGGCTGGCCAGTGTTGAACTCGGTGTTGCAGCTGAAGAAGATCCCATGCAGCATGCCACTCGTGGGAGAGCCGTGGCTCCCGCTGCTGTCCTTCAGGTAGGGTTTCATGATGTTCCCACAATGCATTCTGGCAGGAAGGGAGAGACAAGAGAGTCAACTGACGGAATCACAGAATCACAGAGTTGGAAGGGACCTCCAGGGTCATCGGGTCCAACCCCCTGCCCAATGCAGGATTCCCTAAACCAGTGGTTCTCAACCTGGGGGTCGGGACCCCTTTGGGGGTCGAATTACCCTTTCATCGGGGTCGCGGCGAGTCTCCTGTTGCCCTTCCCTCCCACTTCGCAGCTGCTCTGCCCCTGTGGCTGGGGGTCTCCGCAACATGAGGAACTCCATTAAGGGGTCGCGGCATTAGGAAGGTTGAGAACCGCTGCCCTAAACCATCCCAGACAGATACAGGTCTAGCCTCTGCTTGAAGATCTCCAGTGAAGGAGAACCCACTACCTCCCGTGGCAACCTATTCCATTGACCGATCACCCTCACTGTCAGGAAGTTTTCCCTAATTTCTAATCTGCATTGACTCCCTTGAAGTTTCATCCCAATGTTTCTAGTCCTCCTATCTTGTGCAAGTGAGAACAGGGGCAATCCCCCTGCACTGTGACAGCCCTTCAGATACTTGAAGATCACTATCATGTCTCCTCTCAGTCTTCTCGTCTGTAGGCTAAACATTCCTAGATCCTTCAGCCATTCCTCGTAGGACATGCTTTCCAGACCACTAACCATTTTGGAAGCCGATCATTCAACTGTTCCTCGTAGGACATGCTCTAGTTTGTCAGGGCCTGTCCCCATGCACATTTGGTCTGGTACTAAATGCAGTCTTGGCAAGAGACGTCCCCATGCATTTTAGATTTGGTCCACGGAAAGCAGACCAAATCCCCCCAAACCGTGCCAGACCAGAGACGTTTTCGCACACAGGGGTTTGGAACGCGCGGGAGACAGCTTCGGGCGCAGCATTCGCTTTGCTGCGGCCGAGTTTGCGTCCCGGCATGTCCGGAGCTGTCTTCCGCGCGTTCCAAATGTAGAGCACTTTAAACTGCTCTACATGCGTTCGGGCGCGCACGAACTGCCCGCAGGCGTTCGGGAGGAGAAGCGTTCGCACATGCTTCTCTCTCCCTAACAGCCGCGGGCTTGCCTCCCCCGCCGGCGCAGCTTTGACAATCAGCTGTTTTCAGCCAGCGCCGGCTGCGGGAGCCTCCTCAGCTGTCTCCCCGCCCCTTGCCGTCGTTTGCCGGCTAAGACAGCTCACGACGCTTTGAGCATTCACACACGGGCGCTCCGGAATGCGTTTACACGCATCCCTGCGCCCCTCTGTGTGAATGCTCAAAGCGTCGTGAGCTGTCTTAGGCTTCCCGTCCTACTCCCGTTCCAAACGGAACGGGAGTAATGCGAAAATCCCTCAGGACCAAATTTGGTACCTGAAAAAAAAAGTCTTGGCACAGTTTGGGGTCCCAGCATGCATCGCCAAGCGAGCCAAGACCACGCATAGGGACGGTGCCAGACTTCATGATCCTGGCTGAAAGGAAAGAAGTTTGGGTTTTAAAGCCAAGCCTCTGTCCTGTCAGCCGAGATCATGAACAGGGGTTGAGAGTCTTGAGACTTCTCACTTTTCCAGGGGGGCAACCTTATTTCCAATCAGCGGACAGAAAGCTTAGCTTTACAGCCGAAGTGATCCTTTACTTCGGCAGTAAAGCCAAGCCTCTTTTTGTCACCAGATCGGAAAGAGGGGGTTCAGAGGCATGAGATTTCTCTCTTTTCCAGGGGGGGCAATAAGGTTGCCTCCCTGAAAAAGAGAGAATCTCAAGCCTCTACACCCCCTTACTCTTTTGCATTTACTCCCCTTTTGAGGCAAGCAAGCAGCTTGCCTGGGAAAGGGAGCAAAATCATAATCCCTACATGGTTTGCTTGGGGACGGCTAAATCCGCCCCTAGCTCGCCCCCAGCCCATGTTAGGGTGAATGGCATGGGGACGCCCAAGATTCAATCTTGGTCCTGCATCTGGTCCCATGCGAGCCCAATCAGTGCCCAAACAGCGCCAAATGGCTTGCATGGGGAAGTAGCCTCAATGTCTTTTTTGAATTGGGATGCCCAGAACTGGACACAGGACTCTAGATGAGGTCTGACCAAGGTAGAATAAAGAGGAAGAATTACTTCTCATGATCTAGACTCAATATTCCTCTTGATGCATCCTAGGGAGCAGCCAAGAGAGGCCATGATGGCGACTATGTGAGGAACTGCCGCCAGGCAATATTTTCAAATTATGACCGTGCCCAGTATGGAGCCGACCTCTTGATTAAAATTGTCCCTCAGAGCACCAGGTCCATATGAGACCTCCTGGGGCCCATTCGCACTTGGCTTTATTCTGGAGCATATACCAGAATAGGGACCTGCTGTCCACACGCTACTGCAGCCTATAGGAGGCCCCATGTGAGGGCTGCAAGATTAGCGTGCAAGCTACAGGACCCCTATGCTGAGATATACTCCAAATAAAGGCCAAGGATGGTGCTTATCCTGGCTATACTGGGAGGGGGGGTCCACTTACCTCCCTTAATCAGGATCTAAGATGCTTCAGATCTAAGAAATGGTCCTTCAACTAATCCGGATTTAGAAGATCCGGATCTAAGAAAGTACCTGATGCATCTCCACTGGGCATTACCATCCGATAGTAATGGGTGCCAGGCAAGCTCGCAGTGGGAACACGGAGCACCCATGTGGAGCATCCATCCGTACCCAAGTGGGAGACATCTGTCACACCACATTTTGCAGGGGTGATGTGTCTAACCTGGATTTGATGCCTGAAGACTTGATTGTAGACCGCTTTAATGGGGTCCGCAGAAAATCCAGATTATAGGTCCCAGATTAAATCCCCAGTTAATCCGGATTTCCCTAGTACAGGTGTGAACAAATCACGTTCTAATGGGGTCTGCAGTGGAAATGGGGTCTTCCTGCTCTGAGCCTAATGGGTCCTTAATGGGTCCCTAATAGGTCCTTAATGGGTACTTAGTGCTAATGGAAAAATGCCCCTGGTTGCCTACTGGCTACCAAGTCTAATTCAGGGTACCGAAACTTGCATTTAAAACCCTGGCTGGCTTTTCATATCTGAAAAAACCCCTTCTCCCATACAGACTTGATGGGTTATTACGAACATGTGGCAAGGCCCACCTTATAGTTCCATCACCCTGAGAGATTTTAGGAGGACAAAACAAGAGAGGGTCTTCCCTGCAGTGGCCCCCAAGCTTTGGAATTCCCTTCCTGCTATGCCAGACACCATTATATATTCTTTACTGCCTGCTAATAATGTGCAAAAGAAGTAAAGAAAAGAAAATCCCCGCTCTCCTCATGTTTGCAATGTTTTTCACTTTTTTTAGCCAATGATCTGAGTTTTCTCACGCATGTTGGACCGTGTCTCCTTCTCCTCGCCCCTGAACAAACTGGAGGATGGCTGCTATACTGTACATTTCTTTTCCTCCTTCCCTTATGTCAACCACATGCCAGGGGATTTTTCCTGGCTCCCGCCCTTCACCTACCTGGGCATTCCGTTGGGGCACAGAGCTGTCAGGCCCACAGAGGGAGGGGGCAGCTAGACAGGCCTGCCCCACCTTGCAGCTGGGCTTGCTTTGCAGAAATTTTTGTTCCAACGAAAGCAGGCGGCACGTTTTTGTGCTGGCTGGGCACCTTGCCCCTGGTGCTGCCCTCCCTCCCTTGGCACGCCAAGCTACTCCTCGCCCAGCCTGCTGTCCCCATTGCTTTCCTCAAGAAGCCAACGGGAGGGAGAATCCAGCCCTGCGTCAGCCTGCCCAGGAAAGCAGGGTGCCTTTGCATCCTGAGGTCTTTCTGCGCTTGGCCTTATTCTGGAATATATCCCAGAATAGGGACCTGCTATCTGCAGGCTAGTGCAGGCTATGGAAGGCCCGAGGTAAGGCCTGCCATAGTCCGCATTAGCTTGTGGCCAGCAGACCGGTATCCTGAGATACATTCTAGAAGAAGGCCAAGTGCAGAAAGGCCCCTGGCTGGAATCCTTACTCTTCTTTCTGGCCACCGCTGCTGCTTTCGTCGCCACGCCTTTACGATGGCTTTCGTCAGTGGGCCGATGGGAGGAGTCTCCTCTTGCACTGGACTGCTGGCAGGTGAGGGGGGGAGCAGGGGCCCATATCCGTCCTGCCTAAGGTCCTCACCCATCACGCTGACCTTGGTGCTTCACCCGATGCTGCAGGAGCTCACCAAGGAGAGCAGTGGGGGAATGTGCAGAGTACCTCTCTTTTGAGCTCCCTGGAGAAAAAACATACTAAAAAGGAGCAGTTGTTGCTTTTTTTTTAAATGCAGGTGGTAGATATGTAGTTATATTGGTTACAGTATTAGCCAAGGAGCAAAGAAAACTCAGTTTAAGTCCTCATATGGCCATAAATTACTGTGTCCTACCTCATAGGATTGTTGTCCAGAAAAAGTAAATAGGGGGTGATGGTTTGTTTCTTATTTCATTAGAAGGAAGGAAGGAGGGAGGGAGGGAAGGAAGGAGGGAGGGAGAGAAGGAAGGAAGGAAGGAAGGAAGGGAAGGAAGGAGGGAGGGAGGAGGAAGGAAGGAAGGAAGGAGGGAGGGAGGAGGGAGGGAGGGAGGGAGGAGGAAGGAAGGAGGGAGGGAGAGAATGAAGGAAGGAAGGAAGGAAGGGAAGGAAGGAGGGAGGGAGGGAGGGAGGAGGAAGGAAGGAAGGAGGGAGGGAGGAGGGAGGGAGGGAAGGAGGGAGGAGGAAGGAAGGAGGGAGGGAGGGAGGAGGAAGGAAAGAGGGAGGGAGGGAGGGAGGAAGAAGGAAGGAGGGAGGGAAGGAAGAAGGGAGGGAGGGAGGGAGGAGGAAGGAAGGAAGGACGGTAGTTCAAATATCATGAACAACTCCATACCACTTTGTTGGTAAAAAAAAATCAATTATTTGCTGTTTGGTTGTTTTGGGATATTTTTTTTTTAAATCTCCCAGTGGAGCTTACAGCTCTGGGATTTCCTTGGGAACTTCTATTTAAGTCCTAGCCAAGTGTGAACCTTATTATCTTTTATGATCAGCCAAGGTCAGCTAGATGGTGCAACTGGCTGAAGCTACTTGGAGGTAAAAAAGGGATGAAATGAAGTCTTAAACAGGAAACGGACAGAAATCTTCATCTCCAGGGAAAGGTTTGTAACGACAAAGAATGAGAAAGTCCAGCTGGACCTCCCAGGAGGTTTTGAGCCATCTCTGTGAGGTACAAGAGCAGACAGGAACAGGGAAGTCCAGGAGACACCTCACAGTACCCTCTGAGGTCAATGGCTGGAGGCCCCAAAGCCAAACCCAGTGTCCTAACTGTGCAGATCCAAACATGGGGCCTATTCGCACTTGGCTTTATTATGGAATATAACCTAGGATAGGGACTTGCTGTCCATACGCTAGGGCGGGCTTCAGCAGGCCCAAAGTGAGGTCTGCCAGTGTCTGCATTAGCATGTGGACCACAGACCCCTATCCTGAGATATACTCCAGAAAAGGGCCAAGTGCGAACAGGCCCCTGGTTTGGGGAGATCGAATGGAGGTTTCCAAGGAGAGGAGCATCACAGGCCACCTCTGGATGTGGGCAAAGGGACCCTGGGACCACAGGATGCACCAACGTTGCCTCTCGCCTGCGGGACCGTTGAAGGTTCTTTGGACCGTGGTGCAGTTTGATGGGCCTTACCTGACATGCTGGAAATATTCCTTGGTGTGGTTCCGATAGAACACAGAGAACCGGAGCATTCTCCCTGCAATGGCTTCGGCTTTCTCCAGCAGCTGGGCCAAATGCTCCTTGGCGTAATCTGCAGGGGACATGAAGCCTTTAACGGAGCAGTTCTCCCCTTGCCTCTCTCCCCTGCCCTCCTCCCTCTCAGCGGCTCCTGGATCCCATCCCTTTCCCTCCTTGCCTCTGGCCCTGTCAGCTCCCCCCTCCAGGTGCGCTGGGACTGGCACACCCTTGGCCTCCTACTCAGCCATTCTTGCTCCATCGCAGAATCCTGATTTGCAACATTTCAGCCCTTCTCTGAGCCCATTGCAGCGCCCATCCAGCCAAGGCCCTGCCTCCAGGTCCTCCCAGACAAGTGGTTCTCATCTCCTTGCTCCTCAACCCCAAAATGCACAGCAGTTGCACACCTCTCTTCTTCTTTAGCCTGCCAGCAGGGTTTCTCAGGTTGCAGAAGGGCTGTCAGGCAAGAGACTCATTTGCAAACCCCGGTATAGTGGAGGCGGAATGCTTGCAATCTTTTCTCTCTCGAGCAGAAGGATAAAAGGCACACAACTAGACTTAGGCAGGCTCAGGCCCTTTCTGCACTGGGCCTTATCCTGGTTTATATCTTGGGGGCTTTCTGCACTTAGCTGATTAAGCTGCCGTGCACTAGGGCTGGTAAACCTCTGGTAAAGTTGGACCATTCGCACTTGTCACGAGGAAAGCTTCCCCAAAGCGCCCATTATTGGCCAGAAGTGTGAATGGTCCTCCCGTTTACCAGCCCATGCCGCTGCTTCCAAACCTGGGAGTTCCACCTCCTCGCTGCCCTGATTGGCCATTCCGTAACATGCTCAGACGCCGTTGCAGACGGGCGGGTTTAAGCGGAGGGACATTCTGTGGCTGATCATATCAGTGCCCGTGACCGAACGGACAACGCCCGCTACTTGGTTGCTAATCAACCGGACCTCTTCTGACTCAATGACTGGATGCCACCCCCAGGGATCGGTGGTCCAGTTACGTCAAGAGGTCAGTGATCAATCGCATCTGCCAACACCAACGCGCCTGCGTGGACGCTGCCTTTCCAGCCTACTGACCACAGGGAACCGGAAGAATAAAAAGAAGAAGAGTTGGCTTTTCTACCCCGCTTTTCTCATCCATTTAAGGGGACTCGAAGCGGCTGACAAACCTTTTGTTCTTCTCCCCACAACTGACACCCTGTGAGGTGGGTGGGGCCGTGAGAGCTCAGAAAGAGAGCTGTGACTAGCCCAAGGTCACCCAGCTGGCTTCATGGGGGAGGGTAGAACCGAACATGGTATTCCCAGATAAAGGTCTGGCTCCCTAACCACTAGACCAAACTGGCTCACCAGGGGCGTTTCTGCACTTAGCCTTATTCTGGAAAATAACCTAGAATAGTACTCTGCTGTCCACATGCTAGTACATGCTGCAGCAGGGCCCAGGTAAGATCTGCCATCGTATGAATCAGCATGCAGACAGCAGATCCTGATCCTGAGATATATTCCAGAAGGAGGCCTAGTGCAGTAAGGGCGAGTAGTCTAATAGGGCAGGTGAATAAGATCCTTTTGACTGCAGGATGCAGAGAAAGTGGAGGGGGGAGCCAAATGGCAGCCAGACATCCATTTCTCTTTCTTTGCACTAGTCTCAACCTTCCATTAGCTTTCTAAATAAGCTAACTAAAGCCAAAGGCACATTTCAGCTGGCTGACAATATTCTCAATGTATTCCTAAGCCAAAGCAAACACCACTGCTAATCTTATATACAGGTGTACCAGATGTCATTCAAGCCACAAACCATCACAAGATTTTATCTTCAGTTTTGCTATGGGCACTGGTGTGACCGCCACAATGAGTTCCAGCACGTAAATGGAAAAACCATGTAGCTGAGAGCACATACAGGAGTATATCAAGATTATCTTGGATAGACTACTGTAATGCATTGTATGTAGGGCTGCCCTTGAAAATGGTCCAGAAGATGAAAAGAGTTTGCTAGGAGAGAGAACTTCCTTATACAACACTGGGATCTGGAAGGGAGGCCCTGGATCCGTTCCTAGCACAGGATAATGACCCATGAAAAAAGACCCAAGGTCTTTGTGGTTGGATCTAACAGCTTAGGAAGAAAGCCCACGTCTTTTGTGGTTGGCTCTCATGGCCTATGAAGAAAGGGCCACAATCTTTATGGGTGCATCTAACAGCCCATGAAGAATGTCCCAGGGTCTTTGTGGTTGGAGCTAATGACCCATGAATAAATCATTTCCAATGTGGGAGGATCTGAATTCAATATGAATGTTCCATATGAATTTGATACTAATGTTAGATACGAATCCCATACAAATCCATAACAAAGCTTCGTACAAATGTATCAAAACATTTGGTTCGAATTATAATGTCAGTCTTTGAATGTGCCAACCATTGATTTGAATTCAAATGTACAAATTCAGCCAAATTCGTATGAATTTTCAAAAATGGAAATGGAAGGTTTACCTACAGAGGAAGAATGGATAATCAAATTGATCGAAATGGCGGAAATGGACAAGTTGACAAATTTGTTAAAGGACAGAACAGTGAACAGAGACGTTTTCGCACACTCGGGTTTTGAACGCGCGGGAGACAGCTCCGGGCGCAGCATTCGCTTTGCTGCGGCCGAGTTTGCGTCCCGGCATGTCCGGAGCTGTCTTCCGCGCGTTCCAAATGTAGAGCACTTTAAACTGCTCTACATGCGTTCGGGCGCGCACGAACTGCCCGCAGGCGTTCGGGAGGAGAAGCGTTCGCGCATGCTTCTCTCTCCCTAACAGCCGCGGGCTTGCCTCCCCCGCCGGCGCAGCTTTGACAATCAGCTGTTTTCAGCCAGCGCCGGCTGCGGGAGCCTCCTCAGCTGTCTCCCCGCCCCTTGCCGTCGTTTGCCGGCTAAGACAGCTCACGACGCTTTGAGCATTCGCACACGGGCGCTCCGGAATGCGTTTACACGCATCCCTGCGCCCCTCTGTGTGAATGCTCAAAGCGTCGTGAGCTGTCTTAGGCTTCCCGTCCTACTGGTTTCTAGAAGACCGGAGTCCCCCTATGGAATTCCTACAGGACTTGGAGGTGATGATAGAGGGTTTTGGCTAACACACATGGAAAAGAATAAAAAGCATATATGAGGAGCATAGAATCAATGAATTATAAGAAGAGGAGTCAGAAGAACGGAGGAAGTCACATATAAAGTATTGTTAAAGTATTGTAACAATGAGATATGGAGAATATTTTTGTTGTAATGATTGGAAAGTTTTTAAAAATTAAATATGGATTTTCGGAAATCTGATACAGATTTTTGAATGATTTGAATGTGTAGATTCGTAACTGTCGTATACGAATATGCAGGAAAATTATCCATATCTTGCGCTTAAAATATGGAGTTAAAAAGGGATGCGTATGGAATAATATGAGATGCATACGGATTTTACGGAATGCGCACAGATACGTATAACAGATATGAGTGTTGTCGACATTCGTATCATTGAATACGAGTCTAACATGCGAATGAATGGATTTGAGCGTTATGGATTCGAATCAGATTCTATGACATTCGGATCTTAAATATTCAAATTGAATTGGATTTTATGACATTCGAATCTACACGGATTTGAATGTCGAAAATACATCTGTAGCATGATGTGTATTCAGCCTTCGATAGACTCTCCCTTTACTTCTACCCGTGACAGTTGTGTAGACATGAACCGGCTCATATATTCTGAAAAAATGTTCATCACCTTCAAAATTCGACTGAATTACGAAGGCTTGAAACTTAATATTGGCTACATTCAAAGACTGACTTTTGCATGAGAAGCAAAAGCTTTTGTGCCCTTGTTAAAAGCTTTGTTACATTCAAAGCAGCTGCCCAGTCACCACCAGAGCCGATTTGGATTGGATCTGGATTGGTTTCAGATCAGATTTGATCGGATTCGGATCAGACTCAGAGACAGGAATGGCGGCGGCAGGGAATCAAAGAGAATTTGAAGCAAATTCAGAGCCTAGCACGTTCAAAGTGGCTCTGTTGGCACAAATGCGAAATTCTGTCCCATTCGCTTTGACCAAAAGTGCCGAAACCTCTTCCATCCTTCATGTATTCATTGGGAATCCAAAAATGGAAACCAGAACAAAGGATAATCCACACTGCCAGAATATAAACGACTGGGGAAAAAGTAGCGCACAAGAACTGAAATCAACTTTTGAAAATGTGTCCCATCTATAGTCAATCTCAAGAAGCTGCCAGAGATGCCTTCAAGAAGAAGAGTTGGCTTTTCTACCCCGCTTTTCTCACCCATTTAAGGGGACTCAAAGCGGCTGACAAAGCTTCTGTTCTTCTCCCCACAACACAACACCCTGTGAGGTAGGTGGGCTGTGAGACACGAGAAGAGAGCTGTGACTAGCCCAAAGTCATCCAGCTGGCTTCATGGGGGAGGGCGGAATCAAAGCCAGTATTCCCAGATAAGAGTCCGGCTCCCTAACCACTAGACCACACTGGCTTCAAGGCTCAAGAGTGCTCTTCAACCTTGAAAGACCTCATTTAAGAGGAGACCTGACTGTATTATATAAAGATGTGCATGGTATAGAAAAGGTAGGTAGATGGAAATTCTTTTCTCTACCACACAGCACTGGAATCAGGGGGCACTTTATGAAGCTGATGGGTAGGAGAGTCAGACCAGAGAAGGGGAAGTATTTTTTCTATGGAACTGACTTTCAGAATGGGTGGTAATAAATTCATGGAAAATAGATATATCAATGGATGCTTAGGTACTGCCCCAAGATTGGACAGACAGGGAGGAGACCTCTCAAGGTCATTTTCAGGCGAGCAAGGGAGGGTTTTGCCTTTGTTTTCTGCTTGAGATGCCCAGAAGCAACAGGTGGATCACTGCATGGGATTGGATGCTGGGCTAGATGAGCCGTGGTCCGATCCAACAGGGCTTCCCTTAAGTTCTTAGAACTTCTCAATGGTTGCATCTGGTTAACATTTTGGCAAAACTGCTAGCTCCATGCTAGTTCCTTCTCCTCTATTTTGCTTCTTAGTAGCTTCCCTTCCTGAACTCCTTCTGTTGAACACTTACCCCCGGTGCAGAAGTCAATGGTCTCACTCCATCCAGACACCAGGTATTCCCCGTCACTCTGTTTCACCGCTGTCTGCACCGCTACGCTGTACTCTGTCCTGGGGCTCAGAAACCAGTGGCCACGCACCGTCATGGGCAGCGCAACCGCCTTGGCCACCAGCTTCGTGGGCACATCCTGTTCCAAGACAAGAGTTGAGCAAAGTCAAGAATTGCATTTGATCAAGGCAAAGGATAGTCTAGATAAGGGCAGCACTTCCTCACGGTTAGCCGAGCCAAAGACGAGAAGAGAGCTGGGTATACAAGCAGGGCATTTTCTGTGGTAGCCCCAACCTTGTGGTATAACCTCTTCTTTAACATTTGTATCGTGCCTACTGTCACTTTGCTTGAGCACACCCTGAACAAGTGGTTGGTTTCCCCCCCCCCCCCAATGCTACTAAATTTTGCTCTGTTTTAAACCAATTATATCATTTAAGTGATGCTTATTATGGTTTTCAATGTTAATTTTGCAATAGTACACAGAGCAGCCAGAGCAGGTGGTCAGGCCTCTGCCTTCCATTCCAGAATGCGATAAAGAAGGCCCAGAAGAAGGCCATGCCTTGCCCTGGTCCAAATTAGGGGCCAACGCAGAAAGGACCACCCCGCAGTCTCAGGAGTCATATTCCCTCCTGTGTAAGAGGGTGGAAAAGACAACTTCTTTGAAGATCTCCCTAACAATTCAAAGTCTTATGTTACTTTTCCTGCATTCATCATGCTTCCTAATTAATGGGCTCAACTTTTTCACCCATCTGTTTTACAGACTAAGCTAACTGGTTGGACTGGACTGCAGACTGCAAGTGATATAAAAGCATATTGGAGGAAAACAGCTCCGTTTCTGCATCAAGTGTTCAAAGCACCCAGAAGTGACTCTTCCCTGTGCCAGGAAGACAACATATTTTCGTGTGATGCGTGCTGACAGGCTTTTAAACTTCCAGCGCTCAAAGATGGAGGTACTGTGGAAATTAAAAGTATGTAAAAACACAGAGTTCATTAAAATGTTACTTTGACACTGAGAAACAATGCAATATTTATTACTGTCAGTAATTATTGATAAGCAAGGTTTCTTTAAAATAGAGCAGAGTTTTACTGGGGGGCAGTAAATTTCTCTTCTGGTTTTTAAACTAAGGCCCTTTCTGCACTAGAGCCCTGTCCCCATGCAATTGAAAGTCTGCTGGAACTCTTCTTTTGCCTCTGAGCGGCCCCATGCCAGGCTTTACAAGGCGCTTAGGGAGCTTAGGAAAGTGAGACACCCGCGATAAAATACGTGCACTTTAAAGAAGAGTTCCAGCGCTCTTTCGGCGATTCGCGGGTTTTGCTCGCTATATCTGCCTTGAGGACGCTCCGTGGCAAAAGGGGCGGGGATTGCTTGCCTGCACACACAGCCAAAAAGCATTCACACATCTGAGAAATGCAGCAGGTTCGCTTCCTTTCCTTTGTAAAAAGAGCCAGAATTGCTTAGAATTGAAACATTGTTATCAAGTGATCTGTGAAAGCCTTAAAAGAGAATGAGCGAAGGATCGCGCTGCCGATGCCTGCAGCCGCTGACTTTGCCGGGGCAGAAAGCCTTTTCTAACAGAGAACTGAGTGAAAGTAAGTGCTGAAAGTGAATGAATGAGCGATCATCTGCCTTTGCTAGGGGCAGGAAGCCGTTTCAGGAGACGGAGATCTGGCTATTTTTCCTTTTAACAAGAGAGGGGGCGGGGGGGGAAAAGATGCCCGGAAAGAGAAGACGGCTACCATGGGGACGGAAAGTCCGTTTAGATCGCGGCTACCATGGGGACGCTTATTCCGGAAGTGGAGGGGACTTTTAAAGTCAGCTATAACAGAGTGACGGCAGAGGAAGCCGAGAGGGGCTAATAAGTCTTTTGGGGACAGGACCATCTCCAGATATAATCCAGAATAAGACCCTTTCCACATAGACCAGTATTCCAGCCCACAGACATGTCTAGGCTGCTTTGTTCTGCTTATGAGTGAACTCCCAGCCCAGTCAGGGTAGGGGAGAAAGGCAACGGGGAACGTGTGCCTTTCCGTGAAACAAATACATCGTCAGTCTGTAGTGTTTTCACTCTTAATTTACTGCAAGGAAAAGCACTTGCTTCCAATTGCTGTTTCCCCCTCTCCATACCATCAGGGCCTCAGATGCCAGCTCCTGCTGGTCACTGCCATGTTATTTTATGTTAAACCCCCTCCCCAGACATGCTATTCTATATATGTATGGTGTATATTCTTATCTAAGGCATTGTGGCAATCGCTCAATGCATGCTGGGTAAGAACGAGAGACGGAGAGAGAGAACGTGGAAATGTTTGGGATGAGGTGGGGATGTCTGTTCTCAAGATTTTATGGCACACAACTCAAGGATACCAGATGGCTGAGTATCATGTTAAGGTATTAGGACAATACCAGTCTGTGCTGTAGGGGCAGAAGTAAGTGGGAGTTGAGTATAATTAGAGAACCAAGCTGCTCTTCAATTGGTAAGATTCTTTGCCATGGGTGTCTGAATAAAGGATATACTCTTGCATGAAAGGAGTCCCTTATTTCTGCTGAGCTTCGGGCAAAATCTCACATCATGCATACCTGGCTACATCAAAGAATGCAGGTAACTTTCAAGAAATAGCACTTGTTTCTGCCGAGATCATATATGCATAGTAGGAGACAAAGCCACCCAGAGATCAATCTGTCATGAATTAGGCAGGGAGGTAATAAAGCAATTCTGGAAGAAATGCTTGTTGCCCAAATGGCAGGGGAACGGCACAGGAGAAAGCAGAGTTATTTACTGGCGTGGGAAATACCTGCTCGAACAATGTCACAACATCTACATCTGGGTATTTCGATACCTGGAAGAATGCAATTGCAAGTGGGTATCCCCAAAATGGTGGATTGCATGAGTAAGCAAGTGGGTTGGAGTTGATGTTATTGCAGGGTGTCACCCCAATATCCTAAAGCTAGGGTGGGATTGCCACCGGGTTGGGATAGCTCCAGATTTTATACCCTGTCTGGAGGCAGCCTTCTGAAACATCCTCACGCATGTTCAACAATTTTGGCTCAGCCAGTAGTGATAGGGCAACTGGGACAGTCTTTTCCCAAACATCATTCGCATTTCACTATCATGTTTTTGTACCAACAGCACATAAGAACATAAGAGAAGCCCTGCAGGATCAGGCCACAGCCCATCTAGTCCAGCGTCCCATCGCACATGGTGGCCCACCAAATGTTCATGGGCATCTCAAGCAGAGACAAGGATAAATCTATTCCTGCTCTCAAACACCAGCAAATGGCTTTAACCTGCTTTCTCCTCCAGCCTGAATGATGTACCTAGGTGTTCATTCTAGTAGCCACTGATATATCTGTTGTCCATAAATTTGTCTAACCCTACCTTAAAGCCATCTAGGTTGGTAGCTGTGACCACCTCTTCCGGCAGCAAATTCCATAAACTGATGACCCTCTGGGTGAAGAAATCCTTCCCTTTGTCTGATCTGACTCTCCTACCCATCAGCTTCATAGATGCCCCCTGGTTCTAGTGTTGTGTGGTAGAGAAAAGAAATTTTCTCTATCCACCTTTTCTATACCGTGTATAATTTTATATACTGCAATCAGGTCCCCTCTTAAACGCCATCTCTCCAGACTGAAGTGGCCTAGACGTTGCAGCCTGGTTTCGTAAGGGAGGTGTTCCAGACCCTTAATCATCCTGGTTGCCCTTTTCTGCACCTCTTCCAGTTCCACAATATCCATTTTGAGATGTGGTGACCAGAATCGTACGCAATATTTCAAATGTGGCCTCACCATAGATTGATAAAGAGGCATGTTTTATTATCAACTATTGTATGTTCCATTTATAGAAAATAAGAAGTTCAGTCTTGCTTACTACCTCCTAAACTCATCTCACGCTCCACAATCTGGGAACAAATCAAAGCCATTGAAAGCAATCTTCTTCTTGAAAATGCTCTTTTTCCATGCGCAGATTCATTCAAATATATAAAGGCCTGGAGCACTTAACCATGTACATCTCCAGCTGTGGTTGATGGTGGCCCCTCCCAGACACAAATTCACTAAATCCGCGAGAACATCTGAACAGAAGGCTTTAAAACTCTCTTGCGGTGGTTGCAATGGCCAAAAATAAAATCTCAGTGCATGAAAAAAAAAGTTGTTGTTTTGTGAGGACACTCTGCCATATCAACATGACATCAAAGCCCTTCTGTACTGCAAGATTGTTTCTGTAGCAACTGCAGATCCGGAGAGTTTGGAGGCAGAGACGGGAGGGGACCAAACCTTCTAACCAAAGGAGGAAAAAATAATAATGTTAAACATTAAATAGCATTGCCATAGCAACCACCAACCCTGTAAAACAGCATCCAGGGACTCCATTTTCAGAGACAGAACGATGCCAGTAATCCATTTCACAACTTGTCTGATCTATCGGTGTTCCTACGCAAAAGCCGGCGCTCCGCACCGACTTCAGTCCAAACAACCTTGGGATGTGCACAACCGAAGAATTAATGTTTGCTTCACAAACATCCAAAAAATTGTTTCTTCATCGAATCCTTCGCTCAAACGTTTGAATGTTCGAATTCGCAGATACCCATTTTCACAGCTGTTTTTCCAATTGAAAAAAATGTACCTATTTTCACCAGTAAAATACTGCAAGTGTGGAAATTAAATCAAGTTTCCATATTTGTGAGCCGGTAGCATTGTTCGCTGTGTTCAAATGTCCAGACATTTGAATATCCATGACTTTTTTTAATGCAAAACTTTGCAAATTCAAATATTTAATGAAATTTTCAAATGCAAATTCACTTGTGCACATCTCTAGAGAGCCATTATAATCGTTAATCACCATCTATCTTGTATTAGAAGGAAACTTTGCTTTCCCAGAATGCTTTGCTTTCTAGGCTAGCCCACACACAACCCTTTAGAAGCTGCTGAGCTACAGTCCCTACCATTCTTTGCCTTTGGTTACTCCTGCTAAGGACGATGGGGAAAGCTAAAGCTCGTATAAGCTTTGGAGTGGCGTGAGGCAGCATAGAGCCTGTCCCAAAGCAGGCAGCCCAAATGCAGATAGCCTTGCTCCAGGAAGGCTGGACTGTTCCAACAGGGAACTGGTCCAGTATGAATAGTTCCAGCTGGAATGGTCCAGGCCTGGTAAATGAGATGTGCATAAGAACACCGAACATAAGAGAAGCCCTGCTGGATCAGGCCACAGTCCATCTAGTCCATAGGAACCTCAGCGGAGCCCTGCTGGAACAGGCCACAGCCCATCTAGTCCATAAGAACCTCAGAGGAGCCCTGCTGGGTCAGGCCACAGCCCATCTAGTCCATAAGAACCTCAGAGGAGCCCTGCTGGATCAGGCCACAGGCCATCTAGTCCATAAGAACCTCAGAGGAGCCCTGCTGGGTCAGGCCACAGCCCATCCCGTCCATAAGAACCTCAGAGGAGCCCTGCTGGATCAGGCCACAGCCCATCTAGTCCATAAGAACCTCAGAGGAGCCCTGCTGGGTCAGGCCACAGCCCATCTAGTCCATAAGAACCTCAGAGGAGCCCTGCTGGGTCAGGCCACAGCCCATCTAGTCCATAAGAACCTCAGAGGAGCCCTGCTGGATCAGGCCACAGCCCATCTAGTCCATAAGAACCTCAGAGGAGCCCTGCTGGATCAGGCCACAGCCCATCTAGTCCATAAGAACCTCAGAGGAGCCCTGCTGGGTCAGGCCACAGCCCATCTAGTTCATAAGAACATAAGAGAGGCCCTGCTGGATCAGGCCACAGCCCATATAGTCCAGCATCCTGTCGCACATGGTGGCCCACCAAATGCTCATTGGCATCTCAAGCAGAGACAAGGACGAACCTTCTCCTGCTCTCGAATCCCAGCAAATGGCCTTAGAAGTGCTGTGCTCCCACCCAGCCAGCCTGAAAGATGCACCTAGGCATTCATTCTAGTAGCCATTGATACATCTGTCGTCCATAAATTTGTCTAAATACGCATGAATGGGTTTTTTGGCATTTGATTCGTAATGAATAGAATGTTAGAAAATTCGTATTCGTTTGAACAGATCCCCTTTGAATGATTCTATTCGATACGAATGTATTTGTACGAATTCATGCCAATATCTGATATGAATGCATCTGGCTCCTGGATACAGATCCTGGATACGAATGCTATATGAACGCATACGTATCAGACATGTATCCTATACCAACGCATATGTATTGGTACGTATCTGATATGTATCCCCAGTTTAACAAATGTACGAACGATTCCAAAACATTCATATTCGTACAAATGTTAAAGCACAAATGTCATAGCTTTCGATTTGTAGGAATTTGTACACATAACAAATGTTAGGAAATCCGTGCAAATCCCTGGGGAATACCCAAAGACATGTGGTTAGCTAAAAGACCTTCTATATTCAGCAACGTATCGTCTGCCTTCCCAAGGTCCCCACGTGCGCACCACCACGATAGCTCACCCGGTGTTTAAATTTATTGGAGTTCTTGTTCTCTTTCTTGTTCAGGTCGATAAAGTAGTGGGTGACTCTGTCCAAGTCACCAACATCCATGGCCCAGGAGATCCGGAAGGAATCACAGGTGATGTTGTTGATCTCAATGCTGTGCGGGGTGGACAGCAGCTCCATGATCCGGCCGTTTCGGCTCCTACAGTTTGAACAGACAAAAGATGGAAGGCTGAAGAGATTCACAGAACGATAAGGGAAATTTGCACCAACTAGAACCAAAACTGGGAGATGGTCTCTGTGGGGCTTAGATGTACCTGTGGCTGATGGCCATATCAGCTATGGGTCAGGAGCTGTGGTCCCAAAGAAAGGCAGTTTTCCAAACACTTGGTCATGATACCATGGAGAAAAAGGGTGTGATGGAGCTGGGAAAACAACGCAGCCAGAAAGAATGGCTGGTCAGAGAGGCCAGGGAGTTTAGATGGCAAATCCTAGACAGTCCACATGATGGAACAATCTATACCCGGCCCTCTGTTCTCCTTTGAATCGATGGGTAATGAATAACTAAGAGGTTTGAAATGGACACCTTCCCCCCAAAAGCTTTCCCAAATGTAATCTTAAAACAGCCTTTTCAGAAGTACCCTAATCCCAATCCTAACCCAAACTGTAATATCGAAAAGGATGTTTTTCAGACGACCTTTGGAGAAGCCTTTTAGAAGCCCATAAAAAAGGCACCTGCTGAAGCACACAGAGCCAACGAAGACCGGTTTTATACCTTCCTGGACCCCCACTGAAAAAGATTTCCCCGTGGTATGTACCATCCCCATGTTCTCACAGGCCAGTAGACCAGAAGAGGTCTGCTTGTAGACCTCTATCAGTGAACCTATCTGACCCACAGCCTAGTCCAATACAGATAGGCAGTACCAAAGGGGGCAGGGTTCATGTTGGTCTTCACTAGAGTGTGGGCAGCAGGATCCTGACCCATTCCAGGCCTCTCCATGATCCTGTACATCAAGGTGCAGAAAGTGCACTAGGTCTTTGCACAAGGATACTTATTCTAGACAAGATCTCCATAAATATCAAGCACGTGATCTCACACTTTCCTTCTCTGCTCCTCTCCTCGATGGGCCTAATTAATTATTTCTGAATCTACAGAGACATCTGAAGAGCGGGTGTCATCCTACACAATGCCTTCATGCAGCAGGCGGCTCTTTGCAGGTGTCACCATGGAAAGAGCACACTACAAGCCAAAAGAGGGACAGATTCAGAGCAGATGGCACTTGGGAAGAAAGGGACGGAAGCCAACCAGGCTGGGAGGGAGGCAGATATTTTTGTTTAGAAGCCGATTGCAGAGTCGATGACAAAGGAAGTTCAGGTAGGTCTGGAAACAGGCATAGAGGCACATAAGGAGAGCTGGGGACAATTCTGCAAAGGAAACCCAGTAACTGAGGACAAGAAGCAGAAGGGGTAGTCTTCTCTTGAAAAATCCATGGGGGCAAATTCCACTCTGCATTGCACTTAAGGTCTGTTCAGGAGGTCTGTTCACACTTTCCTCAATTCCATCCCCCTGAACTAAGACTACCATATTCAAAGGAGCCCCTTCACCTCTTAACAGCTGTGCAGAAGAGGGAGTTTCAGCAGATATAGCTGATGGCCCAGGCACAATTATGTGCATTACCAAACTACAAAAAGGGGCATGTCCCCATGCACATTTGGTCCAGTACCGAAATCGGGTTCAGCAAGGGGTGTCCCCATGTGTTTGTTATTTAGTCCGGTTTCTGCGAACCAAATCACCCCAGACCATGCCAGACCAGAACCAAATTTGGTAACCGGAAAAAAAAGTCTGGGCACGAGCCAAGACTGCATATGGGGACGATCCCGAGCTATTTGGGGAGGAGATTGGCACTCATGTCATTGGGTAGTGGGGTGTGCTTGCTGTCCCTGCCCTGTGCATTGGAGTTCGCAACCGCTGACGTTTTTTGGGAGTGAAAAAATCCTGATCACCAAGGCAGGCAGGATAATGGCTTAATTTTTGTCCCTTTTCCACAGCAAATATTCCACCCCCATTTCCCGATTGCCAAGGCAGACAGGATAATGGCTTAATTTTTGTCCCTTTTCCACAGCAAATATTCCACCCCCATTTCCCGATCGCCAAGGCAGGCAGGATAATGGCTTAATTTTTGTCCCTTTTCCACAGCAAATATTCCACCCCCATTTCCCGATCGCCAAGGCAGACAGGATAATGGCTTAATTTTTGTCCCTTTTCCACAGCAAATATTCCACCCCCATTTCCCAATCGCCAAGGCAGGCAGGATAATGGCTTGATTTTTGTTCCTTTTCAAAAATATTCCACCCCCATTTCCCGATCGCCAAGGCAATCATGAAATAAAGGCTTGATTTTCACCCTTTCAAAGTTGCCGGGCATTCTTGCGGTTCCCGGTGGAGCGGAGGTGCGCAAAATTGCTCAACCACCTAACTGCTGCTAAACCTGGTAGCGGCTTTGGGTTTTAAAAAATTATTTTAAAATTTATTAATTTAAAACTTTTTCTGTGACTCCCAGCCCAGTCCTGGCTTTCTGTGCCACTAAGGGAGGTGGGGATGCGGCATTTGCAGTTGGCAGCACAGGGGTGGACTGATGTCAATCCGGCTTCCAAGGAAGAGAGAGGGGGTGGAGAGGAGGGGGCACTTCTCTCCCGTGCCAGGGTTTGGTGTGGTTTGCATGGGGACGGCTGCAGCTGCACTCAGCCCACATTATTGGGAATGGCATGGAGACGGGCAAGATTCGATCTCAGACTTGCTCCTGGTCCCATGCGTGCCCATTCCGAGCCAAACGGCTTACATGGGGACGCAGCCAGGGAGGCACCCTTCCCTGTTTCATTCCAGAGACCCCTGGACCACCAGAAGAGCCTAGAACCAACTATGCTCTGGCCCAGCGTGGTCAGGGCAACCTACCAGGAGGTGTGACCTTCCTCTTCTGCTCACTCACTATACCATTTTATAGCTAAGAAGAAGGTTGGTTTTTATACCTCACTTTTCTCACCCTTTTTTTTAAGGGGACTCAAATCAGCTGACAAACCTTCTATTCTTCTCCCCACAACAGGCACCCTGTGAGGTAAGTGGGGCTGTGAGGGCTCAGAAGTGAGCTGTGACTCGCCCAAGGTCACCCAGCTGGCACTGTGCAAGAATGCAGAGCCTGGCACTCTAAACCACGAGACCGAACTGGCTTACAGGTGTGGAAAGCCTGTATTTTAGTAGGTAGACATCACTTGGGTTGTGCTTTCAGAAACTTGTTCAAGGGTTAAAGCATATTGCCATCACTGCATTTTAATAACAACCCAAACCAGTTACCTTCTCAAAGAGATTCAGGTTTGGTGTGATTTGTCCTCAAGTAATCCTCGTGTTGGTTGCTTGTAATTATCCAATTGTCTTCTATTTGCTTAGAAAAATATTGCTTTATGATTTATTCCAACAGCTTGCCAAGGGTGGAAGCTGAGTTTAGACATGTACAAACACAGCGTCAGGTATGCGCGCATGTGCTGTCTTTAGAAGCACATAAAACAGAGCTGCCCTTTTTCAAGCAGGAGTTGCCCACTCTGAGGCTGTGTCTTCACAGCAACCTTATCTCGGATTCAAAACGTTTTCAATCCTCGGAGTCCGCAGGGCAGTTTGGCTTAACACGATTTCCCCGTGTTAAATCGCCCCAAAGTGTTGTAAATGTTAATCCTCATTTCAACAGGTCTCACTCCAGTTCATGCGCTTGAAATGTTTTACATTTTTTACTGTGGGGACCCTTCCGTGTTAAGGGATAGGGGTTTCCCTACCCCAATAGCTTGCTTCCAAAGCAAGCTGTAAAAGCAGCAGCAGCCCAAATAGCAATCCAAGCAATCCACTGTAGCAAACAAGCAATTCACACCTGATAACTATCTTGCCATTGAAAGTGCTGACCTTCTAAAAAGGGAAAAGAAACAAAAGCAGCTGCCATTTGGAGAGATGTGTGAATGTTTAGCTGTAAAGGGGCTTGACTTGCCGCTGCTGCTGCGTGCCCTGAGCAATGGGGAGAGGAGGGGAAAGAATCGCTGGCTGCCTGCTGCCGTTTTTCCTCCATCCAGGCAAGCAGCAGCCACCCAGCTAGGCTCCGTGAAGGGGTCCATTATGCCAGGAGGAAGAGGACAGAGCACCCCCGAAAAGCGGCTTTTAAAAAGTAGCCACTTGAGTCCCCCCCTTGAGTCACATATGCCATGTACGATCCTCAAAATCCGGATTGAACGCGATTAAGCTGAAAGTAATGGGAACAGGCAAATTCGCATTTAGGGAAAGCGAAATAAGCTTGCTATGGGGATTTGCCCCGAGTTTATTAACTGCCAGTTACCCAGAAGATTTAGAAGTTACTCCCACCAACTCCTTCTGTACATTCCGCTTCCTAGAGATATCCCCATAGAGTTGTCCACAGTCGGTGCAAATCCAGTCCCTGTCCAACTTTGCGTGAGGTGGCCTCACACTGTGTGACTTTGAGGACAGGTTGGCACTTTTTCCCTTTGGCACAGAACTGGCAATGTGAGGAATGCACTGAGGGTTGGAGGTAGTAGAGGAAGAGTTGCCTTTTCTACCCTGCTTTTCTCACCCATTCAAGGGCACTTGAAGCACCTGAGAAAGCTTTCTATTCTTCTCCCCACAATAGACACCCTGTAACATAGGAGGGGCTGGTTGAGGGCTCAGAGAGAGAGCTGTGACCAGCCCAAGGTCATCCAGCTGGCTTTGTGGAGGAAAAAGAAAAAGAGTTGGTTTTTATGTCCTGCTTTTCTACCCCTTAAGGGGCCTCAAAGTGGCTGACAAATCTTCTGTTCTCCCCACAACAAACACCCAGTGAGGTAGGTGGGGCTCTGAGAGCTCAGAAGGGAGTTGTGACTAGCCCAAGGTCACCCAGCTGGCTTCGTGGAGGAGGGCAGAATCAAACTCGCTAAGTATGAGATATGATCCCAGCATTCTAACCAAAGTGGCTCACAAATCTAGACTGAGCCCTGAGGCTGCAGTCACATAAAAAGTAAAAAGAAAAAGGAAGTCAGGCAGTTGAGTGAAAATGGCAGTGGCCTGCTGTTAAAAGATAGGTCCCTCCATGGGCACATCAGGCTGGCCCATAGAAGCCAGGGCGTTGGTCCAAGACTGTGCCTGTAGAGGGTATCAGATGGATTCCCAACCCAGCAGAGGAAGAGTGCAAAATCCAACATTTCCTTCAACTATGCCTTCTCATGTCTCTGCTGATGTGGAGCCTGGGTGACAGGCCTCCATGCTCATGTGGCCCACAGGTCCAGGGGTCCTATGGCTGTGGCTTTAACAAGGTTCTCTGTTCATGGGCCCAGAGGTAGCTCAGAGGTGATACTTGCCAGATGCCAGTACACCTGTCTGACCTCTAATGCACCTTAAAGGGCAGAAAATGCACTTCCAAAGTGCATTGAATGGGGACTGAAGACGGAAGGAGCAGGAGAGGAGAGTGCTAGGAGCACACAGTATGCCAGCATAGCATACAATAATTCACCTGGCAACGTGTTCACTACTAGGGTGAAGATAACAAAGCGGAAAGGGCTGGGGATGTCCGTGAGTGAAAAACATGAGTTTGGTTTGCTGTCAAACTGTTTCACTGAACAATTTGCTCAAAAACAAATACGATTTTTCCCCATTGAAAAAGTCATTTTCAAGGGCAAAAACATCGCAAACACACGAACTATTCAACCGAATCATTTCTGTTTGCGAATGGAGGAACTGGTTCAGCTCGTCTGAATGGCTGGACATGCGAACCAGCACCTGCTTCGTTCGATGCGAACACCCGCAAACACAAACTGTTCAATCAAATTTTTGAACACAAATCTAACTTTGCACATCTTTAAAAAGGGCCAGAGCAGCAAGTTCCTGGGTGAACAACTGGAGCTCTGCCATCCCTGGTCACCCCCTAATATGGGATCCCCTTCTTATTTCACTGGGGGGGGGGAACATCAGCACCTCACTGTGCCCTTTGGCGGCACCCATAATCTCTGGGTTAATGGGCCCTTGCTGGTGCTTTTGAGGTGTCTGCACATAGACGCCCACTGAATTCATTGCACAAAGTGGAGATGTGATAGAATGGGTGATACAATCACCATGCCTGGAAAATTCCAGGTGCCCAGGGGGTGCAAAAAGGTTTTGCCCTTGTCTTCTGCCAGAGATGTCCAGAAGCAACTGGTGGGCCACTGGTGGGAGTTAGAACCCTGGACTAGATGGGCTGTGGCCTGATCCAGCAGGGCTTCTCTTATGTTCTTATGTACCCCATTCTGTCTGTACAAATCTGAGACCACAAAAGATAAGCACAAACCTTCTCTCTCCCACCTCTCTCTCTATGGGTGTTTTCCACTGTCACTAGAAGTACCCATTAAGTACTCATTAATGGGTACATTAATGCCATTAATGGGTACTTAATGGGTACTTCTAGTGACAGTGGAAAAACACCCTTTCTTTCACTCATTCCAAGTGTTTATATCCTATCCTTTACTCAAAGGATCCACTTTAATAAAGACATTAATAGATCACTTTAATAAAGACATCAATAGATTTTTTTAAAAAAAAATCATATAAAAGATAATTAAAATACAATCCATCTTCCCCGGCAGAATAACATTTGAAGCAAGCTAAACATCAAAAGGCATGGAACTACAGAAGCTATCAAAAATAGTGGGTGCCCAATTGCTCCCCAAAAGCCTGGGAAAGGAAATATAATTCTACCAGATGTCTGAATGAATCAGACTTAGTATTTGGTGAATTGTATTACAGTTAGGGGGCCACTACAGAGGATGCCCTGTTCCTGGCCATAGTCCCAGGGCTCTTCAAAAGAGGGTGCAGCCTGGAAGGTTTATTTACATCTAACCCACAACGTCCATCAGTCCCAGTGAATACAACAAAGGGGAAGGGATTATCAGAATCACAGTGCAGCAGGAACATCTGCATTAAGCCTGGATTAAATCATGTTGCAAGTCTTTTCTGGTTAGTCCATCCACTATATAATAAGTTCTACTTCTCTCCCCTCTTTTTTTGTTTGGTTACATAAAACCCAAGTGTCTCTCTGCCCCTCCATCTGTGAAACTGTTTTGATTGAAAAGGATGCAAACCTGTCTCAATGCTTCCCCAGTCTAGAGGTGGAGTGAGGGGCAGGTAGAACATTGCACATGTTTTGGGCCCTTTCCAAGACATTCCTGTGGCAGTCACACCAAAATCAAGCATGCATTTTTCAGGACTTCTAGGGCAGGGCTCACACAGGTAGCATAAACATTTTCTTTTCCGGGACAGTGCCTCCCCAAAAGGCCATCCTCTCCGAGACGTTCTCCCTATACACACAGTTTAGAAAAATGCCTGCCTAAAATGCAGGGGCTTGCTCCTTTTTGCTCTCCTAGGCTGTGGGCACACCTAAGGTTTAATCCAGCTTCAGAGCCGGAGAACACATCAGCAAAGTGACCAGTAATTTTCTTTCCATATTACCTATCCCAAAGGTGAATTTTCTGAGTTATTTAACACAGAAAGGAAACAGCTTGTCATGCTGCGGATGTATTCTCTCACGCTGAAAGTGGACTGAAGCTGGATTAAACCTTAAGTGTGACCACAGCCCTAGTAAGGTAACACAGCAGGCTCTATTCACAGGTACTGCTTCAGTCCCAGGACAAGACGGGGCATCCTTTCCCAGAATAGGCAACCAGCCCCATGGTGGGGCTGGATGCCTTTGGAGTGGGACAGGGATAAAGGCGCTCCTGGTTGCATCACCAATGGGCTTCCAATAGCCTGAAACAGGGACTGTGGTGCCTTCTGAACTAGGCGCTCTGTTCCAGGCCATGGTCCTTAAAGTGCCAATAGAACTCGCAACTGAGAGGAAAGCCCTTTCTGCACTTATGTGCTAATCCAGATCGAGGGAGCCACTTACTACACATTGGCCGCATTCCCATTACAAGCTTAATACGGTTTCCCTAAACCAAAATAATAGAACCGGATGCAAACGCAAATTTGCCGGATCCTATTACTTTCAACTTAATCGCGTTTGATCCGGATTCTGAGGATCGTATGTGGCGTACGTGACTCAAGGGGGACTCAAGTGGCTACTTTCTAAAAGCCGCTTTTTGGGGCTGTCCTGCCCTCTTCCTCCTGGCGTGAACGCGCCACCCATAACGGACCACAGAGCCTAGCTGGGTGGCTGCCGCTTGCCAGGATGGAGAAAAAACAGCACCGGGCAGCCAGCGATTCTTTCCCCTCCTCTCCCCATTGCCCAGGGCACACAGCAGCAGCAGCAGCAACTCAAGCCCCCTTTGCCCGCTCACCGCCACAGCCTTAAACATTCACACATCTCCCAGAATCTGCAGCTGCTTTCCTTTCCTTTCCCTTTTTTAAAGGTCAGAACTTTTGCAAAATTGCAACATTGTTATCAGGTGTGAAGTGGTTGGATTGCTACAGTATAACCACTGCTGTACCGGGTGGATTTTTACAATAAAATCACTATCTTTGGAAGCAAGCTATTGGCGTAGGGAAACCCTAAACATGCATTCTCATCCCACTAAAACAGTACTGTTCCCACAGTAAGAAATGTAGAACATTTCAAATGCACGAACCGGAGCAAGACCTGTTGAAATGAGTGTTAACATTTACTACACTTTGGGGTGATTTAACACACAAAAAGCGTGTTAAGCCAACCTGATGTGGGGACTGCAAGGATCGAAACTGTTTTAAGCTTGTAATGGGAATTCACCCATTGTCTGCACAGGACTAGTGTTACTCTGAATTAAATCTTCCACATGAAGCCAGCTGGGTGACGTCGGGCAGGTCACAGCTCTCCTCCTGAGCTCTGACAGCCCCACCTGCCTCACAGGGTGTCTGTTGAGGGGAGAAGAGCAGAAGCTTTGTCAGCCACTTTGAGTCCCAATTAAGAGCGAGAAAAGCAGGGTGAATTTTCTGAATTATTTAACACTGAAAAAACAGCTTATCACTTTGCTGATGTCTCCTCTCACTCCGAAAGTTTACTGGAGCTGGATTAAACCTGAAGTGTGACCACAGCCTATGTCCAGACCAGGGCGTGTGTTTGGGGGGGGGAGCAGGGAAGGGGGCATTAAAGACTGGAGCCCTTCTTTCATAGGCAGGCATTTCAGCTGCCATTATCGTAACATAACAGGGCAGGCGTGTTGGGACAGAGGACGCTGGCCCGTGCGGCCTCTGGCTGCCACTGCTTCCTCTACCTGCTCAGGTAGAAGACAAGCCCGCTTCTTCACCCTTTTCCACTTGGGCAGAGGCACTGCATGAGTCACTTCCCTCCCCTCCATTTTGTTTCTCTTGCTGTTCACTCCTCCAGTTTAACCGTGTAGGTGTAGATTAGGTTCAAGCTACGCTGCTGATGGGCAGGCATTTCAGAAAGCCACGTGAGTCAAGCTGCAGTCACACCTGGGATTTAATTCAGCTTCAGTCCATCTTTGGAGTGACTCTGTATATCGACAAAGTGACCAGTTGTTTCCCTCCCACGTTATCTAACCCCAAAGGTGGATTTTCTGAGTTAGATAATGCCAAAGGAAAACAGCTCTTCACTTCGCTGAGTTGCTATCTAGCGCTGAAAGTGGTCTGAAACCGGATCAAAACTTAGGCATGAACGCAGCCTTAGTTGAGGGGCTGGAACAGAAAACGGCAAGGCGCTGCTTTCTTCGGGGCGCCTGTCAATGCAGATGCGAATGGTCCTGTAGTGAAAGCGTCCTTTCTGGTCTGGCTCTGCTACCCCTCAGGGGGCATCTGTGAAGCTGATGAGTAGGAAAGTCAGATCAGACAAGGGGAAGGATTTCTTCACCCAGAGGCTCACTGGTCTGTGGAACTGGCTGCCAGGAGAGGTGGTGACAGCAACCAGCCTGGATGGCTTTAAGGAAGGGTTAGACAAATTTATGGAGGACAGATGCATCAATGGCTACTAGAATGGATGCCTACGCACATCTTTCAGGCTGGGGGGACAAGCAGGATGCCTCTAAGGCCATTTGCTAGGATTCGAGAGCAGGAGAAGGTTTGCCCTTTTCCACTTGAGACGCCCATATGCAACCGGTGGGCCACTGAGTGAGATGGGATGATGGACTAGATGGACTGTGGCCTGATCCAGCAGGGCTCCTCTCAGGTTCTTATGAGGGAAACCGGATGCAAAACCTGAGGGGGCTTTCCCTAGCCTCCTGTCCCTCAAGCACTAATTTCTTGCTTCAGTGATACCTATAACCATGTAGGTAACCTAAGAACATGAGAAATGCCCCATCGGATCAGACCCACGCAGCCCACCTACTCCATCAGCCTGCTCTCCCAAGGAAGCCCACTGGAAGGACAGGAGCACACAGCCGGCTTTGCTCAAAGCCTCCCAGCAGCTGGACTTCACCTCCTGCCATCATGGTTCACAGCTGTTGATGGTCCTGACTTCCATAAACAGAAGGCGTGCCCTACTGGATCAGACCCATGGCCCATCTAGTCCATCAACCTCTGCCCCATCGGCCAACCAGCTGCACAAGGAAGCCCACAGCTGGCTCTGCTTTCCGTTTCCCAACAGCAGGCCTTCAGAATCCGGCCAGATCCTACTTCCATAAGGGTTCATAAGCAATGATAGCCCTGATGGACCTGCGAACGTAGGATTGTCCCACTGGGTCAGACCCAGGGCCCTCCTAGCAGGACACGACCACCCAGACCACTTTGCTCCCAGTCTCCCAGCAGCTGTGGTTCACATGAAGACCACCCACCCACCCACCCACCCACTGCCACTGATAGCTCTGACTTCTATGAATTGGTACAAACTTTTATTTTTTAACCGTCCAAACTGGTAGCCGACACATCTCATGCAAGTGGATTCCAAAGTTTAACTACACATCTTACAACAACAACAACAACAGCAAACTCTTTGGGGCTGTGGTCACCCCTAAAGTTGAATCCAGCTCCAGTCTGCTTTCAGAGAGAGAGAATACATCAGCAAAGTGACAGGACGGTTTTCTTTCAGTGTCAGATCTCACTTTGGGATAGATATTGTGGAGAGAAAATTCCTGGTCACTTTGCTGATGGATTCTCTCGCTCTGAAAGCGCACTGAAGCTGGATTAAACCTATGGGGTGACCACAGCCTTGGATCTCTGGTTCCAGCATTTTTGGAAAGGAAGGAATACCTCTCCCATCTGGTCCTGCTTTTCCCCTGTCAAATTTTCTCCTTTAGTGACGGCTCCCTTTTTGAGCTCAGAGAAAAAGCTGCTCGTATTTATAGCCATCTTTGCTAGCACACATGAACACCACAAAGACACACACACACACACTGCTTTTTCTGTCTGAATGCCACTGATTGCAATTGAAACCTTGGGAGGTCAACTGAATCTGTTTGATCTTTCTGATAACAGCCAGAAGCTGTACGAACCTCAGGCCTCAAACTTAGCAAAGAGCAGAACGTGCTAATCTGTGTTCTTCTTGCAGGAGAAATTCAAGATCTGTTTCAGTTTTCACCTGAGAGAGGGAGAGGGATTTATAGAAGACCCTTGCTTCTCACCTGCAAGGGACCCTCACTGGAGGGGGCAAGGTGGATTAAATAAATATCCACATCCAGGGACTCCACTTCTGAGAAATGTGCTAATTCCTACCTGTCTTTCAACAAAGAGGTAACAAAAGATAGCCTAAGCAGCGCCATATTAGATGAGACCACTGGCCCATCCAGTCCAGCAGCTTGCTCTGACAGCGGATGGGGTTGCCATGTGGAAAAGGAGACAGGGAGGAAACATTCCCAGTGGCTGTAGAGAAGAGAGGCAGTTTCAACAGGTGTAACTTGTAATGTGGCAGCACCAGATGAAATGGCTTCTTCTATACAGCCATTAAAGGTGTAGCATTCTCACCCGCTTTCCCACACTTTAGTGACCCTAAAGTGCACCAGTTTGCTCTGGTGGTCAGTCTCGGACTCTTGTCTGGTAGCCTCCTGGTTAGATTCCACGCTCCTCCATGAAGCCAGCTGGGTGACCTTGGGCTAGTCATGGCTCTCTTTCTGAGCTCTCACAGCCCCACCTACTTCATAGGGTGCCCGTTGTAGGAGAACAGAAGGTTTGAGTATCCTTTGAGTGTCCAGAAGGGTGGGAAAAGTGGAGTATAAAAAACAACTCTTATTCCTCCTCTTCCTCCGGTCTCTGGTGAAGGAAACTGCTTCTCCTCCTCACTTTCAGGCACTGTTATTGTTTTTAGTGGGTTCATTTGACATTTGTTTTTTACTGCTATAACCTGCCCTGAGACCTTCAAGTATACTGTGGGATAGAAAATGCAAGCCAGCCAGCCAATGAATAAATGGAATACTCTGCAGCAAAAGCCCTTAAAGATACTATTTCTTTTTTAAAAAAACAAACAAACCAGAATATCAGACTATAATGTGCAGCTCAGCAGAGCATTGTTCAGCCTCTTTGCCAAACTGAATGCTGCTGCATATTCCCTGTGCATTTTTAACCCTGTCTGGATGCAGCTCTGAGAGCTATTTGCATCTAGACCTCTAGCTAACAATTAGGACACTCCTGGGACAGAGCATTCACTCTGTGGGCCGGGCGGCTCCATCCAGAACCATCCTGTCCCGTCCCAGGGCTGGCCTAATTGCTGCCAGAGCGTGGAGCATGAAATCGTGGTCCACACCCATCCCCAGCCGTCCCAGAGTTCTCCGGCAGGGAAAGCATTCACACTCTCCCTGCCGGACAGCTCTGGAGCCCCACCCCGGGACTGCCACCAATAGGCCCTATTGGGCCCACTGGCTGGCAGCCCCTTTTGGGGGTGGGGCAAGACCGGGCCGGGCCCGTCCTGGGGTCCTGCACGCTGCTGCCACCCTGATCAGGCCGGCCACAGCCCACGGGAAGCTCCTGATGCCCACCGCGACCCAGGGGTACACACCACCCCCAGCTCACCACGCACAACCTACCTGTTCGGACACCTGGGTTGAACTGGGTAGGGCCCAGGGGCAGGGTTTGTCGGATCAAACCAGGCAGGACCAGGCTGTCAGCCAGAGGGCTGATATGGCCCAATGGCAGCAGCCCAGGGATAGGGTGTCCTGCCCCACTGGTAGCATTTTTGGGTTGGGGCATGCAGGGACAGAACGACTATTCACACCTTGGCCGGTAAGGGACGCATTGGGAACGTGTCCCTTACTGGCCAAAGCGAAAGGTCTTTCCAAGAAGAAGAAGAAGAAGAAGAAGAATTGGCTTTCCTACCCCACTTTTCTCACCCATTCAAGGGGACTCAAAGCAGCTGACAAAGCTTCTGTTCTTCTCCCCACTATAGATATCCTGTGAGGTAGGTGGGGCTGTGAGAGCTCAGAAGAGAGCTTTGACTAGCCAAAGGTCACCCAGCTGGCTTTGTGGGGGAGGGTGGAATCAAACCTGGTATTCCCAGATAACAGTCTGGCTTCCTAACCACTAGACCAAACTGGCTCACCAAAGAGTGACCAAAAACTGACCCAAGAGTGAGAGGGGCATGCCCACTGGAGTGGCGGCATTTTGTCTGTACGCTTGCCACTACTGCCAGCAGTGGAAAACATCACAAAACTTGTCCCCTTCTATAGTAGAGATCTAGAGATGCAGGAAAGTAAGAACCAGCTGGCATGCACAACGAGGTTTCTGTATTTACGTCCAGTATATCTTGTCAGACTGATGTTCTGCTCTTCTCTCCAGGCAACCTTAAGGTGGCCTACATGGGGGTTACTCCCAATTACTCCTCACAAGCGCCCTGTGAGATAGAGATCTCCAGAGGAAGGAAGGAAGGAAGGAAGGAGTAGCTCAGCAGCAGCAATTAGCACCCTGTTGCTATGACAACGGATGCAAGAGCCCATCCATCGCAGGAGACAGTACCAAAGTCGCTTTGATCTCGTTGCCAGGTAACGAAGTTGTGTGTGCCTGAGTGGAGTGTGGGAAAGTTCTTTTCTTGAACTGTGGGAATGGCAAGCTAAACAGGTACTTTGAGGAGGAGGAGGAGGAACAAAAAGGAGGAGAAGAAGAAGGTTTTTTTTATACTCAAAGCTGCTGACAAGCCTTCTGTTCTTCTCCCCACCACAGACACCCTGTGGGGTCAGTGGGGCTGTGAGAGCTTGGAAGAGAGCTGTGACTAGCCCAAGGTCACCCAGCTGACTTCATGGAGGAGTGCGGAATCAAACCCCGTATTTCCAGATAAGAGTCTGGCTCCCTAACCACTTGACCAAACTGGTTCACAAGGGTCATCTGAACTCGCGCCTTGTTTCTTCGTCTGTCTTTATCCCCTTACAAGAATTTTCCCCATCCTGAAGTGACTTTGCCATGCAGACCTGGATTTTTTTCTGGCAGGGAGGAGGCATCCCTCCAGCCGACTGTGGTTGCCCCCGTGTTGTCCCCAACACTCGTCTTGCCACACACATGTGAACCCAGCCGCGTGGGGCCGTGAGAGCTCAGGGACAGGCCACCCAGCTGACGTCACGGAGGAGTGCAGAATTGAACCGGGAGACTACCAGATAGGATCCCGACACTCTAAACAAAAGGCCAAACTGGCGCACTTTAAAGTTACCGCGTGGAAAAGATGATGGAAATTTTGCCTTCACCTTCTGCTCGAAATGCTCAGAAGCACTTGGGGGGCCACTGTGCAAGACGCTGGGCTAGATGGCTTGTGGCCTGATCCAGCAGGGTTCCTCCCTATAAAGAGAGATTATGTGTCTGCAGTGTGTCAGTGGTTGAAGAGCTGTTCGTTATCTTATTTCACAGTCAGTTGCATTCTCCAGCGAGACTAACATGCATGGAGCCTTTCTTAAAAATCATGACCCACTGGGACAAAGAGGAGAGGCTGTTTCTCTGTCACACGCGAGGCTGATGAGAAACGGACAAAACATGGCGACATGTACAACAGGATGGGAACAGCCGACCATAGGAGTTTTGTGTTGTTATACCAGTATCTGAGCGTTCTAGTTTCCTTGATCTGGTCACAAGACTGACTGTGACGGTTTCAGGGATACAGGCTGCAAACTGTTTTGCTTCCTGGCTTTGCAGGCTTCTAGCTCGCTGCAATAGCCAGCCTTGTTGCAAAGTTTGTTGCAAACCCTGGGATTTGGGCTGCAAAAAGAGCGGGAAATCCTGTGCGGGCCCTGTTGCAGTGATTGGCTGGAGTAAGGTTTTGGAGGGAAAAGCTGTCCGGGGATCTGAGTGCTGGAGGGGCTAGAGAAGGAGTTCCCACCAATCAGGCTGGAGGGACAGCAACCTCTGTTAGGAGTCTCCAGCAGCATTTTATTGCAGTTACAGCCAATCAGGGTCAGGGATGTGTGTATAAAGGAACTGAGAACACAGCAGACTAAGTCTTCATGCTGGGACAAGAGCTGAAAGGAGAAGAAGAGCTGAACCTGAAGGAGCCAGACCAGTAGTTGACCAGGGGTCTTCGTGCTGGGACTGAGGCTGAAGGGAACAGAGGAGCTGATCCTGAGGGAGCTGGAACCAGTAGCTGACCAGTGGTCTTTTGGGCTGAGTGATTTCTGAAGGAGGCAATCGGGTGGATTGTGGCTCTGAGGGAGAATTCACTAGCAACTGACCAGGCTGGATGATCGGACAAGCAAGGACGGACTGGGCCTTGTGATCATCTAGGGCCACGTTCTGGTACACTGGCTTGGCTTGAGCTGTGGGAAAGCAAGTCAGAGGGGGAGGAACGTGTGGAGGCTTGTCTTTTAAAAGGGGAACTATTTTCCTTTGGAGAAAGGGGTAGCTCCTAGCCTTAAGAGACTTGCAAATTTAAACTAACAACTACCTGAACCTTATTATCTTTTTAGTATTGCTTGTGTATAATAATAAACTTGTTTTTGTTTACTGTTGAAACGCTTGCTACCAGTGTTTTGTGTCCACGCTGTAGTATTCACTTGGCCGTTGCACGAACCCAGCATCCTAACGGGGCCAAGCTTCTCCTAGAGAGGGCAGGCACTAACCGGATCGCTGGGCATCGTGGCAATTTGGTGGCAGCGGTGGGATGAATCTTGATTCAGTCCGCTTTGGCCAGAATACTGCAGTAGCAAGCAATACTGTGTGTGATTGAGAAGGACAGCCAGAGTTTGGCTCCTTTGTGAATGAGTCTGGTGTCTGGACACAGAGCCCTATGGTAGTGCCTGTGGGTCAGAACTCCTCCATCCCTGAAGTGTGAGTGTGCCAGACATCAGGGAGGGCTAGCAGGCACAGGTCCTGAGGTAAAGGCTTTCAGGTATTTTGGTAAGGACCTGGTGTGCTGTCAGCCCAAGTATTTGGGTGAGCCTAGCCACAGTATAGTGGGGTCAGTAGGCTTGGTGACCAGAGGTAATTGCTGAAGGTAATAGAGTACGGTCACCAGCCGGACGCTGAACCACGTGGCTACACCCAAATAGGCCTGGTTCCAGAGGTAAACTGCCTGGGTAAAGTACGGAACCAGGGAGGGAATTGCATTCCCTGAGTGTTGGCTACAAATAGCAGCAGCCAGCACGGTAGATCAAGTGGTGGGGAGTCCCACACTTGATGCTAACTAGGAGAGGGGCTAAAGCTGTTCCAAAGGGTCTAGCGGGACTGCCAGCTAAGCGTGTTAGTGGCAAGCGGCCCAGAGCCAGACCAAGGAAAACTAATATGGAGCCCGCAGTTAGTCAGGAGGTTTCAACCCCAGAGCCAAGTGTGGGTGCAGGCCCAGGGACTCCTGAAGCTGTGCCGGGAGTGGCGCAGGACAGTGGGCTCGTTGAGCTCAAACTGAGGCTCGAGTATGAGCGGGAGATGAAAAAAATGGAACTGGAACTCCAACTAGCCAGGGAGAAGTCTGCTAGAGAATTGGAAATGGCTAGAGAGAAAGCTGCCATTGCAGAAAGGGAAGGGGAGAAGGCTAGGGCTCACGAGCTGGCCCTTCTCCAATTAAAAGCTAGCCAAGGGCAGGGTGCCCAAGGGGCGGTTCCAGGAAACAGATCCAGGGAAGCTAGTATGGAGCCTGGGAACTGGAAGTATGATGTGCTAGAGATAAGGAAAGAAATAGCTGCTTTCCGGAAAAAGGTTCGTTGCGAAGTAGACATGCTACTGAACGAAGCTAAACATGAAATGTCAGTTGTAAGGTTTGAGCTTGATAGCTGGCTGAGTCAGAAAATCTCCCCATTCCCGACAGAGAAATCTAGTTATACTGATTTCAGTAAGGAGAACTTGCAACTTGGGATGGACAAAATTGAAAGGGATACTGCTACAGTGCCCCACAATACAGACAACAGTATTGAAGCGGAGCAGGGTCAGGGGCTAGCAGGCAGTGTGGGTGCCAAGATGGAGGAACATCTGGAAGGTGAAGGGAGTGAACAGACCCCTGGATGTGAACTGGTGGCCCTGGTGCAAGAGCAGCCAGAGGCACCAGCGCTGACTGAGGATGGCGGTGTCAGCCAACCCAGTCAGTTTGAAATAGAGCAGCAGACTGATGTATCTTGGCAGCCATGTGAAACAGATCCCAAACAAATTGCTGAGTGTGTGCAAGGACCCCAAGTTAGCAATAGAGGGAACCAGGATCTGTTTGCCATCGCAGAGGGGGAAAATGATGTATTCCTGCCTATGCGTGGGGCAGGTGACCTGGGAGAGGGTGTGTGTGATGTGCAAATGGGTGAGGGTCTGACAGGAGAATACCACCAGATCCAACATTTAGTAGAGCAGGGCCAGGAAGTCTGGGCAGACAGACCTGGACTTGCTAAGGAATTCACACACCTCACTGATGTAGGCAAACCAAAGCCAATTTCAACACCAACTGACAGCCTCACAGGCAGATTCACAGGGTTAGTGAGGCAGGAGGCTAAATTGAAGCTGGGCCTGGAGGTGATGGCTTGCCTAGCCAACATTGGGGTGTCCAGATATGATTGGCGGACACACCTGATAGACCTGAATGGTGTGCTGAGCGAGATCCAAAGGGCAGAGGACCAGAAGGCGGATGCCATGTCGCACCTGGTTCCAGAGAGGCCAATGGCAGTGGACAGCGCTGCACCAGTGGCACCAGATGGACCGGACGGACCAAAGAGACTGCTGCCCAGGTCAGGAGGAGGAGCCACGGAGGACAGCGCAGGCCCAACACCAAAGGGACAGGACGTCACCTGAGGACAGCGCCAAGGACGGCTCAACGCTGGAGCATCCTCTATAAAGACTTTGGACACTATTTAGTTGTAATATAGTTGGCTAAGGGAAACCTGTTACAGAGACTTTGGACTTTTATAGAATGTGTTTATTAGATAGATTGGTAAGTTACAATCCTCCTTGGGAGACAAATGTCCATGGGACAGTTGTGCCCCAGGTACATTTGTCTTTTTTGGGGAAGGGAGGGGTTGTGACGGTTTCAGGGATACAGGCTGCAAACTGTTTTGCTTCCTGGCTTTGCAGGCTTCTAGCTCGCTGCAATAGCCAGCCTTGTTGCAAAGTTTGTTGCAAACCCTGGGATTTGGGCTGCAAAAAGAGCGGGAAATCCTGTGCGGGCCCTGTTGCAGTGATTGGCTGGAGTAAGGTTTTGGAGGGAAAAGCTGTCCGGGGATCTGAGTGCTGGAGGGGCTAGAGAAGGAGTTCCCACCAATCAGGCTGGAGGGACAGCAACCTCTGTTAGGAGTCTCCAGCAGCATTTTATTGCAGTTACAGCCAATCAGGGTCAGGGATGTGTGTATAAAGGAACTGAGAACACAGCAGACTAAGTCTTCATGCTGGGACAAGAGCTGAAAGGAGAAGAAGAGCTGAACCTGAAGGAGCCAGACCAGTAGTTGACCAGGGGTCTTCGTGCTGGGACTGAGGCTGAAGGGAACAGAGAAGCTGATCCTGAGGGAGCTGGAAACAGTAGCTGACCAGTGGTCTTTTGGGCTGAGTGATTTCTGAAGGAGGCAATCGGGTGGATTGTAGCTCTGAGGGAGACTTCACTAGCAACTGACCAGGCTGGATGATCGGACAAGCAAGGACGGACTGGGCCTTGTGATCATCTAGGGCCACGTTCTGGTACACTGGCTTGGCTTGAGCTGTGGGAAAGCAAGTCAGAGGGGGAGGAACGTGTGGAGGCTTGTCTTTTAAAAGGGGAACTATTTTCCTTTGGAGAAAGGGGTAGCTCCTAGCCTTAAGAGACTTGCAAATTTAAACTAACAACTACCTGAACCTTATTATCTTTTTAGTATTGCTTGTGTATAATAATAAACTTGTTTTTGTTTACTGTTGAAACGCTTGCTACCAGTGTTTTGTGTCCACGCTGTAGTATTCACTTGGCCGTTGCACGAACCCAGCATCCTAACGGGGCCAAGCTTCTCCTAGAGAGGGCAGGCACTAACCGGATCGCTGGGCATCGTGGCACTGACCAACAAACAAAAAAGAAACCAAACTATGAGCAGGTATAATTGAAGAAGAAGAGTTGGCTTTTCCACCCCGCTTTTCTCACCCATTTAAGGGGACTCAAAGCGGCTGACAAAGATTCTATTCTTCTCCCCAGATCAGAACACCCTGTGAGGTAGGTGGGGCTGTGGGAGCTCAGAGGAGGGCTGTGACTAGCCCAAGGTCACCCAGCTGGCTTTGTGGGGGAGGGCGGAATCGGACCTAGTATTCCCAGATAAGAGTCCGGCTCCCTGACCGCTAGACCAAACTGGCTCACAATTGGAGCTGAAATTCAGAAAGGCAACTTCTATCTCCTGCATATCTTCATTCCATTTCCCCAGTGATCTGCACTTATTCCTCCCACGAAGCTTCAAGCAAGACAGGGTCAGTGCAATAGCCGGTATCCACAAGCCACCCATGTTCATCAGAGCCAACCTTTTCCAGTCACTGCTCGCTCATTGTGCCTAAAATCTTTGTAGCCAATATTCAGAGACTGGGTGCCACCTGGGAACTATTTTCAGGGTCTAGCAGAGCATTTCACATTGTCCTTTGAATTAGATGCTTATTTAGGGTTGCCAAGGAGTTTGGATGTTTAATATACTAGGACATATCTTGAAATCGTGCCTAGGATTCAATGTGGACTTCCTTGAGGACATTTATCAGTCTTTCTTTTCTTTTTCCCTCCCTCCTTTTCTTTCTTCCTCTTTCCCCCTCTCCCATTTCTTTCTCTCTCTCTACCTCCTCCCTCCCACTCCATTTCTTTCTTCTCTCTTTTTCCCCTCCTTCCCTCTTTCTTTCTCTTCCTCTCTCCTTCCTCCTCTCTTCCTCTTCTTTCTTTCCTTCCTTCCTTCCTCTCTTCCTCCCTCCCTCTTTTTCTCTCTCCCTCTCCTTCCTCCCTTCATTTCTTTCTTCCTCCCTCTTCTTTCTTTCTCTTTTCCCTTCCTTACCTCTTTCCCTTTTCTTTCTCTCCTCCCTCTTCTTCCTTCCTCTTTTTCTTTCTCCCTTCCTTCTCCTTTTTTCTTTCTCTCTCTCCCTCTCTCCCCCTCCCTCCTCCATTTCTTTGTTCCTATCCCTCCCTTTCTTTCTCTCTCCTTCCTCCCTTCATTTCTTTCTTCCTTGCTATTTCTTCCTCCCTTCTCCCCTTCCTCCTTTTTCTTTCTTTCTTCTTCTCTCTTCCCCTCTCTCCTGCCTTCATTTCTTTCTTCCTCACTCTTCTTCTCTCTCACTCTTTTTCCCTCCCTCCCTCCCTCCCTCTTTCTTTTTCTTTTCTTTTTCTCTCTCTCCTTCCTCCCTTCATTTCTTTCTTCCTTGCTCTCCTTCCCTCCCTCCTTCCTTCTTTCTTTTTCAGCTCCTCTTGAACATATACAGTACATTTGGCCCTGTCTGTCCTGTTTCTCAAGCACAGGCTATTCTGCTGCCAGGCGATGCTGTACATGCGCCAACTTCCATAGCATACAGACACACTCTTGTTTACACATGTCTATCATCCGTTATCATCCTGGGGATCACTGTCTAAGCACAGCCCCATCCTGATACGAAGCGACATTGCTAAAGGCTCTTTGCCATCCACTGTATGCATTATTAATTCATTCTCCGGCATCTCACAGTGCTCTGCCTCCAAAAGCAAGGCATGCATTAGCAAACGGATCAGAATAGTTCCCACGGAAGTTGCCGTTCTCAGGCACTGAGCACAGCAGGATTTATTTCTTAGTAAGCAGGCTCAGGAATGCCGCGTGGCATGCTGGAAACCTTTAACTTCAATATAGACCTGGGCTTATTCGTACAGGGAGGCTGCGGTGCTGAAGCAGTCCAAGAAGTTGTCCCGGAGATTGGGAATGAGAAGGAGCACTGATATTTGGTTGCAGGGGGCTCATCACTTTAAGCACCGGTGTTCACAGGTGTAGGCCGTGCGATCACTGACCACAGGGAAGTGTACTATCCCTCCGTATGCCGATGCAAGACTCGGCAAAGCACAGCATCTGCATTATTTGGATAAACCAGAGTAATCAGACATACTCTACACCGGATTACACATGTTTTAATCCAGATTACCCAAATAATGTGGATTAAGTAAGTGCTGTGTGGATGAAGTGGGCTTCTCATAAGCACCTGGTTGGCCAGTGTGAAAAGAGCACGCGGGAGTAAATGGAATAACCCTGCTTTTCTCAGCCATTTAAGGGGACTCAAAGCAGCTGACAAACCTTCTGTTCTTCTCCCCAGAAGAGACACCCTGTGAGGTGGGTGGGTCTATGAGAGCTCAGAAAGAGAGCTGTGACCAGCCCAAGGCCACCCAGCTGGCTCCATGGAGGAGTGCGGAATCAAACCCCATAACTACAAGATATGAGTCCGGCACTCTAACTATAAAACCAAACCGGCTCACTGCTTCCTAGGGGTGTGGATGATGAATGCAGTTTTCAGCATTCAATTTGATTCAAATCACATATCCAAAGATTCGAATCAATCCGGATGTTTAAAATTCGAATGTATTCACATTCTATCTGAATACACTCGAATCTGTTCGTGCAAATATTCGAATATTCGACAACATTCATGTGTGTCCATGCACATCTGTGTACACCTCCATATGCACCCCGTTTTTGTCCCGTGCGTGTCCGTACAAATGCGTGCAGATATAAATGTGTACGGATACATAAGTAACGCATACGTATCCATACACACACGAATGTCAATAATTTGTATGAATGATTAGAAAGATTCAGAGTTTGTTCAAATGTATAGACATTCCATTCGAATTCAATCGAATTTTGAATGTTTTAATATTCGTGCCCATCCCTAGGGCAACAGAGGGTTGAAGGATCAAATCCAGCATCTTCTCAGAGGATGGTTATGACAGCCCCTTTTTGCACCCACCAAGAAACCAACACTGGCGTTTCTGTGTTTTTTCCAGGAGATGTCCCCTACAAAATGGTATCAAACAGCAACAAATGTTGTCATAGCTGCCAGGGTGAGGCCTCAGAACCTCAAAGAACCTCTCACTGTTAACCCCTTGGGCAATGAAGCGATTCAGGAGCTGTATGGGTGGGTACCAGGCAAGAATTTTCAAGGAGACCATTGTCTGTGTTGGTGCCCTTTACTGGAGGGCATCTTCTAATGGATGCTTTTCCAAAAATCTTCCAAGTAGAAGGCGGTTCTTTGTCAAATAGGGAGCACAGCCACTCCATTTTGCTTCATCTCTGAAGAAACAGGTTGGGTAGACTTCTGGATCCAGCCCTGCCCCTGGAAGAACAGGTTGCAGAGATGGTACAGAATGGCGTAAGGGCACTTGCAACAGTGTGCCAGCTGTTCCTTTTCCTTTCAGCAGGACCTGATTAAGCCATCGTCACGCTTGCCTTTGTAATAGCTGGAAGTGATTCAAAAGCCGCATTGTCCAGCTAGCTCTCTTCTAGATATTCTGAAATCCAGAGCAACACAGAAATGCCGTAAGCCTTGAAAGACTGCAGTTTCGAACGGCTGATCAAATTGCTCCAGATGACTCAATTCACTGAGCGACGATGCACTCTGCACTGCAGGGAAGCCATCGGGCCTAAAGCAAATCTCAGAAGCATGAGCAGAAACTAGAAGTAATTTTAGTGCAGGGCTTCTGGGCATCTCCGGCAGAAGATAAAGGGCAAACCCTCACCTGCTCTCGACTCCCTGCAAATGGCTTTGAGAGGGATCCTGAGAGCATAGGAACACCAAGGGGCCCTGCTGGATCAGGCCACAGCCCAGCTGGTCGGTCCAGCACCCCACCTCACCCAATGGCCTGCCATTTGGGCGCCAGGCGCAAAACAAAAACAACTCCCCGCAGATGACCTTTAGAGGCACCCTGCCTCTCTCCCCAATGTGGAGGTGGTACCTTGGCTTCCCTTCTAGTAGCCACTGCTATAAAGATAATGATTCACGTTTACTATAGGCGTAGCGTAAAGTGTGGCAGCATGGATGTGGAATGGGCCATCTCACTGTGCACACATCACCTCTGCATTTGAGCACTTGCAATGGTTGCCAGTTAGTTCCTAGACCATAGGCGTTTTCGCACTAAGGGAAAGATGCCTCAGGACGCTCCGGCCCGAACGCGTTGAGTACAGTTCCCCATCTGCATTGGCAGGTAAACGACGCGTTCTGAACGCCTCCTTTACCTGCCTACGTGCGAATGGGGAACTGTACTCAACGCGTTTGGGCCAAAGACCCTCGCTGGCCTATCCCCATTGGCTGCCTTGCAGCCAGGGGTGGGGAGGCTAGTCGGGTCCCTTCCCTGGGTTCCTGCGAGGTGCATCAGCCTGGATCAGGCCCATGCAGGTGGCGGGGCCCCCACCCAGCACCCCCCAACCCACCCCTGGGGCATGCGCACACGTGAACGGCGCTTACCTGCTGCTGCCAGCTCTATTCTCGCTGGAATAGGCCGGCGATGCTCTGTACATGCGCGGGGGGCGGCCCCTCATTGGCCAGGCACCTGTGCTTCTGCAGATGGCCAGTTGCGAATGCTTTCCTTCTGTGGCAGTTGGGAGCATTCCAGAATACTTGGAATGCGCGTAGAGCACTTTTTAGTGCTCTGCTTTTGGAACGTGTCTATGATGTGCCGGGACGCTTGGGGCTTAATGAGTACTTAATGGGTACTTCTAGTGACAGTGGAAAAACACCCCATAAGATCTTCGGTTGAAGTCCTGCTGCAGGTACCACAAACCACTGAACGTCATCTTGTGACTCCCCAACAGACAGGGCCTTCTCTGTGGTGGCACCCAGCCTCTGAAATAGCTTCCTGTCTCATATTCATAGAGCGCCTAGTCACATTTTAGGTACTAACCGAAGACTTACCTTTCTACCCAGGCCTATCCTTATTACTAAGCATATTTTAATATAAATGTTATGATTTTAGCCGTTTTTATTCCATATGCAATGGAAACTGCTTCAAGATTATATTTTAATGGGGAGAAATACATGAATATTTTAAATAAATCATTCAAAATCTGCAATAATCCCATTGCTATCTTGAGTAAGTTTCCTCCAAGAAGGGAGGTTGCCTGGAAAACCAGACTATGGAGTGACCAGGGATACTACTGTAGGAACTCCATTTACACCGAAATCCAAATGTGAGCTAATCTGATCTTCATGTCCCAAACTAATGTGCTGATGTTAACTTAATTCACCATCACACACTTCCCTGGCATAGCAGCGTCCATTGCTTATGAAAATAATACAAATGGGTTCTAAAATCCTTATTTTTGTGGTCATTCTGAGTCTATATTTTACCTGTAAACAGCACCGAGTCTTTATGAATTCCGTGGCATATAAATCCAATTAATATAAAAATATTGTAAGCAAGGGAGCCGCTGCTTTGGCCAATGTTGGGCAACAGATTAACGCAATTAAAATGCATCGTTACTACTATTACATCATTATATTTTCTATTAACTTGAAAGCAATCCGTGATTTTTTCTCTCTCTCTCTTTGTTACCTGCCTTGAAAAATATTTGAAAAGGTGGCACATACATAAATTGTTTAGTTACAAACTTGAAGCTAAATGTGAAATTTCATACTACAAGCCTATTTACGCTTCGACTGCCCCGGGAAAATGTTGCAGGGAAGGAAAATTCTGGCATGGTTGGGGGATCCCCACTTGGGGACACCCAAACCATTTAAAACTTAGCTGTCCCTTAACTATTCACCAGCTAAGTGCAAATCGCCTCCGTTAAGGAAGAAATGCAGCAATGGTGTCAGCACGCGTGCGTAGCACTGTTGCCATGGTGACCAGGCAATGCAACACGCAACCGTGCCTGCACCGCCGGTCACAAACCCCATTTGCACCTCTTTCACCTGGAAGAGGTGTAAATGAAGCATGTAGAGCTGTTCCAGCTGTGCAAGCAGAGGCCTTTTCGCACTACAGCCAGAACGGCTGTAGTGCCCTTAGGCTAGGACACTCTGGGATGCTTACCCCATTCACACGGAGGCAGGTAAGGAACACGTCTACACGCATTCCTACCTGCCTGCCCAGAGTGTCCCAGCCTGAAAAGGCCGGGGCAGGACACTCCTCCCAGGCCTGGCCACCATTCGGTCACGTGAGCTGGCTGGCCAATCAGAGCCGGTGTCACGCGCATACGCACAATGGCATCGGCTGAACCGGGCCACTTAGTACCCGGACAGCCATCAGGTAGGTGCTGTGTGTGTGTGTCCCCGGGCTAGGGGGTGGGTGCCCGGGCTAGGTGGGTGGTGGTCCCGGGGGGTGTCTGCTGGGCTCAACCGCCTAGATCTAGGCGACTGAGCCCCACAGAGGCAGAAGATCGTCCCTGATAGGCCGGGGAATGTGGTGCTCTGGCATTATACCAGGCCCACTCTGCCAGTGCTTCAGGTGGGCCCGGTATACCGCCAGCGCGGCACAGCGCCTGGCCCAAAGACAGCCACAGTTTGCTCTCTCCCCACCCTGGAGGTGCGATGGGACTGCAGCAGCCAGGAGTGAGCCACCTTCCCCCCCCCACACACACACACATGTGACGCCTCACCTTGCCGGGCCTCGGGTACAACCTGCCACGGTGTGTGCAGGTGCGCGCGGTCCTGGTAGACGCAACCCACGCGCTCAGCCTGGGTCCCGTCTAACGGAGTGCGCATGCCTGCACAGACCACGCAGATTGTACCCCGGGCCCGGCAAGGTGAGTGACTTGCATGGGCCTGCCAGCTGTTGGACCGATTTCGGCCCAATGGTGGCAGCGGGGGTCGTGGCCCGCAGCTGTCAGGGAGGGAGGCGTGCGAACGCTTCCTTCCCTGAAGAGCTGCGGAACGGCCGGGGACGGGCTGGAACGCGCCGGGCTGGGAGTAGAGCACACTTAAGAGCTCTACACCCAGAACACACTGAGGGCGCTCTGGGATGGGATGGGCCGGTTCTGGACAGAACCGCCGGCCCAGAGGAGCGAATGCTCCATCCACGCATTCCAAAAGGCCTAATGCGAAAAGGCCTCAGGTTAGAGGCAGAGCAGTTAAGGTAGAGGGGGAAGCCCTGCAACGACAGAGCCGTGTCTGGCCAAGAAGTGGCTCTGCGCAGTGCGGATGCAGTGTCTGGGAATTCCAGCTTGGTCTTGTGGGCAGAGGGCTGAACTCTTATCTGGCAGTCTCCAGGTCCGAGTCTGCTCTCCTACACAAAGCCAGCTGGGTGGCCTTGGGCTAGTCGCAGCTATTTTTCTGAGCTCTCACTGCCCACCTACCTCGCTGGGTTCCTATTGTGGGGAGAAGAACAGAAGGTTTGTCAGCTGCTTTGAGTCCCCTTAAAGGGTGAGAAAAGCAGGGTATAAAAACCGACCCTTCTTCTTTTTCTCCCATCTTCACCTTTGGCCTCGTGTGAAAAGGCTCCATGTTAAATCACAGGATAACACAGAAAGAAGACAGAACAGAATTATGAATAAACACAAGAAGGGATTTAGGCACTTTCTGCCCTGGGTCTTATTCCAGATCATATCCTGGAATCGGGGCCTGCTAGTGCAGACCACAGCAGACCCCGGGCAGGATTTAATCAATTCCAGGATAATCCAGAATAAGGCCCAGTCAGTGCACAAAAACATTGTTTTTAACTGAGTTCGGCCAACCGGTCTGGCACCAACTCCTGGCCTTTAAAGACAGGAAGGGCTGATGCAGGGAAGTACTTTGTTACTCAGGGAGGGATCCTGGCAATGCGCCTCTCCCAGATTCTGAGCTGACCATGTTCCCGCCTCAAAGAATACTCAGACCTCGGAATGACCAAGGGAGGCAGGCAGCTCGTCCGTGTGTGCAACAGAGACATCAAACTCCAGGCTGACTCAATGAAGAAAGGCTGGATCATGGTCAGCTAAGTGTGTGGGTGTGAACTGTGCCTCTGAGTATGGGAACCTGGAGGAAAAATCCAGGAAGAAGAAGAAGAAGAAGAAGAAGAAGAAAAAGAGCGGGCTTTTCTACTCTGCTTTTCTCACCCATTTAAGGGGACTCAAAGCAGCTGACAAACCTTCTGTTCTTCTCCCCACAACAGAACACCCAGTGGGGTAGGTGGGGCTGTGAGAGCTAAGAAAAGAGCTGTGACTAGCCCAAGGTCACCCAGCTGTCTTCATGGGGGAGGGCGGAATCGAACCCGGTATTTCCGGATCAGAGTCTGGCTCCCTAACCACTAGACCAAACTGACAAGAGGAGACAGTGGGATAAAAGCATCATGCTTGCACAGGGCCAGAGGCGTCTGTAGGACAATGCTCTCTTTAAAACCTTTTTGGTGTTGTTCCTCCAACTGAAGAGGAACAGGCATGGAGACATTCTTGCCCAGGCCCCGCGGCATTCCAAACAGAAACATGATCTATGCCTGTTGGAAAATGCTCATAAGCTCATAGGGAGGGAAGGAGGGAGGGAGGGTTTTTTCTGGAGTCAGGGTTGTGCCTCACTTCCCTACCCCCACCCAAGGAAGAAAAATAAAAGGAAGACATGGGCTCTCAAAAACATCCGCACAACACAGACAATTGTGCAAGGACACCAAGCACACGTAGGTGTGTTTGCAAAAAACACTGCTCCATCTCTAAACACGCACATCGAGAAAGGTGTCCATGTGTTCATACCTTAGCTTCAATCCAGCTTCAGTCCAGCTTCATGATGGAAGTAAACATCTGCAAAGTGGCTTCTCTGAGTTAGAGTGTGATAGGACACATGGGAAGGAAGGAAGGAAGGAAGGAAGGATGGAAGGAAAGAAGGAAGGAAGGAAGGAAGAAAGGAGACCCAATCTGGGCAACTGGACCATCTAATTCAGTACTGCCTCCGGTGGAAGTTGCTACTGAGTGGGATTTCTCCCTTTAATCTATATCCTGGACAGACAATGGACGGACCGAAGGACAGACGGGCAGATGGATGGATGGATGGATGGATGGATGGATGGATGGATGGATGGATGGATGGATGGATGGATGGATGGATGGATGGACAAGCAGATAGACAGGCAGATAGATGATCAGACAGATAGATAGTAGATAGATATCTATATAGATATAGATGCAGAGGCTTAGCGGCCTTTTCTGCCTTAATTCTGGATCAGTGGGTCTGGAATAGCCTGGGCCTTGGATCTGGGCCATGGAAAGGCACAGACTGGGTCTGCCCATGCCATGGCTTCACCCCTGCGCCTCTGAGGCGGCCAGCAGCCCCAAACACTGAAGGCATGCCAGCTGCAAGTCTCTCGGTTTTCCAGATCACAGCCACGCTGCCCCACTCGTAGATTGCACCTGGATCATGCTCTGCCTCATGCAGACAGCATGGATCAGAGGGGGGAAGGGTCTCACGGCCTAGAAGTGTGCTACATGGACCCTAATCTAGATTCACTGCAATGAAAGGGACAAAGGGGGTATTTAAAAGACTTGGGGACACCATGGAGAGACCCAATGGACAATGCTGCGCTGTGTCTCCTCGCATATACAGATTTGGCAACAGCATTCCAGACCTTTCCTAGCAGCACCTGGAAAGGCCAGGAATGCTACCTGGACCTTCTCCTGCCATGCAAATGCCCTCTAACTGGATTGCCACAGTGGCATCTTGCCGGCTAGCCTGGAGGTGCCATTAATTACCAGAGGTGCTGACAATCTTATCTACAATTTTCCATGCACAGGGCACTTGCCTCATCCCTCTTCAAACCGTGTAATTTAGTGACTATTGGCACATCTGGTAGCAGGGAGTTCCGCCAAGCTAATTATGCACTGCGGAAAGAAGTACTTCCCTTTGTCTGTCATGACCCTTCAACTAATCGGCTCTCTTGAGTAACCCAAAGCAGATGATGCAAGGAAGGAGGCCATAGCCAGGATCTCTAGCCACTCTCTCCACGTAGTTGTAAACCTCTCACTGTCTGCTCCGTTCTGACTGCTCCATCATTAATAGATACCAGGCCTTCTTCCCAGGCAAGGGACATCAAAAGCACTCTCCTAAATCTAGAACTTATTTCAATCACTGCTAGGTCTTCCTTCCTTCCTTCCTTCCTTCCTTCCTTCCTTCCTTCCTTCCTTCCTTCCTTCCTTCCTTCCTTCCTTCCTTCCTTCCTTCCTTCTCTCTCTTCTTTCCACCACTGTCCTTCCCTTCTTCTCTCCTTTCTTATTTAGCTCCTTTCCTCCTTCACTCCCTCCCTCCTCCCTATTTCCGTCCTTCCCTCCTTCCCTCCCTCCTCCCTTCTCTCCCTTCCTTCCTCTGTCCCTTCTTCCTCTCCTTGCCTCCCTCTCCCCCTCCTCTCCTTTCTTCCTTCCCTTCTTCCCTTCTTCCCTCCCTCTCTCCCTCTTTCTTCCTTCCCTTCTTCCCTTCTTCCCTCCCTCCTTCCTCCCTCTCCCCTCCTCTCCTTTCTTCCTTCCCTTCTTCCCTCCCTCCCTCCTCCCTCCCTCTCCTCTCCTTTCTTCCTTCCCTTCTTCCCTCCTTTCTCCCTCTCCCCTCCTCTCCTTTCTTCCTTCCCTTCTTCCCTCCCTCCTTCCTCCCTCTCCTCTCCTTTCTTCCTTCCCTTCTTCCCTCCTTTCTCCCTCTCCCCTCCTCTCCTTTCTTCCTTCCCTTCTTCCCTCCCTCCCTCCTCCCTCCCTCTCCTCTCCTTTCTTCCTTCCCTTCTTCCCTCCCTCCTTCCTCCCTCTCCCCTCCTCTCCTTTCTTCCTTCCCTTCTTCCCTCCCTCCCTCCCTCCTCCCTCTCCTCTCCTTTCTTCCTTCCCTTCTTCCCTCCTTTCTCCCTCTCCCCTCCTCTCCTTTCTTCCTTCCCTTCTTCCCTTCTTCCCTCCCTCTCAACCTCTCCTTTCTTCCTTCCCTTCTTCCTCCTTCTCTCCCTCCTCCCTGCCTTCCTTCCTTCCTTCCTTTTTTAAAGCGCTTCCTTGAAGAGCAAAGCCCAGTCCATCCCTCTGAAAGGAAACCAAGTGGATGCCACGCTTGCCCTCCCAGCCAGGATGCCAACTCAAGGGACAGCAGAATGTGTGTGGGAGGGATAGATCAGGAGGAAGAAAATCACTTTCACAGCCTTGCCTAAGTGAGACCTTGCAAAGAGAGACATCGAGTCAGAGATGAGGCACGAAGGTGCAGGATTCGGGCACAGACCTCCCTAGCAGCACACAAACACACACACATTTTCCTCCCATCCCTGGGATGCAGCCGACTGCATGTCCCTTATTATCACATCCCTTCCCCATGCGTGCGCCCCCCACCCAGGATCTCCAGGATGCTCCCCCCCACTTGGCACAGCCAGAAAGGAAGGGAGAGAGAAGAGGAACTGGCTGAAAAAAGCAGCCTCCACAGCCAACGAGAGCAGCTGCTGCAAGACCTTTCCGCTTGCCAGGCCCACCTACAGGAAAGCGTCCGCTTGCGCCAGGACGACAGCCAGGTTGAGGTGACCCTGCCAAGAGGCAGCGACAAACGAAGGCTCTGTTCCGTCAGAGCAGCGTGCGACCTGCCAAAGCAGACATGTACAGCCTCATGCTCCTCATCCCCTCACATGTTCGCAGGCGCTGGCATCCCTTTCTGCCACGTGGATCTGTGCCCACTCACTGCCACCCACCCGCCTTCACGTCCCAGTAGATAACAACTCAGAAGCACAGATGCACATGGCACACACTTCCCCTCCAGGGCACATGCAGAAGCACCTGAATCTCCTTCAGCCACCGCGTTTCTCTCCCTGCCAGCAAAACACCTGTGTGCCACAGCCCCCCTATGCGCCACAGGTGAGAGCAAATGCCCCTCAATGGCTTACTTCACCGCAGCTTTCCCGTGAGGCTCTGTGAGCTCAGCTCTGATGGCAGGAACGGATGGAGGGAGCGGTTGCACACATCTCGAGGACATCCAGTTGGCGTAAGAACATAAGAGGGGTGCTGCTGGATCAGGCCACAGCCCATTTAGTCCAGTGTCTTGCACCACACAGTGGCCCACCGATTGCTTATGGGCATCTCAAGCAGAAGACAGGGTCAAAACCTTCACCTGCTCTCACATCCGTGGAAATGGCCTTAGAGGCATCCTGCACGCCCCCCAGCCCAAAGGATAAGAACCTAAGAGAAGCCCTGCTGGATCAGGCCACAGCCCATCTAGTCCAGCATCCCGTTGCACATGGTGGCCCACCAAATGCTCATGGGCATCTCAAGCAAAGACAAGGACAAACCTTTGCCTGCTCTCAAACGCCAGCAAATAGCCTTAGAAGCATCCTGCTTGTACCCCCAGCCTGAAAGATGTACCTAGGCATTCATTCTAGTAGCCATTGATACATCTGTCATCCATACATTTGTCTAACCCTTCCTTAAAGCCATCTAGGCTGGTCGCTGTCACCACCTCTTCTGACAGCAAATTCCACAGGCCGATGACCCTCTGGATGAAGATATATTTCCCTTTGTCTGACCTGACTCTCCTGCCCATCAGCTTCATAGATGCCCCTGGCTCTAGTGTTGTGTGATACAGAAATGTTCTCTATCCACCTTTTCTATACCATGCATAATTTTATATACTTCAGTCAGGTCCCCTCTGAAACGCAGTACTTAGGCATCCATTCTTGTGGCCACTGAAACACCTGTCATCCATTAATTTATCCAAGCCTCTCTTAATGCCATCTAGGCTACTTGCTGTCACCATCTCTCCTGGCAGCCAATTCCACAGACCAACGACCCTCAGGGTGAAGAAATACTTCACTTTGTCTGACTCTCCTGCCATGATGGTATCGTCCAAATGCCAAGGGGGAAAACAGATGTAAAAGGGAAGCTCCTCTTCCCCTTGCTGTGGCCTGCAGACACACACACCGCTCCTGCTATGTAATCTACTCTTTCTTTCTTTCTTTCTTTCTTTCTTTCTTTCTTTCTTTCTTTCTTTCTTTCTTTCTTTCTTTCTTTCTTTCTTTCTTTCTTTCTTTCTTTCTTTCTTTCTTTGCAAAATTGTTAGTAAGGATGAGCTAGGGATGCATTTGTAACATTCAAAATTCATACAAATTCATCCAAATTCAGGCATCTGAATAGAATGTTGGTGCATCTGAAGGCTGACATTCAGATACAAATTGAAGGCTTCATTGCATTCGTGAACCTGGGGAGGAAGGAAATCCGCTGAGCCAGTCACATCGGCAACGGATCCAGAGCGGATTCAGAGTGGACTGAGAGCTGATTCAAAGTGGGTTCAGGGCGGATTTCATGCTCTCAGAGCGAACGTGTAGGGGATACATATCAGATACATAGGGGATTTGTGTGCAATTTGTATAGAACATTCATATGCGATTTGTATAGAAGGTGTGTATCGAATTTTAATCCTGCCACATTTGAAGGGGATCTATTTGAATGAACAAGAATTTTCTTGCATTCAATTTGATATGAATCAAACGCCCCAAAACATTCATGCATATTCCCAGGATGGGCCAACATTGGCTCCGGCCTGCCCTGACCGTACAGGCAATCCAACCAGTTGCTGATGGTGACATGCTATAGGAAGGAGAGCTAAATACGCACAAACTGTCCCTTTTCTTTTGTTTGCTCTCCTAGGAATAAAATATATTCCCCGTTATCTTTTACACTGTCCATCCTACTGGATTTCCACATCTACCCACGCAAAACCTTTGGGTCACTTTTTGGAAAGGAAAGAATGGAGTCATGTTTACAAAAGACTGGCTGAATTCTTCCCTTGGATAAGAAGGACATTTTGATGAGGAAGTCACGCATTTCCTCCGGTCCTAACCAGGGAATGGCATGAGGTTGTATGAAAGAGCCGAAATGAAGCCATTGGGCCACTATGAAGACCCAGCTACACCTAACTTTCAATCCAGCTTCAAATCTAGCTGTTTTCTTTCCACATTATCTAACCCCAAGGTGGGTCTTCTGGGTTAGATAATGCAGATGGTGGGTTAATATGAAAAGGGCAACTTGAGGGTGGCCAGAGGTTCTTCCACACACCCAACCACTCGGGTTTTGCCTCAGATCTGTCTCCAGGACCCAGAAAGAGTTGGATGACCAGCTGTACTGACCACTGATTTCCACAGGCAGGTTCGTCCACCCTCGCCAATCCGAATCTCTAAATAACCCATTTGGAGAAGTGTATCTCCAAATAGCCAAAGCACTGTTTGGATCCCTGGACATCCTAAGAGAAGAGGACAGTGCATGCCGCCAGCAAAATAATCACCCTGCAACCCAGCTGGACAACTAAGGAGTGGAGCCACAGCAGGGACAGTTGGCGTCCATCCTGTGGATTGTGTGATACAGGCCTGGCGTGTTATTCCCAGGAGGAACCAAAGGCAGCCAAGGTGGGTGAAGGGAGCCGGAAGGCCCTCCCACTGGTGAAAAGCTGGTTCGTACTCTGAGGAAGCTCATGAACCAGCTTTCAGCAAAGGGAGGAGCTTCCAGTTGCACGCGCCTGTGCTGGCTTCTGCCTCTGGAAGGAGCAATCAAGGATGATCTGAACAAATAGGCAGCAGAAGACATTCCATGGATTTCCTTATCCGGCCTCTGCATGCCTGAAGTTTCAGCTGGGACCCCTTCCCATCAACCCTGGCTAGTTGCAACGGGAGGAAATCTGCCACTCAGGCATGCCAGAGACTCCAGCAGGGCTTTGTCCACACTTACATTTTAAGCCAGTTTCAGTCCACTTTCAGAGTGATAACATTGGCACAGTGACAAGCCGTTTGTTTTTGGTTTTATGGAAGTCAAAAAATCCACCTTTGAGTTAGATAACATCGAAGGAAAATGACAAAGTCACTTTGCAGCTGTGTTCTTCCACTCTGAAAGTGGACTGAAATTGGATTAAAATGTAGGTGTGAGCGCAGCCCAGGAGGTCCTAACCCATTTGAGGGCCATGGTGGCCGTTGAAGACTTGATGTCTTTCCTCTGTATTACAAGCAAGCCCCATGGACCTTGCTGCCTTTAAATTTCAGAAAGCAACCAAACTGCTGATATTATATTCAAGAACCAAAAAACCCAATAAATTATTGTAGCATTTATTTCATTCTGTCTTTTCTTACTTTGTACAATTTAATTCTCTCTCTCTGTTTGGAATCTCTCTGCACCCAGAGATCATTTTAGAATGAAGAACATGGGATGGACGGTAGCCCCGAATAAACAAATGAAAGCCAAGTTCCTCGTCTCTCGTAGTAATCATTTATAAATGGGACCTGACAACTTCAGGGAGGAAATCATCCATCAAACATCTTCTGCCCCAACGGGAATTCTGCCATCCTACTGATGTGCTTTTTAGACATCACCTACACAACCAAACAGGTGACATCATGGGTCTTGTATGCAAGCCTGAACCTCTCGCAGTGCAAGGAATGCGCACACACCTGTTGAGAACCTTGCACACACATTCTTATGCCTCCCTGGGTAAAAGTCATGTGCATACATGCAGCCATATATGTCCATGTTCAGAGCTAGGCATGCCCACACTTCCACGTCATCTTGTAATTACAGTTGTATAATGCCACAGCGTCGTTCCAGCAAACCAGCCTGTGATGCAAAACTGAGTTATGCCACTGTAATCTGCCTTCTAACGCAGGGAGTCGAGGGCAGGTGAAGGTCTTGCCTTTGTCTTCTGCTTGAGATGCCCAGAAGCACTTTTGATGGATCGCTATCACTGTGTGAGATGGGATACTGGACTAGATGGGCTGTGGCCTGATCCAACAGGGCTCCTCAAGTGCTTACGTTCTTAGGAAAACTGGAGGTTCAGGAACCCATCTAACCAATGGAACTGTAGCAAAAATACCTCGATTATGAATAAATCGAGGATGGTGAAGGGAAGCCCATTCTGCTAAGCACCCTGAGATCACAAGTCACTAGGACCGTACTAAGAAAGCAAAGTCCCATGTTCCTAACAGTATAAAAAAAAATCCAGGTTTTTAAAAGGGACGACTGGAACAAGGTCTGTGTGCACCCAGGCACGGGCACCTTCGAAGTTACAGGGTCTTGCGAATATGGGCGCACAGTGCCCAAGTTTTACGCAGTGCGATGCATCCGATGTCACAATTTACATGTGAATAGTTGCAACCACACATTGGGATCCTGCCAGTATGCAAACAAGGTCACTGGGGAGTGCATTCATCAAATATATTCGGCAATTCCTGTCTGCTTAGTGAAGCCCTCTGAAAAGAGCAGGACAAAAACAAAGATGAATGAATGCGTACCAGTTTCTAATCTCTACTCTCATCCAAAATGCCTTTATATCTCAGACCGTCCCTAAAGGCAAACTTCCTTCCCCCTTCTGTTCCTACCCCATGTTCTTCCCTGCTAGCTAAAAGGGGAACCCCAGATTTCTCCCAGCCCCCTGCAGCCTGGCGTTCACCTCACAGCAGCCTCGCTCAGCCAAGAAGCCAGGGTCTCAAGTTCACAAGGCCGTTTCCTTTGCGTCACAAGGAGAATCCGACCCCAAGGTCATCCAGATTCCAGTCCTAGGGTGTGACCAGCACAAAGACGCGCCAGCCGGGTTTCTAGTCTGAAATCCTCCACATCAGACAGAAACGGTCATCACAGGCACAGGCAGGAATCAAACTTTGGTTCACTAATCTTGAGGCACATCTGAGACGCATATGAGGATGTCTTTCACCTTTATGCCAAAAAAGGGCTGTTGCTCAGGCCTAAGGCAAGCAGCCAGGAGAGCAGAGGGTCACCAGTTCGATCCCCAGACCCTTCCCGGAAGTAGGCAACGGCAAACCACCACTGTCTCTCTGTCAAGAAAACTGCATGGAGATGCCCATGGAGTCTGGGAGTGTCTGTAGCTCAGCAGCAAAGCAAATAGCCCGGAAAGCAGAGGACTGCCGGTTCAGCCCCCAGCAGAGATGCAGAAGTGGTGGTTTGCCGTTGCGACGGGGAGGATGAGGATGGAGAGCGCAGCGATCGTCTCCATCACTCGCCCTGCGCCCCACGGCACCTGGGATAGACTGTAAGTTCATCGGTACTACAAAGGACCTGGGAAGCAGCAGGTTGCTAGTTTGATCCCCAGCCTCAACCTGGAAGAAGGCAATGGCAAACCACTTCTGTATTGCTGCCAAGAAAACTGCACAGAGTTGCCTATCCGGTCAACCAGGTGTCAGCTGCGATTTAATGGTAGCAAACAACCTAAAGTAATTACATTATCACCATGTCACCCATCTCCTCTAATGTCAAAAAGCCATGCTGCTGTTGGGCTCCCTGCCAAGTCAGTGGCAGGAGGGCCACGTGCTCCCAGTCACCAGCAATAGATGGTCTTGGGATACAAGCTTTCCACAAGCCGTAATCTGTTGCCGTAGCATCGCTTGCCTGTTCCCAAAGGAACCCACATCCCCCACACGCGTTGCAGTCCGTCACAACCGGTCTGGCAGATTCCGCGCAGCAAGTCTGCTACAGCTTATGCCGGGACATGAAGGCGCCCATGTTCCCAGCTCACTTATTTCCCTCAGCTTGAGGGTCCTTGCGATAGGCTGCACTGCCCGGGTGCAAGGACAGATATTATATGCATGTGTGGGACACGTTTGTCTCTGTGCCTGCGTGTGCGCACGGACATGTGCGGCGTTCCAAGAAACCTGCAAGAGAATGAGATGATCTTCTGCTTTTGGTCAAGGAATTCAGCCAGACAAGCCCAGAGGCGTTCATTAAGTAGATTCCAAAGTGAGGAAGCCCTGGAATCATGGAGGGGCCGGATCCTTTCCGGCCGGGCCGCTGAAGTATATTTATTGGGGTTGGGAGCAGAGGAAGCCTTTCACTGCAGCCTGTTCCTACAGCCTTGCCTCCCATTAACTCTCTTGAGATAAATGTTCTCCCCAGTCACCCATCCTGCAGAGCCTGCTGGACATCCATGGAGTTTGGTCTAGTGGTTAGGGAGCCGGACTCTTATCTGGGAATACCGGGTTCAATTCCACCCTCCCCCATGAAGCCAGCTGGGTGACCTTGGGCTAGTCACAGCTCTCTTCTGAGCTCTCACAGCCCAGAAGAGAGCGGGGTAGAAAAGCCAACTCTTCTTCTTCTTCTCCCAAAGGGGAAACGTCCCATTGGTTTGAATGACTGGAGCCAACAGGGTTGTGATCGAGAACGGAGAGGCCAGTCCAGGACATAAGAAGTTTGTCCTTGGCTTCTGTGGGCCCCCTGGCCTGATGTAAGCTCCCAGACACACACGGCTCCTGATATGTAATCCTTTCTTTCTTTCTTTCTTTCTTTCTTTCTTTCTTTCTTTCTTTCTTTCTTTCTTTCTTTCTTTCTTTTCTTTCTCTCTCTCCCAGAGGCAGAGAATTCGGCTCCTTACTCACAGCCCAACTCTCCTCCAAAGGGTTGAAGGCGACATTCGTCTTCCTGCTTTCCAACAACCCGGCAAGGTAGGCGAAGGCAGAAGAGAGGCGGCTGTCCTGCCTCTCAAGCCGCCCACCCAGTGGCTGGACTTCAGCTTCGACTCAGGTCGGAAGCAGCCCCGGTGTGGCTACCTAAACCACTAGCCCACACAGTCTCTCCACACCATTAACACACACACACCCGCCCCGGATGCAGGAAGACGTCTGAGCCCAGCGATCGTTCCTCCTTCTCACCTGTTCCACCGCCACCCGCAGCCCCTTTTCCAAGCCGGACGAGCCCGACTTACCTGGCTCCGCAGGAGACGCCGGACCTCTGGGAAGTCAACGTGGTGGCGGTTGCGCGGGGAGCGAGCCGACGGGAGGCGGGCAGAGCAGGGAAGCGGGCGGGGGGCACCACCTTGGCCGCCGCCGCAGTGTCTCCGGCTAGACCTGCCCGCCGCTTCTCATAGCAGGCGCACGAGCGAGGGATGCGGCGCGCAAGCCGCCGAGGCGCCCCGGCAGGTGCGCGCGGGCGGGCGGGCGGGCGGCGTCCGGGCGAGCTACAGGCGGCTGCCCGACGGGGAGGCTGCCGAGGAGACGGGCGCAGGGCGAGTGATGGAGACGATCGCTGCGCTCTCCATCCTCATCCTCCCCGTCGCAGCGGCGGCAGGCGACGACGGGGGAGGAGGGAGACGGGGAGGGGGAAAGGATCTCCCTGCCGGTCTTGGCCAATCGGTTTCGAGCCAACGGCAACGGCGCCGCCCGCCTTGGGCACGACCCGGCGAGCGCAGCGCCGTCGGGGCCCCTAGCGGCGGGCACCGGCGGGCACCTGAGGACCACCTGGCCGCCTGGCCGCGAGCCCGACGCCACTGCGGCGGAGGACGCGCGCCTCTGCCCTCTGCCCGGCCTTCTCCGGCGGGCGCGGGGAGCGAGCCGGCTGTCTCCGGGGGCGCCGGGCCGAGGAGAGGGACGTGGGGGAAAGGACCGCGCGGGAGGCAGCCGGGAGCCCGTCCGGTGAGGCTCTGAAGCCTTTTAAAAGCGGAAAGCGCTTTAAAAGCGTTGCGGAAGTCCAGATCGGGGAAGGATGCCCACCGGTTAGCAGCCCGAACCGGCTTGCCCGGGGGAGGAAGCGCCCTTCAGCCGCCCAAGGGTGTTTTTCCACTGTCAAAAAGTACCCATTTTTGCACCCATTTAGGACCCATTTGGGTGTGAGCCGGATGATCCCATTTCCACCGCGGCACCCATTTGGGACCCGATTGTTTCCGCTGCCGTGGGGGAAATCTGGGTCTAATGAGTACATTTTGGCCTTTAATCCGGATTTTCTGTAGGCCCCATTAATGGGATCTACTATGGGGTCTTCTGCCAGAAAATCCGGATTAAAGGGAGCCTGTTTCCACTGGAAACAGGCAATGAGGTCCAAAGGAGGCTAGGGGGAGGGGATGCACCCATTGGGGCCCCCCTAAACGTAGGCTCTGAAGTCACTTCGAAGCCACTTCAAAGTCATTTCGAAGTCTGCAAAATAGACTGGACTACCTTTGAAGTCTGTGCTGATTTTCGAAGTGAACCGAAGTGACTTCGAAGTGACTCCAAAGTCATTTCGAAGTTCACCCCGAAGATCAGCACAGACTTCAAAGGCACTTGGGAGCTATTCTGCACAGACTTCCAAATGACTTTGAAGTGACTTTGAAGTCAATTCGAAGTGGCTTCGAAGACTGCACCCCCCTGTCCCCCAAAATACCTGGGGTAACGGACCGGCCCCTTGGGGGTCGATCCGGATTCCCCACATGGGTGCAAAGCTGTTTCCACAGCAGGGGTGCTAGCACCCATTGCTAATGGGTGCTATACCTCCCGTAGAAACTCATTGGGTGCTTCCCTTAATCCGGATCTACTAGATCCAGATTAAGAAATGTACCCATTCCTTAGATCCGGATCTTCTTAGATCCGGATCTAAGGGCTGCAGTGGAAAAACACCCGAAGTCAAGTCAGATGGGGCTGTGGTCGCACCTTCCCTTTAAACCTGCTCCGGACAACCTTCAGGTCTGGCTGCTCACACCTTTTCATGTCTATCCGTTTTTCTTTGTGGACTTCTCACCCTCCGTTTGGCGTGCGTTCACACCTAAGGTTTAATCCGGCTTCAGTCCACTTTCAGAATGAGAGATCATAGAAGCTGTTTTATTTTGGCACTTATCCAGCTCAGAAAATCCATCCTTGTGTCAGATAACACAGAAAGAAAATGACTGATCACTGATTGCTGTTGTTTGGTTCCACTCTGAAAGTAGACTGAAGGTGGATGAGCATTTTGGTGCGGATGCAGCCTTGGACTTTCCTGAATGGAAAGTCCATAAATAAAATGGATAGAAAGGGAAAGGTAGGAGCAGTCAGACCTGAAGATGGGCTGAAGAAGGTTTAAAACGAAGGTGCGACCACAGCCTAAGGCACTGTCCGTAGAAGGAGATTTTTAAAAAGTGTTTCAAAAGCATCTTTTGTGCAGTGGTGTCCATACACTAGTGCCTTGAATCCACATTAAAAGGCTGTCCTATTATAAAAGTGACTAAGTCTGCCGCACACATATAAGTGAAGACTACTAGAAAATGTTCCACACCTATACTAGTGGCCAGGGTGGGACATCCCCGCATGCTGCATCTTGACCCTTTTCCAGGCAAACAGAGTGGGTTATAGCACAGGTGCCATGCATGACTGTTGGTGTCATTGCCATAGTGACACAATCACCTCTAGGACACCAGCACTTCACCGGGGCTTAGGGAAGCCCTGGAGAGGCCGAGCATGGATCCAGTGGGATAAATATAAGACTGGATAAAAATGATAATGCTTACATTCACTTTAAAAATGCCAATTTAAACAGTATGGATGCATACACTGAAAAACAAACGATAGGAGCAGCACAAGCAACAATAGCCTTAGGGCGGAAAGATTTATAAAGATGGACATTAATTAACTGGATCCATTGTCTTGTGGGACAATTAAAATTTGATTATCTACAACAAAGAAGGAACATGTTGTTGGGAATGCGGACTAATGATGTAACAATGAATATCCAGCAAAAAGTGATCAATTAAACAAGAGGCATTAATGGGAGCAATGAACCAAATATATATATGTTTTATTATTCAGTGGAATAATAAGTAACCGTCTAATTTTTAGCTGTAAGGGGGAAATGGGAGAAGTATATTTTGCTTTGTTAATTGAATGTGCTGCGTTGTTTTTTTCTTGAAAAAATTAAAATGGGGGATGCGTGGGTCTGGCGTCATGTGGCAATCCCAGTTTAGTCTCAGGCTAATCCCAGTTTTTATACCCTATCTGGATCCAAAGGCTATGTCCACACCTAAGTTTTAACCCAGCTTCAGGTCACTTTCAGAATAAGAGAAGGCATCAGCAAAGCGACAAGCTGATTTGAGTTAAACACCGTAATGCAGAAATAAAATGAGCGTTCACTTTTTCCGATGTGTTTTTCCATTCTGAAAGCGGAATGAAGCTGAATTAAAGCTCAGGTGTGAACACAGCCAAAGGTTTTCAGCTCTCACCTGCTTTTTGTGCCACAAACCTTGTTCTCAAATAACATGTATATACCAAACTAAAAGGAGTTTGTCGTGGGGGGGGGGGTGACTCACAGATAAGAGCCTGGCCAGTAGGCAGGCAGGAGAATACAGTCAGGCCAAGAAAAAAGAAAATAAAAGAGCAGGAGAAATATATATTTGGCTGTGTTCACACCTAAGATTTAATCCACTTTCAGTTCACTTTCTGAGTGATAGAATACATCAGCAAACTGACTAGTCATTTTCTTTCCTCTTTGTCTAACCTGAAGGTGGATTTTCTGAGTTAGATAATGCTGAAAGAAAACAGCTTCCCGTTTTGCTGATGTGTTCTCCCCTTCTAAAATTGAACTGAAGCTGGATTAAAATGTAGGTGTGAACACAGTCCTTGTGTCCTGCAGAGCTTTTCAGTCCAGGAAATTAAGAGGTCACCATATGGACCCAACAGAAATCCTGGCAACGCACAGGAACCAGCAGGACAATGCTCCAATCTCTTGGGACACTCTGCTTATGACCTCAGCATTGTAATTCTTCAAGATAAAGACTACCAAGGGAGCCACCAAGGTAAAATTGCTGGACCTTTAATGCATCCACTAGTTTAATTCTGCGTAAGTCAGATTTCTTCAGGTCCCTTTGGGTCCCTTTTGTCACCGCAGCTGTTAAATTCGTTAGACAAAAAAAAACCCTTCATGCATGGGTCACTTTGTCCTTCTGCAGTACACATTTGGGCTTTACATAGAAATATGATAGATGTATTATCTTGCTCCCACTTCCTTTTGTTTATAATTGTCTTCCTTCCTGGGTCAATGTATATAATTTAGTCTGTGAAAGTCTGTGCCGTAATCAATCTCCAAAGGCATGCTAAAATTCACAGTTCTTCTGGCATATGGTTTGAAAGCATTCCTGAAAGACTCCAAAGTTAGTCCATCATCAGGAGATGCACAAATATTCATCACATTCTAAATTTTTATGAATTCATTCAAATCCGGACGTTCGAACTCAAATCAAATGTTGGTACATTCAAATGCAGATCAAATGCTTCTATACATTTGTACAAAGCTTTGTTGCATTCGTGAACCTGGGGAGGTGGGGAAAAGGCTGTCCAGACACATTTGCAGCAGATTGAGAGTGGATTCAGACCGGTTTCAAAGTGGATTCAGAATGGATTTGATGCATTCAGGCTGCATTTGTAGAGGATTTGTGGGCGCAACAGGCAGCAGGGATTTGTATCGTATTTGTATCAGATATTTGTATCAAATTCGAATCCTACCGCATGCAAAGGGGCGCTATTTGAACGAATGCACATTTTCTCACATTCAGCTCAATTTGAATTGAACATGAAGTAAACATCTGTACGCATCCTTAGTCAATCAATAACCCATAAGTCTGCTGTTAGTCAAGGAATGATGTGGGGTTTCTCACAATAACAAGGCTTAATTCTGGGCCCTTTCACACTTATGTTAGTAGTACAGGTGGGGGGGGAACACATGTGGTGTATCTGCGCATACTGGAGTTCCTCCCCCACACACATAGGCAATTAAAACTGCTCCACACCCATGCTGTAACTGTGGCTGAATTTGCACTTAGGTCTCTAGTATGCAATTAGGGGTGTTTTTCCACTGTCACTAAAAGTACTCATTAAGTACCCATTAATGGGTACGTAATGGTATTTTTCTACCCATTAATGGGTACTTAATGGGTACTTCTAGTGACAGTGGAAAAACACCCCTAATTGCATACTAGAGGCCAGAGTGGGAATTCAGCCTGTATCTCTTCAAAGTAACATGGTTGCACGCTGTGTTTCCTGGTTACCCTAGGAATGGCACTCCGCAGATGCGCTGGCGCCATTTCCAGAGCTCCATGGCTCACACTTAGCCAGCTCTTAGTAAAGCACTTGCACATGATGGGAGGACTAGAAACAAGGGGATGAAACTTCAAAGGTGTCAATACAGATTAGATATTAGGAAAAAGCTCCTGACAGTGAGGGCGATCAGTCAGTGGAATAGGTCGCCACGGGAGGTGGTGAGTTCTCCTCTGCTAGGGCCTTGAAGTGGAGGCTGGACCTACATCTGTCTGGGATGGTTTAGGAAATCTTGCCTTGAGCAGGGGGTTGGACTGGATGACCCTGGAGGTCCCTTCCAACTCTCTGATTCTCTGCTTCTAAATTTCATCCGTAAGTGTGGATGTCTGAGGCATTCTACCACTTTGCCGCCCTTGGACAAGAAGCAAAGAACGAAGACACTGTCTGAGGAGGGTGGAAAGTCCACAAAGAAGACAGTCTGAAATGAAAAGGTGCAAGCAGTCCGATCTGAAGATGGACTGGAGAAGGTTTGGAGTGAAGGTGTGAGCACAGCCTTATTATTATTATTATTATTAATTGGAAAGTTAAGTGAGGAGAAAGAAATCCCAGGTTCCCACCTGAATTCGGCTATGGCTCACAAGCAGCAGGTTGTCTCTTCCCTGGCAGTTGTTTTCATCTCCACCAGAACAAAAGGTGGGACCAAGAGGTAGATAACTTATTTTTAATAAGAAGGTCCAGGAGGCCTGTGTTGCTGTCCTAATGAGGGTGCACTTACAAACTAGTGGGTTAGATTCGCATTGTTGGCTGCTTCCGCACTTGGCCTTATTCTGGGATATGTCTCAGGATAGGGGTCTCTTGTCCACATGCTAATACAGGCTATGGCAAGTCTCACTAGGACCTGCTGTAGTCTGCAATAACATGCAGATAAGAGACCCTGATCCTGAGATATATTCCAGAATAAGGCCAAGTGCGGAAAGGGCGTGTTTTCTAATGAGATATACTCTCTATGTTATTTCCTTGTCCTTATTTTCAAGGGAAATTCTCATTAAATGCATGTAATTGCTGTTCACTCATAGGGTGTTTTTCCACTGCGCTCCTTCAATCCGGATCTAAGATGATCCGGATATAGGGAAAGGGTACTTCCCTTAATCCGGATCTAGTAGATTTGGATTAAGGGAAGTACCCAATGTGTTTCCATGGGTGGTCTAGCACCCAATAGCAATGATCCGGATTAAAGGCCAAAGAGTACCCATATGATCCGGATTTCCCGAGGCGCGGTGGAAACAAATGTGTCCCTAATGGGTGCCGTGGTGGAAATGGGGTCATCTGGCTCTCACCCAAATGGGCCCTTAAAGGGTGCTAAAATGGGTACTAAGTGACCGTGGAAAAACACCCACAGACACTGCCAGAAGCACAGGCAGAAATAAAGGATTTCTCTGGAGTCAGAGTATAAACTTTATTCAGACATCCATGGCACAGAAACTGCTGACTGCAAAAGTAGTTGGTTGCCAAAGCCCCTCCTAAATATACATAGCTCTGTTTTATAGGTCCTACCTTTAGCACAACAGGAGCAGAATGCCAGCCATCTGGCATCCTTGAATTGTGCACCACAAAGTCCTGAGAAAAGACACCTGTTCCTTAACCCAAATGTTTTCACATTCCCTGTTCCCTCACTCCTACCCAGCTAGCATATGTGTCAATTTACTATCCGAACACCTTAAAGAGAAATGCATAGCATGCATACTTATAATAACATGATTAAGAGATTAATGTGATATAGATCGTGGAGTAACATAAAATAAGGCGGCAGTTAGTAATATTAAAATGAAATAACATGTCAGTAACTTAACAGAAGCTGACATTTAGATTGCAACCCACAACACCTTGTAGCAAAATTTGGTCTATCCTTAGGGCAGCAAGTATGTGATTGACTGGTAGCACTGGGGGGCTTGGTTCCTTGTGATTGGCTGACCAACTTGCAAAGCCCACCAATCAGCATGCTCAGTCCTTCCCAACTACCATGTTAAGTCCCCTCCCCTTAACAGAACCTGGCAGGGTTTTTTTCCACTGACTCCCTTAATCCGGATCTAAGAAGATCTGGATCTAAATAATGGGCCCTTCTAGTAGATCCGGATTAAGGGAGGTACCCGATGCGGCCCTAGGGGTTGTGCAGCACCCAACAGCAATGGGTGCTAGCCTGCCCACAGTGGAAACGCCGGAGCACCCATGTGGCGAATCTGGATTGACCCACTTGGGGCCCACCCATCACCCCAGGTTTTTTTGGGGGGGACAGGGGATACAATCTTCGTAGATGCTCTGGAAATTCTTAGAAGATTCTCTGGCATGGCTCCAGAGATTCTCCAGAGCTTTGTCATAAGCCCCAGGGATTCTCCAGAGCGATCTGATGCAAACTTTGAAGATTCTCCGGAGCCTTTGACAAAGGTCCGTAGGATTGACATTGTTCTCATGTGGGGTCCTCATCAGAGCCAGTGCTATTCTTCAGGTCTGGCTTCGGAGCTGGCTTCGGAGATTGTGCACAGGCTTCAGAGCTTTGGGTTTCAGGGAGCCTCCCCTAGACCCCATTGCCTGATTGTGGTGGAAACGCACTTTGTATAATCCTGATTTGATGCCTGAAGACCCCATTGTAGACCCCTTTAATGGGGTCTACAATGGGGTCTTCAGGCATCAAATCAGGATTGTAGACCCCTTTAACGGGGTCTACCGGAAATCCGGATTACAGGTCCTGAAGGACCCATTCAATCCGGATTTCCCTAGAACTGGTGGAAACAAATGTGGCTCTAATGGGGTCTGCAGTGGAAATGGGATCTCCCTGCTCTGAGCTTAATGGGTCCCTAATGTACTTAATGGGTACTTAGTGCTAGTGGGGAAAAACCCTTGGATTCTGAGTACTGAAAGGAACAGAGGAGGAACTCTGAATAAAATGGATTCAAGAACTCCTATTAATACACAAAACAGAAAAAGCAGATAAGGTGAAGACAGTGTTCTCCAAATAAAATCAAGATCAAAACACTCATTTTGCACTTTTCTCCCTTCTTGTCTCTTCATAAATACAGCAACCTGAATGGAAGCTGCGTGCAAACTGGTCGCAAAGTTTCCTTACAGACTTCCTATGGCAGGAAAACAAGAGTAGAAAAACAGTGACCCATATTAAGTCTAGAAGGCCTCAGCGAATTTATTCCAGTCTTAGAAAAGATCTGGATAACCGAATATACAGACCTTAGAATACTCTCGTGTTTAAGTAGTAGACTCTGCAGTTGGATCCTTCCATCCCTGGTCAGACATGAGGGGTATCTCAAGCATCTTCCAGGATCACACCTGCCCACTTCCTTCTGCATGCTTGGCTGCCAAGAATGTGGTCCTAAAAGGAACTCAGTATAGGGAATGCCAAAGTTACACATGGCATTCCCAACACAGTGCTGAGATAGCTGCAGGGTTTAGCTCACCTCTAGGTTAATAGTCTAAATCAGTGGTTCTCAACCTGGGGGTCAGGACCTCTTTGGGGGTCGAACTACCCTTTCAGAGGGGTCGCGACAAGTCGCCTGCCGCCCTTCCCTCCCACTTCCCAACTGCTCTACCCCCGTGGTTGGGAGTCTCCACAACATGAGGAACTCCATTAAGGGGTCATGGGATTAGGAAGGTTGAGAACCACTGCCCTACATGATGTTGCCTCAATGCTGACAAGAAGCAACGGGATCTCCTTCGTGGTGGCCCCCATTCTAGTCTGACCCTCTGCTCATTGATCAGTTTTTAACACTCTTTGTCGCCCCTTCTCTGTTTTACTCTCCTTTGACTGTTAAGGGCACGTACCAATCCCAGTGTGAATGACCAGTGACTGGGTGATATGTGTAGTATATTGATGTTGCTGAGGCAAGCTCGGGACATTCCAGAGTGCCATTCTCCGCTCCTTGGTCATCTCAGCAGGCTGGAATTCTAAGCTGATGATGCAGACTCTGAGAGGAATGTGAGACTCAGCCCATGATGCGCCACACTCATGACCCAACACCCAACACATTCCTGTCAACCATACTAATTAGGTAGAAGCAGAACATAAGACATTGATAGTCCATTATGATGTGTTCCCAGGGTGACCATAAGACCTGGCTCACTGGCTTCCAGGAAACGTGCTCACGCAGAGGAGGAGGATATTGACACAGGTCTGCAGTTCACAGCGAACCCAGTCGTCCGCAGGATTTGTATGCAAGCCCAGTTTGGATTGAATCCAAGCCAAGAGTTATTTGGTTTGATTCAAACCAAACTACCACGTTTCAATTTGTGCACATCCCTAGAGGATGCGCGACCACCACATGCCAAGAAGAAATTAAAGAACCAGGACAAAAAAGCTTTATTATTTTACTCTGATTTTTGCACAATGAGCATTAGCTCACGTGGGGAGAGATTAGGCATGGCTCAAACAAGGTACACATCGGTTGATGGACATCTATAAAGTTTTTCTTGGGTTCTTCCAGTCTGGGGAGACACAGGACCTATTCACGCTACAGCTTATGGGGAAGAGCATCCGCACCTAGAGGAGGCTGTTACAGCCTCCAGGCGCCCCCTGCCTTCCCAAAAGTTCCATAATTATGCACTCGCTGTGGACCACACCTTTATCAACCTTAACCAATTCCTTACCTGGCACATCCAGTGGCAAACATCCTCACCTTTTCCAGTGCTGCAGGGTCGCCTGAGGTGTTGCGACTGTGACAGCGCAGAGCGTCAGCGTTGTCATAGCGATGGCACTGAGACACAGGCAGTCGCAGAGGGCACTGCAAACAAAATGGTGGTGCCCTGAAGAGGACCAACCCCGGCGTCAGTCACGGGTGAGTTACCGATTGTGCAGGGCTTAGGCTGTAAGGGTGTGTCCTGATGGGCATTTTAACCCGAATTGAGTCCAAATACGGGAAGGACCATCCCTATGACATCTGTAATAAATCTGAATTCAGCACCCACTTGTCCCCATGCAATTTTTTATTCCTGGATTTTATGAGGACTATCCTGCCTAAATCCAGAGGAAAAAAAGTCCTGGTGAAAACAGGACTCAGTCCCCTTTTTGAAGCAGAGTCCGCTTATTTCCCCCCACATGGGGACAGTACCAGGCTATTTGGGGTAGAGGTCTAGTCTTCTGGCTAATAGCAGCCAGCTGTGGGTGTTTTTTTACAGATGCAAAGCTCCCCTCCTCCCTTGCCAGGCTCACAGTTCTAGAGCCCCGCTGAAAAAAGGCAGAAAGGGGGGAGAGCTGCTTGCCTTTTAAAAGGGCTTTTAAAACACCGTCTCTGGAAACATTATGTATCTTTTTGAAAAGATACACGTGAGAAGCTTTGCAATGCTTTTACATACTCAAAATACTTTGAAATGCTTTGTAAGGATACATTTTATCATGCTGGGTTTGATCCGTCGCTGATCTCCTTGAGTGCACACTTGCCGCTAATCTCAGAAGGGAGAGGTGTGAAATAAAAAGTAATTTTAAAACTGCCTTCAGCTTTGCTGCCTTTATTGCATGCAGGGTTTGCATGTGGGGGGATTTAAAAGTCCTGGTTTTTATGTTTAAAAATAGTCCAAGCAGGTCTAAAGCAGGACTAAAAAAGCTGCATGGGGATAGCTATATTTGGATTAGTTGACGGGCACTCAATTCAAATTAAAAATAGTCCAAACAGAACTAAACCAGGACTAAAAAAGCTGCATGGGGATGCAACCTAAGAGACTAGCTCTTAAATTTTATGTGGCTTCTGGGATGGCAGGAGACGACTTCTGCAAGTGCAGATGGTGCTTCCCAGAAACTACTCCAACATGCACTAGCAGGTCAAGTGTGAATTGGCCTCAGGTATAGTACCTAGCTAGCCTGGCCCTGCTCTGTTTCCCATAGGAAAACATGAAGCCAGCTGGGTGACCTTGGGCTATTCTTCTTCTTCTTCTTCTTCTTCTTCTTCTTCTTCTTCTTCTTCTTCTTCTTCTTCTTCTTCTTCTTCTTCTTCACTCAGTCGCCACAGATGTTCTTGGACTACAACACATTGCCCAAAAATCTTGGAGCAAGAAAAAATGTATTTATTTTTAGATTTACCTTTATCGAAAGGTAAGTCTAAAAATAAGTACAGTTTTCTTGCTCCAAGTTACATTATTGCAATATCTTGGTGGATGTTTTAATAATGAGGAGTCTCAGAAACGTAAGATTATCTCTAGGCAGCTGTCAAAACCAATCACAGATCAGCAAGGGAGAAAATCCTGTCTAAAAGCGGTTGCCAAGGGAGGCCTATTTCTTACTTGGCAAGAGGTATTTGGATGTCAGTGTGCTGAGGCCCCAAAGGCAAAGGTAAACAGCAAACATCATCCATGAGAAATGGCAGTAGAATGTAGCTCCATCACCTTGGAAGGGAGGAAGGAAGGAGGGAGAAGAAGCCACCCCCAAGGGTCCTAGGGCAGAGAACAGAGCCCGCCCACCAGTCGGGAAGAGAGCCAACCGGCCGTTATACAGGCACACATCATATATATATATATCCCATGCTACTAGTAAATTAAAATATTCCCCTCCCCATCAACAAAAAACATATAAAGCAGAGTTGAGGACAACTTTATTCTTCCCCCCACCCTGCAAAAGCCACTGATCAGCTTGTGTGCAGATACATTCTTCTAGGTAACATGGATCGAGGTGCGTGCTGGCTCAAGAGGCAGATGAGGAGGAGGAAGAAGGAGGTGAAACTTGATGGGGAGGGAGGGGAGGGGGGGAATTGGGTCAAGAAACAGCCCCCTGAGCTTCTTCCGCCAACGTCTTGCCTGGGGTCGGGGAGGTTAAAAAGGTCCTGCTTCTCCGTGCTGGGGATTTGGGCTGTGAGTGGGAACGGCCCTATTCGGATTCAGTCCAGTTTACCATCAAGCAAGTGGGAACAGCCCAAAATCTGCACTCGGCCCTATATTCAGATTAAAATAGCCCGGCAGGGACAGAAATAGTCCAACCCACACTGAAATAGTGAAGTGGGAACGCACCCAATTTGTTATTTAACAAAGCATGCCCTGCTTTAAAGAAAACAGTGAATATCACTGGTCCATTGGATGCCCCCAAGCTGTGGGATATCAAAGATCTCATATAGTTTGGACTCTAGTGGTTAGGGAGCCAAACTCTTATCTGGGAATACCGGGTTCAATTCCGTCCTCCGCCATGAAGCCAGCTGGGTGACCTTGGGCTATTCTTCTTCTTCTTCACTCAGTCGCCACAGATGTTCTTGGACTACAACACCCAGCATTTCATGGCAGCCCTGCTGGACCAGAATGCTGAGGGCTGTAGTCTAGGAACATCTGGAGGGCCACAATTTAAGATCCCTAGAGCAGAGATGTCAAACTCAATTTTGCAGAGGGCCGGATTAAAAAAAAAAAGTACTGTTGGGGCCAGGGGGCGTGGCTGGGGGCGTGGCTGGGGGCATGGCTAGGGCACAGAGGAGGGACTGGGGCATGGCCAGGGTGTGGCTGGGGCGTGGCTAGGGCACAGAGGAGGGGCTGGCTGTCCATGGCGGCGCCCACGCACTCGGGCAGTGGAGGGTCCCGCCGTGCGCTCACTCGCCTCACCTCGCCTCATCTCGCCTCCTTCGTGCCCAAGGAGGACAGCAGCGGCAGCGGGCGGCAGGCCATATTAATACAGGCCGCGGGCCGCATCTGGCCTGCGGGCCGTATCTTTGACATGACTGCCCTAGAGGATAAAGAGAGAAGGAGAAAGAACTTCTGTATGTTTTCATTAAGGAATTCAGAGTAACCTTGAGAAGACTTCTAGCAGCCCAGCTGTAAAATGGACCGTAGCTTCACCCAGACAGCACTTACTTAATCCACATTATTAGAAGGTGCATTCAGCAAGCGCTGTCTGGATGAAACTTGTGTTTGCCACTCCAGTCTGCTTTGCCTCGTGACATCTCAAGAGCATGGCAGGAGCCTTCAGGTCATCAGATGACAGAAAACCACTTTCTTCTCTACTAGTAGATTCCCACGATCCTGAACTGTTACCTGGCATTTAAAAAGACTTACTGGCATGCATTGGCAGCCAACGTTTGTTTCCCGCCTACAGGAAGGTAATAGGCCAGGGGGTTACTGGCTGATTTTCTGCTGCTCTAGCAGTGAAGCACTGTTACTTCAATACCTTCCATTCCTAGAGTCCATTTACTGTCACCTAGTGGATGGAAAATCAGTTGCTTCTCCTCAATATTGTTAAACAGCTTCATCCTTCCTTCCTTCCTTCCTTCCTTCCTTCCTTCCTTCCTTCCTTCCTTCCTTCCTTCCTTCCTTCCTTCCTTCCTGTATAGTGAAGTGTTTTCTTTTCCATTGGATGCTAATAGCAACGAATGGCTTCCTCCAGACAGACAGAGGCAATACACGATGTTGAAAAAGATAAATCAATTGCCAGATGCAAGGAACATTCCTGCCTTAACTTTCATTTCTGCTGACCCAAATCGGTATTATCTCTTATGGAGTCACCCGGAAACCTGCCAAAACTTCACCCTTTGCTGTTTGCTCTGCATTTAACTGCCTTCCAGGTATCTCACCAAGTGAAATAACAAAATGAATTGAGAGGCATGTAAGTAAGTATCTCCGTTACCAGGAGCCCAACATCATTGTCAGATTTCCCATAATAGCAATATCACGGATTATCCAATTGGCCCTTCTGCATAGACCATTAATCTGGATCAAGGGTCCATACAGAGCACTTATAGGCCATGTAGATCCACACATTAATGTAGATCTATGAGGCCATCCCCCCATTTACCTTTGCTCTGTCTGCACAAGGCAGAGCTAGATCCAGATTAAGGAGGCCTTAATCTAGAGGTCATGTGGATCTGTTTAACTGGGTCCACAATAGGACTAGGGTACTTGAACTGGATCACAGGAAGTATGCAGATGCCATGCCTCCATGATCTGAAAATATAAGGGGCTGCTTTTTAACACTGAAAAATACCCCCTAAAACCCCACCAGCTAGGAACTGGCCATTAGGGAATGGGGGGATTGCTATTCAGCCCCCAGGCTTGGAGGCTAGGAACGGACACTCCTCGCCTTTGGAGGCATGGGGGGTGGGGGTGGCGATGCTCGTTTGAACTTCAGATGTGCAGCGAAGGGTGGGCTGGATCAACACCCCAGACTTGGCTGATCCAGCTCAGTGGGTCCAATTAATCTAGGGATGTGCACAAATGCAATTTTGCATTCAAATCTGAATCGAATATTCAAACATTCTATTCAAATCAAAATTCAAAAATCTGTATTTTTGAAAACCCGATTTGAATCCAGAGAACCCGGATCCGCATTTTTGAAAGCCTGGTTTGAACTTGAATATACAAATGTTGGGTACAATCGTAACTGATTTTCAAATCCGTTTGCATCCCGTTTTTATCTCGTTTGCATTCCGTTTGCATCCCGTATTAAAAGTGCAAATAGACCCAATATCCGGATGTGATATACAATGTCAAATTCAGTCAAATTATTTGAAAATCCGAATTGATCCAGATTCAAAAATTCGGATTTTCAAAAATCCGATTCGTATTTGAACGTCAATATTTGTCAAATTCGAATTGGATTTTCAAATTTTTTAATATGCGTGCACATTCCTAGATTAATCCACTGATCCAGATCTAACCCAGGTAAGTGCAGGAAAGATATAAGGGATTTTCCATTATGCTAAAAATTAGTAAAATAAATAAACTTTCCCCACTTTCCTCTTTCATTTTAAACCTTCTTCATCCCCTCTTCAGGTCTGACTGCTCTCACCTTTCATTTCTGTGTAATTTGTGGCCTTTTCATTCAGGAGGGTGGAAAGTCCACAGATAAAATGGACAGAAATATAGAGGTGTGAGCAGCCAGACTTGAAGATGCATGAAGAAGATTATAAGAGAAGGTGTCATCAGGGCCTTGCTGCCTGAAGGCAGTCGAATTGCCAACCAACCCATGCTGGGGCTGTGGTCACACCTATTTAACACCAAAGGAAAACAGCTTGTCCCTTTGCCGATGTATTCTCTCACTCTGAAAGTGGACTGGAGCCAGATTAAACTTTAGGTGTGACCAGAGCCTAGAATTGGGAGCTATTACACCTTCAGCAGGGCAGGGCTGAGCAAACGCCGGCTGACTGTCTCTACCATCATTCGGTTTAGTAATTAATGAAGAGAGAAAATTATTATTTAATAAATGTATATTATTATTTAATAAATTATTATTTAATAAATTTATATCCTGCCCTTCCCCAAATGGTCACAGGGCAGGTTACAATAAGAATAAAATATATCAAGTAATAAAACAATTAAAAATATCACCCCTCCCTCCCTAACAGGAGGGAGAAAAAGCCTGGGTAAAAAGATATGTTTTCACCAGGCGCTGAAAGGTATACAATGTAGGGCCTGGCGAACCTCAAGAGGGAGGCTGTTCCCGAGTCTAGGGGCCACCACAGAAAAGGCCCTCCTGCAATTTACAGAAAACAACAATTTAAATAAAACAGCAGATAAGTTTATGAAAGACTGGAGACCCTTTATTAACTCTCTAAGAAAATTGGAAGTAATGACGGATCGTTTCTACTAAAAACTAAGGGGTTAGCTGAAAAGGAACAAGAGACATCCAGGGTGAGCAAAGAAATAAGCGACACAAAGAAGAGGAGCTGGAAAAACGGAGGAAGTTGCATAAAGTACATTAATGTATCAGTGCGATACGAGAAAAATGTAAGTTTTTATCCTGTTTTTTAAAAAGTCTTGTAATAAAGAAGCAGAGTTGGCTTTTCTACCCCGCTTTTCTCACCCATTTAAGGGGACTCAAAGCGGCTGACAAAGCTTTTCTATTCTTCTCCCCATAACAGCCACCCTGTGAGGTAGGTGGGTCTGTGAGAGCTCAGAGAGAGGTGTGACTAGCCCAAAGTCACCCAACTGGCTTCATGGAGGAAGAAGAATTGGCTTTTCTACCCTGCTTTTCTCACCCATTTTAAGGGGACTCAAAGTGGCTGACAAACCATTTGTTCTTCTCCCCACAACAGACACCCTGTGAGGTGGGCGGGGCTTTGAGAGCTCGGAAAAGCGCTGTGACTAGCCCAAGGTCACCCAGCTGGCTTCATGGGGGAGGGTGGAATCAAACTCAATATTCCCAGATAAGAGTCCAGCTCCCTAACCACTAAACCAAACTGGCTCAGATCTCAGTGCCTGGGCAGGTCTATAAAGGGAAAGGCGCTCCTTCAGATCTCCAGGGCCCAAGCCGTTTAGGGCTTTAAATGTTCATGTCAACACCTTGAATTTGGCTCGGTAGGTAGTGAATAGGTAACCAATGCAGATCCTTTAAGACTGGCATGATGTGAGTCCAGCCAGAGACTCCCATCGGCAGTAAAGTTGCTGCACTCTGCACTAGTTCCAGCTTCCGAACCGTTTTCAAGGGTAGCCCCAAGTAGAGCGCATGGCAGTAGTCTAATCTGGAGGTAGCAACAGGCTTGTGGGATTTCAGCAGAAGCCTCCACGCCTTGCGCCAAGGGAGCGTGGCTGCCCATGAACATCAAATAAATGCAAGTACACGTCCACAGTAATATCTATGTGCACATATTTGTATAAAGCGTGGTACAAATTAATAATTTGTTATTTTAGCAAATTTTAATTATATATATATATATATTTGCTCTAGTCTTTTTAAATTTTTGCATCTTGTACAGCGGTATGTACATCTATAGCGCTTGATAAATAAATTTAATAATGATGATGATGATAATAATGCAGTGAAGTGGCATTGCACTGGGACCAACTCTCGGTAACCATGGAAACACTTTTTGGGCCCATGGAAAAATGTCTCGCCTGCCTCCCAATAGGCAACCACGGGGGTGTGTTCAATGCGCATGTGCAAACGACGTTCGCCTTTCTACGGGGCGGGCACTTTGCGTAAACGATTCTTGTTACGTCAGCATCCCCGCCCTCCGTGTTTATATACGTATAAGTATCCGCGCGCGCAGGCGCACATCGACTGCCCGTAAGGAAAACGAGGTGGCTTTTTTCCCCACTCGCTTTCCCTTTCTTCCGAGAGAACCCTCAAGCTTTTTGCCCGTCTCAAAAATGGCGGACTCGCGCTCCTCTCGACCTTTCCCATTTTCTTCCTTTGGCCGCCTGACCCCCAAGCCCTCCAGACACGTGACGGTGCCCTTTTCAAACATGGCCGACGGCCGGCGTGAGCTGTGCGAGGGGACTCGAAGGCGGCAGCGCGGCGGTGACTGAGGTGGCGGCGCTCACCCTCCTCGCCCGGGCGAAGGGCGGCCTGTCAGCGGGGAAGGCAGGCCGTGGGCAACCTGGTGGGTTGGGGCTGCAGGAGGGGGCGTCTTTGGCGGGCTTTGTGGGAGAGGGCATTCCCTTAGGGACACCCCCCCCCCGGTAGTGGCGGATTTGGGTTCCTTCTGAGGTGTCCCCACAGGGCCCTTTCAGTGGTGGCTCCTTGCGCATGCAGCTTGTACACACACACACAGAGTAGAGGGAGCTGCATGCAAAGACCGTACCCGGTGAGGGTGGGGTGCATGGACAGGGGGCCACCACAGTAGAGGCCCAGGGGAGGGACCTCAGATTCACGTTGCTTTATATTTCCATATTCTCCTTACGTGCTCGGAAGCAGAAATGAGGACATAGTCAGTGTGGCATAAGCAAAGACTGGTGATGAAGATGCCCAGGCCATCTGGGGTGTGTGGGTTATCGATGCCCTGCAATACTAGACCCAGAGCCAGAATTTCCCTGGAAATGGTACACGAGGAGCAAGTTAGATTTCTTTTAAAAATGGGACTCACAGAATATTTACACAAGAGAATATCTCCTCAAGAGAAGCCTTGCAGGGCAGGGCTGAGTCAGCGCCGGCTTACCGTCATCATTCGGTTGAGTCATCAATGAGGAGAGAAAATTTGAAGTAAAGAGAATATGGAAATCCCAGCAATGAGAAATGGACTGAAGAATTGGAACTGGAGACCTTAAGCACCTGCATTTTGCTCATGGCCAGATAACGAACTATCTGCATTATCTATACAACAAGGATTTTTTATTATTTTTACCTAAAGCAGTCTCCTTTTGGGAGTGACGAACATGTTTTTAAAGACCTGTGGGGGTTTTTCTCAATACACCTTTAAAGGTTTTTAATGGCTTCATATCCGGTCAGGTTAAGATCTTTAAGAACCTCATTTTAATGTGTATGCAATATTATTATCATTAAGAGTGTCCCTGTTCCCTCCCACACCATTTTCCTTTTGTATCTTGTCTCTTTAGATTGTAAGCCTGAGGGCAGGGACCTCTCTAAGATTAATATAATATAATATTGTAACCCGTCCTGAGACCTCCGGGTATAGGGTGGGATAAAAATACAAATAATATAATAATAATAATAATATTTATTTGTATACCGCCCTATGGCAAACCAATCCGGGCGGTTAACAGCAGTAAAATGTAAAATATAACAATTAAAAACACCTTATCCCTCCCCCCCTTAAGACAGTATTAAACAGTATAACATATTAAAACACAATATCAATGTATAAAACAATTTAAAAACTAAAAACCCTGATGTCCCTCTGTTGATCCTCAACCATCACTAAGATGGGGCCACGGGAGGAATCAGGGAATCTGGGCCGGGATGGTTAATCTGGAAATAATTAAGTCCCCACCAGCTCTTTTCCCTTTGTTGGCCAGTAAATGAACCTGTGTGCAGCCTGTTCCCGTTTAAGATCATCTAGATGGGTAGCCGTCAGTGCAGTGTTTGCTGATGAGTTTTGTAAAATACTTTCATTCTTTTCTCCAGCTTTCCTAAGTGTCTCTTTTACTGGATAATCCCAGTCACTTCTGTGAAATCCAGGGTCAAATTCTCAGATAAAAATTAATGGCTGGCCAGCTCTCAGTCTTTTCGACCGTATAGGACAAAGAAGAGGAAGTGAATAACTTTTAGGTTAGGTTGTTACAATAGAACAGGTAAAATGTAATATTTTAATTTGATCATTTTAAATTTTGTTCTCTGTTGCAGATGCCCATACTGAAACCTTTGGATATGGGGCAAGATAAAAATACAAACAAACAATGCTGCTGCTGCTGCTTCTACAGAGGAGGAGAAAAATTGTATTTCCTAAAACCTTAAAACTTTTCTTCTCTACTCCATTAGAACCAAAAAGCCCCATATCAATCATATTATTTGTGTTGGGAGTTGCCACCATATATAAGCAGTTTTACCTATCTAAGGCCTATTTTCCTGGAACTGAGGAGCAAAGATCAGATGGCATCCAGGTCATCATAATTGCCTGCTGAAGGCAGTCATGGAAAGTATTAACTAGTTATACGTGTATGCTAGCCAACACACCAGTCAACATAGAAAACAGAGTGCTCAGATTACTTAAAGCATATTGAAGGAATTTAGGTGGAAGTCCTAAGGCATAGTGGTCCAACTGGGTTTCTCCAGATGCTGCAGAACTGCAACTCTCATCATTCCCTGCAATTACTTCTTCTGGCTTGGACTAATAAGCGTGGAAGTTCCTTAACATTTGGATGGTATCGTTTGGAGTACACAGTCGAACTGTTTCAATCTAGGGTACAGCTTTTCAAATTAGAACTGAGATATCGTGATTCAGTTAAGCCTTTGCATGGGAAAATTCACCGCCAGGTCTTCCAGTCTCTGTCACCCACCAGTTCTGTAGTTTTATCAAATGCTTTGGAAAGTTTCTGTGTTTAACTGCTTGCTATTAGTCTCTCACATCAGAATTTTATTCTTCGTCTTCAGAGTTTGTTTTTCCAGAGCACTATTATGAGACACGGTCATGTTGGAAAGTGAAAAGCTTGATCTTGTTTTTAAGAGTTTTTTGGCAATCTGGTTTTCCTTTGGCAGATGATTCAAGATGTCAGAAGGGACTTCAGGAAACGATTCCGGGAACCCCGGTGGCAGCGTCCGTCCTGTGCTCACTGCTGCAAGAGGGCTGCTTGGAAGGAGAACGGCTGCTCCTATTATACCAGGTCGCCTGCCCTCAATTCGTTCCCGAGACCTCACCCTTGGTGGTGTGAAAAAGGTAAGAGACTCACTCCGGAGCTCTTAAATTGAGAAGTGGGCATCAGTAACTGTTCTAATCCATAAGAAGACAACCGGAGTATGTTGTTATTATTGACAGAAACACAATATAGCACGGGACCAAACATGTCAGTTTTGATATCTCATAATGCATTGAGATCTTCCCAAGTTCTTATGATAATGTTATTTACTGGCAAATGATACATGCAGAGCCCAGCGGGGTGGCCTTTTGCCATTGACAGATGGTAACTTTGTCAACATTGAGCTGTTTTAAGTGCCATCCATGGTCTTTTGGAATGGCACCCAGAGTGCTGATCACCACTGGGATCACCACTACGCGGGCTTGTGCCAGAGTCTTTGAACTTCATTCTTCAGGTTCTTTTATTTTGTAATTTTCTCTGCTTGTCTGCTATTTTATTCTAAAAGTATACAGACGTAAGACATACACATAAGTACAAATTATTGCAAAAACCTCAATCATAATAAAATAAGCTAAATTATATTCAAAATAATGCAGCATAATAAGGGACTCCACAAGGGAATATATTGGAGCTAACTTTTTAATATTTTCAAACATTACATTTCAAACAATAAATTAGGTTTATTGTTTCCTACAAAGCCTGTCTCCCTCCTGTAAGCAAATTTTTTCTGTATCTGCCCTTCGCACACCATGGGTGATTCTATATACTTCAAGCAGATCAGCTCTTAAATGCTTTCTTTCCAGGCTGAAGAGGCCCAGACATTGCAAGCTGATTCCAGCCCCTTGATCATTCTAGTTGCCCTTTTCATAACCATTTCCAGTTCCATGTTATCCTTTCTGAGGTGTGGTGGCCAGAATTGTCACAATATCCCAAATGTGGCCTCACCATAGATTTATAAAGAGGCACAGTGATGCTTGCTGACCTATTTTCTATTCCCTTCCATAGCAGAAGGTGTAAAAGCTGGGAGGATTTTTTTAGTGATGGTGGGGGTAGGGAGAAAAAAATGCTTCTAAGGCAGCGGTTCTCAACCTTCCTAATGCCGCGACCCCTTAATAGAGTTCCTCATGTTGTAGAGACTCCCAACCACGGGGACGGAGCAGCTGGGAGGTGGGAGGGAAGGGCAGTGAGAGACTTGTCCCAACCCCTCTGAAAGGGTAGTTCGACCCCCAAAGGGGTCCCGACCCCCAGGTTGAGAACCACTGTTCTAAGGGATCCTCTTGCGTTTCCTAGAAGGTATGTTCAGCTTAGGGATATGCACGAATATTTGTAACTTTCGTTATTCGTACAAATTGGGGCATTTGTACGCGAATCAAATGTTACAGCATTTGAACTAGTAGTTTGGACGTTCGTTAAACTGGAGATAAATATCAGATAAGTATGCATTTGTGTCAGATATGTATCCGTTCGTATCAGATATTTGTACAAACTCGGACCAATACATACTTATCAAATAGAATCCTACCACATTTTAAGGGGATCTATTCAAATGAATACAAATTTTCTAACGTTCGCTTCCTTACAAATTGAATGCTAAAAAAAAATTCATGCACATCCCTAGTTCAGCTCAATGTAATTTAACAAAACCACAGGGAGAGAAGCTGAAACATTACAGACAAATAGAATGCCTTGTGAGGAAATCCCTGGGACTAATGTTCTAAATGCTACTTCTGATTCCACAGTGGTATTTTTTATTACAGCACATCTTTCAAATTAAGTAAAATGAAAAGAAGCGAAACCAAGTAAAGGCAACTGAAATAATTTCTCTATCACCTTAACCAGTTTGTGAGCCAGTTTGGTCTAGTGCAGTGATGGCTAACCTTTTGAGCTCGGTGTGTCAAAATTCACAAGAAAACCTAGCTTAACTCGGGTGCTGTGTCACTTCTAGAAATATCCATAATTTTGTGATATTTGTAGCTCTAGTAAGAAAGTTATATTTTTGATATATGTATTTTATTAGAAGCAAAAATGAATAATTCTTTACATTTGCTAAATCTTCAATTGAAAGTTGGTATTTCGTACACTTCAAGAACAAGCAAGCACTACATGCCCAGGCGCCAGGGTGACCAGGTGTGTCACCTAAAAGGGCTTGACGTGTCACCTGTGACACGCGTGTCATAGGTTGGCCATCACCGGTCTAGTGGTTAGGGAGCTGGACTCTTATCTGGGAATACTGGGTTCAGTTCTGCCCTCCCCCATGAAGCCAGCTGGGTGACCTTGGGCTAGTGACGGCTCTCTTCTGAGCTCTCACAGCCCCACCTACCTCACAGGGTGTCTGTTGTGGAGAGAAGAATAGAAAAGCTTTTTCAGCCGCTTTGAGTCCCCTTAAAAGCTGCTGCTGCTGCTGCTTCTTAACACATTGCAAGCACAAAAGTCTTCTTGACTGTTCTGCTTCCTTAAAATTGTATAGGATTAGAGGTGAATTTTCTGGGTTCAAAGCATTGCCAGACCAGTTCCTTCTTGGTTTTCACTGTGTTTTGCCATTCCTTTTTGTAACTTGTTTTCCCAGTGTGGCATTCTGGGATGTTTCAGGTTTAAAAGCATCAAAACACCTATCTAAGCTGGGTGGTTGGTGAAGGGCAAACCCACTCAGAACACCTGTGGGGTTGTGATAAAATTGTGGAGTGGATGCCAAGCAAGGCTGAAAGAGTTTTGCCTCATAAGCACAAAAACGGGAACGTTTTGCCAGACTTCAAGATCGAATAATAACAGTTAATCAACCTGTGTGTTATCTTAAAGGGTTTTCACGTCTTCAAGATCTGTCTTTGGGAGCTTTAGTGGCTGGTCAGAACCGGAATAGAATAATCCCAGTGCTGGAGAGATAAAATTACCTGATTTATGTTTCTTCCCACTGCTCACTGTTTTTCTGAAGTTGCAGATAAATAACTGGATATTTGAGAATGTTAAGTATTTAGATCTTCCTGCGTCATCATGTAATATATACATTTAGTGACTGTGACGTTCTGTCTCTTTAATTTTTCTTGCAGAAAGCCTTTGCTCCCAACATAATTAGCAGAAAGATCAAAGAAGAGTAAGTAGTTTTTGAAAAATGTTACCTCCTTGTGGCGTGATTATGTGAATAGCTGGAATGGTTATAAATCCAGTTGTGATAAGAGTTGTTCAGTGAAGGGCAAATTTGCAAGCAAGAGGCCATAATGCATCCTCAGAACCAAGTTTGCTGGTAAGGGGATGATCATCATCACCACCATTTTTATCCCACCCTGTGTCCAAAGGTCTCAGGATGGGTAACAACATTTAAAATAAAATATATATGTATATTAAAGCGATAATAGTATGTTAGAACAATAGCAGCGCCTGAAAGTGAGAAGAGAAAGTGTATCCCCATTTAACCAAACATTGACCTTTGGCACATTAGGAAATTGTCTGAGTGTAACTCTCCCTGACGTGATAGCTTTTTCCACGCAGGGAATTTGCAGCCTTGAAAGAAATTAAAATGTGTCTTCCCTCAGCTGCAGCTGGAAGAGCTGCAATGCAAGAAAGGCTCTACGGTCCCCCTATATTTGCACATTGTTGCTTGTTTTTATATTGCTGTTGCCCATACTGTGGCTTTGACCTTGCTGTGGTTTGGTTTGGTCTGCGTTTCTTAGACCTAAAGAGGATCTTTCTGCCACCAAAGAGAAGAAGGAGCGTGACAGAGATCGGCAGAGAGATGGTCATGGACGAGGGAGGGGGAGGCCGGAGGTCATTCAGTCCCACTCCATCTTTGAGCAGGGCCCAGCAGAGATGATGAAGAAAAAAGGTAAGATCGGGTTTAAACCTGAGACTCTTGCTTCTCATTGGTGTCTCTGTATACTATGCCCAGTGTCTATGCCTAGACTCTGTTGTCTATGCACTGGTAACCTCATGTATAGGCTACCGTAAAGCCCCCTGTGTGGGGCTTCCCTTGTATCTGATCTGAAAGCTGCAACTAATGCAAAATGCAAAGTCACACCTGCAGTGGTCGCAGACCAGATTCAAGGTTTTATTTTTGGCGTACAAACCGCTTAAAAACTTGAGACCACCTTGGGAGATCATTAAGGTCTTCCAGGGAGGTCCTGCTGCAGGTACCACGAATAACTGAGTGTTATGACTACCAGCAGTTGGGCCTTCTCTGTGGTGGCACCCGCCCTTTGGTATAATCTCCGCTCTGATATTTGTAGGGTGTTTGTATTCCTTTTCACCCAAGGCTTTCCAGAATGAATTTTGTTTGTTTAACAGTGAACTAGCTGAACTCCTGCTCGTCCTTGGGTTACCTGCCGCTTTTAGCTCTATTGCCCTCTTTTCTATATAGGCTCCTGGGATAAGACGATGGACGTGTCTGATTTCGGCCCTTCCCATATCATCAACATAAAGAAGGAGAAAAGAGAGACCGACGAGGAAACAAAGCAGATCCTTCGCTTGCTCGAGAAGGATGATGTAAGCTTGAGAACAGACACATTTGTTCATTATAGATTCTCTGTGTCAGTTAAACAGATATGGGGATATTTTTTCATCCTGATTCTATTACTTCCCCTCTTCTGATGTATGCTGTCGATCCAAATTCAGTTCTTTATCTTGTTTTTAACTATTCCTCAGAAGCATAAGCACATATTCAGATATAATTGTCAACCTTTATGCATTGCATGTAATCATCTTTTAGAAGAGGAAATCTAAGCTTGAATATAGATGTAAATTTCCATTCCAACATAGTCTGACATTTTATACTTTTTCTACTCTCACCCTGCCCCCAAAGATCCACATTCACGTTTATTCTCCTTGCTTCCTTCTGTTTATATCCCTCCTTTCCCCAAAGTCTTGGCAACTATTCATAATAAAATATTAATAAAAACAGATTAAAAGCATGACTAAAACAGTGGCAATGGCTGCAGAGGGTGGAAATCTTGTTCCCTCAGCTGAAGAGCATATTCCTCTAATTGCTGACTTCCTTGATTGAGCTTTCTTTCCCTCTCCCTTCTGCCTTAATGTTGGATTTCTGCATCTACTTTTTATGTACTCTTGTTGCTGTCTTGTGCTTTCATCCTCCATCTTTCTTGCCAATCACATTAGCTTGTTCTGAAAGCTACTTGGATTTTTCTACCTTTCCAGTTGTAAGAACAGAACAGTTTTCCTTTGTTTTCACGTTACCCCTTCCAGTGAGCCAGTTTGGTCTAGCGGTTAGGGAGCTGGACTCTTATCTGGGAATACCGGGTTCGATTCCGCCCTCCCCCATGAAACCAGCTGGGTAACCTTGGGCTAGTCACAACTCTCTTCTGAGCTCTCACAGCCCCACCCACATCACAGGTGTTCTGTTGTGGGGAGAAGAACAGGAAAACTTTGTCAGCCGCTTTGAGTCCCCTTATTACGTAGCCCTTATGGTATTGTCTGTTGTAATGTTTTAAAGCACTAGAATGTAGGGTGTGTTTTTAATTTTGTTAGCCGCTCAGAGTCCACCAAGGTGGAGATGGTGCAGGATAAAAGCTAAATAAGTAAATAAATAAATAAATTATATGGGTGAGAAAAGTGGGGTAGAAAAGCCAACTCTTCTTCTTCCCAGATAGACTTGCCGTGCTTTAAGATTACAAAATAAGGGCCATCTTCTAGTTCCACTGCCGTCAGAGATGTGAGGCACTGCAGCATGCTAGGTACGCTATGGAGCTGTGTTTAAAAAAGGTCAGGAAAACTCTTCAAAGCAGAGTAGCTGTGATGGTCCGCTTCAGTTACTAAGGTTCTTTCCTCTCTGCTTCTCCCACATCAGTTCCTCGATGACCCTGGCTTGAAAAATGATATCCGGAACAAGCCCGTTCAGCTTCCTTTGGCTCACTCTGGGTGGCTTTTCAAGGAGGATGGGGATGAACAGGAAGATGTCAAGCCTTTGAGCACAAACCTCAAAGGGGAGGAAGAGATGGACATAGACCTCCCTTCTGTGAAAGGTTGGTGGTGCAGATCTTAACCCCTCTTTATAGCACTGGATATAACCATGCAGTCATGTCTTCTCCTTCAGATGACTACGTAAAAGGGATGGCCTTTACTTTGACGCTGTTAAGTAGCACCCTGTGAACGCTGTCTTCGTTAGCCAGGGTCCTGACACAGGAAGGGCCCAAGTCAGGCCTTCTAGGTCAATGCTTCTCAGCCTTCCTAATGTCGCCACCCTTTAATACAGTTCCTCATGTTGTGGTGATCCCCAACCTAACCCTAACCCCCAACCATAAAATTATTTCTGTTGCTACTTCATAACTGTAATTTTGCTACTGTTATGAATCGTAATGTAAATATCTGATATGCATGATGCATTTTCATTGTTACAAATTGATCAAAATTTAAGCATCGTATTCACATCGACCACAGCTGAATATAAAAGTGTTGTTTTACCTCCAATACGGCTCCTTTCTACACAGTAGCTGCTCTCTACTGTATTTGTATGGGGCGTATGTGATGGGGTTGGCACGATGATGTCATCAGGCCAGGTAATCGTATGTGGGCGTATCTGCATGTGGGCGGACCCACCTGGAGACGGATAGAGGAGCGGTGTCTTGGTTCCTATGTGTTTTCTGATGGTCTTAGACGACCCCTGTGAAAGAGTGGATTGACCCCCAAAGGGGTCGCAACCGACAAGTTGAGAACCACTGTTCTAGATGTTCCTGAACAGAAACACCCATAATTCCCTGCCATTTGGCAAGCTGGCCATCACATGTGGAAGTTGTAGTTCACTAACATCTGCAAGGTCATAGTTTAGCCACCTCGTTGTAATAAATTTGAAAAGACGTAAGAAAAGCAGAGAATCTTTTATTAAGGGTTCGTGTCAAAATTACTCAATTGGGATTTTTTTTCTCAGTTTAAAACACCACTGTAGATAAATAAATTGATTAATCTCAGGTGTAAACTTTGAAAGCATTCCTATGTAGGATAATTTCTTTACCCAACGTATCATGAAAAGGATTCTTAGTCAAAAATGGCCTTTTGCCATGCTTGTAGTTATCTTTGGAGGAGCCAGCAGAGTACTGTTAAGTACAAAAGAGCCCTGCTGGACAAGGCCACAGGCCACTCAGTCCAGCATTCTCTCTCATACGGTGACCTTCCAGTTGCCTCAAGCAGGAGACAAAGGCAAAACCTTCAGCTGCTCTCTCAGCTCCCTGCAAATGGCCTTTAGAGGCATCCTAAGAATATAAGGAGCCCTGCTGGAATAGGCCACAGGCCATCTAGTCCAGCATCCTGTCTCATCTAATGGACCATCAATTGCTCCTGGGCAGCTCAGGCAGTAGACCAGGGCAAAAGCTTCATCTGTTCTTATCTCCCTGAAGATGAGCTTTAGAGGCATCTTGCATGTCTCTCCAATGTGGAGACGGTACCTCAGCATCCATTCCAGTAGCTATTGATGTACCTCACTTCTGTGCATTAACAGTGGTTCTCGTGGATCAGACCACAGCCCATTTAGCCCAGCATCCCACAGTGGGCCGCCAAATGCTTCTGGGCATCTCAAGCAGAAGACTGTGGCAAAATCTTCACCTGCTCTTGAATCCCTGCAGATGGCCTTTAGAGGCCTCCTACTTCTCCCTCCAATACAGCGATGGTACCCAAGTGTCCATTCTAGTAGTCTTTAGTACATCAATCCTCCATGAGTTTAACTAATCCTTTCTTAAAGCGCTTCAGGTTGGTTGCTGTTACCACCTCTTTTGGTAGTACATTCCTAGACAAATGACCCTCTGGGTGAAAAAGTACTTCCTTTTGCCTATCACGGAGTGCCCTCTGTCTCTAGTGTTTTTCAGTAGAGAATATATTTTTTCTGCGTCCAGCTTTTCTACACCTTGTTTGGATTTTCGATACTCCAGTCAGGTCACCTCTTAAATGTGTCTTTCACGGTTGAAGAGGCCTAGATTTTGCAGCCTGATCTCATAAGGAATGTATTCCCACCCCTTGACCATTCTGGTTTCCCATTTCTGTACCATTACCGGTTGCACAATATCCTCCCTGAGGTGTGGTTGGAAAGAGAGAGCAAAATGGGACGGACCCAGATCCATCGTCGAGCTAAGCTGTTCACTTCCGTCCTGAGAGCTGTCCCGGTCTTTGCAAAATAGACTTGATCAGAAGCAAACCTTTCTTCCCTGCAATTCCACTGCCCTAGTGCAGCCGTTCTCAACCTTCCTAATGCGACGACCCCTTAATGCAGTTCCTCATGTTGTGGAGACCCCCAACCACGGGGGAGGGGCAGCTGGGAGGGGGGAGGGAGGGGCAGCAACCCCTCTGAAAAGGGTACTTTGACCCCCAAGGGGGTTGCGACCCACAGGTTGAGAACCACTGCTCTAGTGCATCTTACTCCTTTCTGATGTCTCCCTCACAGTACAAGATGGTATAGATTTGCCTTTAATTCATGTTTGGCTTGAGATGGAACCTCCTAGTTCCATGCTGCACCTGCCTTTCCCCTTGTGAATGCACGCCATTGCAAAAGAAAAATCCAGGGACGCGTCCAGGTTACCACCAGGAGCCAGGTGCCTTTTAAACCCCTTTCAGCTCCATGATCCCAATTCTTGCTTTGCTTTCCAGTGAAGGAGGAACCTCATGATGATGAGGAGCCGCCATCCTTCCTCAAACCAGCTTCCGCCAAGGGGCCTCCTCCCTTTCCACCGGATGTGACCGTGGCGGAGCTGCTGCAAAGGCTGAGCCTCTGCAAGGAGGACGAGCTACTCTTCCTGCAGCTGCCCGATACGCTACCAGGACAGCCTCCAACCCAGGACACCAAGCCCATCAAAACCGAAGTGCAGAGTGAAGATGGGCAGATGATGCTGGTCAAGCAAGAGAAGAGCCAGGTAGGGAAGGAGAGGGGCTGAGAGTCTGGACTGCGGACAGAGAGCTAGAAGGAAGGATATGGGAGTGCAGAAAGCGGTCTGGGTGTGGTATGGGACACATATATTCTGCCTTTCATCTGGAGGTCCCACGGTGGGTTGCAACATACAGGTGTGCCCCCATATCCATTGGTTTGGTAACCATGGTTTCACTTAGTCATGGTCAAGTGGACCAGCCTCCCTCCCTTTCACCCCCCAAATGGTACCATTAGGCCTCCTGGAGGCTTTCCATAGGCCTGGGGCAGTTGGAAATCTTGCAACATCTCACAAGATTTCCCATGATTCCCAGGAAATCACGTGCTGCGACTTCCTGCTAACAATGGGAAATCTCGTAAGATTTCCCAGTGTTTCATATATTCACAGTTTCCTGTAACAGCGGTGAGAACAGATGCATAGGTCCCGCTTATATGGGGGCACGCCTGTATATTAAAACCTTAAAATACTGATACTTACCTTCTACCTCAGTGGTTCTCAGCCTTCCTAATGCCGCGACCCTTTAATACAGTTCCTCATGTTGTGGTGACTCCCAACCTAACCCTAACCCCTAATCATAAAATTATCTTCGTTGCTACTTCATAACGACCCCTGTGAAAGAGTAGATCGACCCCCAAAGGGGTTGTGACCTACAGGTTGAGAACCACTGTTCTACCTGATAGCAAAGGTAGACATAAAAATATTTGGGCCGTGCTTGTCAGCAGTATTAAAAATTGGAGGTCCTTCCTTTCTGACTTTCCAGGGGAATGGAATTGCTCTCATCATGGCCAGCAGAAGTGGAGTAAAGTAAAATATTTTTAAAAGTCCAGGCTTGCTTAATTTTGTAATTTACCTTGGCCTCTTGACTGTTCAGCTTGCTCAGAGTTCGAAGGCAGATCCTAAATGTTGCAAGATTGTTTAAGCCTGCTAATACCTTTGCTCTTTTCCTCCCTTAGAAGCCACTTAATAACTTGACTCTTTCCCACCCATAAAGCGTCCCACTAATTGCTTTTTCCCCAGTGACACTTTCCAATACATTTGCTCTTTTTCCTCAGATAAGCCTCCCACTAACTCTGCTGTTTTCCTTAAAGAAGCCTCCTGATAACTGCTGCTTTTTTCTGTTTGTCTTTGCAGGAAGCCAAAGATGCAGAGAACACATGTACCCTCGGGGACCTATCAGAAGGGCAGGTGGGGAAGCTACTGGTCCGCAAGTCAGGGAAGGTGCAGCTTGTTCTAGGCCAGGTGACCCTTGATGTGACGATGGGGACCCCCTGCTCCTTCCTTCAGGTACGGCTTGCTCAGAAGACATCTCCCCTGTTTACCCCAGGGTTTAAACAACACGAATTCTCCTTGCCAGGAAGTTCAGTAGTGTTCAGTTATCAGTTTACTTGTAAATAGCCATAGCTGGGGGGTGGGGGGTGGGGACTTGCTAATGCTCAATAATGGCTCAGTAATGCTGATGCAATTGAGTTGAGCTTACATAAGAACTCAAGAGGAGCCCCCTGGATTCGTCCACGACCTCTCTAGTCCAGCATCCTGTCTCACCTCCAGTTGCCTCTGGGCATTTTCTACTAGAAAACTAAAGCAAAGCCTTCACTTTCAGCTCCTTACAAATGGCCTTTGGAGGCCTCCAACCTGGAGGTAGTACCTACGCATCCATTCTAGTTAAAGCACCTGTCCTCCATGAATTTGTCCAGCCTCATAAAACAAAAGAGGAGCCCTGCTGGATTAGTCCATCTAGTCCAGCATCCTGTTTCTTGCAGTGGCCCATCAGTTGCTTCTGGGCCTCTCAAGCAGAGAGCAAAGGCAGAACCTTCACTTGCTCTTGATTCCCTTACATGGACTTCCGAGTCATCCTGCCTGTCTATTCAACTTGAAGGCAGCACTTGGGCATCAGTCCCAGGAGTCACTGATAAACCTGCTACACGTGAGTTTGTGTAATCCTGCTTAGTCCAAAGGGCTCTGTCCTGATTATAGGAACTGCACCTTTAAGGGAAAAGGTTCTTCCTGAACCAACCCACTCCTGGCCTCTGTAACGAGAGTGACATGTTTGAGGTTCCTGTGGGCCTCTCCCCACAGTGCCTCTTTCAAGTATCCTAGAAGTTCAAAGCGTGCAGGTATCAGACTACAGTGGAGTGTCTGCCTGCTTTCTGGAGAACTTTGTTGCCCTAGAAAACCCCGAAAATAATTATAATTGAGAGCATTCAAAAGCAAAATATTTACGAATCGCTGCACCAGAAACTGCCTTTTGTCCCCTGATGACTTTTAGAAGCAGCAGAAACACAAATGGACAACCATTCTCTGTGCAGACAAAGTAAATTTTATTTCATGAGAGTTACCAGATCTAAGAGCCTTGCGTGACCAGACCAAAGGGTCTTTTATCTACCCTCCTGTTCTCGTCATGGCCAAGCACATGTTTCCTTGTGGCCTACAAGCATAGAAGCACAGCAATGCTCTCTTTTGGCAGATTACCTGTTTGGAAGAAGACCTGGAAGACTAGGCTAGCAGAGCTGGAGCATTATTTGTTTGTTTGACTATTTATATCCTGCCATTCATCTGAAGGCCTCATTACAGACCTTGACAGTAAAAAGATTTTAAAAAAAATTATAGCAGTTCAGCATAATTAAAATCAATTATGAAGTATTTATTGGCTTTTTGTGCTATTTTACCTTTTAAAAAAATTATTAAGAGGCCTGAACCTCTAAGATATAGCTGAGAAATTGAAAGGTTGTTGTTCAAGATGGAATACCGCCTGTGGGTGGATACAAATGCAGTAAGTAATAAATAATAATTTCACCCCATAAGTCAGATTCCCCCCCCCCCATTTCTGTAGCCACGCTGGGCATGGTTACAACAGGAGTCTTTTTCTTATTTACTACTTCTTTGGTGCTAACGGCTTTTTTTCTCTGGCTTTGGAAGGAGCTGGTGTCTGTGGTCATCGGAGATAATCGGAGCGGCGAGATGATTGTCTTGGGCCATGTGAAGCACAAGCTGGTCTGTGCTCCAGACTTTGAATCCCTGCTGGAGCAGAAGCATCGATAAGCCAGAGAACGGAAAGCGCCAAGCGGCTGTTTCCTGGTCCCTGACTCTGCTCGGAGGTGTCCTATACACAACAGTAACTTGGTGTGTCCGGAAGGCATTGTTCCCAAGCTGATGCCCACAGAGATGATCCAAGGAACGCTCCTCCGTGAGATCAGCTACCATCTAACAGAGAGGCAGAACTTCTGTCCTGGGTCTGGGCCTTATTTATGGAATGCGTTGGGGGGTGATGCCACATGGGCAGCGAAACCCCACTTCTTGGCACAGGTCTCGATCTGAAACAGCTATTGAAAGGGCCAGACCCTAGAGTCTCGAGGACAAATCAGGAAGAGCTTGGTCACGGGCGAGACTTGGGGGAGAGGTTGACTGATCAGCCACTTCCTGCAGGTGATGAGAAAGGGCAGGGGGGATGAACCCTTGCATGAGCTCAGGATCAAGGCTTTTCTTCCTCTGCTTCTGCAGCCAGGCTTATAAACGGCCTCTTAATGTGCAAAGACACATGAAGTAGTGATGGGTCGTTTCCAAGAAGAAACCAGGATGCAATCAAGGTCACGGGCTTGGTGTTCACTTCTACCAGTCACCTTGGGAGGCTGTTTCTACAGCTTCCCCTTTGTTCTTGGGCCGCTCTGAAACGTGGTTGTGCTCCACTGGCACCATATCTGGTTCCTGGAGGTTGGGATGAGCCACCCTTGCTGTGCCTTGGTTGTGCATGCCAAAAAGAGGAACACAGGGGTAATATGAGTGTTTCCATTCTCTCAAGCCCGTCTGAAATTAGCCAGCCCAGCAGTGCTCAGTGTCCCTGGTGAAGGATGCAGATCTTTTTCTCTTGCCACCTGTGCCTCATACATATAAAATAACTATTGATGTTCTTTATAATAAAGGAGGTCTGTCTGGAGGGCCATGCCAAAATGGCAGCAGTCTGGGCCTAATCTTGTCTGTGCAAAGGACACGATATTCTCTTCTAAGCCAGGATGCGTGAGCACCGTCTGCCATCATAACAGGCGAGGGCTGTCTCAGAACAAAATTGAAATGCTCTTTGCATCTCCAGATACTGCTGAGCGGCATCTTCCACCAGCCTGGGGTCAGACATGATGGGATGGAAGATGGAGCCCCGGTTCAGCCTCTGGGTTGCTCTTCAGTCCAGGGATTCCTGCGAGACAGGAACTGGATTTGTGTCATCAGACAAACTTTGTTGTGTGAAAAATCAACCAAGAGGCTGAAGTGTTAGCAGGGATCTCCTGAAACAGCTAAAGATGAATACTGCTGGAATCACTTCTCTGTTCAAGAATTGCCCAGAACAAGAGATGGTATGTTATTGTAACTTGCTGTTTCGCAGTGGCAAAAATATTGGGATTTCATCCTGGTGGTTGTGTATCCATGAATAAAAATGGCCTTGTGGCCTCATGTGCTGTTCATAGATCTCAGACTGTGTCTGGTATGCAACAGCAGAAGAAGGCTTGAAGTGGTAGAGCAAACTGTCTGAAGTAGGCAGTGGCAAACCAGTTCTTTATCTCTGCCAAGAAAACTGCATTGTCTGAGGAGTCTGGGAAAACTGCATTGTCTGAGGAGTCTGGGAGTGGCTGTAGCTCAGGGGTGGCAGAAGGATTGCTGGTTCTTAGGGGTGCCCATGGGCTCCTTAGGGGTGCCCATGAAGCCTGGGGGTGTTTTTAGGTCATGGATAGAGCAAACTACCTGAAAAGCAGAAGGTTGCCCGCTCAATTCCCAGCCTCTCCCGGGAAATTGGCATTGGTAAACCATTTCTGCATCCTTGTCAAGAAAACTGCATAGAGGTTCCCTTGGAGATGCCCATGGAGTCGACCAGAAGTCGGCCACAACTCAGTGGGACTCAATAACGACAAATAAAGGTTGTGAGGAATCTCCGCCTTCCCTAATTTTTTGGTTCTTCGGAATTAAGAGGCAGAGTCAATATCTGCAAGAGGCACTTTATTGAGGGTTAGATTCAACTTCCTACATTTCTAGTACCTGCAAGATGCACCTGTTTGTCTTTTGAGAATTCGACTTTTGCTGGCCACACATTCAAGGACAGTTCAGGCATTCTGCGGCCATTGCACTTTAGAGAGAGACATCAGCTCGTTCTGAACAGGTATCATGGGATGTGTTGGCACTCGCTCTGACTTAGCATCAGTCATTTCTTGATATGACACAAATTGAATTGGCTGCCACGAAACCTCTCTCCCCAATTGACTCATCCCTGGTCTCACCGGCGCTCTGCCAGGAGTGCTGCTGGTTCTTTATATTCAGATGGACCTTTAACATTTCCGTGGCCTTAGCAAGTGGCAAAGCAAAAGACCATCTTCAGAGAAGTTTTGAGCAGGCATTAGCTAAGGCGCTCAATCATGCTGCTCTGGTGTCTAGTTAATCCTCTCCGGATTACTTGGTCTGGTGCATTGAGAACTGTGGGAAAGCCTTGCAAGCGTTTGAAACTACGGACATCTTTAGTTTGATTTTTGTAACCAGCGTTTCCCTCCTGGCAGCTTTAGGGCTCTTCCTTTCTGAGCATGCCTCCTTTGCAGGGCAGAGGTTCAGCCTGAGTGGCACTGTCACCCTTTGAAAGTTCAACTGGCAGAGGAAGGAAGGGCTTTCTGGGCAACCTGCTGGCAGTCGCAGCTTTACTGAGCAAAATGATCTTGGATGTACTGCGCACTCTGAAAGGCCATCATGTTCAGGGTCCCTCCCTGAATCCCCTTCTGGCCAATAAGGATCAAGCACACAGAGCGCACCAGGACCACAGCGATGGCGTGGGCGTAGCTGTCCCCGTTGTGCCTATACACCCTGGTCCGGAGGTCCATCGAACACTGATGGGTGTCTGTAAAGAGATTGTCGCGTATGACCAGGCATTTGAGGCCACCCAGGGTCAAGCCGTGCGTCAGAAGGCTCTCTCTGTTCCTACTCAAGAGCGCTTGGATCTCTGGCTTGGTCACTTTGGCCAAGATGCCACCAGGATGGGCACCTAGAAGCTGCTCCTGGACTATGGAGACAACGGCTGCATCCCAGCACAGCTCATGTTGCATGATGCCCGTGATCCATTTCTGCCAGACGGTCATTTGGTGACGAGGGGGTATGTGGCAGGTAGAAAGTACCCTTGTAATTGGTCCAAAAGGGAAGACTGAAGGAAGCCTGACCTTTCCCAGGGAATCGGCTTCTCTCTTAAGGTTCTAAGGCTGATCTCAGACAAGCAAGGTTTGTGGAACATCAACTTGGTGATGGAGAGAAAGGCCCGGAGCTAAGCAACCTCTTTCAAGCAATGAGTCCCTCTTCTTCCAGCATAGATTTCGGTGTATCCTTTGTTTACTGATGGAAGGCGAGTTGGGAGTTCTGAGCTTCAGTTCCCGGATCCTCGCTCTTCTTGAAACTTTGCTAGCAGTCACGTCTAGATGATAGGGCTGAGCTTTCCACGTGGTCTTCGCCATAGAACTTTGGCAGCAGTGACAGACCTCTGCTTATGATGTCATAAAAGTCTTTGTGTAGAAGGTTGTCCCCTTCTGAAAGCTTTGCAGTAGGTTTCGCATCCCATTTCTTCAGCAGTGATGGCTTACAAGGGACCTTTGTTAAAATCCGTATTTATTTTAGAATTTACATCCCACCCTTCACCAGTAGGTCCCAGGGCGGGTCACAACTATAATCATAAGAACAATAATAATAATAGAATATTCCTAAAACATATTTAAAAAATAGCCCTCCCTGCTTCCCTCCCTCCCTCCCTGGCACTTTCCTGATGTGGAAAGAATATTGGCCACTTTGCTGATGTGTTCTCTCGCTCTGAAGCTGGATTCAACCTTAGGTGTGACGACAGCCATAGTGATGGGAGGAAGATATATTGTGGGAAATGAAACCTGGCCACTTGTCTTCCTGAAGTTCTGGAAGTGGGTGAACAGCTTTGCTTTCACCAGGTGCCTGGTGAACCTCAAGAGGAACCCTGTTCCAAAGTCTGGGGGCCACCACAGAAAAGACCCTCATGCATGTCCCTGCCCCTTGCATCTATGAGAGAGGACAGACCCCAAGAAGACCCTCTTCTTGAGATCTCAATACTTGGCCAGGTCTGTGTAGGAGAACATGCTTTTTCAGATAACTGGGTGCCAAGCCATTTAGGGTTTTTATGTCTGCATCAGCATTTTGAATTGGGCTTGGTAGCAAATAGGCAACCAGTGCTGATCTTTTAGGACTGTCACAATGTGTGTCTGGGCAGATTCCCATCAGCAATTGAGCTCCCACATTCTGCACTAAGAAGAATTGGTTTTTATACCCCGCTTTTCTCACCCATTTAAGGGGACTCAAAGCTGCTGACAAATGTTCTGTTCTCCTCCCCACAACAGACACCCTGGGAAGTGGGTGGGGCTGGGAGAGCTCAAGAGAGCTGTGACTAGCCCAAAGTCACCCAGTGAAAGACATGGGTACAGGATGACTCCTCAATTCAGAGCCTGTTTTTTACCGAAAAGTTTGAACCCTATCCAGTTGCGTTACCCCCATAAACGAACCAAACCATGTTTAAGCTAACCCAACTGGCTTTATAAGGTAACTTATAATGATAACAATCATATGCACAGAAATCAATTGATTTGAACACATATACTGTATTTTCTGGCGTATAAGACTACTTTTTAACCCAGGAAAATCTTCTCAAAAGTCAGGGGTCGTCTTATACGCCGGGTGTCGTCTTCTTATACGGCCAGTATATCCCAAACTCTATATTTTAACTGGAAAGTTGGGGATCGTCTTATACTCCCAGTCGTCTTATACACCGGAAAATACGGTAAATAAACTGGACAAGGATTTTACTGCAGTTAATTTCACATTGTGTCTGAAAAAGTAACTGAATGCCAAAGCTCTGTTAAGACAGACCACACCCAAAATATTCAAATACTAAGTTTAAAAATCTAGAAGATTGGGGACACTACCTTCAATATGTCCTCTCGTAGGTGTGCTTGCACGTAACTGATAGGGGTAAGCCCAGGTAGGAAGAGAACAGAAAGCTATATAGCAAAAGATGGTTCCAGGTCTCAGGAATGCATCTGATAAACTGTGATTGTTACACAGGGATTGTAGTCACACTGAAGGTTTTAATCCAGCTTCAGAACGCTTTCAGAGTGAAAGAATCCATCAGTAAAGTGACAAGGGGCCTGTCCCCAAGCAATTTAAAGTCTTCTAAAAATCTTCTTTTGCCTCTGAGCGACCCCATGCCAGGGTTTCAATGAGCTTCCAGTGCTACAAAAGGAGGAAAACCTGCGACAAAATATGTGCACTTTAAAGAAGAGTTTCGGTGCTCTTTTTGGAAGTCACGGGTTTTCCTCGCAGCATTTACCTTGGGGATGCTCCGTGGCAAAAGGGCCGGGGATTGCCGCCTGCACACACAGCAGTAACACATTCACACATCTCCCAGAAGTGCAGCAGCTTCTCTTCCCTTTCTAAAGCTCAGAACTTTCAAAGAGCCAGAATAGCGCAGAATTACAACATTCTTGCAATTGCTATCAGGTGTGAAGTGGGTGGATTATTGCTACAGTGTAATGGCTGCTGTACCGAGTGGATTTTGACAGTCAGAGGGAAAGTGTTGAGAGTAAAGTCTTGAGAGAGATTGCATGGCTGCAGCCGCTGCCTTTGCCGGGGTGGATTTTGAAGTGCTGAGAGTGAATGAGCGAGCGATCGCTGCCTTTGCCGGGGTGGGAAGCCATTTTGGGGGGCGGAGATCTGGGAGACGAACAGAGAACCAATGGCTATTTTTCCTTTGGACTTATCAGGGGTTGTCTTCCTGGTTGTGCCCGCACAGAGCACAGTCCCTTCCGTTCCCGCTGGCAGCCTATCAACCAGGGAGGGGGCGGGGAGAAAAAGATGCGTGCAAAGAAAACACGCTTCCGTGGGTACGGAAGTTGCGTTTAAAATGCGCATTTTGCTGAGCCGTATCTGGACACTTATTCCAGAAGTGCACGGGACTTTTAAAGTCCTTTTGAATAGAGTGAGTAGAGGGAACCCAGAGAGGCAAATAAGTCTTTTGGGGATGCAGCCAAGATGTTTTCTTTTAGTGCTAAATAACTCAGAAAATTCACCTTTGGGATAGATGATGTGGAAAGAATATTGGCCACTTTGCTGATGTGTTCTCTCGCTCTGAAGCTGGATTCAACCTTAGGTGTGACCACAGCCATAGTGATGGGAGGAAGATATATTGTGGGAAATGAAACCTGGCCACTTGTCTTCCTGAAGTTCTGGAAGTGGGCTGGAAGTCACTGAGACCATGCTGGCTGCTGGTATCTGTTGCCCCTGCCCTGCTCTCCCACAAGGAGACAACCTGGCTGGCTGCTGGGCTTGGGTTGTATCCTGCATCTGCTCCAGCCAATCCAGTTTTATAATGTATTATTTTTGTATGGTTTTCTCCTGTTTGTCGTAAGCTGCCTTGAGCAATTTTTTGGAAAGAAGAAGAGTTGGCTTTTCTACCCCGCTTTTCTCACCCATTTAAGGGGACTCAAAGCGGCTGGCAAAGCTTTTCTATTCTTCTCCCCACAACAGAACACGTGTGAGGTGGGTGGGGCTGTGAGAGCTCAGAAGAGAGCTGTGACTAGCCCAAGGTCACCCAGCTGGCTTCACGGGGGAGGGCAGAATCGAACCTGGTATTCCCAGATAAGAGTCTGGCTCCCTAACCACTAGACCAGACGGGCCCTAACTGGAAAGGTGATATACAAATCAAATAAAGGTAAGTGGAAATCTTCCCTAACTCCTTGGAAGCTGGGGTCCCGTGAGCTGTGTCACCCAATGACCATAGCAATGGCCTGGCATGCACAGCTGTTAATACAGCAAGGCAGCCGCTGCCACACAGGAATATCCACGCTCACCCTGCTTCAGGATGGGTGGCATTCACAGTGCAAATGCCGACCTCCGTCCCTCATCTGCAAAATGCCTCAGCATCGGGTTGAGACTTCTGAGTAGAGATGTGCAAAGCTTGGTTCGTGTTTGACAACTTGACCCAAGAGGTCCTGTTTGTGGATGTTCGCATGGAACAGAGCATATTCACGGTTCGCATACCCAGAAATCTGATCAAATCAGACCTTCCCACTTGAGAGTATGAATGATTCCATTGAACAGTTCGTGTTGGCTCTGTTCTTGCCCTTGAAAAGGGCTTTTTTGATTTAAAAAATAGTGTGTGTTTTTTTCTTTTTGAACAAGTTTGGAATCAAATGTGACCGTTTGTTTGATTAAACAGTGTGATGGCAAACCAAACAAACATATGTTCAGTTTGACAACCAACCAAACCTAAGAGGCGCCCTGCTGAATCAGGCCACAGCCCATCTAGTCCAGCATCCTGTCCCACACAGTGGACCACCAATTGCTCATAATTTTTGCTCATTTGCATCCTTACCGCTGAATGTGGTGCTCATTTAAGACCAGGGACACGGCCTGCTACAATAATCGGAAAAACATCACGCCTCATTTCAAGCAAGTAGACAATGCCAGGAGAGGAAGAAATGTGGGAAAAACCTGCCCAGCTGCAAGCTACATTACTTTAGCCACCTTGGCTTATTTTTCTAAATGTGGGAATGAGCCTATGAAGTGAATCTAGACAGCCTTAAATCGCCCAAATAATTCAGCAGAGACATGCTGGTTGGATGCCAGAGGTCCCCATCTAGTACCTGTGCCGGCAAGTGATGACTCCATATTTGATCTGTGCAACCTTTATTCTTGAAAGAAACTAAGCAATCAAAATAGACCAGTTTGCAACTCACTCCTACAGATGGCAACTGTTAGTTCTGCTGCTGGTGGTTTTTGCTTCCTTTGACTATGCCCTTTCTTCCTCTCTAGCTGGGGTGCTTAAGTTGCAGTTCTCCAGATGTTCCTAAATCGCACATCCCAGCAAATGCTGGGAGTTGTACATTCAAAGCACCTGGGGGGCCGCAGACTGAGCACCCCTGGCTCTGCACCATGGACAAAGCTGCTGTGCATTTCTTTGCCCACATCGTTTTGTTATTAGCAATTATCCCAGCTTCTTCAAAAAATTATCCTTACTTTCAGTGTTCATTTGCCAATCTCTCGATCCTACATTTGTGTGCGTGTGTGTATAGTCTTAGACCTATTCGCACTACAGCCTCTAGTGCATGATTAGTGAACTTCTGGTGAAGAGCATACACAGGTGGGGCAGGCTGTTACAGCCTCCAAGCCTGCCCGCCCTCACCAGAAGTTCGCTAATCGTTGATTAGTTGTGGAGAATACAATTGTGCTCCACACATTGACCAAAGCTAACAGGCGTGTAGGCAGCAACCATTTGTTCTTCCGGCGTTCCGGGGTCATTTGAGATGCCGTGCAAGCGCACTGGCAACTCACACAACTGTAGATACAACGGTGTGCGAGCACGCGCAGAGTGTCAGCATCATCAAGGTGATGGCACCGAGGGATGCACAGTTGCAGAGGGCACCACAGCCAAAATGGTGGCGCCCAGAGGAGGACCGGGTCCTAGATCGAATAAGGCGAGTATCCCTGCTAGTCAACATTGGTTAATCGCACTCATTGCCTATCCCAACAGATGGGAACCGGAGTGCGAAATCACCCCTTGACTGTCCTCCCTCCCTCCTGTTCCCCTGGAGCGAAGGGCCAGTGCTGTGCAAACTCAACACAGACAGACGCAAATGCAGTGCTGTAAACATTTCCTTGGCCTCCAGTTAAGTCAAAGGGCGCTCAACAGTTGATCTGAGTCCTCAGCTGTCCGTATGGGATGCGTTCCAAGGGCTGGCCATTCTCAGTCCAGCGGTGGCAGCCCAGCTGAGGCCCCCTTGGACTCTTTCATCTTCTCTAGCGCAAACAGCAGGTCTAGGTGGGTTATTGGGCGAAGGCAGTCTTCTTCCAGGTCACTGGAGACAAAATGAAATGGGTTGAAGGGCTGCTCTTAGAGACCAAACTGCAGGGGATGGGAGCTTGAGCAAACTCTGGGAGACAATGGAGGACAGAAGGCCCTGGTGTGCTGTGGTCCATGCCATCACACAGAGTCAGACGCGACAGAATGGCGGAACACCAAAGTAGCTATGGCAGCCAGTGGGAAAGGTGGAAGGAATGGTCGTGAGATTGGGGAACTGGGAAGCAGAAGGAAGAGTTGGCTTTGATACCCTACTTTTCTCACCTGTTTAAGGGGAGTCAAAGTGGCTGACAAACGTTCTGTTCTCCCCACAACAGACCCTCTGTGAGGTGGGGGGGGGGGAGTGAGAGCTCAGAGAGAGAGAGCTGTGACTAGCCCAAGGCCACCCAGCTGGCTTCATGGAGAAGTGTGGACTCAAACCTGGAGACTTCAGATAGGAGTCCTACTCTCTTACCACTAGACCAAACTGGCTCACAGAACTGTTTCCAGTGAAGATCTTATATCCATGCAGGAATGCTGAGGGGTAGAGTATCCTTCCAGTATCCTGACCCCAAAACCATTTAAAGATTCTTAAAGGCTGAGGCAGAGCCATTTCAAGAGAGGGAAACAGAGAGGGACCAAGCCTCACCTTTCTTCTTCGCTGTCACCATCCTTCAGCATCTGGGCGATCTGGTTCATCTGCTGCTTTCGGACATAGTCCCGCACCCGGTACAAGGCGGCGTCCCGGCACAGTTCCCGTAGGTCGCTGCCCGAGTAACCTCGTGTTTTCTCCGCGAGCTCTTTGAGGTTCACAGCGTTGCTCATCTGTTTGGAGGGGAAAGTCTCATCAAGGATAAATGTGTTGGCTCGCATGTGCTCGCTTGGTTGCCCAGAAGATCGGATAAAGACTCCGCAGCCTTCTACCTGGTGGACAAGCTTGAATGTGTCTCCACAGTGTCCTGTAGGCCTCTCCTGCCCTCAGCAGACTTGGAAAGGGGCTTGACTGCCCCACTGTCATCCTGGAGGGTCCCATTGTGAAGTCTTTGCGCCTGCACTTAGTCTCTTTGCCCCCATGCCCAGGCGTGGAAGGCCGGCACAGAAATGTCACCGGTCTTGCTGAGGCGAGGGCCCAGCTCAGTCTGCAGAAAGCAATATCAGAGTGGCCTTTGGCTCACTGAACCTTTGGCAGTTTGGAGGGGAACAGAAATCCCTCCAAGTGCCCCACATCTGTTTGCCATGGGGTGCTGCAGAGACAGGACAGATTCTTCCAGTGCTTCTCCTGGGCATTTTGAATACCATATGTAGATCTAGCCTGAAGAGAGGCAGATTCCCCTTCCTGCTCCCTGTCTCTGCCTTACCTACATAAGAACATAAGAGAAGCCCTGCTGGATCAGGCCACAGCCCATCTAGTCCAGCATCCTGTCGCATGCAGTGGCCCACCAAATGCTCATGGGCATCTCACGCAGAGACAAGACAAACCTTCTCCTCCTCTCGAGTCCCAGCAGATGGCCCCAGAAGCGCCCCGGTTCCTCCCCCCGCCCCTCAGCCTGAAGGATGCACCTAGGCATTCGTTCTAGTAGCCATTGATACATCTGTCATCCATAAATTTGTCTAACCCTACCTTAAAGCCATCCAGACTGGTAGCTGTCACCACCTCTTCCAGCAGCACATTCCATAAGCCGATGACCCTCTGGGTGAAGAAATACTTCCCCCTGTCAGACCTGACTCTCCTACCCATCAGCTTCATTGAGTGCCCCCTTGTTCTAGTGTTGTGTGTGAGAGAGAATATTTCTTCTCTACATTTCCCACACCATGCATGGTTTTATATACTTCAGTCAGGTCCCCTCTCCAATGCTGTCTTTCAAGGCTGAAGGTGTTATTCTATCATTGGTCAGTACTGTACCACAAGAGTTGGCTATACTGTGGCCTACAGCTGCTGCTGAATTAGACTTCCATCATTCTTTGCTATTGCTCAAGCATGCTGTTTCTCATAGTTCAACAACTACAACAAGGGACCAAGCTCTGGAGACCTTGAGAACATCAGGCCAAGGTTCTTTCAGCTCTACCTGAGAAGGACAGAGCTTGAGAACTTTAGGTCGAGGGAGTTCGAGGGAATTTCGAACGCGTGTAGAACGCGTTGGGATGGGGCATTCGCTCTTCGGGGGAAGTGGCTACGTTCTGGGCCACCCTGTCCTGTCCCAGTGCGTCCACACGCATTCGAGTTTCAGAGCACAAAAAAGTGCTCCAAAATGGCCCCGGCGTGTTCAGCCCGTCCTGGCATGTTCCCAGCTGTACCTGAGGGAAGGCATTCGCGTGCTCTCCCTCCGTGGCAGCTGGGCCCCTCCCCCGGGCTGCCCCAATTGGCTCCCTTCATGCCAGGGGTGGGCAGCCCGGGCACCTCCCTTCCCTCCCTTCCCACTCAGTCCTGGGTCCCACATCGGGCTCCTAAGGCCAGGGGGACCCACACCCCACCCACACCCAGGGGCGCGTGTGCATTAATGGGGCTTACCTGTTCGGCGCTGGGCGGTAACTAAGGTGAGGAGGCCAGCCGCATTTTGCGCCTGTGCGCCGCACATTCCCTGATTGGCCAGGGACCGGCCTGGCTTCAACTGGCCATCAGCGCAGGCGCGGGTCCCTGGCCAATCGGAATGTGCGGCGCGCAGGCGCAAATCGCAGCCGGCCTCCTCGCCCCAGTTACTGCCCAGCACCGAACAGGTAAGCCCCATTCACACGTACATGCCCCTGGGGTGGGGGGGTGTAGGGTGGGTCCCGCTGGCCCTAGAAACCCAATCTGGGCCCCTGGAGCAAGCGGGAGCCCAGGGAAGGCACCCAACAGGCCACCCGCCCTGGGTCTTGCCTGATCCAATGGCTGGAGGCCGGGGGAGGAGCGTCTTGCCCACATCCTGGCCTTTCCAGGCTAGGACAGGTGGGAACGCTTTCTCCATTCGCACAGAGGGAGGCAAGGAATGTGTGTAGACATGTTCCTCCCTCCCTCCCTCGGTGTGAATGGATAAAGCGTTGCCGCGTGTCTTAGCCTTCTTTGCTGTGGCCGTTCCGGGTGTAGTGTGAAGAGGCCTCAGCTCTACCTGAGAAGGACAGAGCTTGAATCTGGGACCTTTTGCACATGGAACAGATACTTCTCCAAAGAGGTCACTGTGGGTGTGGGTTGCGATCCAGCTGCCTTGGAAAAGAAGATGGGGCAAAAAGGGAAAAAGGGAAACTCACATTTTCTCCAGCAAGTATAAGCTCCAGAATATCATACCGCTGGCTCTGGGTCTAACATAGGAAAGAAAAGAGAACAGGGTTAAAATATACTTAGCCCTGGGGACCAGTTCAGTAGAAAAGGTAGGAAGCCTAGTGCCAGGCTTCCAGACAGGAAAAGCGTATCAACCAAGCAAGCAATAAATTGGAAGAGAACAGAAGATACAGCCCCATGTGGTCACACCTAAGGTTTAATCCAGCTTCAGTCCACCTTCAGAGCGAAAGAACACATTAGCAAAGGGACCAGTAATTTTCTTTCCACATTATCTATCCCAAAGGTGAATTTCCTGAGTTATTTAACACTGAAAGAAAGCATTTTGTTACTTTGCTAAAGTATTCTCTCACTCTGAAAGTGGACTGAAGCTGGATTAAACCTTAAGTGTGACCACAGCCCTAGTGGTGAGAGAGAACAATTTGCTTACAGGAAGGCCAATCTGAAAAGTGCTGGGCATCCTTCTCAGAATAGCTGGGTCAACATCTTGGGGCCTGTTGGTTGCTCCTAACACCATAACCTGAAATGCAATGAAAGCATAATTGATTTTAAAAAAAAGACAAACTGAACAAAAGGCAATAGACAGAATTTATTTGATCAGCCAAATTTGCAGCAGTCTTCTTCAGACCATCTTGAGATCTGACGGCTCACACCTTTTCATTTTTATCCATTTTATTTGTGGACTTACCACCCTCCATTTGGACTTTCCTCAATGGTGAAGGTGAGGTGAAAGCATACATTCTTGTGTGCTTCAAAGAAGCTGGAAATATGGGTTATTTATGCCATGAGTGTCTGAATAAACTCTCTTGCACCTAAAGACCCCCTTATTTCTGTCCAGGTTTCCCATAAGAGTCTCACACATTCTAACATATATGAAAATTCTGGTTCATTGTTGTTATGTGACAGGGTGTTTTTTTTATTTTGAAATTTGAAATCTTGGAAAAATAATCAAATTCTTAGTGTAGAGATGAATAGGGAAGCATTTTTAGTTGTTTTGAACTTTAATCTTTTACTAATTTGGGGTTTTGGTTATCTGTTTCAAGTTTGAGCTTTTCAGTGAGATGCAGGATACACCTTTGTGCACAAACCTGTATCTTTTTAAATCAACTTAGGACTTGTCCCCATGCACTCTATACTCCGAAGCGAACCTGGATTCGACTCAGAGCGTCCCCATGCAAGGGCTCCAATCCGGGCTACATGCAGAATAATTGCCCAAATCTACGGTTAAAAAAAATCCCTTGCAAACTGTTTTTGCTGCGGTTTGGGAGGCAAGGATGGATTATCTTGAAGGAAAGGGGACACTCCCGGCTTATTGGGGGAGGAGATTGGTGATCGCATCAGTAGTGGGTGGGGTCTCGCCTGTGCTCACTGTTGCTGTTCTTTTAATAAATTGTGAAGTTACTTCTCGGTTCTGATTTTTTTTTTTAAAGAAAAAAATTCACTTCTGTTGTAAAAACAGCATAAGGAAAATGTCCCCTGTGAGGCTTATTTTCTGCAACTTAATGTCTAGAGAATTTACTTCATCATCATCATCATCATCATGGCTTGGCTTTGCGAATGAAGATTTAGGGAGGGCTCAACCCATGCTTGCTACATGACCACTGATGGCTAAACAGGCCAACATATTTAATTATTGACCTGGAAGGTTTTCTATGTGGCCAGTAACAAATGGCAGGTTTAAAAACAGCTAAACTCAGAGAAGAAAAAGCATTACAAAATATTTTGAACAAGACTCAAATGTGCAGATGCATCAGCTGGAATCGAGGATAATGACATTCCCATGGAAAAGATATTCCATACCCAGCACATTAGAATACCCTGCCACAAGCCTCCTGCATCTTTCACAGTTGGCTAGATAATGGAATCTCAGCAGGTGTGGCTCAGAATCCAGGTAAGACCAGCCGAAATTCTCTGCCCTGTGAAACAATTCAAGGTGCAGAAGCCCTGACTTAATCTCCTTATTCAGGGGCCCAGAACTGGATTTGGGTGGGCGGTTGGATTTGCCTTTGTTTGTGTTGCTTTATTTGTTTCCTAGAAGTGAAGAAAGGCCAGTTTCAGGCGCTGCCTGAATATACCGCTAACAAGCGATATTTTGGAGAAAAGCCAATCTGGATTGGCTTGTGCATGATATAGTGGCGTCCACATCAGGATATTTCGATGGTGCGTAATATTCAAAAGAACATATTATTACTACTGCACATGTGCAAGCTGCCTTTCTTGGGGCCCAGACATCTGTGGTAGCCTCAGGCAGGATAGCGGCTCCATCAGGAACATAAGCTATAGCAGTGTTTTGGGAAACCTTGTGACCAGAGTTGGGTTTTCCCAAAATAAACTATAGCGGGTTTTCACAGCCCTATAACGGAGCTATGGCAAGGTTGCCATAGATACAAGTGGCAATCTCACCATAGCACAGACATAATTGTGCTACATATCCCATATCCGGATGAGGCTGAATAAGAAGAGCTGGCTTTTCTAGCCCGCTTTTCTTGCCCATTTAAGGGGACTCAAAGCAGCTGACAAAGCTTCTGTTCTTCTTCCCACCACAGACACCCTGTGAGGTAGGCAGAGCTGTGAGAGCTCAGAAGGAGAAACTGTGACCAGCCCAAGAGCACCCAGCTGGCTTCATGGGGGAGTGCAGAATCAAACCCAGATATGACTCTGACACTCTAACCACAAGTCCAAACTGTGCCACTGAAGACTTACTCCACCCTAGATAGCTCTGCATCAGGGTCCTCTTTTCCAAGTCTCGATACCTGGCAGTTGTACCCGGTCTCCAAGCCATCCCAAAGGCTCATGAACTCTGCTTTCATCATAGCTGTGGCTTCGTGGTCAGCTTCAGAGCGGTTCCTCAGGAAGGCGTCTGTGTTGGAGAAACAGAACGAAGGATTCAGCAAAGGGACTGGGCTTTTGTCTGTCAAATGGAGCTGCTACCTTTTGGCTTGGCATAGCCTGGTGCAAACATTTGATAGTAACTCTCTGCTGAGCGCTGTTATTAGCTAGTTCCTTAAAGTTACAGCTTTTACAGATAAATTGGTTATATCAGACAAAGTTTGGCTTTATCTTTTAAACACCACCCCCATTTTAGGACTGAAAAAAGATACATATGGCTACATCCTCTTTCCCATCAACTGAGTTTTGGCTCCCTGCTACCATAGGTTCTGCAGTGAGATGGCCTGAGTGTCGTGTTCCAGGCAGGGGAGGGCAGCATGGTAAACGCATGCGCTCACTAATGGCAGTCCTTTGAGGGCTCGGAAGTAGTCAGCTTCAATTCAGTCCAAGGTCAGAGTTCCAGAGATTTGGCAAAGTCACAAGGGGGTCCAAGAATCAGAATATAGGCACAGCGGGAGTTGCATCAGAGTTGTCTGCAACACTGGCTCAGCGTGTGCTGCTCGACTAAGTAGGGAGTCATCACCATGCCCTTTCCAGCACAGCTGAAGCAAACGCTGTGAACGGCATTTCACCTGCTTCTCTTGTTGAAGAAGCATCGGGGAGGGGCACTCTTGGGCTTGACTGCCCAAGCTCTCATCCCCAGAGCTGTCTGTGTGCTCCCCCACAAGTGGCCTCAGACCTTCAGCGTCTGCAGCACTGTGCCCTGGTTGCTAGCCAGGCTGTCTCACCGTTGGAACCATGCCCTCCTCCGAGGAGGAGAGTGGAGAGCAGGACGGGGCATGACACTGAGATAAATATAGGTACAATATTTTAATATACAATGAGGGTCAATGGCAGATCATATGAGTGAGTTCCATCCTCCTGAAACCTGGTTTGTGATCTTCCTTTGAACTTTCATGGACTTTACTCAGGCGCTGGCTTTCAGCAGGAAAGGGAAATCCGGTTTTGCTATGCCTCTGCATGACAGATCAGTTCTTGACAGCTGCCTAACTGCCTCCTTTATGCCTAAACTTGCCACAGCTTCTAAATGGGCTCCTCCAGGAAAATTGGAATCAGGTACATCAGACATTTTACCCCTGAATGTGCTTTAACCTGTTCTGAAGCCTGGGAATGGGCACACCTTTGTCGTATAGGAAATCATAGCACCAAGGGTGACTCTTATTTTGGTCAGATTGGGTGGGAAGCTACATGACTCTAGAGGAGGGAAATGTAGCCAATCATAGCATGGAAATGACTGCTTTGGATAGGTGACCAGTGAGGGCCACAGAAAGCTGGACATACGCCTGGCCATTAATCATCTGGGAGGGCTTTGCCAGACTTGAAGGTGATGGAAAAGTTTAGACAAATGCCATAGGTTTTTGGATGCTCAGTTGGTTCACTGTTGACACATTTTTTGTCTGTTTATAGCTGAGCTAATCCTTGATAAAGGGGTAACCAAAGGAGGCCTTGTCTGCTTTCTTACCTACTTCTTAAGGATTCCTCAGGTAGTCCCCCCACCCAACTCTTTCCTTTAACAGAACTGTGAGGTCATCAGTGGTATACAAATGGAGAACAAGTTGAGAGGAAGGGGGAAACTGAAAGGCAAGAAAGTTAAGGATAGGATCTAGGAAGCAAAGGTAGCAAATTTTACCTATTTCATCTATGAAAATGATGCAAGGTTGGATTTTTGAGGCCAGTGAGAAAACGGCAGCAGTCAGTTTCTGTGACTCTCCATACCATTTGTCTGTCAAGGTCGATGCCTGCAGATTTATGAACCTGCATCCAGATTCCTGGGCTGTCGCTTTGGCGAGAAGGGTTTTGCCACAGCCAGGAGGGCCATAAAGTAAGACACCTGGTTTCAAAGAAGAACATGAAGGCCAACATTATTCTTGGTCCAGAATCGGTATTTCTACTGCTTTGCAAAGGTCTCAAAAGCATGTGTGCGTGCACACAACAACAACAACAACCCCACCATAATTACTTCACTGGGATCCAGCTTTCAGGTAACAAATAGAAGTTTAAAAATCAAGAATGGGATGAAAAAACAAAAACAGAAAAAGACAGTATTCACAGACCTAAGTTTTAACCTTGCTCAGTCTACTTCTAGAGGAAAAGAACCCACCAGCAAAGTGACAAGTGGTTTTTCTTTTCAGCATTAATTGACTCAGAAAATGCTCCTTGGGTTAGATAATATGGAAAGAAAACAACATGTCCTTTTGCTGATGGATTCTTTCACTCTGAAGGGGGGCCAAAGCTGGATTTAAACTTAGGTGTGTTTGGGGCTGTGGTCACACCTTACTGCAATAGTCCATGATATTAAGAAGCAGGACTCAAAACACACTATATCTCCAACCACACCTAGTACCCAATCATCTTTCCTCGGTTTGACCTCAGTTTGGGTTGCTCTGCTCACACCTTTCTGTTCCCATCCTGAGACTCCTTTGAGCCTTTTTTTTAAGATCTCCACCCCTCTCCACCCCCTGTGCTCTGATTGGATAAAAGATCTGTGACTCAACAGTGTGTCATCACACATTGGATGAAAGGGAAGGCAAATTCATGCAGTATCCACCCACTATGGTATGGTTCAGCCCCCTTTAGTCCCCTTCCCAATCACAGCTTGAGTCCTAACTATATAGAGAGAAATAAAAGAGGAAATCCAGAGATATTTAACATGTACAGAATTTGCCACAATTATCTCAACAGCAGGGGGACATATTAAATGCTCCAATATCAATAGAAGAGTTGAATGAAACAATAAAGAAAATGAAATCTGGAAAAGCTCCAGGTCCAGATGGACTATCAGCAATTTATTACAAGACCTTAAAAGAAGAAATTACTACACCACTGCTTGAGATCATGAACAATATTCTAACAAGAGGCAAGATCCCTGATACTTGGGGGAAAGCCTTCATAACTCTAATCCCAAAGAAGGTCAGGATCTAACACAACAAGAAATTATAGACCTATCTCTTTGCTGAATAACGATTATAAAATATTTGCAACAGTAATGGCCTCAAGGCTTAAACAAGTTCTACAATGCTTTATTCATGCGGATCAGGCAGAATTCTTACCGAGCAGACAGTTGAAAGATAACATAAAAACAATCCTTGACATTATTGAATATTTGGGAAAGCATAATGAAGTACAAGCTGCCATGATCTTTCTAGATGCAGAAAAAGCTTTTGATAATGTTAAGTGGACTTTTATGCTTCAGCTCCTTAAAAAGATAAACTTTGGAGAAAATTTTCAAAGAGGGATCAAAGCAATATATACTAAATAACATGGACAAATTCCGATAAATGGAGAATCTACAGAAAACTTCAATATTCAAAAAGGTACGAGACAAGGTTGTCCCCTTTCACCCCTGTTTATATTGACATTAGAAGTCCTTAATAGGAGTATAAGACATAACACAAAATTAAAGGAGTTAAGATCAAAGGAGAAGAATATGAAATAGGAGGCTTCACAGACAATTTAGCGATCATCTTATCAGAACTGAATAACTCAATAGAGGCTCTTAAACAGATAATTCAGCTCTATGGAAAAGTGGCTGGACTAAAAGTAAATGAGTCAAAGACCAAAGTGTTGATAAGAAACGTGACAAAGAACGCGAACCGTTTCTAGAAAAGTCAGGATTTGCCATAGAAAGAAAGTTAAGCATTTAAGAGTTACATTCACTAAACAAAATATGGCTCTGTATCACAATAACTACCTGAATATGTGGTCTGGAATGAAACAGGACTTAGAAAGATGGTCAAAGTTGAATTTATTAATGGACTGAATTTCGGTAATAAAAATGAACCTACTTCTGAGAACAATGTTCTCATTCCAAACCTTACCGATAGTAACTAATGAAAAAGAGTTTTCATTAATTTGAATGGCCTGGGTATTTGTGGTATGATAAAGTAAAAGTTAACTCAGACTTCAAAAACCACTATGTAAGAAATGCTCTGTATAGAATATGGCTAAAGTATAAAAATAACTTGTATAGAAAAATCTCTCTGTGGGTGTTCCCTCATGAAGGAATATTAAGAGAATTTGGGGGAAGGAAAAATTGGGTCAAATATGAGGATCTGCTTTTTTAAAATGAACTCACTAGGGAATTTATTATAAAAACAAGAGAGCAGTTAAATCAAGAGGGAAAAAATATACAGTGGTTTACATATACACAACTTTAAAATTTCGAATGGGATAAACAAAAGTGGGAAATAAAATTAAAATCTGCTGAAAGAGGAACAATTGGGGTGATATATAAATTACTGTTACAGATGGACTTGGAACACGGACAGGTAAAAGAATGTATGATCACGTGGGCAAAGAATTTTGGGTACAGCATTTATATGGATGAGTGGGAGAAACTATGGGAAAAGGATATGAAATTTACTATGTGTACTGTGATGAAAGAAAACATATTTAAGATGATGTACAGATGTATCTAACACCATATAAATTGTCAAAGATTTATCAAAACATGTCTAATAAGTGTTGTAAATGTAAAACTAATGTAGGAGCATTTTACCATATGTAGTGGACCTGTAAAATAGCAAAAGAAAAATTGGTCACAAATACGCATGGCAATGTGAAATATACTAAAAACTGTTATACCATTTAAACCAGAAAATCTTTTTATTGGGAATAATAGATGGAAATTTAGATAATCTGAATCCTTTAATTGTGTATATGCTTACAGTGGCAATAATAATTTATGCCAGTGATGGCCAACCTATGACACATGTGTCACAGGTGACACACCAAGCCCTTTTGGGTGACACACCTGGTCACCCTGGCACCTGGGCGTGTAGTGCTTGCTTGTTCTTGAAGTGTACGAAATACCAACTTTCAATTGAATATTAGCAAACGAAATTCAGCAACAAAAGTCACTAATGTAAAGAATTATTTGTTTTTGCTTTTAATAAAATATTACTAGAGCTACAAAATTCACAAATTATGGATATTTCTAGATGTGACACAGCACCCGAGTTAAACTAGGTTTTCTTACGAATTTTGACACACTGAGCTCAAAAGGTTCGCCATCACTGATTTATGCAAAAAGGTGGAAATCCCCTCAGTGGAAACTTAGTTAATTAAACTGTCCAAATTTGCAGAGATGGTCAAAATGATGAATTTCTTAAAAGAAAGAACAATAGAGAAGTACCTAAAAGACCAGAGACCCTATATAGAATTTCTACAGGAAGAAGGATTAACAATGGCTGGATTTTGCTGAGGTGTTCTCTTGCTCTGAAAGTGGACTGAAGCTGGATTGAATCTTAAGTGTGACCACATCCTCAGTGACCTGCACTCTCGTTCCAAAGTCCTGTATACCTTTTGGGGGCTGGCAGAGCTTGGAGTGCTGAAATAGGTGCTTCTTCTGGAATGGCAGGATCACGGTGTCTTGAAGTTCCCTGACGACCTCATTCAGGCCAGCAATGTCCTTCCAAGTGACCTGTGAATAAGGTGAGTTTTGAAGATTTAGGGTGATTCTGCACTGGCAGGTAGAACAAACCACCAAACATCCTAGGAGCCCCACTTCTTCACATGCTGGTGTGATCTAAAGGCAAAGGGCTACAGACGAACCTGGGCTGTGTCCACACCTAGGTTTTAATCCATCTTGGGCCCACGGTCAGAATGAGGGAACGCATCAGGCAAAGTGGCAAACTGATTTCTTTCAACATTATGTAACTTAGAAAATCCTCCTTTAGATAATATGGAAATAAATTGTTCACTTTGCTGATGTATTCTGCTCTGAAAGCGGACTGATGCTGAATTAAAACTTAAGTGTGGATGCAGCCAGACAGTAGTTGGAATGTAACCGATCTTGTACTTTCTCTTCTCTTCTCACTCTGGCCTCTGATTTATTTAATTTAAACTCTTCTAATATTTGCTTTGGCTGCTCTGTAAAGAGTTTTAAATATTAATTTTATTGAATAACATACAACAATGTACGCTTTTTAATTTATTCATCAATGATCTAGAGAACTAACGTTCATCAATGATCTAATTCAATGCTGGGAATAATTAGGAAGGGAATAGAAAACAAGCCAGCAAGTGTCATTTTGCCTCTTTATAAATCTATGGGGAGGCCACATTTGGAATATTGTGTACAATTCTGGTCATCACACCTCAAAAAGGATATTGTGGAACTGGAAAAGATGCAGAAAAGGGCAACCAGGATGATTTAGGGGCTGGAACACCTCCCTTACAAAATCAGGCTGCAACGTCTAGGCCTCTTCAGTCTGGAGAGACGACGTTTAAGAGGGGACCTGATTGAAGTATATAAAATTATGCATGGTATAGAAAAGGTGGATAGAGAAAATTTCTTTTCTCTATCACACAACACTAGAACCAGGGTGGGGGGCACTCTGTGAGGCTGATGGGTAGGAGAGTCGGATCCGACAAGGGGAAGTATTTCTTCACCCAAAGGGTCATTGGTTTATGGAATGTGCTGCCGGAAGAGGTGGTAACAGCTACCAGCCTAGATGGATTTAAGGAAGGGTTAGACAAATTTATGGATAACAGGTGTATCAATGGCTACTAAAATGGATGCCTAGGTACATCCTCCAGGTTGGGGATACAGACAGGAGGCCTCTATGGCCATCCACTGGGACAAGAGCAGGTGATGGTTTTGCCCTTATTTTCTGTTTGAGATGCCCATGAGCAATTGGTGGGCCACTATGTGTGACAGGATGCTGGACTAGGTAGGCTGTGGCCTCATCCAGCAGGGCTTCTCATGTTCTTACGTAATGAAAACTCCCAGTAATATCACATAATGTATCTCAATTGTTCATCAGTTGCAAAAATATACTAACAAATAAAGATACCCTCACCCTCCCCTGCACAGAATAGCAAAACATTAATAACCCTTAATTAATACTGTTTAAATGGCAAATCAAACTTGTTTTTCCTCTCAGTGCCTGGCTCCCTGCAGTGCTCAAATCATATCTTATAATTTTTTCTCAATTGCTTAACCAATTGGTTTTAAGCTTTATTCCTTTCGGAAACAAACTTCTTTGTCTTATAAGCTCATATAACATACATTCTGACATATCAGCCTTCCAGTTATTTAACGTCCATAGGCTAGAGTCTCTCCATCCCTTCGCTAACCCCATTTGGGCAGCTCTCACTGATGGATTCATAAGAGATTTGATATATTCAGTACAATTAGCCGTATGAGTCTGTCCACATGCTGCTGGAGACCCACGTTCAGTCTCATTTCAGAACGCAGGTTTTCGTAAGCTTCTTTCTCCTGAACTGGTGCGACTGTTATTTTGGGGCACCAATGGGTTGTGATTGACTCATGGCTAACTGCATGGGCACCACAATGCAGTCTTCTTGGCAGAGATACTGAAGTGGTTTGCCATTGCCTACTTCTGGAGTGACGCTGGGAATCGAACTGGCAACTCTCTGCTTTCCAGGCAGTTTGCTCTACCATTGAGCTATAGTTCCTTCCCTGTAAGGGTACAATATTGAGCTCATTTCATGACTTTGGGAGCATCAGTAGGTATGATGGAGTTATTCTCCCTGCCAGTGCCATGGCATGGCCATTGTTGGCTTAGAGGCCTCCTTTGGACACTTCATCTTCCTTTTTTCCCCTGGAACACCTGTCAGCCCAACCCAAATGTTAATGAGGGGGGACTCCAGAGGTGTTTCTAGGATGATGGTTAGGTCACGGCACAATAGAAGCACTGTGGCCCCTTGTAGCCTCTGTGCAAGCCCAAAGCTTGCTAAGGTCTTGGAGTTTGTACCTAGTGATCTTTGGTCAACAGGTGCTTGGATCCAGTGGACCCTCAGTCAGTCTTACATGCTGGGAAGCTGACACTGTCATTGGGTCTAGATGGCTCAGCACATTTCCCTTCACCAGGATGAAGACCAGTCAGCTTTGGTTCAGCCTTACCTTGACGTCCCTCGGGATGACCAGGTGAGCTGCGATGTTCATCTCATGCTCCGTCAGGCTCACCCCCTTCACACCAATTTGTTTCATCAGATGTTCTGCCTATGGACGGAAGAAAGTTCACGCTTCATTGTCTTTCACGGGTCATTCCTGAGTTTCAAAGCTACCGTTGTCTGGTGGGATCTAGTCTGGGTTGATTCCTAGAGTGACCAGGACATTCCCAGGCATTTTTCTTGGCAGGCATAGAAACAGTTTGCCATTACACTTCCCAGCAGTTGATGAACTATTGAGCTCAGACCATTGATAGAAGTGGCAGTACTTAATGATACTCAGTAGGAACCTGAGTGTGGTTCCTACTGTCCATGTTATAAGGCCCTACATGACGTGGGTCCCAAATTTCTGAAGGAGAGTCTTCTTCCATGTCAGCATACCCATTCCGTAACATCTGTAGGGGAGGCCCTCCTGGTTGTACCACCACCCTCAGCAGCAAAACCAGTGGGCACTGAGAACAGGGCCTTCTCAGAGATGGCTCCCAGATTATCTCCTTCCTAAGGTGCACCAGGCACCTTCAGTTCACAGATTCAAGAGAGCATTGAAGAAGCGTCTTTTTGCCCTGACCTTTGGCTAAATAAGGAAATAGCTTTTCCTCCCCACTTCCAGGCACTATTATTGTTTTAATATGTCCCTTTGATTTGTAATGTTGTAACCTTCCCCGAGACCTTTGGGTACAGAGCAGGATAAAAGCGTGCCTGCACTCTGATTCAATTTATCTCCAATTTGCTCTCTGAGCAGTAGAGCTCAACATGTTTTTAACTTTGACATTTAAAGTTGTTGACAACCTGGGCTCCGTACAGACCTACCCATGTGCTGAGATACTCTGGAGGGTTCCTGCTGGTAACTCTACCACCCTTGCAAGTGAGCAGCGTGAGAACTCATGACGGGGCCTTCTCTGTGCTAGCACCAAGATTTTGGAACGACTTTCCTTTTGAGGTACATCAGGCTCCATTAATTTATACCTTTAGATGTGTGGTGAAAAGTTACCTCTTTGCCTTGTCCTTTATCTAACAAGAAAGTTATTCCTCTCTTCCCTTGTGCTTATACTTTCCCCCCTTTCTTATGGCAAGGAATCAGCTACAGTCCGGTAGTGCTGTTAAAACCGTGGCAGGATCTCTGTTTACCTTTTTCTTTAATTGTACTCTTTGTTTTCTGGTCGGGTCCAAGGCATCTGATACCCACTTTATGCTGAAGTAGGTGGCAGCCCCAAAGACCGTCAGGCGAAGGAAGACAGCCAGCACTTCATGTCGGGTGAGCGGCCGAGTCAGGAGATCTCTGGAAAGTTCCCCGAGGAACATCGCCAGTCCAGGAGTCCAAGCTGAATTTTGTTTTGATACAGATATGCAAAGAAGATGTTAGAGGGCAAGGAGTTCCCGAAAGAACCCCTGCACAGGTGTTGTGCCAACAGTTTTTGAAGCAACCAAAGGAAGATAACAGATAAAGACATTCTCCCGTCAAGGAGACACCCTTGCTATAGCTTAGGACCCTTGGAGGACAGCAAGATAGCAGAGGTTCCCAAACTTTTTTTTCTCATAGATCACTTTCAAATTTTTACTGATTTCGGTGGACTCCCTGCTGCTATGTCTCTACCATATTCCCAAAACTCGTCAAAAAATGTGAAGATTAGATCTAACGATGGAAATTTGCATCGCGGCTGAGTTCCGAGCCTAAATTCGGAGTGGTAAAAAGAAAAAGAAAAATAGTATTTCGTCCCTTTGCACATCTGAACAAGCACTGCAGCCGGGCGGGCGGCGCTTTGCAAGTCTCAACACGCATTGTACTGAATAGTGAATATGGAAGTTTTTACAAGTAACAGCTGCTGACCTTCTTAAAATATTGTCTGCCTACATTGATAGGTAAAGCCAAGCCAACATTTTTGTTCTTTACTATCGAAACCAGATAAATTTTCATGGACCCCCACTTACAACTTGTGAACCTCCATTTTTTTTCCCACGCCAACGTAGACCCCCGTCGAGTCTCCCGTGGAGCCCTGGGGGTCCACCTGGACCACTTTGGGAATCACTAGGATAGCTAAGCCATTTTGATCTCAAGGACGCATTCACATTTGTGGTGCCTCTAAAAGTTGTGTGCGATCCTCCCTCTCTAATGCATAAACACATGCACATTAGCTGGGGGGCACATTACCCTTCTTGCTCGTTATGCAAATGAACTGATGGTCAGAAGGTGACAATGGGCTTTTTTTTTTCTTTTTTATGGCTGCCGGGGCCAGAAACAGTGTTCTCAAAGGCTGGAGGAAATAATTTGGAGTGCTGCACCAGAATAAGAACCAAAGACAGCAAAGAGCCTGCAACTTCCCAAAACACAATTGATGCAATATATCGTGATATGTTTCAGTGAATGCAACATAGCAATATAAAAATCCAGAAACTTTTGTGAAATCACATACCAAACCTTTAAATCATTTAAATGACTTGGGCCCCAAATATCTAAAGGAACGCCTTCTTCCATATCAACCTGCCTGTGCCTTAAGATCTGGAGGCCCTCCTGGTTGCCCCACTATCTTCGGTAGTAAAAGAGTTGGGTGTCCAGGTGAGGGCCTTCTCAGTGATGGCCCCCAGGCTATGGAATAGTCTCCCCCTTGAGGTGTGTCCGGCTCCTTCACTGTATATGTTTAGGAAGGTCGTGAAGATGCACCTCTTTGCTTGGGCGTTTGGTTAAATGGGAATATACTGTATCTTTCCACTTCACAGACACTGTTACTCTTTTAATATATACTGTTGTTTTAATATATATCTTATTCTAAATGTTGTTACCCACCCTGGGATGTTCAGATATAGGGTGGGATAGAACTACAAATAATAAATCTTTCTATTAGAGTTAATATTTATAATTTCACTACCCCTCTGAATGGAAAAGCCACCAACTCCAAATACCCCATGGAGGTCTACCTTATCCACAAAAATACATATTTAGGGGGCTTACATATAGAAGGATTCTTCAGTTGCTGCAATGATTAGAGCAATGCTTTGACTACAAATTATATTATATGTATGTGTACGTTCTTATGTATTCCATAGAATTTTCAGGGTGCTGTTTCAAGGCTACTAAAATAGATGCCTAAGGACCCCCTTCCGGGTTGGAGGGACAGGCAGGATGCCTCTAAAGGCCATCTGGTGATATTTGAGAGCTGGTCAAGGTTTTGCCTTTGTCTTCTGCTTGAGAGGCCCAGAAGCCTTGGTGGGCCACTGTGTGAGATGGGGTGCTGGACTAGATGGGCTGTGGCCTGATCCAGCAGGGCTTCTGTTAATTCATGGAGAACAGGTGTATCAATGGCTACTAGAATGGATGCCTAGGCACATCCACCAGGCTGGGGAAGCAGACAGGAGGCCTCTAACAGCCATTTGCAGGGACTCAAGAACAGCTGAAGTTTTTGGCCATGTCTTCTGCTTGAGAGGCCCATGGGCAATTGGTGGGCCTCTGTGAGACAGGATGCTGGACTAGATAGGCTGTGGCCTGATCCAGTGGGGCTTCTCTTATGTACTTACAACTTGTGCTATGTATGCTGCACAGCTCCGTATTTCCTGATTAACTCAATAGCAATATGAATCCTATTAAAACTTAGAAAGGATAAAACATGTGCAAAAGGCAGCATCATGAAGAGCCAGACACAACTCAACAACTGAACAATACAATGGAGATGATTTTTCCTGCTCCCTGTATAAGTGTTGTTTTGTGTCTTCTACAAAAGGGCTAAATATCAAAGAATGGATGAACAGAACAGATTAAGGGAAGCCAAGACCTCTGATGCTGCCACCATGCCTGAAGTAAGATTTGGCAGAGTAAAATCATATAAAACAAAATAAACGCTTGCATGGACCTCAGACAAAGGCTACCTGCTCTGGGGAGAAAGGCCTGGGCGAATTCTGAGTGCTGCAGGGCTACTGGCCTCAGGGCGATTCCTCTAGGAGCTGCTTTTTAAAATCCCTCTGCACAAATGGATGGGAACTCGGTCACCTTCAATTCCTGGAGGAGGCAAAGCAGATCTAACCTGATTCAAAGCCGCTGTCTGTGGTCCTGAACTGGCAGCGCCCCGTGCGTACGTCATCGGCTGCCTCCGCTATTTATTTATTACTATTATTGTGTTTTTCTTTTGCAAAAGGAAAATATTTCCAATTAAGGCTCACCGGTTTGCTGAACGCCGGAACTGCTTCTCCAGCTGGCAAAATCCTCCGATTAGGAACAAGAGCTTCAGCGAATCCCTTCCTACCTCGATTTGCGTCCTGGGCGCTCGGCTGCTGCATGCGTGCAACGGAAGGGTGACTCGTTACCTTGGGCAGTTGACGCGCCCTGAGAACCACGGATGGGAAGGTGACAGAGGAGGTGCCGAATCTGGGACTGGATTGGATTTCCGTCTTGAGGGTTAATCCGGCTTCGGTCCACTTTCAGAATGAGAATACACCAGCAAAGGGACAGGCTGTGGTCACACTTAAGGTTCAATCCAGCTTCGGTCCACTTTCAGAGTGAGAGAATACCCCAGCAAAGGGACAAGGGCTGTGGTCACACTTAAGGTTCAATCCAGCTTCAGTCCACTTTCAGAGTGGGAGAATACACCAGAAAAGGGACAAGGGCTGTGGTCACACTTAAGGTTCAATTCAGCTTCGGTCCACTTTCAGAGTGAGAGAATACACCAGAAAAGGGACAAGGGCTGTGGTCACACTTAAGGTCAATCCAGCTTCAGTCCACTTTCAGAGTGAGAGAATACACCAGAAAAGGGACAAGGGCTGTGGTCACACTTAAGGTTCAATCCAGCTTCGGTCCACTTTCAGAGTGAGAGAATACACCAGCAAAGGGACAAGGGCTGTGGTCACACTTAAGGTTCAATCCAGCTTCGGTCCACTTTCAGAGTGAGAGAATACACCAGCAAAGGGACAAGGGCTGTGGTCACACTTAAGGGTCAATCCAGCTTCAGTCCACTTCAGTCCCAGCTTCAGTCCCACCAGAGTGAGAAGATAGACCAGCAAACTGACAAGCTGTTTTCTTTCAGTCTTAAATAACTCAGAAAATTCACCTTTGGGATAGAGAATGCAGAAAGAAAATGACTGCAGCCCCTGTGCTTCTGGGATGTTGCAGGACGTTCTTGTTTGACACCCTGGGAACTCACTTGTGGGGTTCCTCAGGGGTCGATCTCATCTCCCATGCTCTTTAACATCTATATGAAGCTGCTGGGAGAGGTCATCAGGAGATTTAGAGATCAATGTCCAGATGACACCCAGCTCTATGGCTGCGTCCAGACTCATTTATACCGTTCATTGGAACTATGCAGTTGTGCTCGAGGCAACAGATGGATCGTTGTGGGGTCACATTATCCGATCGTGACTGCGCACTTACCTTAATGCTGGTTTAATGACACTCACCGCGCAGTACAAACAAAACCCAAAGTTTCCCTCCAGTCCAGACAGAATGGCAAGAACAGACAACGAGAGCAGGAAGGGCAGCTCAAATGTGATAGGAAGCTACGGAGCAGCTTTTCAAGTCGGGATGACCAGTCATCACTGCGCAGTAGATATGCTGCATTTTTACCTTTAACTGTGGATTTATCCCACAAGTCTGGAGGCAGCCTATCTCTCTGTGCCATCTGAATCAGGAGAGGTCGTTGAAACGATGGACAGATGCCTGAAGGAGGTCATGGGCTGAATGAGGGCCAATAAATTGAAGCTGAATCCAAACAAGACGGAGGTGCTGTGTGTCACTGGGTTTCATGTCCGTGAAGTTGGGAGGCATCCTGCCCTGGATGGGTCGTCATGCCCTGGAATCTGGGGGTGCTCTTGGACCCTGTGCTGACGCTTGAAGTTCAGGTGGAGGCCGTGGCCAAGAATGCCTATTTCCAGCTGTGGCTGGTTCAACAGCTAAGATTCCTTCTGGACAGAGATGATTTGGTCACAGTTATTCATGTTCTGGTAACTTCCAGATTGGACTACTGTAAAGTGCTGTATGTGGGACTGCAACTGAAGAGGGCTCGGAAGCTGCAACTGGTGCAGAATGCAGCTGCTAGGATGCTGACAGGAACAGCTGGCTGGACGAACATCACGCCAGTCTTAAAAGAGCTCCACTGGCTATCAGTTTGCTACCGAGCCCCATTTGGACCCCAAATATCTAAAGGAACACCTTCCAAGTTCGCCTGCCTATGACTTAAGACCTGGAGGGAAGGCCCACTGAGTTGTACCACCACCCTCGGCAGCAAGGGGGATGGGCATCCTGGATAGGGTCTTTCCGGTGATGGCTCCCAGACTGTGGAATAGTCTCCCTCCTGAAGTGCATCGGGCATTTTCACACAATGGGTACATACAAGCTGCAAAGACACATCTCTTTATCCTAGTCTTTGGCTAAGTAAGGGAACAGCTTTCCTCCCCACATTCACACACTGCCATGGTTTTAATATGTTCATTTTATATGTTCACATATGTTTTTAATGTTGTAACCTGCCCTGCGACCTTTGGGTATAGAGTGGGATAAAAATTCAAATAAATAAATATATTAAAATTGGTCTTAAACACAGCATTTAGTAGCATAAACCACAAATTAAATTCATCTGGATAGGTCTTTACTGCAGCCTTAACTTCAGCCAGCATTCTAATCTCTGATGGCAGGTGAAGAAGAAGTCTTCAGGGTGTCTCGTTCTAATTGGTTGGAGAAGGGATTTCCCTGAGGACCTGAGTGTCCCAGCGATCCTATAGGTAACCTGGATCCAAACCATGTTGGGTTTTAAAACTGATAACCAACACTTCATATTTTGTCCGGAACCTAATTACAAGGACAGAAGCAAACAGTCAAAGAAACATCCATCTCAGAAGTCAACTAAATGTATCAAAAGGTTCCTCCTTTGATATCTGTGCCCATAATAAAAATAGATTTGTGCTCTGGCCATTCCATTGGAGCACAATTTCATTTCTGCTGTCTCCTTTGGACGCTTATCAGCTAACTGGGCATTGGCAGGCTATCAGGATGCTTTCCTTGGACTATTCTCAAATACGGCATCCAACCCCTTGCAAGTCCACGCAACTTTGCCCTCAAAGGGTCATGTGAACTGAGTTAGGCTACCGCCGATGGCTAGAGAGCTGGGACCAGGACTTCTTGCTTCTAGAGTAGTGTTAGCCCAAGCTCAAAGTGGAAAATGTCAAAGGATTAACATCCAGGCTGCTTTAAGGTCCTTAATTCTCCTATCAGACCTGTGAAATAGGTTTCTTCTAGGGCTTGTTTACACTTACCTGACTGATAGTCAGGTAAGCACCCAGTGCCACAGTGACCATGCACACTTCTAGTTCAGGATAAGCCTTGTACAAGGTAGGGCAGGCCAGATCACTGTGGGAATATCTCTCATTCAGTAGATAAAGACTTCTGGGTCTAGCAAGGGGGAAGTCTGTCCAGAGTCACTTGCTGGCAAACCTATGCTACATTTGTGGCCACTGGGCATGCCTCCAGACAACAAGAAATCAGGAGGTTGATTTACCTTCTGAAGATCCATTCTGGATGGATAACAGCAGACTACTGTTGGGTTTATCCTTAGCCAGCTTGCTGGCAACGACCGCTAGACTCTTTTGGACTATAAAAGCCCAAGGTCACTTATCAGCCCAGTCTTCCACAGGGAGGGCAATTCGTTAGTCACCAACAGAGGGCATCTGAAAATGTAATCAGAATTCATTTGATTCAACAATCCAATAATATACATAGGGTGGGTGTAGTTTGCTGTCATCCACCCAGAACAGATCTTCATGAGGTAAATCAACCTCCCATTCTCGGACGGATGCCAGCAGACTACTGTAGGGATGTACCCAAGCTCCCTCTCAGGGTGGAGAACTATCTATCCCCATGTAGACAAATATAGGTACTAAAAGGTCCTACCGTGGTTGGCATAACCTGTTGGAACATTTTCTTTCCAAAAGAGTGCATCTTCCACTCTCAGGATATCCAACCGATAACATTTCGTGAAGGTCAAGAGTGATGCCCAGGTGGCTACCCTGCAGATGTCTGCCACTGATATGGAACAGGTGAAAGCCGATGGTGGAATGGGCGTTGATGCTATCTGGTGGAACTATACCTTTAGCCTGATACGCCAACATAATGCAAGATCTGATCAAGGAGGAAAGTACCTTCGTACCACCAGTTTGGTCTAGTGGTTAGGGAGCCGGACTCTTATCTGTGAATCCCGGGTTTGATTCAGCCCTCCCCCATGAAGCCAGCTGGGTGATCTTGAGCTAGTCACAGCTCTCTTCTGAGCTCTCACAGCCCCACCTACCTCACAGGGTGTCTGTTGTGGGGAGAAGAATAGAAAAGCTTTGTCAGCTGCTTTGAGTCTCCTTAAATGGGTGAGAAAAGTGAGGTAGAAAAGCCAAGTCTTTCTGCTCCAAATACTTAGGACGATAACAAACAAAGATGAGGATCTCCTGACATCTTTTGTTTTGTTTGCAAAACCCTCTTAACCTCTTTGCACCATCAGTGTTCCTGTTCATTTTGAGGATTATGGCACAATGCAGGAAGGCAGAGCTCTTGGCTTCTACGAAAACTGGAATCAACCTTAGCCTTAAATAAGGGATCTACTCTAAGTATCACAGATTCCGAGGTGAGTTCACACAATGGTTGTGTTATTGACAATGCAGCCATCTCGGAAAGCCGCCTAGCTGAAGCAATGGCTACCTAAAAGAGAGTTTCAACAATAACATCTTTATGAGCCGGGGGCTCCTCCTCACAAAGACACTGGGGGGAGACCATTGTCAGCTCACCCTTGACCATCTGCGATTTTTTAATCAAAAGACATTTTTGAGGTGAAGAGATCACCTCACACTCCCCAACACAAGTGGTGTTGCCAACCAAATCGCGACTGGAGGAAGACTGGGCTTTTATAGTCGAAAAGAGTTCCCAGTCTTGAGATATAAGAGAAACTGCAGTATGGCAGAGTCCTTTATGTATCAATCTTCTGGGCTGGCACATAAATTTCAACAGAGGGGTTGCCCTACACATGCCATCCACAAAGCAATGGACAAAGCATCTTACACAGCAGAGAGAATCCCTCTTAAGATATAAGAAAACAACAACAACAAAAATGTCAATAGACTGTGTGTACCCCTTACCTTTAGTACGAAGTCCACTTTAGTAAAAAACATAATACTCAGACATTTACATCTACTTGAAGATGTTCCAGGCTGCAACATACCTCCTGTGTCTTCTTACAAAAGAGGTCGTAACCTTAACGATTTCTTAGGGTGTTTTTCCACAGTCACTTAGTACCCTTTTTAGCACTCACTAAGGACACATTTGGGTGTGAGCCGGATGACCCCATTTCTACCATGGCACCCATTAGAGACACATTTGTTTCCGCCGCCACTGGGGAAATCCAGATCATATGGGTACATTTCAGCCTTTAATCCGGATTTTCTGTAGACCCCTTTAATGGGGTCTACAATGGGGTCTACAATGGGGTCTTCAGCCAGAAAATCCAGATTAAAGGGGGCCTGTTTCCATGTTAGTTTGGCAATGGGGTCTAGATGAGGCTAGGGGGAGGGGGCACCCTTGGGGGGGAGCCCCAAAACCTAGGCTTCAAAGTCATTTTGAACTGATTTCGAAGTCACTTCAAAGTCTGTGCAAAATAGCTCCAGAGCATCTTCGAAGTCACTCCGAAATCACTTCGAAGTCACTGTAAAGTAACTTTGGAGTAACTTTAAAGTTTACTCCAAAGATCAGCACAGACTTCAAAGACACCCCAGAGCTATTTTGCACAGACTTCGAAGTGATTTCGAGGTCACTTCGAAGTCACTTCGAAATCTGTGCCTTGGGCTAGCCACTTCGAAGTGACTTTGAAATGACTTTGAAGTGACTTTGGAGCCGCTTCGGAGATTGCACCCCCTGTCCCCCCCCCAACACCTGGGGTGACAGGCAGACCCCTCGTGGGTAGATCCGGATTTCCAATGGGTGCTCCTGTGTTTCCATGGCAGGGAGGCTAGCACCCATTGCTACTGGGTGCTAGACCACCCATGGAAACACATTGGGTATTTCCCTTAATCTGGATCTACTAGATCCAGATTAAGGGAAGTACCCATTCCCTAGATCCAGATCTTCTTAGATCCAGATTAAAGGAGCGCGGTAGGAAAAGACCCTTAGTTAGATCCAACATTTTCTCCCCAAAAGAGTCTCAGTCTTTAATTCCCAGCTTGCCTCCCCCCACTGGCCATTTTAAATGTGGGCACTGTAAAGCCTGTGACGTGTGTTACACAAGAAAAACCTTTATCAATCCACTAGATGATAAAACATACTCTATTAGACATTTCTTCACATGCCAAAGCTCCAATGTTATTTAGGTGATCCAGTGCCCCTGCGAAATATTATATGTAGGTATGACTACCAGGGCAGTCAAAATTAGAATTCTTGAACACCAAAGTTGCATTAGAAACCATAAAGTAGAGGCTTCCCTGGTAAAGCATTTACTGGAATCCTCACACCAAGCCACTCAATTAAAATACTGGTGTATTGACCATGTGCAATCCGATGTACATTGTAAAGAAAGACTGGCCAGAAAGGAACCTTCTTGGATTCACAGAGTAAAGACTCTTGTACCCATGGGTCTTAATGAGGAAGTGAATTGGTGTATCAAAGCTCCCATCTTCTCTGTATCAGATGGTCCGTGAGTATTTGCAGAATTAGGATTACGACAGCCTTACAAGGTTTGCCCTGTATGTATTAGCTTTTAGAGTTTTGTTTCATTATTCTATTATAGTCCAAAGAGGAACTTTGCTATCTCCTTTTTTGTTACTGTACACCATTCCCTCCTTTTTTTCTTTTGTATATTGTTAAAGAGCTTTTATGGGGTATAATTATTTTTATCAGTAAATTTATAACTATCTTTAGAATAAGCTTGCATATTTCTTTCTTTTTCTTTTTTTTTGGAATCTGGGCATTTCACTTGTTATTTCACATTAGAAGGACCTTGGTCTCTTTTCATGATAGATCTTCTGTGTTGCCTGTTTTGTTGAGTTGATCAATCTTGTTTTGATTTTTGGGTTGTTGTCTTCGTTTTATACTCCCAGAAGAATGTCAGGTTTCATTTTCCATCTGCAGAGGCACCTAAAGAGGTCTGTACAAGTTACAGCAGGTGAAGCAAGAAGGGAAAGTTCCTATGGCTATGTCAGTAAGCTACCTGGTAGGGCCACTTTTTAAAAAACTGTACCCCTTTTTCCACACAAGATCCAGGTTTTGAGATTGGGGTCCTCCTGGAGATAAAGATCTTGAAGATGCCTGAAGACCCCATTGTGGACACCTTTAATCTGGTCCACACGAAATCCAGATTTAAGGGCCTGAAGGACACATTAAATTCGGATTTCCCTTGTGGGCTCCAGGTGAGGACAGGGCCTTCCCAGTTGGTACCAATAGGGTCCCTAATGGAGTCTTAGAAGGGTTCCAAGCTCTAATGGAAAAAGGCACTATGGCTGTGGTCACACCTAAGGTTTAATTCAACTTCAGTCCATTTCAAAGTGAGAGTATACCTCAGCAAAGTGAGAAGCTGTTTTCTTTCAGTGCTAAATAACTCAGAAAATTCACTGTTGGGATAGATAAGGGGGAAAGAAAATGACTGGTCACTTTGCTGAGGTGTTCTCTTGCTCTGAAAGTGGACTGAAGCTAGATTCAGCCTTAGGTGTGACCACAGTATCACATTTCAATCCGGCTTTAGTCCACCATCAGAGTGAGAGAATACCTCAGCAAAGTGAGAAGCTGTCTTCTTTCAGCGTTAAATAACTCAGAACATTCTCCTTTGGGATAGAGAATGTGGAAGGAAAATGACTGGTCACTTTGCTGAGGTGCTCTCCCGCTCTGAAAGTGGTCTGAAGCCGGATTCAACCCTAGGTGTACACACTGTTTGCATTCACAAAAAATAACTGCGCATGCAGGAGAAGAATGCATGCAACACAACCGCTGGTACTGGGGTGGTACGGGGCGGGGGGTGTCTGGGTTTCGTGGGGGGAGGTGCATGCGCGAGAAGGGGCGAGGCCAACAGAAAGGGGGCGGGGCTTCCTTTTCAAAAACATCGACCCCACGTTTTCCTTCAGCGGTAGCAGCAGCAGCAGCCCCTTCTGTACGGGCCGTACCACGACCGAGGGAGGGAAGGGGGGAACCAACCAACGTTGGAAAAGTAATCCCTGGCTGGCCAGCCCGGAGAGCATCTTTCCTTGAGGCCTATGCATGCGGACTCCCACCGATTAAAGGAGGGACCGTGAGTAGGTCTCCCCCCCCCGCCCTCCTGGCACACAAATGCACACTTGGTTGTCTTCCCGCCCCCCCCCTCACGAGACACAGGTTGGGTGGATCCCAGAGAGGGGCGGAGGGGGAGAGGAGGAGGAGGAGGAGGAGGCGAGCTTCCCCCCGCCCGGCCCGCGCAATCCGGAGCCATCGCTCGCCGCACGCGCGCAGTTTGGGGGCTGGTGGCCCCTAGGCTCTCCTGCCGTTGGAGGGGAGGGCTCCGGGGGGGACGTCCAGGCGCCTGCACAACAGCCCTGCGAGGTAGGCTAGGCTGAAGAGCAGCGCCTGGCCCGGGGAGGCGCCAGGTAGCGGAAGTGGCCCAATACTATCATTTTAGTATTTTAGTATGCTGAATCTTTTAATTGCTTTTAATAGTAATTTGGTGTTTACAGTCCCTGGTCTAGTGGTTAGGGAGCCGGACTCTTTTCTGGGAATACCGGGCTCGATTCGGCCTTCCCCCACGAAGCCAGCTGGGTGACCTTGGGCTAGTCACAGCTCTCCTTCTGAGCTCTTGCAGTCCCACCCACCTCACAGGATGTTCTGTTGTGGGGAGAAGAACAGAAGGTTTGTCAGCCGCTTTGAGTCCCCTTAAATGCGTGAGAAAAGCGGGGTAGAAAAGCCAACACTTCTTCCTCCATGAAACCAGCTGGGTGGCTTTGGGCTAGCCACAGCTCTCTTGTGAGCTCTCGCAGCCCCACCCACCTGTTCTTCTCCACACAACAGAACACCCTGTGAGGTAGGTGGGGTTGTGAGAGCTCAGAAGAGAGCTGTGGCTAGCCCAAGGTCACCCAGCTGGCTTCATGGGGGAGTGTGAAATCAAACCCCGTGCTTCCAGATAAGAGTCCGGTTCCTTAACCATACTGGTTCAGATGCTGGACATCTGTCTGGAATGGCTTAGTAACTCCTGCATTAGTGATGTGCATGGATATTCAAAAATCTGATTCAAATCTGTTGAAAGTCACCATTCAAATTAGACTTGGGTTTTCGAAAATCCGAATTTACACAGTTGGCTGAATTTCGGATTTTTGGAAATCCAATTCAGATTTTTGAATAATTCAAACAAGTAGATTCGTATCTACCATATAAGAATGTGTGTGAAAATTATATGCATTTGCGCATATAATGCAGGATGCAATCGGGATAAATATGGATTTGTGCAAATTCGTATATCGGATACAGAATCTTATCGACATTCAGATATTTGGATACGAATTGGATTTTCATTCAAATTGAATTTTCAAGTGTTTGATTCGACTCGAATTCAAATGCAAAAAATACATTTGTCCACACCCCTACCCTGCATTAATCAGGGGGTTGGGCCCGATCCTGGAGGTCCTTTCCAACTTAGGTTCTTTGATTCTGTGAGTTTACAGGTGCATGGAATTCCATGCTGATTTGAACTGTGTTAGCACTTCCTGCAGGGTATCCCCGTAATTAGGTTTAAGATTTCCCATTCACTTAATCTTTTTCCTCTTCTTCGGCATATTTCTCCAACTTCAGGGCCATCCTGCTGCTTCTCTGCAAGGGAGGAGCAGACGAATCCAGCCTTTTGATGGCCTAAAACATATTTTTAAGTCTGATTCCCTGTATTTTGGAGCCATCTGGGTATTGTATAATAAAACTCTTGCGAAAGTTTAATTTACAAGTTTATAAATCCTGAGTTGCCTGTTTATTAGAGGCTGAATGGGTGTCTGCTAAAATAAAGCTGTTGCTACCCAAACAGTGCATTTTTGTTCCCATACAGGCCCTTATCCTGCTCTATGCCCAAAGGTCTCAAGACATGTTACAGCAATAAGAGCAAAATAGAAAATAAGCACACTAAAAGCAATAGCAGTGCCTGTAAACTAATTTATGTCTCTGGTTTTGATCCTGCATACTTTGTTCCTGAAAGCAGCCCAGAAGCTATAACAGTCCTTAAAGCTAAAGTACAGGAGATTTGCATTCAATGGGATTTGGCTTCTTTTGAGCAAAACAAAAAGCTTCATGGCATCCATCTATTAAAAGCAAAATCAAATGCAAAAAATTATCTGTCTTGTAACTAACTTGTAATTCAAAGTAAAGAGAATAGGAAAATTCCAGCAATAAGAAACAAATAGAAGAATTAGAACTGAAGACTTCAAGTGCTTGCTTTCTGCTGTTCCCTGTTCCCTCCCACACCATTTTCCTTTCGTTTCTTGTCTCTTTAGATTGTAAGCCTGAGGGCAGGGACCTGTCTAAAATTAATATAATATTGTAACCCGCCCTGAGACCTTCAGGTAGAGGGCGGGATAGAAATACAAATAAATAAATAATGTGGTTTTGAGAACTGCCCTAACAAGACATGCAGGTGCAGCAAATGAAGACAGCTATCCATGAGGGCCAGTAGAATCATAGAGTTGGAAGGGACCTCCAGGGTCATCAAGTCCAACCCCCTGCTCAATGCAGGATTTCCTAAACCATCCCAGATAGATGTAGGTCCAGCCTCTGCTCGAAGACCTCCAGTGAAGGAGAGCTCACTACCTCCCATGGCAACCTGTTCCTCTGACTGATCGACCTCACTGCTAGGAATTTTTTCCTAATATCTAATCTGTATTGACTCCCTTGAAGTTTCGTCCCATTGCTTCTAGTCCTCCCATCTTGGGCAAGTGAGAATAGGGACGATCCCTCTGCACTGTGACGGCCCTTCAGATACTTGAAGACCACTGTCATGTCTCCTCTAGGCTAATCATTCCTAGATCCTTCAGCCATTCCTTGTAGGACATGGTTTCCAGTCCGCTAACTATTTTGATAGCCCTTCTTTTGACTTGCTCTAGTTTGTCAATGTCTTTTTTAAATTGGGGTGCCCAGAACTGGACACAGGACTCCAGATGAGGTCTAACCAAGGTAAAGAGGAATAATTACTTCTCATGATCTAAACTTTATACTTGATGCATCCGAGGAGGGTGTCTGCCTTTTTTTCCAGCTGCATCACATTGCTGACTTATGTTCATCAACCAGGACACCCAGATCCTTCTCACTTGTGCTACTACTCAGCCTAATTCCTCCCATTCTGTATTCATTTTTACCATTTTTCTTACCAAGATGTAGGACTTTGCACGCGTCCCTATTAAATATCATCCAGTTAGTTTCAGCCCACTGTTCCTACTTATCTAGATCTCTTTGAATCCTCTCCTTCTCCTCCCTAGTGTTAGCAGCCCCTCCTCGCTTTGTGTCATCTGCAAATTTGATCAGCATCCCTTGATCTCCCTCACCCAGATCATTTGTAAAAATGATGAATACAGAGTACAGTCTATGTAGATAGCCTTGTCTGAGGACCTTTGCGCTGTCCAGTTTCTGAATGGCCAGGACCTGGGAAAAGAAAGCTTGATCAGACAATTATAAGGCTGAATATCAGCTGACATCGAGTAAGGAACCCATCATGTTGAAATTTGCTTCTTTTTTTTTTACCTGTAAAGCTGCTAAATTACAAGAGAAAGTATTCTAGCACCTGGTAATCAATGTGATGTTTTAATAGAACTTGTGTCTTTTTTTAACTGGTAATTATTTCATAACATGAACATTGACAATCTTAAAAAGCAGGAAAAGACAAAAATGGTTCAGCACAGGAAGCTGAAACACAGTAGTGATTTGGAAAATGCGTATTCCATTGTTTATTGTTGTGGTAACGCAATGTGACCTCTGAGGTGTTCCTTTACTTGTCCTGTTAGGCTGAGCTTCCCATTTGTGCATCATTTGCTTATTATATTTCTATCACTTCCTACACCTAAAGGCCTCAGGGCGGGCCACAGCTATTAGATCACTATGAAAGCAGGTTAAATCAGTGGTTCTCAACCTGTGGGCCGGGACCCCTTTGGGGGTCGATCTACTCTTTCACAGGGGTCGTTATGAAGTAGCAACAAAAATAATTTTATGGTTGGAGGTTAGGATTAGGGTTAGGTTGGGGGTCACCACGACATGAGGAACTGTATTAAAGGGTCACGGCATTAGGAAGGTTGAGAACCACTGGGTTGAATGGTTTCTCCAAGGTCGTGATCACACCTTCACTTTCAACCTACTCCAGTCCATCTTCAGATCTAACCCCTCCCACCTTTTCATTTCGGTTACACTGAGAGTAGCAGATGCAGCCAGGTTTTCAAATGGAGCCCCTCCCAAAAAGCAGTTAAAAAGCCATTCAGCAATTAAAAGCACACAATAAATCCAGGTGCAACTGCTTTGGCCTAAGTGGATCTCCAGCCTCCAGCAGTTCCAACCAGGTGGATGGTGCTCAGGTAGGGTGGACCACAGAAACAAGCAGGCAGGTCAGTTCTAGCAAAAGAAGGCAGCAGATGGTACAGCAAGTGGGCGGTAATCATTCCGTTTTGAATTAAAATTAATTGGAACGAAACTTGCGTCTCCAAATGTGTTAGGAGTACCTTGCATTTGGCATTGGTAGTGTACTGAGAATGATTATTAAAAAGCACCTTTCTCACTAGTAGTTCAGGGCGTGATTTAAATAATTGGACTCAGGTCCTTCAGCAAAATGATTTAAATCAAATTAGCTCTGCTTTTGCTCCTGATCACATAATGCAAAGGCCCCAGCCTTCAGAATTGTGCATTTTCATGTTGTTTATAGCTCAGTAAATTATGACATCATAGTTGAAGGCTTGAGGTCTTTCATTGTTGTTTAGTACCATTGAGTTGTGGCTGAGTGCAAGGACACCCCAACAGGGAATTCTGTGCAGCTTTTTTGGCAGGGTTACAGAAGTGATTTTCCATTGCCTGCTTATTGAGAGAGGTTGGGGGTTGAATAGGCAAGCTGAATGTTAGAGCAAACTGCCTGGAAAGCCTAAGGGGCTTGTGCTCTCTTAACTGGGAAGAAACGGAAGAGCCTTGTGCAGTTGCTTTGAATATGTGCCATCCAGCATGTGGACTGATTAGCTGAGGCTTCCTGTTGCTGCATGGAGGCAGAAATCCACCCTGTTCCCATCACTGTCCTTGTCCTGCTGTAGTGCTTACAGTTGTAGGAGAAGAGAAGCAGAGCAAGAACAGCCTCGTTTAATTGAAACTATCCTGGAGTTACCTGGAGTCTTGCAGAGAATTCCTAAGCGTCCATTTCTGAAATATGTGTTTCTTTCCTAGCAGAATCATGCATTCCAGAGGCTCATTTCAAGGCTTGTCGCCGTTCTGCATGTCCCGTAGCCAAGAGTCGCCATCTCCGCCTCCTGGGGTTGGAAGCACTGCGTATGGGAGGGGAAGATTCGTTCCCCTACAAGGACAGGTCCAGCGGGTAAATATGCAAGTTTTACAGTGATTTCTTTCTGCCGTGGTATCTCAGTTAGAAAGCGGTTGGTTGGTGCTTGCTGGCTTGCATTGAACTACGATCCTTTGTTCAGTCAGCGCTGGAGGTTACATGATCACTTGTTCCAAAATAGTAGCTATTCAGGAACACAGCGTAGGAGAACCCAGATAATTGCATTAAGGGCATAGTTTTCTACCAAGGTCACTGCCAGTCTGGCCCTTTGCTTACAACTGACCCTCAGGAGGTCAGAGGGTCATCAGCCTAGGGAATTTGCTGGCAGAAGAAGCGGTAACAGCAACCAGCGTAGATGGCTGTAAGAAACGGTTAGACAGATTCAAGGGTTTTTTTCCCCACTGACCTCCCATGATTCAGATCTAAAGAATGGGTCCTTCAACTAATCTGGTTCTAATAGATCCGGATTAAGGGAAGTACCCGATGCGTCCCCACGGGCGGTGCAGCACCCAATAGCAATGGGTGCTAGGCGGTCTGCAATGGAAACACTGGAGAATCTCCGGAGCTTTGTCATAAGTTCTGGAGATTCTCCAGAGCAGCGGTTCTCAACGTGGCTAATGCCACGACCCCCCAATGCAGCTCCCAATGCCTCCGCGACCCCAGGGGCGGGGCCAGGGGTGGGGCCAGGGCCACTGGTGTCGCGTTCGGTCCTCCCCGACCCGCAACTCCTCCTTGGGGGGGGGGGCAACGCCGGATTCCAGCGGGCGAAGGGGGCGGGTGGTGAGGCACCAGGCGGTGTGGGTCTGGCGCCCTTCACCGCCATCGCCGCCCGGCAGGCAGGCAGGCAGGCGTAGCACCGGGCGCGCGCCCGCCCTCAGCGGCCAGCCCAGCCGCCCGGGGCTGCCTATAGTCGCCGCCGCCATCCTCCTCGCCTCGCCTCAAGCGCCGCCAGGGATTCTCCCGCTGCCGCCTCGAAGGCAACTGCCACCCGCCGCCGCCGATCTCTCCTCACAGCAGTGGCGGCGTGGTGGTGGTGGGACGCGGGGGGGCCTGCGGGAGCTTTTGGCGACCTTGCCAAAATGGCTGCATGACCCGCAATGGTGGCATTGAGAATCACTGCTCCAGAGTGATCTACCGCAAACTTTGAAGATTCTCTGGAGCCTTTGACAAAGGTCCATAGGATCGGCATTGCTCTCGCATGGGGTCCTCTTTGGAGCCTGTGCTCTTCTTCGGAGCTGGCTTCGGAGATTGTGCACAGGCTTTGTCGGGATTTCCAGAGTTTGTGGTTGCACTCTGCTATAAATTGTATGCTATTCAGCTGCTTTTTCTCTCTCGCTATTCCACGGTATGTAGACAGTAGCTAAGTTGTATATTTGTGTTTGTTACATATATCCATGTATATTAGTAGCAATCTGTTTAGTTAGTTTTCACTCTGCACTCATGAAGTTAATAAATGCCTTCCAGTTTGGAATAAAACAACATATCTTTTCTTATCTCTGTGAATACCAAGTTAAAGTCCAAGCGCTATTTGCTGTGCTCACTGCTACATGCAGACTCTGCTGCTTTCTGGGTTTAATAGGCTTCAGAGCTTTGGGTTTCAGGGAGCCCTCCCTGGACCCCATTGCCTGATTGCGGTGGAAATGCACTTTGTATAATCCTGATTTGATGCCTGAAGACCCCATTGTAGACCTCTTTAATGGGGTCTACAGGAAATCTGGATTATAGGTCCTGAAGGACCCATTCAATCCGGATTTCTCTAGAACTGGTGGAAACAAACGTGGCTCTAATGGAAATGGGGTCTTCCTGCTCTGAGCCTAATGGGTCCCTAATGGTTATTTAATGGGTACTTAGTGCTAGTGGAAAACCCCCAAGGTGTATCATTGGCTACTAGAATGGGTGCCTAGGTACTTCTTCCAGGCTAGGGAGAAGGCAGGATGCCTCTAAGGTCATTTGCTGGGGTTTGAGAGCAGGTGAAGGTTTTGCCCTTGTCTTCTGCTTGCGATGCCCATAAGCAGTTGGTGGGCACTGTGTAAAATAGGAACCTGGACTAGATGGCTATGGCCTGATCCACCTGGGCTCCTATTCTGTTAAGCATCAGACCAATGTTACCTTATTGCAAATTGTTATTTTTGTGTAATTATTCTAAATCGTTGCATTTTGTCAATAAAGGAAGTTTCAGTTCTGTTCTAGAAATGAACGGATGTCAATATTGATCTCACGTTGTTGTTATATTATTGTTTTTTTTATTCATATGGAGAAAGCTATATAAAGCAGTGGGGATCATAAAAATGTAGTCTTTCCAAAACTACATTTGCAATAAACTTTAGATCTGCCTACAGAAAAGGTACTAGTTTCCTCTTCTCCAGGATGAACTAAGAGTACTAATAAAAATGCTGAACCTTCTAAAACCGTACTTATTGATGCTGTAGAGCAGTCAATAGAGAGGCCCGCGATCGCACAGGAGGAGGAGGCGCTGCGCGCATGCTGCCACTGGAGAAAGAGCGAATTTCTACAGGCGCCGGCGCTCGGCTCTGCTGCTGCTGCCGAGAGAACCAACATTAATTCTCTCAGCAGCAGCAGCAGCAGCAGAGCAGAGACGGCGCCTGTAGAAATTCACCCTTTCTCGGGCAGCTTCAGTTCTTCTCCGATCGCAGGGGCAGATCCCTTCCGTGCAGATTGGAGAGCTGAAGCTGCTGCTGCTGCCGCTGCCCCCCTCAGCCTGGCGTTGCTTGCAAGGGGCGGAGGCAGCAGCTGCGAGTTAAGTTCTCCGATCTCCAAGCGATTGGAGAAGAAATGAAGCCTGCCTGCCTCCCCTCCCTCCCTGCTTCCTTCATGAAGGAAGGAGGCAGGCAGGCAGGAGAGGGAGAGAGAGAGAGAGAAGTGTTGGCTTTAATACCTGCTTTTCTCACCCATTAAAGGTGACTCAAGGCAGCTGACAAAGCTTCTGTTCTCCCCACAGGGTGGTAGTTGGACCAGTGAGAGCTCAGAAGAGAACACAAACTTTGTCAGCTGCTTTGAGTATATAATATACTATACTATATAATTAAATAAATAAAATATTATAATAATTCAGTACATTTTTTTTATTTGAATCCGGCCCGCCTACACATTCTAAATTTAATATATGGCCCTCTGCAAAATTGAGTTTGACACCTCTGCTGTAGAGCATCTCACTGTTGATAGGTTCATTTCTGAATATTGTACTCCAGTGCTGTTAAATGACGTGTAACTGGTCTACAGATCAACAGTCCTAGGGCTGTTTATCCCAGATGCTTTTATCTGTGCAGGGGCAAGGGGGAAAGACAGGTCAGGCGTTACCATGAAGGTCTTCCCAGAAAGACCTTGGGAGAACATGGGGTAGTGAGACAAGGCTGAGCTTGTGAAATAGGCTGCTTTCGTGCCTATGTTTTAATCCAGTTTCAGTTCGCTTTCAGTGTGAGAGAACATGTCAGAAAAGGGCTAGTCGTTTTCTTTCCACTTTATCTAATCCAACAATAGATTAAAACTTGAATGTAGCAGTAGAATAATGTGGCAGCACAGTAGTCATGGTGTTGCCAGGTGGTTACAATTATTTATTTATTTTTTTTGAGGGGGGGAGTTTTGTAACAAGTGGCTTGCAGTACTAAAAAAAAGGCTATGCAGGCATGGCTCAGTGAGCAGTTGCTTTAGTTGGCTCTAAGAATTTACTAGCCAGTGCGCAGAGTGAAGTCTGTCCTCTGTTCTTTCATAGGATTTGCCTACATCCGTTCCAAGTCTGACCTCCTTGTTCCAAGGTCTTGGCTGTGAGACCAGCCCTAGTTCTGCTTTGGGTAAGCCACCCTAACTATAGTGGCGTTTCCTTCCTATATTCCTGTAGAAATTATCCTTGTCTATTCTTCAAGCCTGGAAGAAAAAGATACTTCTCATTATGACCATTTTTATGCCCTTCCTTCAGCTCGAGGCTTTTTGGGAAGGGGCACTGGAGATGCAGACCTCAAACCCAAAGCGGACTTAACAGAAGTAAGTACCTTCGGACTAGGTAGGGGCAGGAGTATGGAGACGGAACGCCTGGGCCTTGGCAGGTGAGTAAAGTGAGGCACAGGTCATCATATTTGGGGAAAATGCTATGCTGCCTTTAGTTGATGAATAGTTATTTGGTGAGGATGGGGATCCAGGCATTGTTTTTCCAATGGAGGATTTAAAATGAAAATGTGAGGGCTTACAAAAGATTAAAACAGACAAAAGGATCCAAGAGCATAAGAACCTAAGAGGAGCCCATCTAGTCCAGCATCCTCTTTCTCACAGCGGCCCACCAGTTGCTTCTAGGCTTGGAAGCTGGAGTTAGTGCAGAGTGTAGCAGCCTGACTGCTGATGATTGGAGACGCACATTGTGCCAGTCCTGAAAGATCTGCATTGACTACCTGTTTGCTACTGAGCCTGATTCAGTGTGTAGATGTTAACATATAAAGCATGAAATGATCTGAGCCCTGTTTATCCATATAGACCTGCCTGAGCGTTAAGATCACAAGGTGAGGACCTTCTTCTAGGCTCACCTCTTTCAGATGTGATAGGCAAGCAGGATTCTTCTGTAGTCATCCCCCCACCCCCAAGTCTCTGGAACAGTACATCAGGTGCCAACTTTGTATGCTTTTCAGAACCTAGTTAAGACGTAGCTCTTCACCCAGGCCTTTGACGCTTACCTTCCTCTAGGTGTTATCCTAGTGTATGTTTTATCCTGTATATGGTTTTATCTTTGTATTGTTGTGACCTGCCCTGAGACCCTTGGGTGAAGTGTATTTCTTTGTTGCCTTTGTTTTCCAATCCCACGAAGAGCACCTGCTCAGCCACCTTTGGTTGGCTATGGAAGAGCCTTGAGACTTGGCCGGGACTTGCCACTTCTCTCACCTGAATGTGGGGGAGCTCTACCGACAGCACCTCCAGAAGAACCTAGACCAGAGACTCCTTCCGAAGCATCTGATGTGCCTTTGGAAAAGAAGTGAGTGAAAGTCGAAGGAAATACGGTCACACTGGTAGATCTTTAGCCCTCCTCTACCAGCAGATGTATTTATAGTCTGTAATCGTGTTAATCTGGCTAACAACTGACAGAGAGAGCATTTCTCAGTATACATATCCAACTTGCGTGCCCAGCCCAAGTGATTTTTGGTTGTCTTTCCAGTTAACAGCTCCTTTGAGTGACAGGCACCACCATGGGTAACCTTCTGCCAGACACTGCAACTCAGGGCTTGTCCCCATGCTGAATATACCTCCGCAGCAAACCTGAGTTTGCCTTGGAGGGTCCCCAAGCAAAACCTCTAATCTGGGCTACATGCGGGACAAATAACACAAGTCCGTGGCACCTCCCCCCCTTTTCAACTGTTCTCGCCACGAATTAGGAGGCAATCACGCGTTATCCTGAAGGCATGTGGTATTGGGGGCGGAGATTGGTGATTGCAGCATTAGCGGGTGGGGTTTCGCCTGTGCTCGCTGTCCCTGCCCTGTGTGCTGGGATCTCAACAGCTCGGTGGATTTCTTCAAAGAACTTAGGCTGAAAGAGAAGGGATGAGGGTGTCAAATGGCTCTCTGATTGTCTCCGGCTACAAGCCTGACACCCCCCTTCCCTGATCGCCCGATCGGCAAGGCACACGTGGGTGAAGGGCTTGATTTAGCGGACAAGCGCTGCTTCGCCTTAATGGGTGAAGTGCCTGTGACTTCCCTGCACTTAGCTGAAAAGATCCAAAGAAGCTGCTGTCAGGTGGAATATGCCCGCTGTCAAGTGGAGGTATGCACCTCCGCTAAACTGAGCCGTGGCTTCAAGCACTGAGCTGCTTTCCCTTCCTATTATGTCCCTCTTTTATCATTTTTTATCTTATCTATGCTGTGGGTGGTGTGTTTGGAGGTGCAACCGGGAGGGGTTCCCCCTGTCATTGCTGCAGCAGGTGGGACAGGGCATGATGACACCAGCCGGGCTTCCTATTGGGGGGAGGGGGTGGAGAAAAAAGGATGCAGTTCCCCTATGCAGGGGTTTACCACGGTTTTCATGGGGACACGCGGATTCAGCTTGAACCCGCGCTCTACTCGGTCACATGGGGATGTGGTAATTCGAACTACAATGCGTATTGGGGATGATCCAATTCAACATCACAATAAACGGAGCCCATGGGAACGCAGCCTCAGGGCATGGAGGCAGACCTTACTGCAGAAAGTTGTTCTGCTGTGAAGCCACTGCGTGTAGACTAGAAGGAATTGTACAGGAAGCTGGAACTGATGAATGTGGGTTTATCAGTTATACCATGAAAGTATCCTGATCCCATATGGTAAATGGGAGCCAAAATGACTCCACATTATAGCTTTGGAGTAGGGGGCGCAATGTGTCACAAAATGTGACTCTTTACGATCAATTATAAAGGGCTTCCCATTCCAATTTTGTGTGGGTTGAAGGGAAACCATGCCCCTGTGTGTCTTCCGGTTGTGATGTGCTTATGGACAGTGCGCATGAGCAGATGTTGAATCACTTTGGACATCATCCATTGCCAGTGTACAGCCCTCTTGGGGGCGGGAGGGGGGTTGCGAGGTTCTCCCAAGTCCTGGCCAGCTCCTGCTTGACTTCATGGGTGCCTCTCTGCAGTTTTCTTGGCAGAGATACAAGGCTGGTAGCCCCTTCGTTTTGCTTTAAAATGTGATTGTTTTGACATCAACAGGGGTCGTGCTTTGTAGCAAAGTCTGATTGACTTAACCAAGCCAGTCTACAGTCTTGAGTCTTTGTCTTGGCAAATTTAACATACTGTCATCCTTCCAGGAAGCCAGTGGTGAAGCAAGGTTCAAAAGGACTGTCTGTCCCCTTGGCTCTGAACCTGATTAAAATACACTGTGGGAATGAAGCTGTATATCAATATCACGTGACATTCAGGTAGTAGTTCTGACTTATTTGTTGCCATTATCGCTATGAGTATGTTGAACTGGATTCTTTGACCCACAGTGTCTGAGTTTGAAGGTGGGCGCTATCTAATAGCATCCATAATAGGGCCTTCTCAGTGGTAGCCTCCAGACTATGGAATAGTCTCTCCCTTGATGCGCAACAGGCACCTTCACTTTACACGTTTAGAAAATCAGTAAAGATCGCCTCTTTACCCTGGCCTTTGGAAGAGAAAACAGCTTCCCTTCTCCACTTCCCTGGGTACAAGGCGGGATAAAAATGCAAATAAATCAATAATATGTCATGCCTAATATGACGCTTCCCTTCTCCACACTTGTTTTTCAGCCCCAATGTGGAATGTAAGAGCATGCGCTTTGGAATGCTGAAAGAACACAGATCAGTGACAGGAGATGTTACAGCGTTTGATGGCACCATTCTGTTTTTACCGATCAAGTTACCTCAGGTAAGGGCGGATGGGGTGGCTAAAAGCATTTCCTGAAACAAACAGTTTCCATCTCCTCCTTTAGTCCCTCTCTGATTTCTGTGGTTGGTTTTCCTACTTCTCTTGCTCGAAATCATGTGTGACTTGACATCTGAAATAGTAAGATACTACTATGGTTTGCCAATTAAATATTCTGTTTATAAGCCTCAGAATTATTTTCTGTGTTTGTTTATTATATTTTTATACCACTTCTCACTTTGAGGTTCTAGCGTGGTTTTACAACAGAAACATATATCAAATGCATCCACCCAGTAGGAAGTTGAGGTGAAGGAAAATCTTCCCAGCGTTGTTCTTTCTCCCTCCTTTCCCTCTGGCAAAGTGGCCCTTTTGATGACAGTTGTAGGAGGGAGGGACTTGGAAGCCTTGGAGATCTTTCCAGCTTGCTGTCTCCTCTGGTCCCCTCAGTCAAGGTGGCTCTGCTGATTGCAGTTGACGGAGGGACATTTTGTCTTCTGCTTGAAATGCCCAGAAGCAATTGGTGGGCCAGAAGTTACTAGACCAAATGGGCTGTGGCCTGATCCAGCAGGGCTCCTCCTAGGTTCTTATGGACTAGATGGGCTGTGGCCTGATCCAGCAGGGCTCCTCTTAGGTTCTTATGGACTAGATGGGCTGTGACCTGATCCAGCAGGGCTCCTCTTAGGTTCTTTTGGACTAGATGGGCTGTGGCCTGATCCAGCAGGGCTCCTCTGAGGTTCTTATGGACTAGATGGGCTGTCGCCTGATCCAGCAGGGCTCCTCTTAGGTTCTTACGGACTAGACGGGCTGTGGCCTGATCCAGCAGGGCTCCTCTTAGGTTCTTATGGACTAGATGGGCTGTGGCCTGATCCAGCAGGGCTCCTCTTAGATTCTTATTGAGTTTCTTCCGAGGGAGCAAGAGCCTACCACTGGGATCTATTTGCAGAAACTTCCCAAATTGCTCTTTGCCCTTGAGTGCCCTCAGGCAAGGTGGCTTTTTTGGTGACCATTGAGGACGGGAGGGGCCACTGCTGGGAGCTGATATAGGATCATCCCCTGCTCCCCTCCGGTGAGGTGGCTTGTTTGGTGACAGGTGAGGGAGTTACAGATGTACTCATAGAAACTGAACATTCCCTCTGTAGACTGTGGAGATGAAGTGTCAGAGGAGGACAGATGGAGCGGAGATCACTGTAAAGATTCAAATGACTAAAGTTCTGGAGCCTAGCTCAGACCTCTGCATTCCATTTTACAATGTTGTCTTCAGGAGGTAAGGAGCTGTTTCCTCTTGTTACTTTTTAAAGTTATTAAGTTGATGCATTCTTTCAAAATCTGTTTCAAGATGTGGCTTGAATGAGATGCAGATGCAGTTGAGGGGTTTTGGCATAGTATTTGTTTACGGTATACAGAATTTGTAAAGAGTGCAGAGGTGCTTAAATTTAATCTGCGTACGCCAGAGCCCAGCGTTGCCCTTGTGGGACTTTGGGCCCTGATACTTGTCACATCCCTGAGCCAGGAGTTTCCCTCTGAAGAGGCGTCGCACTGGCTGAAGACGAGTGTCTTGTCTACCCTGTAGCATCCAGAATTTTCATCGGAACTTGGCAGGGGACCGTAAACACTCACCAGTGTCTCCAGTCAGTTGGCAGATGATGTCTTGGAAGCGTTGCAGGGTGGAGATGCTCACCTGTTGGGATGCCTCCATGTCCCATAGGGGCTTGATGGTCAGCCCCCTGTAGTGCAGATGCGGACTTATTTTTCATGCCGTTGCAACTAAGGTGCTAAATGGGGGTAGCCAACAGTTCTGGAACTGCCCCAACCTCTTTTTCATAGTATCAGAAAATTGCTTTTTCTCACGCATTCCTATGGGTGAATTCAGCAACAGCGTTAGGGTCTGCAGGGACACAATTTATCTCTTGGGCCTATCGTTTTTAAAAAGCACTGTTGACACATAATCCTGTTACAGCACCTCAAACAAGGCCCAGGGATGTTGTCACACTTTAGTGGGAGGAGAGTACTTGTGCCACTTGCTGCCACCTCCAAGGCTACCGTCACACCTCAACCTGATAGTCTGTCTTAGGACCGGCTGAGAACTGTGGCCGTTTCTGGCTTGTACATACTGACCTTGGGGTAGAGACAGGGAAAGGTGGCTAGGGGAGCAGTGCGGCCACATTGCTGCTGGCAAAAGGTAGGTGAGGGCATACAGGGCGGGCCAACTCAGCTCATCCCCTCCTGCTCCTAGCCCCAGGCCCTACCGGCTGTCCTCCGTCCAGTGCGCAATGGGATGCAGCCAGTTGTGGCCAGTTCGGGTCACCCCCCTGACTCCGGGCACCAGGGCCTGCTGGCTGCCCTCCACACTGCTGCGGAGCCTGGCAGCCCATTTCTTAACAGACTCTGTGCTGGGATAATTCAAATACAGCATAGTCCCAGTTCGGGAGGGAAAATCTCCAGAAAAAAATGGAAATGCACTTTGGCAACTGATCCCTGAAAACAGATGATGGCCTCATTCCTGATCACAGGTAAGGTGTGACTACAACCAAGATACTTTTTTTGACTTTTTTTTTTTTGTGTGTGTATGCGAGATGCAGCCTGAAAGTGTGTGTTGACTTTTCAGGTTGTAGGCCCAGAAGAAAAATGGTCTTTCTAGCATTAAATAATCAAATTATTGACTATTCCCTGTTCAGAGGAACCCATCTCTCTGATCAAGAGTTACATGGTGCATAATCTTGCATTTTTAAGTTGCCTTCATCCAGTTTTATCCAATCTTTCTCATTTCTTGAGTTTTTATTCTAGGGTGATGAAGATCTTAGATATGAAACTTATTGGGAGGAATTTCTTTGATCCTGCTAGTGCCATTGCCTTGCCGCAGTATAGGTCAGTAGGCTTCTTTGTTGATTCACTGTTTTGTTTTGCTTAAGCTTAAGAGCTATTTCAATCAAAAGGACGTGATAACCATTAAAAAGCACTGGTTTTCATATACCTCCCAGTCATAGTAACCTTACTGTTATTCCTTCTTCAAGTATGATTGCCATCTCCATGTATTTTAATCCTCAGAAATGAGATCATCCTTATTTTTTTCCTGCAATGAAGATGTCTTTAATTAAGGTGGGCATGGTGTGGTTTGAACTTGAGGCAGATCTGTCCCACTTTGGGGTGGGTGGGCATTGGCAGCACACCAGTCCAGGGAATAGAGTGCCAACTGAACTATTCTGTGCTTGCGTTTGCCAGTTTGGTGTTTGCTGAACCTGCAGGCACTAGTTTGGCAACCCAGTCTTCTAGAAAGTTCCGCTGAGTGCTAGCACAGTGGTTTGAGGCAAATTGGGGAGAAATCTTTATTTTAAATGTTAGTTTCCTCTTGCTATTGCCCAGTGAGTTTGGAGCAGTTGATGCGAGCAAAAATCACAGGGTGTCATTAGCAGATAATGGGTTAGCATGCCTGGGAGCATGTTTAACTTCAAGATATTTTCCCAAAGACACAATTTCTCAAGCACGAAACAAAAGGAGGTGGAGAACTTAACCAGCTGAGTGTTCCGAGAGTCTGGAAAATGTTCCACCTTCTTGGCAACCTCCTAACCCAGTTTAATCATGTGTTAGGAGTGTGAAGCCAAAACGAAGAAGTGCAGAGAGAACTGTGGGAACTGGAAACTAAAAAAATCCAATTCAGTTGGAATATGCTTGGCAGCATAGAGATGTGAAAAGCTGAGAACAAGTGAATAAGCAACGGACAGAATTAGAAATTGCTATGCAGAATTTAAAGTATTTTTAATGGACTCTGGCTATGAAAAGTTGGATGCAGACCTGTATTAAAAGAACATACTACAAATTAACTTTTGCTAGCCTACCCCATATCTAATCTCCATCACAGAGAATCCACCATATCAAAAACTTAAGTTTGATTACAATTCAAAGCCCGTATAGTTCCAAAGTGTCTCAGCATTTTCACATGAGCTTCTGCCCATCATCTAGGTGTGGAGACAGAATTTTCATTGCAGTTTAAAAAGCAAGGGAGAGAGAAAGAGAAAAGTAACTACGAGAAAAGTGCATGCTTCTTGAACATTTGTACATTGGGCTTGTTTTCTCCATTTTAGTTTACTGTTCTATTATCTGGCCACAAGTTCTGTCTTCTTCTAAGGAAGAATGGAAGTCTGGGTTTTCTTGTGGGTTCTTTCTTTGCTCCTTTCATTCTCAGAAGGTCGCAATAAGTTGGAGATTTTAGGATTAATTCCCTCCACTTCTTTGAAAAATCCAAGAGAGAGAACAATCCAGCACTAGTATAATTACCGGTGGAACAATGTCCAACAAGGGATTGTTGAGGTAATCTCCAAATTGTCTGTCATGGGTAAATGATGAAATATCCAACCTCGCCCCTACCCTGTTTCCCTGAAAATAAGCCCTAGTGCAGTGATGGCGAACCTTTTGAGCTCAGTGTGTCAAAATTCGCAAGAAAACCTAGCTTAACTCGGGTGCTGTGTCACATTTAGAAATATCCATAATTTTGTGATATTTGTAGCTCTAGTAAAAAAGTTATATTTTTGATATATGTATTTTATTAAAAGCAAAAACAAATAATTCTTTACATTTGTTAAATCTTCAATTGAAAGTTGATATTTCGTACACTTTAAGAACAATCAAGCACTACACGCCCAGGTTACAGGGTGACCAGGTGTGTCACCCAAAAGGGCTTGGCGTGTCACCTGTGACACGCGTGTCATAGGTTGGCCATCACCGCCCTAGTGTGTCTTTAGGAGCAGAAATTAATATAAGAGCCTGTCTTATTTTCAGGGAAACACGGTAGGAAGGGGAGGGGGAGTATGTAGAAAATCAAGATAGATTGTTGTCATATGAGAAAGTTATATAAATGAACAAGATGTAATAATGGGTGTAATAAAATTAATTAATTAATTAACTTTCTCTTAATTTTACAACCGGTAGGTGGCGCCACTGCCTTTCAAAGTCTGCACACACTTCACATGGACCCAGTATCGCTTGGTTGTGCCATGTTTACGACAGGAAACCTGAGGCGCTTTTTGCCCATTTTCCCCCTTCTGCGGATGCTGACTGGCTACCAATGCACAAAGTGTGGGACTGAGGCCTCTGAGGGAGGGAAGTTAGTCAAAGTGCGGCTGGGAGGCCTGCGTGGTCTCCCTGATGGCCCTGACTCCCGGCTTTTTCCCTCTGCCCTCTCCCACTGAGGTGAGGGCTTCCTTGCAATATGGAGTCCATGCAATGGATGTGTCATCATTTAAAGGAGCATTAACCCTAAAATCTCCAATGTATGAGTCCTTCTAGAATGGATGATAAGTAGATCACATGGCAATTTATAAGTGTTTTTATTCCTTGGCTGCACTGTGCTACGTTAAAATATAATTAATGGTCATCACATACCCTGGCATATTTGGAGTAGCAGAACATTCTAAAGCCATATGTGTTTAAGAAAAGGCAATTTTTAATACTAGGTTATCTTATTAATTGAAACTAACTCACCAGTTTAGATGTCTGTATGGTGGTTCCATCTTCTAATACAGTAGATGTCGCTGTGCCAGTTGGACTTTGTCAGTTAGCAATGATATTCCACGTCAATGTATTTTCTCCACAGGTTACAAATATGGCCTGGCTATGCCGCCAGTATCAGAAGGACAGATGGTGGCCTGTTTCTGTTGGTTGATGCTGTCCACAAAGCAGTTAGAAATGAGTCTGTCTTTGATTTCATGTGAGTAAGAAATATGAACATCAGTACTTGGAAAGTGTAGACAAAATGGCAAAGAGAAGTTGTAAAAACAACATTTAATTACAATTTGAATATAGTACTGTCAAGTGGATTGGGCCCTGAATAACTTGGGTCCCACATATCTGTAGGAGCGCCTACTCCCCTGCTTCAAGATAGCAAAATGAGGGTCTTCTTTTAGTTCTGCTGCCCTTGGGGGAGTGAGGAATAGCAGTACATGAGAGGGCTTTCTCTGTAGCAACACTCTGGCTTTTGAATAACCTCCCAGTGGAGGTATGCCAGGCCCAGCTTTATATGACTTTGGGTGCTTGCTTAAAATGGACTTCTTCATCTAGGCCTTCGATGCCTAGTTTCTCTGAATGGAGTCCTACCAGGGAGGGAGGTTGGATGGGTTATATTTTAAAATGTTTTAGTTTTAGTATGAGTTTTTGCAAATGTTGTGACCTGTCCTGAGACCTCCTGGTGAAGGGTGGGATACAAATGTTATAAATAAAATAAATAAAAATAAAGTGTTAAAGGGAGTTTCATAATACGTTACAAAATTCTTGCCCTCTTTGCAACTCAGAAAGCTGATGTTCTGTACTGTCAAGGGCCAGCCCTTCTGAGGGCTGTATGTCTGAATGAGTGTGGCTTATGCATTTTATGAGGCATGAAAGTTAAGTGCTCCACTGGTTCAGACTCGTGAACTATCTAATTAGCCGAGTCAACCCTGGTGATGAGTGGGATGCCAGATGTTGCATCTAGATCGCCCTATCACTCCTTCATGGTTCCACCAGGAAGAAAATCCTTGGATTAATAATAAGAAACTTGAGTTGATCTGAGGAAGACTTGATTTATTTTATTCAGGTAGCTAAATATATACAAAGAGTAACCAGGTTCAGAATGATCAGTGTACTCTAGTAATATTGCCTCATCTTAGGACGGTGATGGCCAACCTATGACACGCGTGTCACAGGTGACACGCCAAGCCTTTTAGGTGACACACCTGGTCACCCTGGCACCTGGGCATGTAGTGCTTGCTTGTTCTTGAAGTGTACGAAATACCAACTTTCAATTGAAGATTTAGCAAATGTAAAGAATTATTCATTTTTGCTTCTAATAAAATACATATATCAAAAATATAACTTTCTTACTAGAGCTACAAATATCACAAAATTATGGATATTTCTAGAAGTGACACAGCACCCGAGTTAAGCTAGGTTTTCTTGTGAATTTTGACACACCAAGCTCAAAAGGTTAGCCATCACTGTCTTAGGATGTCCAATTTAATTTCAAACTGGTTTTAGACTTTTTAACTAAGGAAATGATTAACAACCTCATAACATTGGAGATTAGTTTGCTGTATCCTTTGTTTATGGCTACAGCTGTGACAATAAAGCATTTCTTTGTTTATTCATTCATTTGTGTCTGTATAGGCCAGTTCAAAGTGTTTTTCCTTCTCCTAAAGGCATTCAGTTTATCAAAACAATCGAGAGAACTTTCAAGACGAATGTACAAAGCAACTAGCGGGTAGCATTGTGATTACCCGGTATAACAACAGAACTTACCGAATTGATGACATTGACTGGAACAAGACAGCAAAAGACAGTTTTACCACGTTTGATGGAAAAGAGATTACCTTCATAGAGTATTATAGGTAGGGGCGTCGGAGCTTTGGGGTTTTTTCTGTATATTTGTATGCTTGTGTTGTGCCGACTTCATTTATTACTCGGGGCACCGGGCAGATCAATAGTAGTGAGAAAAAAGGGAAGATTAACACATTCCACCCAAAACACTAGATGGACAAATCAAATTGGCCTGCTTTGGTTTGTGTTGAAGGCTGAACAGGTACAACTGGTTAAATGTGTAATCCAAATGTAGTAGCAAGATGGTATTGGTACTAAAATTAAGTTTGGGCCAGATGGAAGAGAAGGGTCTTGAGTTGTTTTTCAAACTGAGTTAGTGATATTAATATTATTCCCGATAATTCTAATGGTAACACATTCTGTAATAAAGGGGACACAAGTGAAAAGACCTCTCTTAAGGTCCCTTAATTAAGGCAGGCTTGGGACCCGTAGGAGCTCCTGTTTGGAACGCCTCACAATTTTGTCCACAAAATGTGCTCTTGTAGGTCCCTGGGAGCAAAGCCCTAGAGAGCCAACGCAGTAAACTCAATACAGGTTATATCTACAAAGTCTTACAAAGAATATGAGCTGCAACATTGTGTGCCAGCTGAGTGATGGTGGAAATCGAGTGTTTTAATGATTAATATTCCTTGATTCCTTTTTACTTAAGAGCTAGGTTGAACTTTTTTCTGTCTTGTTTTGTTGTTTTGGTGAGGTTTCTTGTTTTGTAAGTAGCTCTGTTGCCTCCAGAGACTGCATAACCTTTCTTTTCCAGTAAAAACTATGGAATAACAATTCGGGACGTTGACCAACCTCTGCTGATTCATAGAAGCAAAGAAAGAAAGAGTCCTTCAGGAGAGGTGAGTGGTCACTGTCTAATGGCTCAATAACTGGTAGTTTTGTATCCGTAGTTTGTAGAAGCATTCTCCACAGTTTCAAGAAATATTTGGACTCTCATTAGGTTGTCAAAGAAAACCCAAGACTGTGTAGTGTGTTATCTACCTGATCTGTTCCACCAAATAGGTATCCTGTTGTCTCGGGGGGTGGGGGGTAGGTTCCACTAGTATTAAGTACCCATTAAGTACCCAGTAGGGACTCAATTAGAACCCATTAAGCTTAGAGCAGGAAGACCCCGTTTCCACTGCAGACCCCATTAGAACCTGATTGGTTCACACCTGTACTAGGGAAATCCGGATTAAATGGGTCCTTCAGGACCTATAACCCAGATTGCCTGTGGACCCCATTAAAGGGGTCTACAATCCGGTCTTCAGGCATCAAATCCGGATGAGATGTACCACATCCCCAAAACGTGGTGTGACAGACATCTCCCACTGGGTACAGACGGATGCTCCACATGGGTGCTCCGGTGTTCCCACTGCGAGCTTGCCTAGCACCCATTGCTGTCCGGTGGCACACTGCCTGTGGAGATGCATCTGTTACTTCCTTAGATCTGGATCCTCTAAATCCAGATTAGTTGAAGGACCCATTTCTTAGATCTGGATTAACGGAGGCAAGTGGAAAAAAAACCCTCCGACTAATAATGGTCATCTGGTCTAGTATCCTGTTCTCAGTGACCAACCAAATGGCTGTGGAACACCTTCAAACATGACGCAAGCACAAGGGCAAAGCCCTTGTTGTTGCCCTCACCAGCCAATCTTTCCAAGATAGCCAACATGGCCAGTAGCCAGTGATAATTCTGTGTTCCTCAAGGTTTCCTACTTCACTTTTGACATAATCCAGGCTAATGGCCATCGCTGCATGTTATGGGAGCATATAATTCAGCTGTTATGTGCAGAATCACTTTCTTTTGTCGGTCTTGCATGTCTTTTAACCAAAAAAGGCATCCTTATAGAATTACTTGACAAGTAAATGAAAAACATCCCATCGAACATCTGGTGCCATGTATCATTTTCTCCAGCCCTGTCACCCCACCCAAATGCAGAGCTTCAGCATGTGACATGGGCTAGGTGGGCATTTTCTCCCATCATTATTTAGAATTCTAACCTATATTTGAAGATGAAGGCAGTTCCAGGTAGTGCTACTTTTTGTAGTTGCAGCACGGTTGTTTTGCGTATTCTGGCTACTAAGTACTGTATTTTCTGGCGTATAAGACTACTTTTTAACCCAGGAAAATCTTCTCAAAAGTCGGGGGTCGTCTTATACGCCCAGTCATCTTATACGCCGGAAAATACGGTACTTTTGGTTTTCTTTAGTATTGTATCTAATACACCAAGAGCTACTGTGTGTGGCTCATTCAGCTTTCTTGAACAATCCAAACATCTGACTTCAGGAACCTTATATATTCCCTACTAAAGGAAAACACGGTTTTTAATACACTGTTACAGAATTTGACTGTGTCTAGAGTTCTCCCCTGTGATCTTATGCGGAGATTCATTGTGTACCATCCCAACATTCCCATGTTCTTGAGACCTTAAAACCATCACCATCTTGGGCCAAGGAATTTAAACACTTATCAGATGCAGTGCCATCTTAATACGCTGAAACTATGGGTGTTTTTCCACTGTCACTAGAAGTACCCATTAAGTACCCATGAGCGGGTACTTAATGGGTACTTCTAGTGATAGTGGAAAAACACCCTACATTTGCCTTTTTCTTGACCAGCACATAGAACAAAATAAAACAGCATATGGTATAGACTGGCCCATACTGAATAATTGCAGAATATAAAAGAGTCTAGGGATTTTTAAAAAAGGAATGTTAAAGACATCATCTAACATTATTTTTCTAACATAAAACAATGGATAAAAATCTGGCAGTATCTAGGCTTATTTTGTGAGTCTTAGGTCCATTCCGCACTTGGAATATATCTTATTCTGGAATATATCTCAGGATACAGGTTTGCTAATGCAGACTATGGCAAGCCTCATCTGGGCCTATACCTGCGCTAGCATGTAGACAGTAGGCCCATGTTCTGGAATATATTCCAGAATAAGGCCAAACCCAGAATAAGTATTTTACATAAGCTCCATTTGTTCTTCCAAGTAAGGCAGAAAGCAAAGTTAGAATGTGCTGACAGTGAATTCCTTTTTCAAAACTACGTATCTGTAGAGGGGAACACATTCAGTCTCACCTGAGTTAAAGGCTAATTGATGTTTAAGGATGGAAATCTTGTTTAAAAAGGCTACAAAATAGTGACATGACAGGAAATCCAGTAATGACGCTGGATTTCTCATCATATCACTTCTCTTGCAAGCAGTGGTTAAATTGTGTTACACAAAACCTATTAATACGTACTGTGTTAATTTTTCTTCCAGCTCCTAACACGTGAAATACTGCTGGTACCAGAACTGTCGTTCTTAACAGGAATTCCTGAGAAGATGAAGAAAGATTTCAGAATCATGAAGGTGGCTTGAGATAATCCACTATAGTATTTAGATATTGGCTTTCACTTGGAAATCAGCTTGGTGTGAAGTCAAGTTATAGAGCATAACTCTTGTCTAACGCTTGTAAGTGTGTTGTTTAGAACTTCTGTGGAGCATTAGTGAAAGCCAAAATGCTCCCTGCCTTTTTCTGAAGGGAAGATTGCTTTGTTTTCAGGTGAAGGAGAGACAGGATCTGTCTGCCACACTTGATTTGTTCAGGAAGATCACTTAAAACATGTGCATTCAATTGTTAGTTCACTTTATGAAGATCCCTAGATGGTCTTGAATTAGATTGTGGTATTGTCTTGTGGACATATTATTTGAACCTCTGTGTCCAGACTTCTCAAAAGGCTGAACTTCAAAGAGTTCAGGAGATAACTAAAAGGTTTGACTGAGTCTTAAGGAAACAAATATATCATATTGTATAGATTGCAGATCCCAGCACTTGGATGAACGAAAGTGATGTTTTATAGCTGTAGCACATTTGGTGTTAGGATTGTAGTGATAAAATCTTGACAAGACCCGCCTGGCCTAGTGCAAGTCCTAGTGCTACTGGAAACAAGGGATGTGCACAAATTATTTTTTAGGTTCGCAGTTCATTCAAATTTGTATGAATTCAGATTTTTGCCTTTGAATTGAATGTTGGCTGTATTTGAAGATTAAGATTTGAATGTGAAGCGAATGTTTGTGTGCATTCATTGTTATATTCACCAAGTTGGGGAGGTGACAAAGTGGCTCCAGGTCTCATCTGCAGCAGATTCAGAGTGGATTCAGAACAGATTCGGGGGGGGGGGGGTTGTAGGCAAGACTGGGAGCAGCAATTTGAATAGCGTTCAGAGAACATTAGCAGGGGATTTGCATCCTACTGTATTCAAAGTGGCGCAGTTCACACAAATGCAAATTGCCTTCACATTCGCGTCAATGCAAAGTGAACACAGAAAAAATCTGTGCACATTTTCCTGCTGGAAACTGGATACTGTATTTTTTTCTGTTGTTGCATCGATGCAGAACTAGCCACTGGGGTTCCCCTTAGCAGTCGGGGACCTTTTTCTAGCCTAGATACTTGAATGAGTTTAAGTATTTAAGATTAAGAAACTCAGGAGGTTTTTAGCATCTGGTCAGTCAGATTGTCTGTATAATTTTATTTTATAACTTAACTTACAATTACAATTAAAATCTAAACATTTCAACCATTGGATTTACCATCAATCATCCAAACATAACATTTCTTAACCATATAGCCTACATCTCAGTCATAACAAAACTAGTACAACCTCTTGCTCCATTTGATAACAATTCAATGTTTTACTCCCAAATTATCTCCGGAGACAGAGCTTGAATTTTGTTCTTCAAGAATTGCAAAGAGTCAGCAATCCTATAGCACAAATTAGATTGTGCTGTCTTAATAAATGGCAGCCATTTACCAATAAATTTGCTTTGTACTTCCATGGCTTGCATCTTCTCCTTTTGTGCTATTAACAGTTCGTTGGTAAGTTGGGACCACACTCGTGAAATCCACTTGCTTTGAGACAGACGTCCTGGGAATTTCCAAAATAAAGCAACCTGCGCTTTCGCTGTTGTGATCAGAGTCTTTAAAAGTTCTCTATGTTAGAGGGGGGCAGCAGTTTCTTTGAAATACAAAAGAAAAACCATAGCTGAGGTTAACGTAAAAGTTTGGGAGGTTATATCTCTCAAGGCTTTTTCAACCAGTAGCCAAAATGTTTGCATTACCGGGCATTGCTACCATAGATGAAAATAAGAACCACGTTTGTCACAGCCGTTCCAGCACTGTGGAGAGTGCTTAGTATCAACTCTGTGAAGAACCAGTGGCGTTCTGTACCACCTATGTAGCACTTTGAGCGACAGTTCTCGTTCAGCTTGAGATTTGAACGAGGAAAACATTTTACTTAGTATTTTCAGCCAGGTGGCATCATCCAAAGTAAGCTTACAATCGGATTCCCACATTGTCTTCAGCCCCTGTAAATTGTTAAAGTTATATTCTAGAAGGAGTTTATAGAGCGTCGAAGATATACCTTTGTTTTTATATGTAACATCCTTTATAATATATTCAAATGGCGTTAGATCCCTTATGCCTGTTCCTTCTCTATGAAACCGAAGAAATATGTTGCGAACCGTGAGAGGGACCATCCAATTCTTAATCTCCTTGCTCAGCATATCCCTTATATTTCTGGAGGACATTGAGATAAAACCTTTAAGGTGGAAGTCTCTGAGAGTAGTTAATCCTTGCCTCTCCAATATTGTCCATGTTTCTGCAGGTATACATTCAGGGAAGTCTATCAGGGAGGAAGGGAGAGAAAGAGGGGGGGGGTTTTGTGACGTTTCTGCCAAGTCTTCCAGCATAAAATAATGCTTAGTGCAGTGGTTCTCAACCTGGGGGTTGGGACCCCTGTGGGGGTCGAATTACCCTTTCAGAGGGGTCGTGACGAGTCTCCTGCTGCCCTTCCCTCCCACCTCCCAGCTGCTCCGCCCCTGTGGTTGGGGGTCTCCACAACATGAGGACCTCCATTAAGGGGTCGCGGCATTAGGAAGGTTGAGAACCACTGGCTTAGTGTAATGGGATTCCTTATATTCAATGTGGAATCTATTGGCTTTGCTATAAGTCCCAATATAGGCTTGGGGAGCTCTTGCTTTTCAATCTCGGCCCAAAGAGGGGGGGGGGGGGAAGGTGACAATAAGGCCAACAGTCTATGCAACTGACATGAGTCATAATATTGTTGTAGAGAGCCAATCCACCTAATTGGCTCGGTCTCATTAATATTTGTTTTGACAATCTAGGCTTCTTTCCCAAAAAGATATATTGATCTATTTTCTTTGTCCATTCCCTACATAACTTATGTGGTCGTCAGATCGTCTGTAATTCTCTTTTGATGCTGAAAGATTCACAATGAAATTTCCCTTTGTGTCTCCCTCTGATCTGTGAATAGGACCTCAGTCGGCACATTAATATGAGCCCTGAGCAGCATTATGAATCCTTGAGGCAGCTTTTAACCAGATTTGAGAAGAATGATTCAGCCCGTAGTAAATTGGCTCAGTGGGGACTTCATTTGGACAGTGATATATATAAGGTAATTTAATTAAGAATCTTTGATTCGTCAGAAATGTTGGCCTTATTTTAGCCGTGTCTGGTTCTGTGATTGGGCTCAGGTTTGAACATGGTTCTCATAGTAACTGATTAGCCTCATCCTCATATTTCTTTGATATTTCTTTTCTTTGTGAATTTTTTTTTAACTGATCTTCTTGGGCAACATCGGATGGGAACCAGATTGAAATTGTCAGTTCTGCATTCTGAATACATGTCAACTCTTTTAAAGAGTTCTTTGAAATTCTAATTGTGCTCATCAGTGGTGGTTTCTAGCAAAAAGAAACTTGTGAGGTTTATCCAATTGAGTAATCTGTCACTGTGTTAGGTGTCTTATAAAATGTATTTTGGTTTTGCATTAAAAATAAGGAAAATCATTCTAGTTTTCACTTATTCCTGGTGCCATAAAATGAAACGAGCCATTGGCTCATGCAAACTATCAGGAATGACATTGCCTGGAGAACCTCGGCAACATTTTGCTCTCTGACCTCAGTGGAATGTTTCACTGGAACCTGGTGTTTTTCCCAGAACGCTGTGACAAGCGATCTGGGTGCTTTAGAACTTTTTGAATGTTTGCTCTCCTGGTCCTACCTGTCGTTCTTGGAACCTTCTCTCCTAGGGAACAGGACGGGTCCTTCCAACTGAAAGGATAAATTTGAGGAATATTTCTTTCAGGCCATCAGAAGACCTAAACTGGACCAAAGAAGCAACCAGGGAAGCCTGCATCTCTTCAGTAAGCTTAAGTGTGGCCATAGTTCCATTGTATAACCCACATGTCAATATGCCTTACATTGTATACTTGGTTCAGACTTCCCTGTCAAACTTCCCTCGTTCTTTTCTTCTTAAAGCAAAATGAATATGGCCATGTTTAGGACTTTGTGGCATTGACAACAACTGCATCATTCAGTACTGTATCAGATTGCGTGATTTTTATCGAGGGCATATATAGACAAACAAGGGTCCCCACTCGCCACACTTGCTTTGGATGGCATCCCTGTTTAATGCCAGCACTGATGTATAGCATTCCACTCCATGCATGTACAGACATACCTTTATTATAATTTGCCTGTGGCTTGACACTGTTTGACCATGTGAGTCAAGCTCAGCAAATGTTCAGGTGTGTATTATTTTTTTTTTTAAAAAAAATCCCTACATGACTTTTATTATAACTATTATTACACATGGTTAGACATCGTAAGAATTTAAGATCATGTGCCATTATTTTGTTAAGCTTTTCAGTTTGCTTATTGACTTGATGAGAAGCCATATTTATGACACTGTAGCCAGGAAGTAATATATATTGACTGTGTTAAAGAGAGATTTGTAATTTCTGAAATTAAGCAGGTCGAAAAGGCCAGAAAGCGTGAAATGATTGGGCTGATTGTGATTTCTCACTTGATCTGCTTGGCATTTGAGAATCGAGGCTGAAGGTTTGGGGCACTTTAGTTCACCATGGTACATAGACTACTGCCTTTCTGACAAGCAAAGCCACTGGGTACCCTCTGGGCACCCTTGCTTCAGATGATCCTCACATCAGTTAACTTCAGAGGAAAGTGGGAAAGATTTTTTGACGTTTGTGTTTAACAGAAAAAAGATAGACACCAGCAGGATTGACTATAGGTTTTCTCTCCCCATCCTCTAATGACCAACATCACTTGGTGCTATGTTGCTACATAAAGATATTTACTCACTATTGAGATATCAAGATAAATGCAAAACACAGCAGACACAAATAGAAACAAACTATTAGCGAAAAACTAGGGGCATTTCAGGATATGTGAAAAGGCAGAGAGAGGAAGTTAATGAGCTTTTTTAAAAACAGTTGTATTGGAAGTATGGGAAAGAAGCACTTTGGGATATTATTTCCCTAATATCTCAGATGTTTCCATTTTCATCCAAAATGGTAAAAAGGGACTAGTGACGGGCTCTTCAAGACGACATTGTCATACAACTTAACGTCACGTGAAATCTGTAGAATTTTTGAAGATAACATTGTAATGATTTTACAGTAATCAAATCACCTCATTTTAATGATCAAAAGATAAAAATAAATAATAATAAATAAAACGTTTATTTCTAATGCCCTTTCTTCCAAAGGGCCTGACAATAAAACATATACAATCAATAAAAATATACACAGACAACAACCTACAATGAAAAAAGTATATGCTAGAAGAATCAAGCACTTTGGAAGCAAATATTCTGTCTAAGTGAACCTTTTATATTTTAAAGGAATTTTAACAACTTTATGTAACCCCTTACACCAGGTGAATCATAATAAATATCAGGGTTTGAGATCCAGTTGGCAAACGAATTTACAGTATATCTTTTCAGATGAATTGTGGGATAAGTTAATCACAATCTAAATTAATACAGTTTTGCCAAAAGGAAAAGAAATCACATTGGATGTTATTATTTAGATGTTAACACAGATCCAGCATATACCTTCTCTGCTTTGTCGGCATTTTTTTTTAACCATATGTGGAGGCAATATTACACCACTTGTAAGCATTTTGTACCTTGGTACGTGAAGTATCAAAATATTTAAATAAAAACAGTAAAACATAACGGAAAAAAGTTAAAGAATGCCTGCAAGCATGATTGATATCTCACTTGAAGAAGAACTAATAGAAAAATGTTGCTACATTTATTATTTTGTACAGCAAATCAGACAACAGCTGAACAGAGGGAAATGTTAGTAGACAAAGACCACAAGAAACAATACAGGATTTGTTTATAAATGAATATTTGACATCATGCAGAACCAAAATGGAAGGGCAGTTTCCTGTAATATTAGTTTATTGTAGTTTTGGATGGCAATTAATAAAATATGTAATATAAAATAAAACCCTTTAACCTCCATGTTTGGGATGAAGGCTAGTTGAAATGGCCCTGTTTAGAGAAATTACAAATCTCTTAACTGGTCAATTTTCTGCTTGTTATTTCTGAAAGGAAAGTTTGCAGAGGTCTTTGGTTACTAGTCAGCTGCCCAGCCTGTGGGTACAAACCAATTCTGTTAGTGCTGCATTCATCTTCCAGTTCTGGAACGTGATCAGTGGAAGAGGTTCCTAGTTAAGTTTGGACTGTGGCTAGGAAGGGCAACAAAAGCATTGTACAGCTGGGCTTGATATTGGGATGGGATGGAAGTTTATAGCAGTGGGCTGATTTGTGAAAGGGAGGAGGCCTTGTTACGCATGTTGACTTTTGTGCTACTTTTAGGTTCCAGTTCATTTCTGGGCGCTGTTCTTTCCAAAGCGGACAGCGGACCAAGCACGGGAACTCGTGATCATGTTGCAGAAAACCTCTGACTCCCTTGGTATCCAGTTAGCGGCACCTGCCTGGAAAGAACTGAAGGATGACCGGATTGAAACTTACGCAAAGGCCATCAGATCTATGCTGAGCGGTGGGGTAGGTGGCGGACGTGGTTTTTGACTCTGTAGCCTTGTAGCTGATGGTTAAAGGTGGGGGGAATGCTGGTATATCTGCAGTGTTCAGCTGAAGCAATATGGCTTGATTCTGTACTGCATAGTAAAGCTTTTGCTTCTCTCTAATACAGCAAACATGAACTATCTAAATAGTATCACGCAGCATGCTGTGTGAGTCTTTTTGCTGCAACTGTGTGTGAGTGGGAGAGTTTAAACCAGTTATTCCTTTTTGCTTTTCTTTTGAAGAATACTCTACAGCTGGTCATTTGCATTATCACTGGATCTAAAGATGATTTGTATGGGGCCATTAAAAAACTGTGCTGTGTGCAATGCCCGGTCCCTTCACAGGTGAGTCAGTGGCTCAATAGTTTCTTCTCTCCTTGTGGGTCTGTTGGGAAGGACTTGTATCTACCAGAGCACGAGAAAAGGGGAAACTAATCACATTATGAGATCCTTCAGAGCTGAAGAACAGAGCCACACCTAGCAGGCCAGGTGTCCAGAGGGAAGAAGCAATGCCTAATCTCTTGGGCTGGGCTGGATGGGTGGGGGCATCCCTGGATCTAGAGTCACTGAATAGCTGTTGCCCAGTTACTAACATCCCCCTTTCGGGCAAGGTACTGAAGAGAATGGTGGGTACTAACTAGAGGCATGCTTGAAAGGATTATATGGACCCATTTCATTCTGGTTTTAAGCAAGGATGTGGCACTGTGGCTGTCTTCCTAGCTCCAGAGCAGACTCCAGAAAGTAACAGTAAAGAACTTTTGTTTGAAAACCTTGGGAATTCTCATGTGGAGTTCCTCAGATTCGTTTTGTCCAGTGGTAGGCAAACCACAGCTCGGGAGCACATGTGGCTCTTTGGCCCCTTGAGTGTGGCTCTTCCAGCTTAGGAGTACCCTAATTAAGTTAATGACAGTGTGCCTACTTACTTGGAGACTAACCGAAGAAAGATTGGTGGCATGAGCTTTCTTAGAAACATCTACTTCTTCAGATGCTAGGGGGCCCAATGGGCAAGTCTACTTCTTCAGATGCTAGGGGGCCCAATGGGCACATCTACTTCTTCAGATTCTAGGAGGCCCAGTGGGCAGGTCCTCTTCTTCAGATGCTAGGGGGCTGAATGGGCATGTCTACTTCTTCAGATGCTAGGGGGCCCAATGGGCAGGTCTACTTCTTCAGATGCTAGGGGGCCCAATGGGCAAGTCTACTTCTTCAGATGCTAGGGGGCCCAATGGGCACATCTACTTCTTCAGATTCTAGGAGGCCCAGTGGGCAGGTCCTCTTCTTCAGATGCTAGGGGGCTGAATGGGCATGTCTACTTCTTCAGATGCTAGGGGTCCCAATGGGCACATCTAGCATCTGAAGAAGTAGATGTGTCTAAGAAAGCTCCTGCCACCAATCCTTCTCCTGTTAGTCTCCAAGTGCTACTAACTACCTTGCTGGACAGCTCAAAGATGTCTGCTTCTTCAGATGTACCTACCTATATAGTTCAAGATTTAAAAATTTGGCTCTCAAAAGAAATTTCGGTCATTGTACTGTTGATATTTGGCTCTGCTGACTTACGAGTTTGCCGAGCACTGGTTTTGTCCCTTGCATTCTTCAACATCTTCATGGAGGTCACCCAGGGATCTGGAGTGAGGTACTGTTGGTACACTGGTGAGACCCAGTTCTAGCTCCTCCTCCCATCTAAATCAGGGGAGGCAGCTTGGGTGCTTGATGGGTTCCTGGAGGCAGTAATGGGCTGGATGTGGACCAGTAAATTGAAATTGAATCTGGAGAAGATGGAGGTGCTGTGTGCCTCAGGATCTTGAATTCAGGAGGTTAGGGCCTACTTGAGTCTTAATGGTGTTGTTTTGATACCAAAACAATGTGCCCGACTCAAGGAGCTGATTTTAATCTATGAAACACCCAGTGACTTTGGCTTTAGTTATCTAAAGCAGTGCTTTCTCCCCCAGAGGAATTAAGAGGGAGGCCCTCCTTGTAGTTCTGCCACACTCAGAAGATTGAGGGCAGTGGCATGTCCAGGGTGCTGGCTGATAGGCTCTGGAATAACCTCTTGGCAAGGGGCTCCATTCCTGCTCCAAAACTACCTCTTCACCTGGGCCTTCGATGTTTGGCGTCTTCCTAATTTTGCTTCTGTTGGAAGAGTAATACTGTGTTTTAATTATTATTTCTTTCTTTAATCTTGTCCAGTTAGCTTCATCTATATCAGCAGTTCATCTATATCAGCAGTTCTCAACCATCCTAATACCGTGACCCCTTAATGGAGTTCCTCATGTTGTGGGGACCCCCAACCACAGGGGTGGAGCAGCTGGGAGGTGGGAGGGAAGGGTAGCAGGAGGCTCGTCGCGACCCCTCTGAAAGGGTAATTCAACCTCCAAAGGGGTCCCGACCCCTAGGTTGAGAACCACTGATCTATATATTTTTCTAGCAGAAGGGCAGGATACAGATGCTTAGACTGAATGGATGGATGAAATAAACTAACTTCTTTTTGTAGGTTATTAATGCTCGAACCATTACGGTCCAGCCCAACAAGCTCAGGTGTATAGCACAGAAAATTCTACTGCAGATAAACTGCAAACTGGGTGGAGAACTTTGGGGCGTGGATATCCCCTTGGTAAGTAATACAAGAAGTCTGTTCGGAGACTAGACTTAGCAGCAATTTATGCACGAGATGATACAAACCAGGTCCTGTGAAAACAGGAAGTTTAAATAGGAAGTTAGTGTTCGTAAATTAAAGGGACCCTCTATTACTGTACTGAGCCCAATCTTCCGTTGAAGAGCTGCGTCTGTTATTTCAAAAAAGTCTGGCACCCATCCTGAACAGTTCACAGCTGGTCACGATGTGGTCAACATCCTGATGTGCGGCTCCACAGTCACAACAGAGGGAAGATGTTTTACCCCATTTATATGATGACTCCTGGCAGATGCCATGAGATGTACAGAGCCTGTGTAATGTTTTCCAGGGCAGTCGTGGTACTGTATTTAATACAGTAGGGCCATAGCAGGGATATTGAGGTGCCAGCAGCCTTTTGCCTAGCTGGGTCCATTTCTAACTGAAACAGACTCAGTGCTGATAATTGTCTGATTTTTGTACAGTCTCAATCCAAGCAGGAAAGTCCCTGGAAAAACCAGAAACCTACTTTGCCATCTGAGTACTCAACATATTCCATCCTCCTAACATTTAAGGTGTGGCCGTGCCCCAAAAGGAATGTATTTTTAACCCTGAGCACAGGCCTATGATATGTGTAATAGACAACCTTCAAACCTTTAAAGAAATACCCAACAAATACCATAGAATAAGCAGATTCCAAAGTTGAAGGTAAGTCTAAGGAGCAGTCTTCCAGTCTTCAGCAATCTACAAAGTCTACAGAAACCACAAATGAGGTTATATTGTCTGGCGGCTTAATCTTCAGAGTTTATGTGTCACTGTGTCTGCAGAAATTCTAGTGGGGGAAGAGTGAAAACCTCAAAAACTAAGGATATGCACAGTTCAGTTTGGAAGAGTTTGGGAGGACGCAGAGCCAGAGTGGAGAATGAGGTGTGATCTGTCCCTTCTGCCAACCACTGTGATGCTGAGTTGGGAGGCAGTATTCAAACTGGTCAGAAAGCCACTTGCTAGCTTAGACTGGCCTGTCCCTCAGTCGGCACTGATTTCTGCAGCAAAGCGAACCTTCTCTTTTCATCTTTTGAGAACTTTACTCTTTGTGTACTGAAATCCTGCAGACACCTATGGATATGAGCTCTTTCAATTTGCAGGTTATCATATTAGCTCTTTTGGGGCATTCTTTAATAAGACCTGAGACTTGGCATGATAACGCTGCCATTCTGACAGAGGGCAGTGTCAGACTGTTCTTCTGAATAGCACCCGCGTTGCAGCCAGATTATTTTTGCCTTTCAGAAACAACTGATGGTGATTGGAATGGATGTGTATCATGACCCCAGCAAGGGAAAGCGCTCTGTGGTTGGCTTTGTGGCAAGTATCAATCAGTAAGTGTGTCCTGGTTTAGAAAATCTTGAACTCGTTATCTGGCTTTGACTGAATAGTCTTCAGTTATCTGCAGTTGCATATGCTGTTGCTCCTGTGGCTTTGATGCATTTCCTCTTCATTATCCATGGGTCTTTGCTAACTCTAACCCTAGAACATAAGAGGAGCCCTGTTGGATCAGGCACAGCCCATATAGTCTAGCATCAGGTCTCTCAGGCCCTGTCCCCATGCAATTGAAAGTCTGCTGGAACTCTTCTTTTGCCTCTGAGCGGCCCCATGCCAGGCTTTACAAGGCGCTTAGGGAGCTTAGGAAAGTGAGACACCCGCCATAAAATACGTGCACTTTAAAGAAGAGTTCCAGCGCTCTTTCGGCGATTCGCGGGTTTTGCTCGCTATATCTGCCTTGAGGACGCTCCGTGGCAAAAGGGGCGGGGATTGCTTGCCTGCACACACAGCCAAAAATCAGTCACACATCTGAGAAATGCAGCAGGTTCGCTTCCTTTCCTTTGTAAAAAGAGCCAGAATTGCTCAGAATTGCAACATTGTTATCAGTGATCTGTGAAAGCCTTAAAAGAGAATGAGCGAAGGATCGCGCTGCCGATGCCTGCGGCCGCTGACTTTGCTAGGGCAGAAAGCCTTTTCTAACAGAGAACTGAGTGAAAGTAAGTGCTGAAAGTGAATGAATGAGCGATCATCTGCCTTTGCTAGGGGCGGGAAGCCGTTTCAGGAGACGGAGATCTGGCTATTTTTCCTTTTAACAAGAGAGGGGGCGGGGGGGAAAAGATGCCCAGAAAGAGAAGACGGCTACCATGGGGACGGAAAGTCCGTTTAGATCGCGGCTACGCTTATTCCGGAAGTGGAGGGGACTTTTAAAGTCAGCTATAACAGAGTGATGGCAGAGGAAGCCAAGAGGGGCTAATAAGTCTTTTGGGGACAGGGCCTCACAGTAGCCCACCAGTTGTTTCTGAGCATCAGAAGCAACAGAAACCTTCACCTGCTCCCAAGTCCCTGCAAATGGTCTTTATCCTAAGAACCTAAGATGCTCAGTCAGGCTACAGCCCATCTAGTCCAGAATCCTACCTCACACGATATCCCAATTGTTTCTAGGCCTCTAAAGCAGAAGACAAAGGCAAAAGCTCACCTATTCTTGAATCCCTGCAAATGGCCTTTAGAGGCATCCTGCCTGTGTTTCCAACCTGGAGACAGTATCTAGACATCCTTCCTATTGCAGTCTAGCAGATGGGTAGGCAGGAGAAGAGGAGATCTTATAAAGAAACCCCCCTCTGCTGTATCCCTGATGAGCCCTGGCTAGGCAGTGATAGTCCCCTGAGGACTCCCCCAGGTCCTATTCTCAAGACATAGTTTGCTTGCTGCCCCCCCCCCCACCACCTCTATTTAGTTCAAGAATATTGTGAGTGCCAGTAAGAAGGCATTCAGAAAGGCTTTACAGCTGGTTTTTGCATTGGCCTGCTGACCGTGATGCGGTCACTGCCAAATAGGGCCAGATTTCAGATTTTTGGGGGGGTTTCTCTTCCTATCCATGGTAGATTTTGGGAAGGGGACAGTTGTGCCCAGTACAAAAAAACTGTTAATGGTTACCTTTCTGCTTAAAAATACTGTTGTCCAGTGTGGGTGAAGTCGCCAACATCTGTTGTTCTTTGCATCAACGGACTGCTTCTCTTCTGGGGTAAAGCCAGTTTGGAACTGATTCGTAAAAGCCCCAGAAAGCGCTTGAGATAAGATTTAGGCTAAGAATTAGGCTGCAGCATTTGCCATCCTGCTGCCTTGAACTTATGGTTGCATTATTGCAGAAGTTCACATACATACTACTAAATTAACCCTTGAGTTTCACTCAGGTCTTGTTTTGAAAAAGCATTTTATTTATTTAATAATAAGGATCAGGGTTTGGTTTGTGGTGAACCAAGTTGAGCTCCCCCCCCCCCTTTAAAAAAATATATTGCATAAAGAGCATTTATCTGTGGAATTTAGGGATGTGCATAAATATTCAAATATTCGATTTGAATCTGATTTGGATTTTTGAAAATCCACATTTGAACATTCAAACTTGAATCAGATTTTTGAAAATCCGATACGGATTTTCAAATAATTTGAATGTGTAGATTTGTATCTATCTTATACGAATCTGTGCGAAAATTGTACAGGATGCATACAGATTTTTACAAAATGTTGTTGACATTCATAACTTTCAATACGAATCTAACATTCTAATGTATGGATTTGAATTGGATTTTATGACATTCGGATCTCAAATATCCAAATCGAATCAGATCTTATGACATTCGAGTCTATTCAGATTCGAATGTCAAAAATGCATTTGTGCACATTCCTAGTGCAATTAAAGTACTTCTATGTGTAGACATTAGCCAGTTGTCTTCTATTCTGACAAAGAATTTGTATAAAATTGATAACGAGGAAATTGTCACAGGTTGTTTGATGCCTGTTCTCTGTCGATGGAACCAAAAATGACTTGGAACCAAGAGAGCTTTCTCCTTTCTGGGCTGGCTGAACAGAGCAACCACGGCTGAGAGGATTGAAGCCCTGTTGGCTCCAAGTCATTTTGAGGGCCCAGTCCCAATGGTGGGCATTCTTTCTCTCTCCATCTTCAAGAACACCACCTCACGGTAAGTACCGGTGTTCTTTTCTGTGTTATGTTTCATTGTCTCCAGTCTCTTCAGACATCTAAAACAAACCAGTTATTTCTTCCACGCCCCAAGTGTTTGTAGAGTTATATGTGTGACATCCTTCCTTTTGTGTTCAGGTTTATGAGGTGGTTACACTGGAAGTGTGATGTTGCTTTTTAATGTTGTATGATAATTAACGGTGCACAGCTGCATTGTTGGCTTGAGGGAACTAGAAAGTTCTAGGAGTCGCACCTTAAGCTTGGCATAATTATGAATAATGGAGCGGTGTTTTATGGACTAATGGTCCTCTTCTTTGTATCATCAGCACGCTGACAAAATGGTACTCTAGGGTTGTGTTCCAGATGCCTCACCAAGAAATTATAGACAGGCTGAAGGTCTGCCTAGTGGGTGCCTTGCGAAAGTACCACGAGGTAAGAAAATAGCTGGTTCTTTTCTAGAGGGCACTGGACTAGAACCTGGAAGGTAGAGCATAAACTAGGCTATGAAATAGCATTTGTCAAGCCAAGAGGGGTATTTCATTTCCCTCTGCTCATCCTAAAGCGTCTGTAGGTGGCAACTTTCTTCTCTGCAAGGAGTCCTCTTTGGGTGTTTTTCCACTGCAGCCCTTAGATCTGGATCTAAGAAGATCCGGATCTAAGGAATGGGTACATTTCTTAATCCGGATCTAGTAGATCCGGATTAAGGGAAGCACCCAATGTGTTTCCACAGGAGGTGTAGCACCCAGTAGGAATGGGTGCTAACACCCCTGCTGTGGAAACAGCTTTACACCCATCTGGGGAATCCGGATAGACCCACAAGGGGTCAGTCCATTACCCCAGGTGTTTTCGGGGGCAGGGGTGTGCAGTCTTCAAAGGTGCATCCCCTCCCCCTAACCTCCTTTGGACCCCATTGCCTGTTTCCAGTGGAAACAGTCTCCATTTAATCCGGATTTTCTGGGAGACGATCCCATTGTAGACCCCTTTAATGGGGTCTACAGAAAATCCAGATTAAAGGCCAAAATGTACCCATTAGATCCGGATTTCCCCAATGGCAGTGGAAACAATCGGGTCCCAAATGGGTGCCTTAGTGGAAATGGGGTCATCCAGCTCACACCCAGTGGGTCCTAAATGGGTGCAAAAATGGGTACTTTTGACAGTGGAAAAACACCCCTTGTCTCTGCTCCTGACTAGAATCTGCAACGCTCCAGCACCTGCATCACAAATTGCTATACTGTACAGGCTTTAAATTTATATTGCTTTGGGTGCGGTTGCATGTATGTGGGATAGACTCACGACTTATCTTTTAAAGTGAGCTTGTCCACTCCCATATTTCATTTCCATATTTGCATTTCCAGTGCAAATCCAGAGTAAGGGGTGTGAAGCTTGAGTGCCATTGCTGTCCACATGGCAGGCAGGTTCCCCGTATGGAAATTGCATTATCTTTGCCAGTCAGCCTCAGCGATGTGATTGGCTGTTGACATATCCAGGGCTGCTGTGATTGGCTGCTTGCCTTGTCCAGATCTGGTGGGTGCTGAAATTTTTACCAGTCGAGAGTGGTTTGTTCTTTCCCCAATTTGTGGAGTGGTATTATTATTGTTACTGTTGTTATTATTAGTACTACTACTACTACTATTGTTATTATACACAGAAACACAACAATATAATATGACATGAAACATGTCAGCTTTGATATTTCATCATCATCATTAGTATACAGTAATACACAGCAAACAAGATTACTATGCTGGTTTTTATATTAAATCACACGTCGAGTGCTTCCCAAGCACCTGATGAATTGGCGCATAATGCGCATATGGCCTTTTGCAACAGACAGTGATTTTGTCAACACCATTTGTTTTCGAGTGCTGGCCAAGGTCTTTAGGTACAGCAGCCACTAGGAAAACCTCTACTGGTTTGTGCCAGAGTCATCGAAGTTCAGTCTTCAGATCTTTATAGCGCATCCTTTTCTCGAGTTGCTTCTCCTCGATTCTACTGTCTCCTGGGGTGGCAATGTTGACAATCCACACTTTTTTCTTTTCCACAATCACAGTATCCAGCATATTGTGTTCCAAGATTTAATCAGTCTGCATTTGGACATCCCAAAGTAGTTTCAGGCTTGTGTTCCCACCAGTTCTTGGCCACAGGCAGATGGTAGTTGTGGCACAGGTTCCTGTGTATCATCTGGACAACAGCATTGTGCCACAGCTTGTAATCCATTTGGATGATCTTTTTGCAGTAGCTTAATAAGTGATCCATGGTTTCATCTGCGTCTTTGCAGAGTCTACGCTTGGGATCTATAGTTAACTTTTCGATTCTGACTTTGATGACATTTGTTCTAATAGCCTGTTCTTATGCTTCTAGTATCAGACCTTCTGTCTCCTTATGATTGACAGAAACATAACAATATGACACAGAACCAAACATGTTGGCTTTGATATTTCATAATGCATCAGGATCTTCCCAAGATTACATTATGTACCAACGGATAACGTGAGCAGAACCCAGTAGGGTGGCCCTTTACAATCGACAGATGGTAACCTTGTCAATGTTGAGCTGTTTTAAGTGCCTTCCAAGGTCTTTTGGAATGGCTGCCGGTGTGCCGATCACCACTGGGACCAACACTGCGGGCTTGTGCCAGAGTCTTTGAGCTTCAAATTTTAAGTCCTTGTGTGTTTTGTAATGTTTTCTGTTTGTTTAATGCTGATCCAACTATCTCCTGGTATCACAACATCAACGAGCCACACCCTCTTTTTGTTGGTGTAAATCAAGCAGACGCGGCCGGCCAAGCATCCTCTGTTGCCTCGGAAACCTACAGGCGTCCTTGGAGCTGTCCGGCTTTGTCAGGAAATCCCTCCTGCCCGCTGCGTAAGAAACAGACTGAAGCAGAATCTCTCTCCTCAGAGGTTTATTCTTCCAGTTGCTGCATTTACAAATATACACGCTCGTTCATCTCTCCAACCGAACTCACAACCAGCAATCCACACACACAGTAGTGTGCGGGCAATTTATACCTTTTTATCATGCGGTGGTGACTCACTTCCCGTGTGTTGCACAATCCTGTGTTGCACAATCCTGTGTTGCACAATCCTTACGTAATCCAAGCACATACCTGTCCTTGAACACTTTGTCTTCAGCCGCAGATAGTTACCGTATTTTCCGGCGTATAAGACGACTGGGTGTATAAGACGACCCCCAACTTTCCAGTTAAAATATTGAGTCTGGGATATACCCGCCGTATAAGAAGACGACACCTGGAGTATAAGACAACCCCTGACTTTTGAGAAGATTTTTCTGGGTTAAAAAGTAGTCTTATACGCCAGAAAATACAGTACGTTCCTTCACTCTTTTGCCTCCTGTTCACATCTGTACATTTTCTTATACTGGCTTCAATGCCTAACACTTTTTTCCTATAATGGTGATATCAAGGGTGTCGTGTTCCAGAACTTTGTCAAAATGTACTCTGAAGTCCCACAATATTTTTTTTTCTTGTCCCACAATATTTTCATTTTTGACCACTTTTTCAGGCTTATGATTCCACAAGTTCTGTGCTGATAGTAATTGTGGCATAGATTCCAATGGATCATTTTGGCAACGGTGTTGTGTCACTGTTTGTAATCAGTCTGCGTGACCTCTTTGCAGTAGCCGATTACATGAATTTTGGCGTTGCATCATTGGCGTTAGATGTCAACAGGTGATTTTTCTATTTTGACTTTTATCGCATTAGTCCTGATAGCCTGTTCTTGTGTGGCTAAAATCAGCTCTTCTGCTTCTTTCTTCAGTGTTCCATTTGTAAACCACAGCCAGGTCTTTCCTTTGTCTCCTTTCCCTTCGATTTTCTCCAAGAATTGTCCACGCAGAGCTTTATTGTGCCAGTTGTCTCTTCGGGCATGCACTATAATGATACTCATTCTTCATTTACTGCACTTTATTATCATCATCGCTGATATTATGTATATTAATATTGCTATTATTGTTTTGGATTTGCAGTTTCAGGTATCTGAGCTTTCTTGCTCTCTGCAAAGGGATCCCATAAATCCAGGCAAATATGGGAGAGAGGAACCAATTTGTGGCTCCATTCAGATACATCCAGGCACTTGCTCGTACTCAGAGGCGCTTCCTCTGATGTTTCTACTTGCTACTGAGACAGGGCTGTGTAAATTGGGCTCATTTCTCAGTCACAACTGCCATGGCGTGGGATGGGGAGTATTTTATTCCCCTGCCAGAACTAGAAGAGAAGGAGGGAGAGCTGGAAAATGTCACCTTTATCTCTTTGCTGCTGTGTTTGCTGAAGATGTTACAGTCCATTTCCATTGCGTGGAGCAAAAATGACTCTTGGCCCTGGAGGCTTGCAGTAAGATACCTAACACTTTGGAAAGCAAAGACCGTTTCCTGCAGTAATGGAAACTTTTTTGATGTCTTTAAAAAAAAAAACTGCCACAGTATCAGTATTTAGTTATTTTTAACAACTATTTGAACTCAGGGTTTTGCATTTCTCAAGATTTCCTGCTCCCTTTCTGTCCCAGGCCTTAGTGCAGGTCTAGCACAAAGCAGAAAATGCATGAAGTGAGAAAAATATAATAAAATCAAAGATCAACTGAAACTGAAGAGAACTACAAAATAAATCTTTATAGCTGGGTTTTGCATTGGGCTGCTGACCGGGATGTAAAATTTCCTTTTCTGGGCAGAGATGTGTTGAACAGGTTTGGTTGTTTCACAGTTTGCAATGTTTGCATGGTTTGCGTGTGAACCCAAAGCACTCTGTTGTTCAAAAAACTGGTATGAATCCAGACCCAAACTGTGCTGTGGTCTAACACCCCAAGTGAACCATAATGAACCAAGATGGCTTGCAAGCAGTGCACTATGGCCTGTATGGTTTGCATGTAAACCAAGTCACCCAGTCAAGGGTTGTTTGGTTCAATTTGAACGAAACCACTAAACTTTGCTGTCGACACGGTTGTTCATTTGTTCCTGATGGAAACAGCCATTTAAAGCTCTGCCAGGGTAATTATTTATCAGGGCACCTTGGAGATCTCTGCAGCAGCCTTGGTTTAATGAACAATTAAAGACAACCCAAAGTGAAGTCTCAGGTTCAGATTGCAGGGTCATAAGTGTTGATCATGTGGAATCTTCATCTAACGCTCTTGAAACATCACGTTTTCTGAGAAATTCCATCAGGTTCTTATGAACAGTCTCCTGTACATTGGGATCATTAAAAATTTCATGTATTTTGCCAGGGATGGAATTTGGTACAAAGTTGCTTCTTATTGACCTATCAGTAATAATAGCCATATTATTCTGGAGGTCAATATCTTTAATGTGTTGAGCCAGACTTTCTCCTGCCTTCCCTGAACCTTGATTCCTAGGACGTCTGATGGTGAACTAAATTGTTTCGTCGTCCTCACTTAACATTCCTAGCAGATTTCAGCGTACCTTTTTAATGGATAATCCCAACACACCTGTCCTTTGGCGTGCAGCTCTTACAATCAAAATGATTGCCCACCTTTTGTCTGATTTATCCTGCCGAGAACAATAGCTCCAGTTTATCCTCACTGTCTTGCACCTTTTCGAGTCTCTTATTTTTCTTCTTCTTTTCTCTTGAAGGCCAATCACAGTCTCCCAGATAAGGTTGTAGTTTACAGAGACGGGGTATCGGATAGTCAGCTGAAAATGGTTGAAGAGTATGAAGTTCCGCAATTGCAGAAATGTTTTGAAGTTTTTAAGAATTACAACCCAAAAATGGCTGTGTTTGTGGTTCAGAAGAACATCAATACAAACATCTATTCAGCAGCCACTGGGAACTTGGGAACTCCGGTGGCAGGTACAGTGGTCGACCATACGGCCACCAGCCAGGATTGGTGAGTGGGTTGCCAATGTTTTACCTGTGCTATGATCAAATTCTGCTTCTCTTTTCTCATAAATTGTAGCTGATGCTTAAAGTTGAGTGACCAAACCTGTAGTGACTATGTCCCTTTCTGCACTGGGCTTTATTCCATATTATATCCTGGAACAGGGACCTGGCATCCCCATCTGGTGTAGAGCGGCAGGCCCTGCCTGGAGTTTGCCATAGTACGCACTAGCAGGCAGCAGGCAGGACCCTATTCTGGGATATAATACACAATAAGCCTTAGTGTGGACAGGCCATATGGCTGTATGTTAAAGCACAGACAAGGTACAGTTAGCCTTGAGGCCTGGTGTCATTGTCCCACATAGTTATGTGATAGTGTGGATACATCCACTTTTCCTTTTGAGTAACTGCCACATGTGTCATCTGGATTAATTTGGATCAGTTCATCTTCTGTCTAGTGCAAATATGTTGACGTCAAGAATTGTGCTTTAAGGTCATCATATGTAAAGCCAGCCACACATAATGTTAGTCAGGGTTGCTGAAGACACTGCATGAAACCACAGCTGAGCACATGGAAGGAGAAGAAGATAGAAAGTGTGAACACCAGACTCACTGTAGTTCATCTGTGCTTGCGGCTTCATCCTGGGCTGTGTTCATACCAAAGGATTATCCAGCTTCAGACCATTTTCAGAGTGAGGGAAATACATCAGAAAAGTGACCAGTAATTTTCCTTCTATAGTATCTATCCCAAAGATGAATTTTCTGAGTTATTTAAGACTGAAAGAAAACAGCTTGTCGCTGTGCTAGTGTTTTCTCTCTTAAGTGTGACCACAGCCCTGGTGTAGTATATTTAGTGTGTAGTATGATTTAACTTATGTCTATTACAAGACAAGCGTCTTGTCCTGAAGGGAAGAGCATTGCAAAACCTATCCAGGGGCCTATTCACACTGGGCTTTATTCTGGAATATATCCTGGAATAGGGACTTGCTGTCCATATGCTAGTGCCGGCTTCAGCAGGCCCAAAGTGAGGTCTGCCAGAGTCTGCATTAGCATGTGGACCACAGACCCCTATCCTGAGATATACTCCAGAATAAGGCCAAGTGCGAATAGGCCCCAGTTCTTTCTTCCTTTTTTTCTCCTTAAGACATCTTTTCAATCAAGTCCATGAAACCACCCCTTTTTTCTAGTGATCTTTTTGGACCGAAGAAACCTAAGTAAATTATCTTGACGGTGGGTTACTCTCTTCATATTTTAAAGGGTGGATTTTTACTTGGTCGCTCACAATGCCCTGCAAGGCTGTGGCATTCCAACTCGCTACGTTTGTGTGAAGAACACTGCTAACCTCAGTCCAGATCACATGCAGAGGTAAGAGGGCTGGGGTTCCCTTGCAGAACTACAATTACTTGCATTCTACCAAACAGGAGGACAGAGGATAAATTGGGTTTTATAAGCTGGTGGGTGTAGTTGGGCTCCTTCCTTCTCCCCTCTGGTCCGCACTAGGACTTCTGGGAAGGCTTGCCACTGTCGCCTCAGAAAGCTAGTCGGCCAAGGAGACGGCACACCGGCTGTGGCCTTCTGAGGGCCGAGTGGCGGGCAACAGCAGAGCCACACAGGCCAGAGGGGGAAGGTACTGCCGGTGTGTGCAGGGAAGGGGGCGGCAGGCCATGATGCAGGGCAGGTGGGGTGCGTGGCAGAACGGGGGAGGCAATGGATGCTTTCTGGGTTGGGGGAAGAGAAGGAGTGTGATTTGTGGGGGACACAGCTGTTTGCCAAATTGGCTGACTTGTTCTAGGCTCTGTGACAAACCGTCTCCCCTTGAATTGTTAGGAGCCTGAAATTCCAATCTGCGTTTGCACATATCCTTATAGGCTGCCTGAAGACCAGGTTGCAGCTGCAGCTGGAATGCTTTTGGCGCTTCCTTTTTTGCATTTGGGGTCAGAGTAAGAGCTCTGCAGAGTGGATCGTCCAGGGGCAATCCGGTGGTTAGAAAACCCTTGGAGGTAGCAGGGCTGTACCAGAGGGCGGTTCACTCTTCAGGCGTTTGTTTGCAAGCTGCTGGTTGGATGGAAGTGAGGAGGCCGTAAGTGTGTCTAACCTGATGGTTGTCTCCCCCCTTCTTAAAAGCCATTGGGTGAGGTGCCCTGTGGAGAGCTCCATGCATCAGCTCACCATAAAGCATCCAGTAAGTGAGTTGCCTTCCACAGGTATCTCTGCTTCTTCCTGCGGGGTTTTTTTTTTTTTTTTACTCTAGAGAAAATTAGAGGTTTTTAGAGTGAAGATTAACTGGACCAGCCATCCCTAGAATTCCTTTAAATATCAAAGAACCTAGACAGGACATGGGATTCTAATGGGGTCCTTACTTTTGTCTCCCCCCCTCCCCACTTACCTTTAACAGGTTGGCATTCAAACTTTGCCACATGTATTGGAACTGGACAGGAACGGTCAGAGTCCCGGCCCCCTGCAAGTACGCTCACAAACTGGCCTTCCTGTCTGGGCAGATTCTGCACCAGGAACCCTCCATGGAACTTAGTGAACAACTCTTCTTTCTATAGCTTCTCCGGGTGACCACAAAAGACCAGGCGGCTGTGGCCAATCTAAGGGGGGAAAAATCCATGGATTTGATTCCTAGGTTGGTTACAAAAACACTCTGTAAGACCCCAGTTCATAATCCTGTTTTCTTTGGAAGCGAGTGCCCAAGTCTTCCCTCAAATTTCAACCATTGATAATGAACCAGAAATGGCATTCTCGCTTCCCCGTGGTTCTTGTAAAATTGTCGTTTCGCAGTGCAACAACTGTTACTGAGTATGTTCTTAATGCAAAGCTCCCTCTTTTGTGTGTAGTTTATTTTGTTACCTTTTAAAAAAAATAAAGATGTAACTTTGTTTGAAAGATAAAAGACAAAGCTCCCAATAGCACAAATGCATCTGTCACAAAGTTAACCAGGCTCGTCCAGTCATAAACAGAAGTCCTTACCGCAATACACCTCTGTGCAGTTTTCTTGGCAGGAATACATAAATGGTTTACCATTGCCTACTTCCAGGGAGAGGCTGGAGATTGAACCAACGACCCTCTGCTTTCCAAGCCATTTGCTTTAGTACAAAGCTACAGACATACTCAAGACCCCGTAGACCCCTCCATGCAGTTTTCTTGGCAGAGATACGGAAGCGTACTCCCCTTCAGTTTAGCCAAGGTCAATCAGATCCTAAACCGGTGCGCTGAGGATTCCAACCCTTTGCTGGTATTGTCTCACAAACATACCAAAGGAACAATCGTGATTAAAAACCTTTCCATACACCTTCACTTGGAGATCATATGTTGCTCGATTCGTGAAAATCAGAGTCCACAATGGTCATAGCTGGCACAAATGACAATGTCAGAGTAAGTATTGCAAAATATCTGGCTCACAAGAGGAGAGGAGGGAACATGAGAGAGGGCCAGCCCTCATTTTCTAGCAGAGGATTCCACATTGGGCAGAACACTGTTGTTTCTGTGTGCCTCTTCGGTTTAACTGATGGGAGAGCAATTCTGCTGAGGAACATTCCCACAAGGTGGCATAGCAGTTATCTAAAGTCAGGTAAGCCTCATGTTTCTGATTTCTTGTTATTTGCATTTTAGCAACTGCAATAACAGTTTTAAGTATTGAATTACTGCTAGGGCCTTTGAAAAGATTCAGCTGACAAAGGCTATTTTGTGACACCCTGTGGGTGAATCAACGACCAAAGTGACAAACGCAAAATAAAAAAAGGATGATTGGTCCAGTGATTAGGGAGCTGAACTCTTATCTGGAAATATTGGGTTTGATTTGGGACTCCTTCATGAATGCAGCTGGGTGAACTTGGATGAGTCCTCAGCTCTCTAAGCAATCACAGTTCCACCTGCTTCACAGAATTTCTGTGATGGGGAGAAGAACAGAAGGTTTGTCAGCTGCTTTGAGTCCCCTTAAATGGGCGATAAAAGGGGGGTAGAAAAGGCAACTCTTCTTTGTCCCCAAGTCTATAGATCTAAAAATCAGCAAGGTCTGTTTTTTTGCATTCCCACTGTTACCATATAATGTGGACTCACTCGGTGTCCATTTGCTGATTGCTTGGGGAGGGGGTTCTGCTGGGGGGGGAGGGAGGGGAAGGGGCTCCTCTCCTGCTGGGCACTGAAGAATGGACAATGACTCCGAATGCAAAAACCCAGACCTCGCTGCTGATTTAAAAACCTTGTTTAAAACCGGATTAAATTGCCAAGTGGGAACCTGGCTGAATCCCGGTAGAAGCTGCTGCTGTTGCAACCGGAACTGGCAGGGGCAGCTTCTGCTAATTGTATGAAACGGCCGCACAATGCAAACAGTCATAGACCTAATTATGCTTACCAAAGGTAAGAAGTCAAGTCTGAAGTTTTATAGATAGTTTCACAAAAGCAAGTAGGAAAGATAGTTTTTATTTCCTCTGTCCCAGTATCTGGAACACAAGAATACACCACACATTTAACTCAGACAATTTGGTTAATTATTTACCTTTGACGCCAACATTAATTACACCCAATGTGCTGCAGATAAAGCCTTATCCAGGTTTCCTCCGCCCGCCCACCTGGAACTTTGTGTGACATCTGTGGACTTTGACTGGGCTTACCAAGTTTTAAGAAATGGCAGGTGCAGATGTCTCATGAGCAACTCATGGGGCCATATTTCTTTATGGCAGGTGTGCTTACCTCATAGACGGCCAGGTGTTTCAGGAGTACAATTCTCCTGGTGCCAAACAGTAGCATGCCTTTGGGTTCTAAGATGGCTTCCACTCACACCCATAAAAAGGGGCTGTGGAGGGGTGGGGTCCCTCCATCTCAGGGCCATAAGGGATGCTGGCTATGAAGTCTTCAGAGGATATGATTGCTAGAAGAGTCAAACGTTACTGGTGGCCTCATGGATCTTGTATCATATCCAAAAGCGTAGGCCCCTTCTATGCCAGGCCTTATTCTGGGTTGGGTATCTGTCATCCACACCACATGCTGGTGCAGGCTCCTCCCAAGATGCTGACATGCCCGAAACACTCGAGGGGATCAGTGATGTTCTATTCACCTTTGAGGTCTGTCAGTGCGGCAAGCAGCAGCCTATCAACGCACACTTTTGTAAATAAAGCCAATACCGTGGCTGTTCAATTTCCATGTGGGTCTGGTTCCAAAAAACCCTGTAAATCAAGCAATTGACTTCTTGGAGAACCATGGCACAAAGCTGCACTGTGTAACTACTCCTGGGTGGAAGTCCTGGGTGTGTGCTCGGTGCAATGAGCTGGCTCAGGGAATGTGTCTCTTCCCTTGAAGTCAAGGTAGCAGACCTGGAGGAGACAGAGCAACAGAACTGAGGGTGAGGCCTTCAAGGATGAAGTAGGAGCATCCCACTCCTTGATGAGCAGCCCTCCAGCTGCCTTGGAGAGTGGAGGCCTCAGGAAGGGAGGACATCAGGCTGAGGAAGAGGGACAGGCTCTCTTAGTTGGGACCCCTTCCTTAGTGGATGTGCCTGTATCCTCTTGAACCAGGGATACTACTATGGGTAGCAGGAGAAGAGCTTCTTGTAGTGGGTGACTCGATTATTAGGAACATAGGCAGGTTTGTGACAGGTGTGTTGACTGCATGGTGCCTTGCCTGCATCTAGATAGGTTGGTAGACAGTGCTGTGGAGGAGCCAGTGGTCATGGTACGTGTCAGTACCAAAGATGTTGGGAAGGCGAGGTGGGGCATCCTGCAAGCCAAATTTAGGTTGTTAGGTAGAAGACTAAAGTCCAGGACTTGCAGGGGTTGCATTCTCAGAAATGATCCCTGTTCTGCATGCAGGTCCTGTTAGACAGGTAGAGCTCAGGAGCCTCAATGCATGGATGAGGCAAATGGTGTCAGGAAGAGGGGTTTAGATTTGTTCGGAATTGAGGAACATTTTGGGACAAGCCAAACCTGTACAAGAGGGATGGGCTACACTTGAACCAAGGTGGAACCAGACTGCTGGCGCTTAATATTAAAAAGGTTGCAGAGCAGCCTTTAAACCAGCGGTTCTCAACCTTCCTAATGCCGCGACCCCTTAATGGAGTTCCTCATGTTATGGAGACCCCCAACCACAGGGGCAGAGCAGCTGGGAGATGGGAGGAAAGAGCGGTGGGAGACTCGGCGCGACCCCTCTGAAAGGGTAGTTCAACCCCCAAAGGGGTTCCAACCCCCAGGTTGAGAACCAAACATCCCCGGGGGAAAGCCGACGGGCTGGGCAGCATCTGGTTCGGGAGAGTGAGTGAGGAGGGCTGGAACTATGCGCACAATACCAAGCCAAGTGGGCGATTAGTCAATGGTATGCAAAGAGAAGGATGCAAGGGGCACTATAAGGATTCCCATGTTCCTAGAGGGCAAAACCTGTACCAGAGAAATGAATACAAATTCATATATGCAAATACCAGAAGCCTTTGAGCTAAAGTAGGGGACCTAGAAAGCTTAGTAATGGATAATAAAATTATTATTGGTATAACAAACCTGGTAGACAAATTAAAACCAATGTGATACAATCATTCCAGGTTACAAACTGTTACAGGGTGAACTGGAAGTGGTGTAGCCTTGTATATTAAGGAAGAGATAGAATTTTGCAAACTGGAATATCTGGATGAGTCCGACTCATCCACAGAAGCCGTGTGGGTCAGAATACCAGGCCAAAAAGGAAGCCTAACATTAGGGACATGTTATCGCCTTCCCAACCAAACTCCCAAAAGAGATCAACAATTGGAAAATGAGGTAAAGAAGATATCCCAAAAAGACAGGAAAGTTATAATGGGGGACTTCAATTATCCTCACATAGACTGGGTGAACTCCTGTTCAACTCTGTAAATTGAGAAAAAAATGCCTAGACCTGCTAAATGACTGTTCCATGGAACAAATGGTCATGGAACCAACCAGGGGAGAGGGAATCCTGGACTTGATCCTAACTAATGCTCAGGACCTGGTAAAGGATGTCACTGTAGCTAATACAATTGGGAACGGCGACCATAATGAAATATACAGGGAGTGTTATTAGTAAAGTCTAACACAGAGATCTTAAACTTTCATAAGGGAAACTTTCCCAAAATGAGGAAACTAGTAAAAAGGAAAATGAAAGAGAAAGTTAGAAGAGTCCAATCACTCCAAAATGCATGGAGATTCTAAAAACACAATAATGGAAATACAACTAATGGAAGCCTACCTCCAAGAAGAAAGGGAAATTCCAAGTCCAAAAAGAAACCAATGTGGCTCACAAGTGCAGTTACAGGAAGTTATTAAAAACAAGAAACGTTCATTTAGGGGCTTAGTGTGATGTATACTACCATTCCCCAAGTGCAAATACCAGTATACGTTTGTCTCCCAGGCCCTTTCCTTGTCCAGTGGACAGGAAGTCGAGTGCAAAAGCGACCCTTAACTCCCCCAAGCGACCCACAGTAGAAGTCTGTCTCCAGGATGCTGACATATTCTTAAGTCTTCTTAGGCTGCTTGGATTGTGTGTGTGTGCATATGCTTTTAAGAAGTGATTGAAGCAATTTCACATTTGCAAGATTATTCACCTTTTAAAAGCCGGTTAAAGCAACCTCTTCCTCCGCGTCATGTACAGAACCTTTGGCTGCATGTCCAGTAGCAAATGGAACGTTCTGTTGATTTTCTTCGGCCGTAATAAGAGAAAAGGTACATTGGCAGGATGCAAGCTATTAGTAATAGTGAGTGTTGGCCATCAGTAATCCTAGTCTCCATTCATTTTGGCTGAAATGGCGGGTCTGCTGGGACTCAGTTGCCACACAGGAGTTTGCAAACATTCTCCACCACCCCACCCCCACCACCCCATGATTTAATCTAAAATGGAACACGGAACACTTTGGATCCACTTTGCTTCGGATCACTTCCCTAGATGAGCAGCATTGTCCTCTCAAATTACAGCGGAATTATGAAAATCTTAGTTGCAGAACGGAGCTCCTAACAAAGCAGCTTTTTTAGCAGAGGGAAATTAATAGGCTGTTCCCGGTGCCCAATTATGAGAATTATGGGCTGTTAGATTCAACACATCAATCAAAACAGCTTTGATCTCCACTGTCAGTAAGGTGGGACGCATATGGGCCAAGGACAGTAATCCGTTGTACAAAGCTGAGTAGGGCAAAAGCATCTTCTGCAGGTAATTGCCATCTGTGGGAACCTTGGAGTTAGGGAAGCCACCGCATGTTCCTAGACCGCTCATGTAGGGATGTGCACAAATGTATTTTTGACATTCGAATCTGCGTATATTCGAATGTTATACAGTCCTATTCGATTTGGATATTTAAGATTCAAATGTCTTAAAATCCAATTCAAATCCATACATTCAAATGTTAGATTCATATTTAAAGATACGAATGTCGACAATATGCAAAATGCAGCAGCCAGGGTGCTGACTGGTACAGCTAACTGGACACGCATTACGCCAGTCTTAAAGGAGCTGCACTGGCTGCCAATTTACTACCAGGCCCAATTCAAGGTGTTAACCTTAACTTATAAGGCCCTAAATGACTTGGGCCCCAAATATCTAAAGGAACGCCTTCTCCCATACCCACCTGCCTGTGCCTTAAGATCCAATAATGAGGCCCCCCTGGTTGCCCCACCACCTTCGGTAGTGAGGTTGGTGGGCACCCGGGAGAGAGCTTTTTCAGCGGTGGCCCCGAGCCTGTGGAATGGCCTCCCCCTCGAGGTGTGCCATGCCCCCTCCTTGTATTTATTTAGGAGGGCCGTAAAGACATACCTGTTTGCCTCGGCCTTTGGTTAAGGATTTATTCTCCCTCCCCAGTTATAATGACATCATTTTAATGCACTAAGGAGTGCACGGTTTTAAATTTGTTGAATTTTAAGGTGTTTTTAAGTCTGCCTCTTGTTTTATTTGTATTTCATTTTAATCTGTATCTGTTCTTAATTTGTATCTTGTTTTAATCTATTTGAACCTATTGTTACCCACCCAGAGACCTTCGGGTATGGGGCGGGATAGAAATGTAAATAAACAAATAACATTCATATCTGTTACACCAATCTGTGCACATGCCGGAAAAATCCATATGCATCCCGTATTATCCCGTACGCATCCCATTTTAATCCTGTATTTTAAGCGCAAGATACGGAAAATTTTGGGGCAGATCCGTATGCGACAGATACAAATCTATAGATTTGAATCATTCAAAAATCCGCATCAGATTTTTGAAAATCCGTATTTGAGTCTAAATGTCAAATTCGGATTTTCGGAAATCTGATTCAAGTTTGAATGTCGGAATCCATTGAATTCGAATCGAATATCCGTGCGCACCCCTATGCTCTTGTAAGTCTATGAACAAGTCCGATGAGACAATGGAGCTCAGTTTAAGTCAGTGGCATCTCAGAGGCCAAATCACATGCCTGAGAGCTTCTGGGGCTGCATTAAACAAAGGAAGTCATTTTAAACTCATTTTTAAAAGCATAAACTGTTTTATGGTGGGGAAAAGCAGTACATTGTGGTGGTGATTGGTTGGTTGTTTTTTTACCATTTTGTTTTTCAAACAGTGTACCTGGACAGAGCTTATGGTCAATATACAGCCACATCCACCTCTTGATGACCCCATGGACCACAGCATGCCAGGCCCTTCTGTCCTCTGTTGCCTTCCAAAGTTTGCCCGATCCCATGTCCATTGTGTCTGTGGCACTATCTGTCCATCTCATCCTCTGCCATCTCCTTCTCCTCTTGCCTTCCATCTTTCTTAGTTTCGGGAGTTCTTTTCCAAGGAGTCCTGTCTTCTCATCATGTGGCCAAAGTATCAGATCTACAGCTTCATTCTTTGTCCTCCAGGGAACAGTCAGGGTTTGGCTTCCTTTTCTGTTGACTAATTTGACCTCCTTGCAGTCCAAGGGACCCTCAAAGATCTTCTCCAAGAACACAATTGACCGTACAGACCTTTGCTGGCAAGTCATGTCTCTGCTTTTTGAGATGTGGTTACTAAGGCCCTGTCCCCAAGCAATTTAAAGCCCTCTAAAAATCTTTTGCCTCTGAGCGCCCCCATGCCTGGCTTTTCAATGAGCTTCCAGTGCTACAAAAGGAGGAAAATCCACCACAAAAAAAGTGCACTTTAAAGAAGAGTTCTAGTGCTCTTTTTGGAAGTCGCGGGTTTTCCTGGCAGCATTTGCCATGGGGACGCTTTGTAGCAAAAGGGGCGGGGATTGCTGACTGCACACACAGCCATAAAACATTCACACATCTCCCAGAAGTGCAGCAGCTTCCCTTCCTTTCCCTTTCTAAACCTCAGAACTTTCAAAGAGCCAGAATTGCGGAGAATTGCAACATTGTTGCAATTGTTATCAGGTGTGAAGTGGTGGATTGCTACAGTAACCGCTGCTCTACCAGGTGGATTTTGTCAGCGATCTGTGAAAGTGTTGAGAGTGAATGAGCAAACGATTGCGTGGCCGATGGCTGCAGCCGCTGCCTTTGCCAGCACGGAAAGCCATTTCGGGGAGCGGAGATCTGGGAGACGAACAGAGAACTGATGGCTATTTTTCCTTTGGACTTGTTGGGGGTTCCTTTCTGGTTGTGGCCGCGCAGAGCACAGTCCCTCCCCATTCCCGCTGGCACCCTATCAACGAGAGGGGGCGGGGAGAAAAAAATGCAGGCAAGCAAAACACGCTTCCGTGGGGATGGAAGGTGCGTTTTAAATGCGCGTTTTGCTGAGCCTCATGCGGACGCTTATTCCAGAATTGCACAGCACTTTTAAAGTCCGCTTGAATAGAGTGACGGTAGAGGGAAACTAGAGAGGCAAATAAGTCATTTGGGGATGCAGCCTAAGAGTCAGACAGGTCTTAAATGAAGATTA